>JACCIE010000086.1:0-711320 GCA_018906755.1 Sycophaga agraensis | reverse complement strand
CGTTACTTCCACGATGCCCGCACATTCCCCTCGGATTCCTACTCCCTGACCTTCTATGTCCTCCTCTATAAACTTCCTCCATTTCCCACTCGGAGTACGCCATAGCCCCTGCCCGTGCTGCACTTCTAACGCCCATTGCCGGATGAAATCCACCCCCAGAACCATTTCGTAATCCATTGTTGCTATGATCCTTACGTCCAGCATCTTTTCATCCTCGTCGATGCTGAACCAGATCCTCAGAACCCCTAACGCTTGTTGGGCCGACCCCGTGATTCCTCGCACCATAACTTGTGCTGGTCTCCACCTATTTTTAAAATCCTGGGCCCTGCTAGCGTGAATGCACGAGATTTGGGCCCCTGGATCGTAAAGCGCTTTGAGTACTTTGCCTCCCAGGCTTACCGCACAAAACCAACGGTTCTCCTCCTGGGTGGCAGCCAGCGACTGGCCAGGCTGTATTTTAGGGCCTGTCGGGTCAGCTGTTAGCCCTACGGGCTTGACAGCTTCCCATACGCCAGCAATATCCCGGTCACTCGGGTCCTCAATATTCGGACCCCTCGGTGCTTCCCCTGGGAATATCGGCTCCTCCGCGCAGCTCTCTGGCACCAGCGTCCTCGGGTCCTCAATATTCGGACCCCTTGGTGCTTCCCCTGGGAATATCGGCTCCAAAAGCGTTTCCCAATTGAACGCGGGCGGTCCCTTAGATCTGACGATCTTCGTGACCGCCCTCGTTCGATCCTCCCCCTCCCTACGATTCTCTTCCCCCTTCTCTACTGTTCGCTCTAACGGGCGGCGGAGTGTAGAGAGCGATTCTACACCCCCGCCTTGGCGTTTTTTAAAGTTTCACGCAGCGTCGTGCAGCCGGGACAGGTCGTGAATCTGTGTCCGGGCGTTTCACAGACCTGACAGCGTAAGGGTGCCTGCTCCCACGGGCAGTTTGCTGCCCAATGTCCGGGCTGACGGCAACGCAAACATACCCTCTTCGGACACTGCGATGATTTGTGTCCCATTCCCTTACAAGAGTAGCAAGCCCCCGGGAACGGCCCTCGCCCATCCCTTCGGACATTATCCACGGGTCCGCTCGGGCCTCCTTGGCTCACTGGCCCTCCCCAATTCGGGGTATTCTCCGGAGAAGGAGCCGGATTTGCTGACGCCTGCTCTTCAAACCTCTGGCTCTGGGAACCCTTCCAACCCTGGACGATCCCCGGGAGACCGGCCACATTCGCTGGGACTCGTCCAGGGGCCACCCGGCCACCAAGTCCTCCCACATCCCGAGAGTATTCGGGAAAACTATCAGCCCTGTTTGGCCTATACCCCGGCCCTCGTTGCGCATTCGTTTCTCCCCATTCTCGCGGAGGCCTTGGAAGATAACCCGAGTTCATTTGGGGTTGCCCGGACACGCGCTGGCCCTCCGATCCCAACCAACCCTGATCCCGAATCGGGACCTTGGATCCCGGATTCCTATGACTGGGGGGATTCACGCCGCCATACCCTTGTCCTACCTGGCCATACATAGCGGCGATTTCATTTTCCCCATAGAGCTCTCCTTCCCAGTCCCGATCAACCCCGATTTTCCTCCCCTTTCTCACACCCTTCGTGATTTCACTGGGCCCCTCGGGTTGGGTTGTCGAGCGAACCCGTCCCTCCACCGCATCAAGTCTGCCTTCTTTTTTCCTCGGGAGTCTCCCTCCCTTGGACGTATGGACCTCCTGACTCTCATAACGTTCATTTAGGAGGTTAATCCTCTCCCTCCGTCCCCCTAATTGAACCAGCCTATCCAGGGTCTCGATGTCCTTATCCATCAGGTGTTCCCTGAACTCGGATCGGACTCTCTCCAAAATCATACGGATCTGACGACGCTCGGATAGAGGGCGCCGAAGACGACTAGCTTGAGCTCTAAACGCGCTCACGAATTGGCCAATCGTCCGGTTTCCCTGGCGCATATCTTCCAAATCCCGTCGTAGATCCGTGTCCGACACTTGCTGGCAGAATCTGGCCTGAAAAGCGTTGGAGAACGCTGGCCAATCCACAAACGTACGCTCCAGGTTCTGATACCACCTACGGGCATCCTTCGCAAGCACGGAGTGGAGTGCCGCTATTAGGCATCTCTCCGTAAACCTATTCCTATTCCGAATCAGAGTAACCCCTTGCAGGAAGTCCATTGCGTCCTCCTTTTCTTGATTGGAGAAGGTTAGGGCGGCATCCCGCAAAACTCGGGCGCAAAGAAGATCATCATCGGATCTCATTGGCCCCTCCGCTCTCGGATATTCGCTCGAACGTCCTCCCGATCCGTCTCTCCTTCTACCAGCCCCGTCCCCGGACTGTGAAGGCCTCACTGGGCCTCGTCCACCCTCCCTGACGGGGGCTGGTGCTCCAGTCACTTCCCCTCTCCTGCTCAGCCCTCCGCGATCCCTACGCACACTACTCCTGAACAGATCATCCAATGATCCATCTGAATCCTCCGAAGGATCGGACTCCTCCGAGGATCTCTCAACCTGCCTTCCCCTCGCTCCCCTCTCGGGAGGTATTGATCGCCTGTGATCGGGAGTAGATGCGGCAGGAGGGCACCGAGGAGGAAATGACGACGCTGCTCCTCTATCCCACTCCGGAGCCTCCCCTACGGTTTGTGTCATACCTGCTGCGATTTGTACTCTGCCAACCGCCCCTCGCAAATTCTCAATCTGAGGCTCCAGCTCCGACAGTACTCTATGGTACTGGTTGATGTAAGGGAGAACACCTACTCCTGAAATTCCCAACGGGATTGGATTGGCGGCCAAACGGGGCGCGTCAGTTCCCGACCACTGGAGTACGGGTCCCAATGGTCCTTCCCGACCATGTGCCGGCGGCAGGCTAGGGAGTAGAGCTGATCGAACGATCCGCCCCGAATCCCGTCCTTCCAGCACCTCTGGACCAGGTTTTTGAGACATGACGTCCCGGATGCTCTCTGCCGAACTCTCCAAACCTGACTGGCCCGGTTGTTCAGCTTGTTTATTGGGTCTGGCTGCCTTCTGGCGGCCCACCCACAGGGCGTCGCAACATAGCGGAATCGGGCGTCGGTCGACCCCTGGGTCATCATCATAGCCGACAATCCAAGGCACGTCCGCCTCTGGCCTTGCCGACCTGACCAAGGAGCGCCAAAGCCGCTCCCGCAATTCTGGCTCCGATCCTCTAAAATGGAGGTTACCGGTCACCAATTTAAGGGCCACCTCCGTAAGCGAGAGTGCTAATACCTCCCGTCGGAGCTTTCTGGCCGTCCTATCTTCTAACAATGCTCGGACTCGCAGCTCATAAGCCTGCATGTCCTGATCCTCATTCTCAAACCCGCCCACGTTTCGGGCAAAGGGGTTAGCCAAACGGGCCTGCCCCTCCTCACCCTAGACTCCCAATCTTCCCCGTTGCTCTCCCTTAACAGACGGGGCCCGGGGTGGTGGCTCCATCCCCCGAGCCGGCTCGTCAAATCGGAGCCTCCTCCTTCCTGACCCCGCAGGGTCCACCTTCCTATTGCTGCCGCCCTGGTATCGCCAAAACTATCCCAACGACCTCGTTATGATTCGGTGGGACGCCTGATTCAGACAGCAGAGGAATTCACCCCTTCAATCTCCTGGCCCCCAAATTAAAGAAAAAAAAAGAACATATACAAGTAAATATTTATATTTATATATTATATTTGTACGGTCGAGAGAGCGGATACTCCCCCCCACGCCTGCAGGCATTTCCCCGAAATCGGTACTGTGGGATAGGGGCGTCCCCTCGGGTGGCAATCTAAATATTCCCTTGATCTGGCCCTTTAGCGACACTCATCCTTTCCTATCCTAAGTTTAATTCCCTGTTTTACATACAATATGCAGTCTAGCGCTGCCCCCTACATTTGCCCTTGGCCATTTTAGTAGGCGGCACTCTCCCGGCGAAGCCCTCGGAGAACACTAGACTGCTAAAACTACGTCCTTTACCCCAGGATCCTAGGTTGCTCCTATGTGGGGTGTTTCCCAGCTAAGCCATCGGAAACAGACGCATCGGGGGTCGCCCACCCCTTGCCATGCCTCAACTGAACGGCAGTCCTCGGCGATAGCGCTTTCCCGGCGAAGCCATCGGAAAAGAAATGGGTCGACCCTTAACACTCCTGTCGTCGTACCGATTGTCCTGATTAATCGGCTACGCGACGCCCCTCCCGGCTGAGCCTCCAGAGGGGTTGAGAGTGACCTCCTAACCTAGAAAAATTCCCTGACAACACACGATCCTGCTTATAACTAAACACTTATAACATCAACACGGGGCGCGAATCCGGATTTCGCTAACCCCGAGCCCAGGGAACCGGAAGATACAATCCCACCTCCCACTGCGCCTGCTTTGATACAGCACCAGTAGGCGTGGCTGATTGTCTCCATCCCCTGTCTCCAAAACTCTCCACACACACACTAAATCTAAGCTAAAATAAACCAGAACCATACAGGTCGCGGACCACTGAATTTTCCGCTAAACTAGGCTGTTCTGCTAGTAGGGTAGGGTTCGGGACGATTCTAATTGCGGTACTAATCACCGACTTATCTAAATTGGGAAATGATGAGAAATTCTCGAGCAGGTTTCAAGTCACATCCCAATATCGGGCTGCTTCATACCGCTATCGGAAAGGTAATCCTCCCCCCTCCCCCAGCAGACAACCCACCCTCGGGATCATCCCTCCTTGGTCACTCTGACCTGGTCCAGGATCATTTGTTTGGTCCTCCAACAATTTCACTAACCTAAAAGACCAACCTACTTTATTGTTAAATTTAAATTATTTATCCCTGTAGAACCTGTCGCTAAAGGGCCATCCCGGGCGAAATACCTGGATGTTTCCTAGTGACCCGCCAGACGCGCCCATAGAAGTCTCGGGCGCTCGAAAATACCTTAAAAGAAGATCCACTGGGTTCCCCTCCCCCCACTCGCTTTCCATGTAACCCTCCCTGGGGCTTGATCATGCCCATCACACCTGAACTAGGTGCGTCCACGGGCTATTGAAACTCTGGAGTGCTGAATCCATTAGCTTGATCATGGGAATGCAAAAAACAAAGGCATTGTCAAATTCATTCATTTAATTATTAATAACAATTAAATAAACGACTTCTAGCCATTGCTTTTGCAGCCTAGCTGGGGCGCTGATCTCACTCTATTAATTGAAAAAGAAACCAACGAGATCAGACATCCGTAACGTGCGCAATTGAATTAATTATGTTAGTTTGTTTAAACAAACCAACATAAAAAATTCGCCGTCGCACGTCACAGGCTCATTGGCTCGCGAGGGATTTCTCGAAATTTTTCTGACTGAAAAAGAACGAAAGAAATCCCCCAAAATTATCATTGGAAAAATAAAAATTTCATTCGGGAGGGTCACCCATCCGGTTAACGTACGCGGCAAATGCTGCTTAACCTCCCGTACGAGTGGGTCACCCATCCAAGTACGGGATGCGGCGATTGCCGCTTAACCTCCCGTACGAGTGGGTCACCCATCCAAGTACGGGACGCGGCGATTGCTGCTTAACCTCCGTAAGCTAGCATTCCCCTCCGACCGCGCCCGCGGGGATCACCAACCGGGCTCTCCCTCCGCGCCTCGTCCCGCGAAGATCGCCAACCGGGCTCTCTCCGTTCGGCGCTATTCCCTCCGCACCGCGTCCCGCGAAGATCCCCAGCCGGGCTCTCCCCGTTCGGCGCCGCTCCCTCCGCGCCGCGTCCCGCGAGGATCGCCAACCGGGCTCTCCCCCCGCGCCGCGCGGAGGTTCCCTCGTACGCGCTTTCGGCTGCACGAGCCTCTCCTACTCTCGACGAGGAGGTCACCGCGCGCGGCAAAGTTTACATTGCCCCCGCGCGGTCTTGCGACCTCCGCACAACAACATCGATCACGCGCGAATTTAAGGACGCCTCGAAGGCGCGCCCCAGGTTCGCGCGCGACCTCCATTCACGGGCACCTCTACGGGTACCCTTTCCGGCCACAAATATACGTGAGGGCGGCCCGCCTCCTAGCGCGGGCGGCCGCCCCTCGCCTTCTCACCTCACAACTCCTGGGGGACACCTGGGGACAACTCCCCCCACCCGCGACTTCCCGCTTTAACACAGACGCATGCCGGCGTCCTGTCACGGTCGCCATTTGTGACGTGGTGCTTTTTAGGCCCGGAGCCTCACGTCATTTTTCCTCCGGTCGCGCCATCCTGCCCTGATGCAGGTCCCTGCGGTCGCCCCGGAGGGGACCCGGCCGGGCCAGCCCGGGCGGCTGGCCTACGTCGGTCGCGGCGGTTATGAAGTCGGGAGGAGGGAGGGTCCTTCAAAATAACTCACACGGGAGGGCTTCCATTTCAAAATAATGTTTATTTAATAAACATATAAAAGGCAACGGGGGGACAAAACCCGCCCCGCTGCATTCGAATATACAAAAAGTTGCCGCTGGCCCGCTCGCCCCGCACGCCTCCCTCTGGCACCGAGCATTACCTATCTTGACCCGGCCGACGAACCCCCACGGGCTCGCGGCGGTGCTGACCCCGGGACCCAGACACCTCGCCTCGCTCGGACCCTCATCGGGTCACCCTCAACTCATGATATTTGGGGGGAGGGACCGCGCCCGTGCCTCTCTCTCTCTCTCATTCGCGGGCATGCATAAAATTCAATGCCCTACCTGGCAGCCGATTTCTCGATGATAATCCCGGCCACAATCCGGCCGGGAGGTCGCCGCGTTCTCTCTCGCGTCCCCGGGTAGTGTTGGGACCGCGAATCAGCTGGGCACTCCTTTCTATCTCTCTCTCTCTTATAATCTCTCTCCTATCCTGTTCGCTCTCTCACACTATACTTAATAACACGCGATCGGGACCGATGGCTCGGTGTCCGGCGCAAAACTAATCGGCGCGGCGCGATCGCGCATTTCCCAAATCACGCGCGCCCTTCCCGCCCCACGGCCGCGGCGCCCAGCTGATTACTTGCCCGCGCGCGCAAAGTCCGCCCGTCACAACGGTGTTGTGTCCTAACAAGCGGGAGGCTGCCCCGTACCTCCAGCATGGCGGCATATCTATATGAAGCAAACCTCGATCTTTAAAGCCGACCTACACGGCGCCGCATGGGCTTGCCTCATGCCACTTATGGAGACGCCTCGCTCGCCCCGGCACAGATTTGTTTTAGCTAATAATTTTAGCATTTTGGTCCCTTATTTTTGGCTCTTGGGCGAGCCCGGCGCCTCGTGGCTGTCCGAGCTGATGGTCGCTCATTCTAATAGGTGGTGAGGCCCTTGAACTCGCCAAGTCCCCTCACGCTTTGCCTCCGGAGTTGGTTTGAACCACCCGTCAGCGCCGCGCAGGAGAGTTTGGACTTCCCAAGTCCCCACACGCATTGCCTTCGGAGTTGGTTTGCACCACCCGTTAGCGCCGCGCAGGAGAGCTTGATGTGTCCCTAGTCCTTGTGCTTAACTCAAGGTATTCGTCCCAAACTTCGGGCACTCACCACTGCGCCCAGATGTTCTGGCGCACTACGCACTTATGTTGAAGTGCATGGTGGAAGGGTGGGTAGCCCATCTATACCATTCCTTTTCCCATACGCATTGCTTTGCAGGTCGGAATTTTATTCCCCCATACGCATTGCTTGGCGCATAGGTTTGGGCAAATACGGGCGGGCGGGGAGGCGTCACCTCCTCCCCCCCAAGGACGCCCACAGCGTCATTACAGATCACTACTTGCCCACCCATCCACATAATA
This sequence comes from Sycophaga agraensis, assembly GCA_018906755.1. NCBI lineage: Eukaryota > Metazoa > Arthropoda > Insecta > Hymenoptera > Pteromalidae > Sycophaga > Sycophaga agraensis. The sequence goes on along the minus strand of JACCIE010000086.1, from coordinate 703,614 downwards.
GGGCGACCGATGTTCTGGCCGCCCGAGGTGCCATTGCCTGACTCAGCCGCCGGGAATGTGCGTTGCTGCAAGAGCATTGCCGCAATCTCGACGTTACCGACTCTCACGACGTGGACGTGTCAGGTTGGACTTAAGAGAGTCCAGAACCGCAGCTCTCACGCAAGCGCCCTCTGCGCCCCGTGCTACCTCGGTGGCGTGAGGAGCTCTTTCGAATACGCGAGTCATCGCTACGCTACGTGAGCACCGCCAGCAAGTACGAATGCATTGCTGGATAGGTGCTCTGCAAAAACGGGAGACTGCGTGGACAGCTGGAAGCGTGCGAGCGAATGAATGTAGCGGTAGCTGCCCCGGCGGCACGCTCATACGTGAACGTAGCTACACTCTATGTCATCAACATCTGTCTTTGACATACTTTCCTGGGCTTCCCCCAGGTTGGTAAAACTTAACAATTTATAAACATAACAGGGGGTCCCGCAAAAGCGGAGACCCTGACTAGAATTGACTAGAGGTTTATGACTAGTGTTTGAATAGCAAAGGCTCTTAAATCTAAGACTTATGCTATATTGACTAGAAAGTGTAAAATAATAAATAAGGACAACACAGTGTATATGAGGACAAAACATTGTATATGGGACAATACAATCCCACTGCCAAGGTAGTCTGCGCCGGTTAAAACTTAGAAAAATTAGGCAAGTGGCTCCTGGCGGTATAGCGAGCCAGGAAACGGATCTTAGCCGTCAGTCTTTTCGACGTTACCAGGGAGGCCTCGCGGAGGCGTCCGTCTCAATCATTCCCTGATTGAACCACCGCCGAGGAAACCTCGACTCGCGCTAGATGACAAGCGCTCTATGCTTACTCCTTTTATGTGCAGACTTGGAATAAGCATTTACTGTTTCATCTCTTTAGTCGTCCAAAGTCAAATCAAACACATAGACACATAAAATAAATTAACATTTAGAGAAGACATAATTTTGTTTCCTAACTGAGAGGTCCAGCCTCAGCGTCATAATCAAAGAATCTCTCCATGATTCCTATAGAAGTCCTTAGTGCAATCATGGAGAGTGTCAGCCAGTCTTTTTTATTCGTGATGCCCATGCGCTTAAGTTCGCTGATCGTCTGTTGGGGCATAGCGCCTCTTGTGCCTACCGCAATGGCTGCTACAGTCACCTTGGGCCTATTTAGGAGGACTTTAACAACGTCGCAAATCGGTCTATACTTTTCCTCTTTCTCGATTCGAGCCTCGCGGAGCCTCTCATCTTTCTCGTAGCGGACCGTGATGTCGACTACGAGAGCCTCGGCCTCATTCACTTCAATGACGAGGTCGGGCTTGTAGAGGGCTCCTTGATGCAAGATTCGAGGCTCGTCCAGGACGTTGTGACTGGCTCCGACTTTGTCTCGAATGAAGTCTTTGATGTCATCGTGTCTTCTCATCCTAGCTGTCTTAGTGTCGAGGCATAGTCCGAGTATGTGCGGCAAGTTTTCTTTGCCTGCCCCACACTTTCGACACAGCTCAGAAAGGACTCTATGTTACGGATCTCGCCTCAGGACCATTCTGGTGGCATATGTATTTGTCCGCAACTTTATAGCCTTGGTAGTCAGGGAGGGTTTTAATATACCTCTCCGCTTAAGCCATTCATTGGCAACCATGTCGTTGTCGAAGGCCAGGACTCCTTGCCCCTGTCCCATTTTCCTGGACCATTCGACAAGGTATTCACGCTTAATTTGTCGCTTCCTCTTTTCCAGCTCTTTCAATGAGACTGGCCAGCTTAATCGTAGCTGTTTTGAATACCCTACCAAGGCTTTCTGTATGGTGTCTCCCTTCATCACCTCTCTCGTAACTTCATCTCTCGAGCTCCCGGCCTTTATTCCATTTCGGAGCGCAGCTACTAGGACGCTTTTCTCGATGTTAGGAAGACCCAATCCCCCACATCTCTTGGCCGTAAACATAAATTCGTTGCATACTGTGGGGTGTATATGCAACATTTCTTTGACCTCTTTGCGCACCACTTTGTCGATACTTTTTAGTGTAGCAATAGAGGGGGGCTTGATAATTAACCCATATAAATATCTAGGCAGTAAGTAGGTGGTTAGTAGATTTATCGCTTGGATGGGTTTTAGGGGCAAGCGCCTCACTCTACCAATCACTGTCTTAAAGGTTTCGATTTCGAAGTCCGATATTAAACCTTTCCATGGTTTTATTTTCGCCCCGAGGTATCTTAAGCTCTCCTCAGGTGAGACGAAATCGATCTTACTGCCTCCCAGTTCGATATTCGGGTCTTTTATATAAAAAGTTTTATTCTTGGCCACAAACTCTGTCGCAGTGCACTTGCTGACAGATAGGTTCATTTCCAGCTTTGCAAGGTAATTTTCTACGATGTCGAACTGCTGCTTGCTGCTATGCGAGTCCCTCGCAAGCAGCACGACATCGTCGGCGAAGGCTAGTACAGCTAGTTTCCGTTCGCCATCCAGCGATATACCATCGGTGTTTTGCTGTAGCTGGTCAAGCATTGGCTCTATACATAGGTTGAAAAGCAGGGGAGAGAGAGGATCACCCTGCTTGACACCTCGCTTGATCTCAATTGCCACATCACCATCGCTGGCCTTAATGCTGGTTTTAACGCCAATGTACATATTTGCTATGAACTGGGTCATAGATTCTGGCACTCCCTTGAGCCTTAGCGCTACAGGGATCATTGAGTGCGGGATTGTATCGAAGGCCTTCTCAAGATCCGTCACTCCAATGACCCCTCCTTCCTTCTTTACGTGTCGGATTGCTGCATTTAGCGTTTCGACATTTATGCAGCAACCGTTCTCATCGCTAAAGCCCTTCTGCCTTGAAGACTGCTTAATATTCACCCGCAGTCTTTTGTCGATTAGGGCAGAAAATATACGACTAAGAATCGAACCGATAGTAAGGGGCCGCCAATTCCTTACATCTGCTTTGTCTTTCCCTGTTTTTGGTATCAGGGTGGTTCGATTCATCTTCCAGTCCGTTGGATAATGCCTTCTTAGCATTATTAGATTATAAAAAGCTGCGATAATTACTTGGGCGTCCCCTTTCATTAACGCATTTCTTTTTATACCGTCCGGCCCGGCGGCTGTATCTCTCGCCATTGATATCACCTTTTTTCTTATTTCATCTGCTGTTATGTGGCGCCAAAAGGAACCTGCATTCCTTTCGGCTACCGTGGGCGCGGTCATATCGAGCTGCCTAGGACCACATCTATTCCAGAGACTATTGTAAAGGGCCTCGATGTCTCTGGACTTCGGGGGCTCCCCTTTTTGCAAGAGCGACATATCATTGGCCACGATGATATCGGCCAGTCGCTTGGGGCATTTGTTCACCATTTCCTGGCAGCGTGCGTAGAAATACCTCTTTTTGGCATTCCTATTGGGCGGACGGTTACTATTGACTCGCCTTTTTGTTTTTCCGAGGCCTCCCTGTTTCTTGTTTTCTTTTGGTGCCTGCTCTAAGAGTGTTCTGCTGAGCAAGGCCCCTAAAGCGTCCAATGATTCAGCTGTACTCTCATTGGACGCTGCCTCCTTAATACTTTCGTGGAGTCTCCGCCAGGGTTCCCGGAGCTCCACTGGTTGATTTATTCGCTCCCTGAGTAGCACTGTCCACTCCTGGGAGATTACCTGTGGTGAGTCGGTAGGCGGCTCAGCCACGTTGTCAGCCTCTGGGTCAACCGATATAGTATCGAAGCTATCTGATGCGTCCACGAAGGCGTCACTTCCTGAGCCTGAGGAGTTCGCCTCCGGAGCATCATGAGCCGTATTGCTCACATTTATAGGCTCTTCATTGCGCGGTATCCGTCTTCTAAGATCCCCAATTTGTTTGCAGGTCAAATTAGGGAAGTGCTGCCTTATTTTTGCATTACTTTGTTTGCAGCTACTATAATGTGCGTCCAATTCTATCAGCTTTTGAAACTCTTCATCGTTTAGCAGGGAAGGTAGCCGCCCCTTCCTACCAGTCCCTGCCGCTTGCTGTTCCCTTTTAGAATTGCGCAATGCTGGATGCCGGATCCGCTCATGCTGAGACAGCCCAATGATGGTATTAAATTGGGCCTCGCACAACGAGCATTTGAACTCCCGCTCCACCAAAACTGTAGGGCCCTTACAGTGGCGTGCGTTAATACGAAGGCCGTGTGCGGTAACGTACGTCTTTAGGCAATCCCTGCATTTCCATGTAATTCTTGTGCCAGGGTGCTTGTCTTTAGCATGGTCTTCTAGCGCTTTTGCTCCGATACATATTAAGTTGAGCCTCAGATCTTTGCATACTGGGCAGGAAAGATGTTCGACTGCGGTGGCTAACATTTCTAATTTTGTTTCCTCCCAGATCTCTTCAGGCTCACTCCTCACTCGAGTCGTTTGGTCGATCCGGACTCGCTCGGATTGCCGGGTCCTTAGGGATGCCCTCATCCCGCCTCCTAGCCTTTCGGCATTTATCTCAGCCACGACGGGCAGGTTCGGTGGCATCTCCCTGCTCGCCGCATCCGAGGCTATGTTTTCATTGGTTTCCATAGATCATAATCTATGGGGCATGGACGGTGTTGTGTCCTAACAAGCGGGAGGCTGCCCCGTACCTCCAGCATGGCGGCATATCTATATGAAGCAAACCTCGATCTTTAAAGCCGACCTACACGGCGCCGCATGGGCTTGCCTCATGCCACTTATGGAGACGCCTCGCTCGCCCCGGCACAGATTTGTTTTAGCTAATAATTTTAGCATTTTGGTCCCCTATTTTTGGCTCTTGGGCGAGCCCGGCGCCTCGTGGCTGTCCGAGCTGATGGTCGCTCATTCTAATAGGTGGTGAGGCCCTTGAACTCGCCAAGTCCCCACACGCTTTGCCTCCGGAGTTGGTTTGAACCACCCGTCAGCGCCGCGCAGGAGAGTTTGGACTTCCCAAGTCCCCACACGCATTGCCTTCGGAGTTGGTTTGCACCACCCGTTAGCGCCGCGCAGGAGAGCTTGATGTGTCCCTAGTCCTTGTGCTTAACTCAAGGTATTCGTCCCAAACTTCGGGCACTCACCACTGCGCCCAGATGTTCTGGCGCACTACGCACTTATGTTGAAGTGCATGGTGGAAGGGTGGGTAGCCCATCTATACCATTCCTTTTCCCATACGCATTGCTTTGCAGGTCGGAATTTTATTCCCCCATACGCATTGCTTGGCGCATAGGTTTGGGCAAATACGGGCGGGCGGGGAGGCGTCACCCCCTCCCCCCCAAGGACGCCCACAGCGTCATTACAGATCACTACTTGCCCACCCATCCACATAATAGGGCGACCGATGTTCTGGCCGCCCGAGGTGCCATTGCCTGACTCAGCCGCCGGGAATGTGCGTTGCTGCAAGAGCATTGCCGCAATCTCGACGTTACCGACTCTCACGACGTGGACGTGTCAGGTTGGACTTAAGAGAGTCCAGAACCGCAGCTCTCACGCAAGCGCCCTCTGCGCCCCGTGCTACCTCGGTGGCGTGAGGAGCTCTTTCGAATACGCGAGTCATCGCTACGCTACGTGAGCACCGCCAGCAAGTACGAATGCATTGCTGGATAGGTGCTCTGCAAAAACGGGAGACTGCGTGGACAGCTGGAAGCGTGCGAGCGAATGAATGTAGCGGTAGCTGCCCCGGCGGCACGCTCATACGTGAACGTAGCTACTATGAGAGATAGTGCCCCAGTCGCTGGGGGTTTGTCTGGTTTTCGGGCATTGCTGAGGCCACCGCCTGTTGCGCCCTCTAATTCGGTTATCGTGCGTGAGAGTGAGAACGAGAATGTGATGAAAAAAGTCAAGCAGACTGGAACGAATGTGCGAGTGAAAGGTATGCGGCCACTTAAGAATGGGGGGGAGGGAGTGGTGATTGAGACCGTGAGTGAAAAGAGAGAATGCCTGAAAGGTGAATGTGTTAAGAGAGGAGGCCTTCAGGTTACAACGACGCACATATACAAGCAGCCTATAGATAATCTCTATACCTGTATGAAAGGAAAACCCATTTATGGTCCTCATTTATGATCCCCTTTTCTTTGAGTCCAAAATTATATTATTGCTTTTTCCTTTCTGCACAAGAAGTCCTGAAGAATGCAGTCAGTCAGAAAGTAGCCACCACTAGAGACAATCGCAGTTCTTTTTTCACATCAAATCGCATATAATTAAATTCAGTGTTAAAGTCAATATACAATTATAATTACATTTTTACATATTGTGTTATGTGCTATTTTTATATTATATTATTAACTTCCACATTGCTGTAGACTGGCTCAGAAGGTTGTAGGATTTTAGGCAAACAAAAAAAAGGAATAAAGAATTAGTCAGTATTTTCGATAGGAATTATGCGCGGCCAAGCACTTCGGTTTACAAAGGTTTGCGCGGTTTGTAACGCGGCGCAAGGGTGGTACTCGGTTCCGCTCGGCAGATCGGTTTTTTACAAAAGAAGGACGCGGTTTTCGCAATACAAAGCGCTCAGGGCAGCCGCGGGCACCTCAGGCTTGCCTTCACGGAATGGAACACTCCCCCTTTCTGCTCGGGAGGCTTAGAGCGCCGTGAGCGAGGTGGCGGGTCGGTCGAGGAACCTCGTGACCCTGGGAGTTTCCGGGATTCCCCTTTCTGCGCTAGGCGGAGAGTCGCCGTGCGCGAGGTAGTGGCCCTTTTTGCCGGGTAGCGACAGGCGCTAGAGGCGAGGGTTCGGCGGACCTGGGCGTCGGGACGTGAGTGCGCCGATGGGCTGATCGTGGCCCCGCGAGTTGGGTCGGCGGGCACCGGATCCAGCTCGGGTCGGGAAGCGACTGGCGCAGCCGCCGCCGGCGGTCGGCCGCTGATGGTTCGCCTCTCTTGGCGTCGCCGTAAGGAGGGGGAACCCATTGTTCGGCGGGTCCAAGGTTGCCGTGGTCCTCTCCTTATGCCCCTTACGCGGATTCGGGAGAAAAGACGATCGCGCCGTTTTCCTCGGCCGCGCGTACATCAACATTTTATATATTATTAATAAAGTTATATTCTAATATCTGTGATTTATTTATACACAACCAACAGGTTATGGGCTCAGGGCAGTCACAATAAAATAAAAGTGCTTATAAAGTGAAGTAATACAGTATCGAACAGTTAAAGTGTAAACACTGAATTAGTGAATTGAACTAAAGTGATTTATTTTTATTTTTTGTACAATGGCAGATAACATTCGCACAATGTGCAAAAATTAAACGGTAATAATTACTCAACATGGAGTTATAAGTTGAAATTATTATTAATCAAAGACGGATTGTGGGAAGTTTGAAATCAAAAGAAACCGACTGCTATTGTCGCTCAAGGTGCCGATGCCGCTACCATTGAAGAAGCCACGACAGCCAACGCTGTGGTTCTCGCCAATTGGACAAAAAGGGATGAATCCGCTCAGGTAACGATTGGCTTGACAGTTGAGGATAGTCAATTGCGATTCATCAAAAATGCATCAACCGCACGTGAAGCATGGCTGGCACTCAAATCATACCACCAAAAGTCAACGACTTCAAATAAAGTTCACATCTTGAAGCGTTTGTGTCGTACTTCTCTGGAGGAAGGAGAAGACATAGAAGAGCATGTGGTAATTTTGTTTGACTATTTCGATAAATTATGTGGTTTCTAAATGGTTTTACCCGACGACGTAGTTGCGTGTCTCTATCTATCGAGCCGACCAGAATCATACGATACTTTCGTCAGGGCATTGGAGAGTAGACCTGAAGCAGATCTTACGTCGGAATTCATAAACAGTCGATTGATCCAGGAATACAAAAAGTGTAAGAGAGCAAGGGAAATAAGTATAAATTCAGGTAGTGAAACAGCAATGAAGACACTGCATAAGGTAAATAGTAGTGGCAATAAAGGTAGTAAAGGAAACTGTTTCTTCTGTAAGAAGACGGGGCATATAAAGCTGAACTGCGAAAAATGTAAAGCTTGCCGTGGGTATGGCATATGCTGCGTGAGTGCAAGAGTCCGTCTGGACTCTCTCGCGGCAATGGCAAGCTAAGCCCACGAGGCGCGTGCCCTGCAGAAGTGCCTCAGCCCCGCGTCGATGTACAACTCGACTTCTTTGGAATGGCCTGTAGGACATCTCCTGTCCTCGGTTATTCCCTGTTATCATCATCTCCTTCGGCTTCGTCTTCTTCGAAGATTTATCAGCTACGACGTCGGTTGACCTGGGGACTGTGTGCTGCGTCCTGCTAGCACGGTATGGCTCCTCTATACTACGACGCGGCAGCGGTGGAGTTTGACGCCGACCGGCGCCTTATCAAGATGACCGCGGCGGCTCTCCACTGTACGCGTCGTCGTTTCGTAGTGCAACCGACGGAGTCCGCAAGGGATCCCTCCACCTTGGGTAGCCTACGTCTGGGGTGAGGGGGGAGGGGGGGGCTAGCCGGCGCTACGGCGGCTGTTCTAAGCCGCTGCTGTGGTCTGTCGAATTGGCGTCATATTGCTATGCGGCCCGGCGACTCGGTCTTCAGCAGAACTGCCAGCTTTCTGCGAACTTTCCATGTATCGGCCTGATGCTCTAACGTTAGTTCTTATACAGACTCACGTCAAACATTCTTTCCATACGCACCATATGAGCGCGCTTCGCAAAGTTGGGAGAGAACACACGAAACACCCATCTCCCATCCGCTGCACACTGCACGCCTATATGTCCAAGGTCTCGAAATCCGGCGTACATTGTGCACTCGAGGAGCAAATGCCGCCAGTCCTCATTTCCTTCGCAACCCATCTCGCTTGCCACATGTTCATTAGACTGGAGTAAAAAGCAGTAGTAAAGTAGCTCTCCCACATCTTAACATCACGTCTATCAATACCACTTTCCCTTATCCTTCTTAGTGCCATACCACTCCGTTTAAGATTATTGAACGCATCTCTGTAGTTCACTGCTACTATATATTTTCCCTTACTTGCATTCACTATTGCCTTCATATAATCCCACGCATCTTCTGTCGATCTTCCCCGTCTGAAACCATACTGCTTTTCGCTCCATATGTCCTTCGTTTTGTTGTTCAACCTTTCCACCATTAATCTTTCCAATAGCTTACCCAATCTGTTCGGCAAACTGATTGGTCGATAAGAAACTACGAAAGCTTTATCCTTTTCAGGGCCCTTAAATAAAACTATTAATTCGGCTTCCTTCCATTCTTCGGGGAATAATCCTTCATTTAGGTAGCTATCAAAAGTGGCTTTTATGAACTCTGGATCGCATTCCACACCCTTTTAAGCATTTTGTTGGTTAATCCATCTATTCCCGGAGCCTTACCTATTTTCATCATTTTAATCGCATATTATATTTCCTGCCAATCGTACCTTGTATCCTCGTCATTCTGCCAGTCTTTTATATTTCTATCCATCACACCTCATGTCGGATCAGGCGGGAAGAAACCCTCTAGAAGTGTTTCAGCCGTCTCAATCTATGTGAAGGTACTCGTATATCCATTATCGGTTCTTAAGCTACTTAATTCATTAGATGGTATTGTTCCTTTATATATTTTGAACACCCCAAGGATCTCTATTTCCTTCTCTTTCAACAAATCCCTTCCAGTTTCTCTCTCTTTTCCACCTTCATTATTTCCTTATATTCCCTTTCTTCCTTTTTATACATATGCCACAAGTCACCCGCATTTATTGCTTCTCTCCTGCTACCTCTGTGGTATGCTGTCCTTTTCCTTTTTACTTTTCTCCCTCAACTCCTCTATCCACCAATTTCAGTGTCTTTTCTTGTTCTCTCTTTTAATTCTCCTCATATTTCTATCATTCTATCTATGTACTCCTTCCATTCTATTCCTCTTGAGTTCCACCTTATTTTGTTTAGTTCATTATACTTAATCATAACACCTTCTAACAGTTCCATCTCCATTATAATGAGATTGTGATCACTTACAGATTGCTCCGACATTTTTGATTATTATAGCACCTAACACGAAAGGAGTACTACATACTCCAAAAACCACTCTGCAGTGTCGATATACAATAATATTACCTCCCTCTGCATCGTACCACAAAAAATGCAGTAATCGCGATCGCACGGATTTATACTTATCTGTAAGTGTTGAATATTGTATTTTATATTAAATAATAATAACTCGGTTTGTAGCAAAAACTGTATATTTATTTTAACAAAAGAGATAAACTCGATACATTAAACTTAAGATAAAACAATAATTATGTTGGACAGAAGCGCTTAACTGCGAATAGTCTGATCTATTCAACTGCCCGAAAAAAGAACTAACTGCATAAAGGATCGCCAAGTCTAATCTTGCATAAGGCTTATGCTTAAGAACCTAACGGTACTCTATACCTGTACGGTGCCTGTATACAGACAGGCTACAGCAGGTCTATTAAGCCTAAAGGATCTTCCAAATGTAGGTTCTTGGAAATACTAAGAATTCTCATTAATTCTAGGAGGATAGATTTCTAATGTCTTTATAACTGCAGTGTAGAGTGAAATAAATCCTATGCTTATTAAAATAAATACAAAAAATTAATATTTCAATACTCCCACTTATTTTGAACTATTTTAATTAATGTTTAGCGAATTTCGTAAAACACAGAATTGTTGTTTTGCTATAGGTTTTGTAAAGATATCTGCTAATTGATCTTCGGACCTAATATAATTAACTGTAATGTCATTTTTACTTATAATGTCTCTAATAAAATGATACCTTACATCTATGTGTTTCGATTGCTTATGAAACTCAGAATTTTTAGCTAATTTAATTGCGGACTGATTGTCTATATATATAGGAATTTGTTTGCAATCTATACCTAAGTCGCGTACCATTTCATGCAACCAGATCGCTTCTTTTACACCATTTGATAAAGCGATGTATTCAGCTTCAGCGGTAGACAAGGAGACGACTGCTTGTCTCTGACTTGACCAGGATATTGGCCCACCATTTAGTATATATACGAAACCGCTTCGTGATTTTCGCGTTTCCAAACAACCTGCATAGTCTGTATCTGTGTATCCTATCACGCTCAATTGGCTCCCACTATTTCCATAAGTTATTCCATAATCGGCTGTACCTATTAAATAACGAATGATCTTTTTGACCGCAATCCAATGCTCTTCTTTATATGAATCTAAAAACTCACTCGCGTAATTGACAGAGTATTCTATGCCTGGTCGGCATATCCGCGAAGCAAACAGTAAGGAGCCAACAGCTTCCCGATAGGGTATACGAGAATTCTTTTCTGTTTTTATTTGCTTTGGAAAAATATAATCCAGGTTCCGCGGGGATGCTAGAAGATTTTGCGTTAAACATTTCGAATTTAGAAATAATTTTCTGTAAATAATTTGCTTGTGAAATTTTTAATGTACGCTGTTCACGATTTCGTTCGATTTTTATTCCTAGAAACTCATTTGCCTGATTAAAGGTTATTTTAAACTTACTCTTTAAATATTGTAAAACTTGATTGATTGCATTCCTACTTGAACTTATTAACAATCCATCATCAACGTACAAAGCTAAATATATTTTCGAACCTTCCGCTTCACCAATAAAACCACATTTATCACTATTTATAGTGTGAAAACAGAAATTCTTTAAAAAGGTGACGAATTTCTGATTCCAGCAGCGAGGTGATTGTCCATACAGACTTCGACTACGGCGAAGCTTGCAGACAAGGTCCTTATTTGAATTATCGATGTATCCTTCTGGCAACTTCAAATAAATTTCCTCTTCTAAGTCGCCATACAGGAACGCGGTTTTAACATCAAATTTTGCTAGTTCCAAATCTTCGTACGCTGCTATTGATAAAAGAATTCGAATGGATTCGTAGCGAACAACTGGTGCAAAAGTTTCAAAATAATCTATATTTTCACGCTGTGAGAAACCTTTTGCGACCAGTCGTGCTTTAAATCTTGTGCTGTTGTCTTTCGAATTCTTTTTCACTGCGAATACCCATTTGCAGTCTATGACTCTCTTACCTTGAGGCAATTTTACCATATCCTAGGTTTCATTCTCGTCTAATGCCCGTTTTTCTTCATCAATAGCTTGTTGCCATTCATTTGCTTCAGGGCTTGACATTGCTTCAGTGTAGGTAAGTGGTACTGTATCCGCTATATATGCAACGGAAATGCTATAACGGTCTGGTGGTTGAAGTGCAGCTCGATTTCTTAGTCGTCGTTGTTCGTGAGTTTCCACATCTGCTTGTTGAATTGGAAGCTCTGGAGATTCATCTGCTTGTTGATGTTGATGAGTAGCCTAGGGAAATAGATCTTCGTCCTCATTTACAATAACTGTCTCTTCATTAATTCCGAAAACAAGATTTAAACTAAAACTATGTTGCTTTTCTTAATCACACTCATCAATACACTTTTCATTAAAGTCAACATCACTGCTGATGGAGATTCTACTTGTTTATTCATCCCAAAGTCTGTAATTGGATGATTCTCCATCGTAACCAACAATAATTACTTTTCTGCTTCTAGCATCGAATTTCTTGCGTTTTTCTTTTGGAACGTTAATGTATGCTTTTGTTCCGAAAACTTGCAAGTGCTTTATAGAAACCTTTCGATCGAAAAATTTTTCAAATGGAGTTTGGATTTCTCCTTGACGAGTGACAACGCGATTTAAAACGTACACCGCACAATTTACTGCTTCACTCCACAGTTTTGCATCTACCCCAGAGCTGAGGAGCATCGTTCGCGCACTTTCTACAATGATGCGTATTTCTCGCTCGGCACGACCAATTTGTTCGTGAATGTACGGCGATGAGAATTCATGAATGATTCCCATATCTTTGATGAATTAGGCGAAATCTCCTGACGTATATTCAGTGCCGTTATCGGACCATAATACTTTAATTGTATTGCCTGTCTGAGCATGCAAAAATTTTACAAACTCCTTAAATTTTTCTCATACTTTTGTTTTATGCCTCAAAAAATACACTTTCCTATAGCTGCTGAACTCGTCCTTGAATAGTAAAAAATATCTTGACCCTTGAGGAGAAGGTGTACTGATTGGTCCACAAACGTGGGTGTGGATTTTCTCACCTGACTTATACGTCATTTGATCTCGTACCACTGTTTTGTGTGACTAAACAGTGTGTTGTTAGGGTTTGTTTTCCTAAAACACATGCTTCGCACATAAACTCTGCCGTCTCTTTGCTCAGCGGGAAGGGAGGCTTGGAAAGTGTCAAAAATAAATAATGTCACTTTTGTTGTAAGTAGTTGGGCGGGAGCACTCATGTAAGTTATTTGCTTGATCGCAAATAATACCGAGTGGGACGGTACCTTTGCACTCTGTTTACACGTTTGCGCTGCTCGGCTTCCGCTTTCGTTGGCCGTTCTCGTTGGCGTCGTAGTTGCACTTGTTGTGAATCTGGAGATTCTTCGTCTTGCTCTGGAGACGGTGCTAGACTCACTAAAGCGTCCGTTGACACTTGGTCTAGTGCGAGCGGCGTGTTTACATCTGTGGGCCGACGGGTTAGGTTTCCGTGGACTTCGAGCTGCTCGCCGTCGCGCCGCTCGGCGCCTGCCAGTCTCTTTACGTCCGTAGTATTTTCTTGCCGGATAGGCGCTCTTTTTAAGTGCTTAACGTGAAGTTTTATGTTACCTTGGCCGGGACGATCGAGTACATAAACATCATTGCTGCACTTCTCGAGGACCTTGTACGGCCCTTCCCAGCGTTCGGCGAGATTTGCGTTGAATGTCTCAGCGGCATTAGATTGGACGAAGTTCTTCATGTAAATCTGGTCTCCTTTTTCCAGCTGATAAGTCCTTTTCGCCGGCGGGATAGCTGTTTGAGCGGCTTGCAGCTGGTGGCCTTGGTCAATGCGTTCCTCTGTCGCCTCGGCATAGGTAAAAATCCATTCGCCCGGCCGAGGCAAGGTGCGCCCGAGAAGCATATGACTGGGTGACTGCCCCGTCATACGGTTGACCCGCCGTCGAGTGGCATATAGAATAGATGGCAAGTGCAGGTTCCATCGGCGTTGATCTTGGCCGTCGATGTTTAAGCGCAGTCCTTTTTTCAACTCCTGATTTCGCCTCTCGGTTGGATTTGCCTGGGGATGGTAAGCGGCCGTAGTGTGATGTATTACTCCCCAGGTTTGACAATGTCTTTGCCAGGCAGGACCGCGAAACTGGGGGGCGTAATCCGTGAGTAAAACCCTTGGATAGCCCCAGCGCTTAAATACTTCATTATCGAGTACGGGCGTTATTACGGATAATTCTGAGCTCGAGACGGCGAACGCTTCAACCTAGCGCGACATGAGGTCGGTCGCAACTAAAATAAATCGCTTATCCCGCGATGTTCGGGGATAAGAGCCCATCGTGTCTATCGCGACAGTTACCCAGGGAGCCGTGGGAATTCTTGCGCGTTCCTCGCCCGTTGCGATCGGCCTTGACGCCTTATTCCGCTGGCATACGGCGCAATCAGCGAGAACACGGCGAATATCCGAATACATTCGAGGCCAAAAATATTGTTCGCGCGTCGCGCGTAAGGTTTCATCAGTTCCGGGATGACCGGCGAGTCCCTCATGATGAAAATACCGGATCACCTCTTCCCGGCATTCTTCGGGCACAACAAATCGCGGAGGTTTCCCGTGCTCGGTAACATGGTTGGCCCCGTCAATAAATTTTATGGATTGTGCGGGTTGCAAATACCGGTGGATGTCGCTTATCTCACTGTTGTCCTCTCCTTGGGTCTGTTTTATTTTATGCACTAATTCACGACTGTCTATTGTTGCGGCGCATATTGACTGCGTATTTATCGTTCTCTCCGGCGGGAGGAGCGACTCAAATTTCCTTTGCGTGTCCTCATAGATTTCATTTCCGGGCTGACGAGAGAGAGCGTCGGGAAGCTCGTTTTCCCTTCCGGCTACATGCTCAACATCAAATGTGAAACTACGCAGATAAAAGGCCCAGCGATGAAGCTTGCTTTTTCCATCCTTCATCGAGTCAAGCCAGGTTAACGATTTATTATCCGTGCGAAGAGTAAACCACCCATCCTCTAAGTACGGTCGAAATTTGCGGAGAGCCCATATCACCGCGAGGCACTCTTCCTCGTTGGAAGAATATCTCCTTTCTGTTTTCGTTAACTTGGCCGAGGCGTAAGCGATTACGCGCCGTTTTCCTTTTTCGTCGAGCTGGTATAGAACTGCGCCCAATCCGCTTCCTGATGCATCCGTTTGTATTATAAAAGGCACGTTAGGTATGGGGCGAGATAGTGCAGGTATTTTGCGGAAAGCCCCTTTTATCGCGTCGAAGGCGCTCTGCATTTCAGCGGTCCAGCGCCAACCGCGACTCGGAGATAGGAGCGCCGTGAGCGGTTCGGCTAGTCGAGCAAAATCGGCGACAAATTCTCACAACCACGTGTAAATCCCCAGGAACCGTTGCAATTCTTTTCGATTCGAAGGCGGTTCACTTTCGAGGATTGCTCGCACGTGTTCAGTCTTGGCTTTATTACCGTCTTGAGTGATTTGAAACCCGAGAAACTCCAACTCCTCGTGGCCAAAGTGGCATTTAGATAAGGAGGCCGTTAGTTGGTAAATACGCAGGCGTTCTTCCCACTTTGAGGAATACACCACAAAATCATCGAGATATGACCGCACAAAATCGTTCATGAACCCGCACAAAACCTCTTGAGTGATGAAACTGTTGAAGCACCCGGGAGCGTTTTTCAAGCCGAAGCTCATCACGCGCCATTGATAAAGTCCGCCGTCGGGCGTTGAAAACGCAGTGTACGGCTTTGAGCGCTCCATAAGGGGAATTTGCCAGTATCCCTGCTTGAGATCCAGTGTTGAAAAGAATTTCGCGCTCCCAATGTCTTTCACTACTTCTTGGATTATTGGTAGCTCTTGCACGACACTTTTTGTTATTGCATTTAATCGCTGATAGTCTATGCAAAAACGAAATTTTCCACCCTTTTTCGCGGCCATCACTATTGGGGAGCTGTACAGCGAAATGGATGGCTCAATCAAGCCGTCCGCCAACATCTCTCTAACTTGCTGTTGAATCGCTATCTTTTTCTCCGCAGAATAACGGTAGGGTGGTAAGCGAAATGATTTTTCCTCGGTTACATCGATATCGTGACTTAAGCAAGAGGTTTGGCGCAGCGGTCCCGTATAAAAAATATCTGCGAACTCTCCAAAAAGTTTTTCAAGTTCGCGGGCACGCTGTTCGTTTAAGCCGTGGCGCACTTCTTTGAAAAATTCGTTTGGAGGCTGGACTTGATCGGCAGCCGCATTATCCCGCGATAAAAACATGCGCTGACGATGCGTTACCCCGAAATATATGCAATCGAGCGCATGATTGAATAGCACGTTTTGTGCTTTCAACCAAGGCCTCCCGAGGATCATGTTGCAGCTCAACTCGTCACATATGACAAAACTCACCATATGCGTGTCTGCGCCTATAGTAATTGGAAGATTGCACTCGCCTGTTGCTTGCATCTTTCGGTCCCTGCATGCCGTGCCGATGAGTATTTCTTTCTTGACAATTGGCGTTTGCGGTGACAGAAACTTGCTTTGAATAAAATAATAACTGGCCGCGGAATCGAGTAACGCGTTGACGGACTGCCCAAGGATCTCGACGCGAATATAATTTACGGTCGGACCTAAAGCACTCTCCGTGTAAGTTAAGACGCAGCTAGACTTGGGGCAGCGTTCGCCGCGTTCGTCGTTGGCCCAACTTCGTTTCCCTGATCGCTGGAGGTAAGGATTACGCGGACAATCCCGGTTCCAATGCCTTCCGGGACAGAATTGGCAGCGTGGTAAGCTGGATTGCGGCGGGGCGAGAGCACTGCGCGGGTTATGGTTCGCGCCGCTTATCGCTGCGTTTCCAGTGGCGGCGCCGCTAACTGTGCAGGACTACGCCGCATCGTTGGAGCAGCGCGGCGCTCTTCCGCCTCATCCTCTTCTATCTGCACTGCTCGCGTGATTAACCACTGTTAGATAATTTGCGACACGCATCAACTTCTTGATCGAGGGCCTCAACGACTCGATCAAAAGCGCCATTATGTCCCTTTCGCACATATTAGGGAAAAGGCGGCGAGCGAGCAGTTGTTTTTGCTCTAGGAAAACGGCAGTACTCTCCTTCTCTGATTGTACTTGGCCGTACAACTTCGCTGACAGCTTTGTTAGCAACGTGTGTGAGGCGAAACGAGCGCGTAATATCGCAAAATTTTGCCCACGATAGGCTTATGCTCCTGTACGTAGCGAACCACGTCGCAGCCGTATCTTTTAAGGCATGGGACGCAATCCATACTCGCGCGAAATCCTCCGTGTTGTTTTGGGCAAACGTTTCCTCGCATCCGCGTAGAAATACCTCTGGATCCTTAAAATCCCGGCCATAGAATTCTGCCAATTCTGCATTGCTCCCAACGAGCGCTCGAAGTAGTTGTCGCGAGTCCTCCAGCGCGGATTGCGGCATCATCAGCGGTGGCTGTTGCACACCTGACACTGGCGACGCTATTGGTGGAGATGACTGATGCACACCAATTACAATTAGAGCTTGTCCGATCGGGAGTGCCGGTTCTTGATTTTCCGCGGGCCCATTGATTGACCTGCCCGCGGCCCAGCCTTCTCGTTCATTCTACATCCTATTGTAGTCTGTGCGCGCACTGGTTGCAGATTGTGATCGTGTGTGTCTATTACAGTCGTCACCGGATGCCATGGATTTACTTATTCTTGACATCTGATCAGTTTGACTTCATCGGGCGTCACTGGCTATTTTCCGACTGCCAGAAGTCTTCCGAGCTCGCTTTACACGTTCGGGCGTGAGTTGAACGCGTCCGTGTTCCTCCAACTGGCCTTGAGGACGTTTTCTCTTCATTCACACTTTATTTGTCCTGAAGGTCTCGTCGGCCTGATTGGAGTGCCCCACGTCGGGTGCCACTTTGCCGTCGCTTTGCTCAGCGGGAACGGAGGCTTGGAAAGTGTCAAAAATAAATAATGCCACTTTTGTTGTAAGTAGTTGGGCGGGAGCACTTTCCGTACAATAATGATACACTAGCGCAGAGCTCGCGGCGATCGCGAGTTTACATGTTTTGGCGGCGGGAGTTTAAGATTTTTCGGCGGCTCGAGGTTGAGGTTTTTCGGAGGCGCGAGTTTATGGTTTTTCGGCGGCGCGAGGTTAAGGTTTTTCGGCGGCGAGCGTAAGGCCCACCACCACCAGGATCTCGCCCGGACGTCTTTCCCCCTGTGTGCAGATTGGCGCGGAGCGCCGGCAGCGAGGGAACGGGCGTTGCCGAGACAAGATTCTCAAACCGCCCTGGAGATTGTCCGTGAGGTCGTGTCGTGGGTCCTTTATGCAGACTGGCGCGGGGCGCCAGCAACGAGGACTAAAGGCGGGGACTTAGCGGGTGCGAACGAGTACTTCGTCGCGATCGGTCGCGTTATCGCACTGGTCGAGGCGGCCCCGTGAAGAGTATCGGCGGGGTACCTGGCCGAGTGTCGAACATCGACTGACTGTGCCCCGCGATCACCCGTCGCGACCCGCGGCCGCGCCTGGGTCTGAAACAAAGGGCCTCCTAGAGGCGTGTCGATAGCGCAGCAGCGCTATTGCTTCACCGAATTTCGGGCCTTCCTAGATTAGGTCTCGCGTTCGCGGCTCATGGTTCGGCGAAAAAGGCGAGACTTACATGTAATGAACACAAGTCCACGCCTTCTGACAGACCGCGCGAACGTCAACTCTTTATGATATTTGAGGGTTACGTTTTCATCACTGAATGCATTGCTTGTATTAATCACTGTCTTGATGTTGATGTGACCCATTCGTTCATGCCACAGTTGTAGTTCGGAGGTTTCCTTTTGCGCTACGTTACATGTTGACCAGTTTAACACTTTAAACTGCATTTTAAAAAGTCCTGCGTGTCTCACTCCAACTGAAACTACCTCTCCATTTTCGTCATGAATTTCACACCGATCTTTAAACGCGTGAAAAGAAAAGTCTTTGTCATTTATAGCTGGGATCGAAAACAAATTCCGTTTTAATTGCGGCACTAATAACACGTTATGCATTTCACGTGTGTTCACTTGATTTCCGAGTCTTTCGCTGATCACTATTGTGCCAATTCCAACCGCTTCTAATACAATATCATTGGCTATTTTGACACTATGGTGATTTTCGACTTTTTGCAAATGTTTAAAAAAATCACTTCTGTATGTCATGTGCATACTTGCACCTGAATCCACGAGCCAAATGGATTCATCACTATCCGTTGTACTAGATATGAAGGCAGTTAAGTCATGTTGTTTCACTGATGCTGTGAACGCTTTTTGATTATTATATTTTTCATCCGTCCTTTTTGTTTTTGCTTTAGGACATTCGCGCGCTCAATGACCTTTTTCCTTGCAAATCGCGCACTTTGTTCTTTTCTTCAAATCTTCGATTTTTTTATTTTTGTTTGAGAAGGTCCTTTTTGCATCGAAAGATTACTTCTCATTTTTCTTAAAAACTTGACCTGCTTGAGCTTGCAAGGCCGCCACTTGTCAAGAGAGAGATGTTATTTGATCATCGGCTCCACAGATTCGTTGATCTTCACGGATAATTCTCATAATTAGTTTATCCTTCGTCCTCTCAGACTCGGGAGTGCTATCCCATGCCATAAGGAAAGGAGAGAATTTCGTCGGCAAGCTTTGTAGCAACTTGGATTCTACTCCTTTCACTGACGGTTCCACGCCTAGATCTGCTAGTTTTCTACAAATGAGTTCCAAGTCTTCAAGGCGTTGTGACAATTCTTCTCCATCAATAATCTTAAAGTTGTAAAACTGTTGCCACGTACTTCCCTTCACATCCTCATTTGCACTGCCAAATCGTTGATTTAGTTTTTCCATAACCTCCTTCGGTGATCTGCAATTGATTAGAAATGGATGCAGCCGCATCTCCACCGATCCAACGATGATGCTCATTGCTTTTAATGAGTTTACGTTCCAAGCATTCCATTTGCTTGTGTCTTTGTTGGGTTCTTTTATTGTGCCATCTGCGTAACACATGAAATCAGCAGATCCCAAGGCAATATTTAAGCCAAACTTCCACATTGTGTAGTTGGTTTCGTTCAGCTTAACGAAACTAAAACCTTTACTATCGACCATGATAAACGAGATCACTCTACACTGCACTTAGAAATTTTCACTAAAACTTGCACAACGCGACGCGGCACTTATTGTTTATACTTGTTTAATAATCTATCTCTTTGTTAAAACGTGGCGCAGTGGAAGCGTGCTGGGCCCATAACCTATTAAATGTTGCATTTTATATTAAATAATAACAACTCGGTTTGTAGCAAAAACTGTATATTTATTTTAACAAAAGAGATAAACTCGATACATTAAACTTAAGATAAAACAATAATTATGTTGGACAGAAGCGCTTGACTACGAATAGACTGATCTGTTCATGTTGAGAATAAGCGTATTTTCAAGAATGCTGCGAGTCCGATGGACTTTTATGACAGGGCCTGCGCCCAGGTAAATGCGCTTGTTGTAAATGTCACCGCTACCAGATGCCGACCAGAACCTCTGCAGTCCTCCTCAGTCCTTATTTACTTTGTTCTAACCTATCATAAAAGTATCCCTTCCCTCTGCTAGCTTGTTTTTCCTTTTTCCGAGCACTGGTAATATCGTATAGAATAAGTTCAGTTGAGCGAGAGCCTTCGCTGTGAGCAGTCAAATCTTGTATACTAGCACTTATACTTAATAAATATTAGAAGCATTTTGATATTTTTATATATAAACCTTGTGTAGTAACACCTTATTTATAAAAATCCTCAACAGGTTATGGGCCCAGCACGCTTCCACTGCGCCACAGATATATAATATCAAGTAAACTATTGTGAAATTAAGTGCAGTTTTGAGTTGAAGTGAGATACATATATATAAAAACGAAATTTTTCTGATTCGTTTATTATGTTTGAAAAGGAATCTGTTGATTTGACAAAGCTTGATGGGAAAAATTATTCGATGTGGAAATTTGGAATTTCCTTTCTGTTGCGAGCAAAACAGTTAACTGGCTTTGTAGAAGGCATTGAACCTGAACCACATAAAACTAATGATTTAGAAAAGTGGAAAATATGGGATAAAAATAATTCACTAGCTGCCGTAATATTGCTAAATTCGGTCGAAAGATCTCTGCATTCGAGTCTGATAAACTGTAGAAATCCGAATGAAATGTGGACTAAGTTAAATGATCTGTATGGAGATTATAGTGAAGAAGCTCAGAATAGTGCATGGGAACAGTTTTATTAATTTCGTATTAACGACAGTGAATCAATTGCTCTCCAGATTGAAAAATTCGAAACACTGGTCTGGAAACTAGGAGATTCTGGTGACAAACCATCTGAAACTGCAGTAATTTCGAGGTTATTAGGAAGTCTCCCTCTGAAATATGCAACTTTCCGAACAGCGTGGGAATGTACACCTACGGCCGATCGAAAGAGATCAAACCTTATAGCAAGACTTATTCGGGAGGATAAGCGTTTTGCAAAATCAGCTGAGGAAGAGTCGCTCGCGTTACAAGTTCAGGCGCTTAAGTTGAAGAAAACTCAGTATGGTACTTCGAGAAACAGACTCATAGAAGATAAACGAACTTGGGAAGAAAAAAGGAAAGAAATTGAAGAACGCAAAATACGAACAAACTGTGCATACTGTAAAGAAAAAGGTCATTGGAAACGTGAGTGTCCAAAAAAATTGGAAAGAGAAATAAAAAAAACTGAATATGAGAATTCCCATAGAGACAGTGATTTAGACGAAGAAGTATACTGTGCACACGATATTTCAGTTTTTTATTCAAATAGTACCGATTTTGATTGTGATGTTTGGCTCGCAGATACGGGTGCAAGTACTCATATGACAAGATTTCTTTACAACATTTGAAAATATAGAAGATGGCAGATTTGTAAAAGTTGCTGACAATAAAAAATTGCTTGTAATTGGTAGTGGTACTTGTGACGGGCGGACTTTGCGCGCGCGGGCAAGTAATCAGCTGGGCGCCGCGGCCGTGGGGCGGGAAGGGCGCGCGTGATTTGGGAAATGCGCGATCGCGCCGCGCCGATCAGTTTTGCGCCGGACACCGAGCCATCGGTCCCGTTCGCGTGCGGTAGTAATTTTGGGAAGCAAAGTATTAGGAAGTAAACAAAGATAAAGAGAGAGAGAGAAAGAGGTGCCCAGCTGAGCGCGGTCCCGAGACTACCCGGGGAAGCGAGAGGGAACACTGCGACCTCTCGGCCGGATTGTGGCCGAGGTTATCACCGACCGTTCGACCCCAGGTAGGGTTTCACTCTATAAGCATGCCCGCGAATGAGAGAGAGAGAGAGGCACGGGCGCGATCCCCCTTTCCCCAAATATCATAAATCGAGGGTGATCCGGTGAGGACCCGAGCAAGGCGAGATGCCTGGGTCCCGGGGTCAGCGGCGCCTGTGGTACTATTAAAATTCAGGAAAATCTGCATGGCAAGGTACGTACGAGGAACATCGAAAATGTGCTTTTAGTGCCAGAATTGAAAAGAAATCTGTTTTCAATTGGAACGGTAATAAAGAGAGGTTTTTCTTTTCACGCCTTCAAAGAAAAATGTGAGATTCGAAATCAAAATGAACAGATCACGTCCGTTGGGGTGCAACATGGAACTTTATTCAGAATGTTATTTAAAGTAATTATGCCAACAGAGTGTAACATTGTAAAATCAGATGAGTTAGAGAGTAAAGATAAACTCAGATTATGGCATGAAAGAATGGGACACATTAATATATGTTCATTAAAAAATACAGGGAAAGCATTTGCTATTAGCGATATTATGAATAGTAATCAAAAAGATTTCTTTTGTGAAACTTGTGTGATTGCTAAACAAACGTGCAAGCCGCACAAGCCGACGCCCTTTCGAGTAAGTAATTTAAAGGCGAAAAAGTTCATAGTGATGTATGCGGCCCTATAAATATTGAGTCTCCTCGGGGAACAAAATACTTTTTACTATTTAAAGATGAAATCACAAACGATATGGATATAGGAAAGTGTATTTTCTTAGAAATAAATCTGAAGTTCTTGATAAATTTAAAGAATACTATGTCTTTGCTCTGGTTCAAACTGGTAATAAAATTAAGTTTTTGCGCTCAGATAATGGAACTGAATACACATCATGAGAATTTCGAAAATACACACAAGACGCAGGTATTATTCAGGAATTCTCATCCCCATATATACACGAGCAGAATGGTCGAGCAGAGTGAGAAATACGGACAATTGTAGAGTGCGCAAGATCAATGATGATATGTAAAGCGGTTGATCTAGAGCTTTGGACTGAAGCTGTAAATTCGGCATGCTACATTTTAAATCGAATTGTAAGACAACAAGGCGAAACGAAGTCGCCATTTAAAAAATGGTTTAAATACGAGCCAAAGGTGAAACACTTACGAATTTTCGGCGCTGAAGCATATATAAACACGCCGAAAGAAAAAAGGACAAAGTTTAGACCAGTCAGCAAGAAAGTCACTATTGTTGGATACGATGGTGAATCTACTAATTACAGATTGTGGGATAAAGAATCAAGAAAAATTAAAGTCAGTAGCAATGTTGATTTTTATGAAAATTCAAAGCCCTTAAAAGAAAATAAAGAAAATGGCACCTACGTAATAGACTTTGGTATCAAGGAAAATAGCCACATAAATAATGAAAAACAAACTCCACCAGCTGAAATATTGGAAAACCAGGATTCAGATATTGAAATACAACCTCGTCAACAACTACGGGATCGAAACTTAATTACAGCGCCCGATAGATATGGAATCCCCGTTGCCCATCTTGCAGATGCTGGGCCACAGACATATAACGAGGCTATTATAAGTAATGACGCAAATTACTGGAGAAGTGCAATGAAAGAAGAAATGGAGGCCTTAAAAGACAATAAGGTATGGACACTTACAGCACTACCCAAAGGTAAGCGCGCCATAGGATGCAAATGGGTATTTACAGTGAAAACTGATAGCGTTGACAAAGCGATACGGTATAAAGCTAGACTTGTAGCAAAAGGTTTTTCTCAGAGGGAAGGAGTAAATTTTTTTGAAACATTTGCACCAGTTGCGCGATATGAATCAATTAGAATCTTATTGGCAATCGCGGTAAAAGATAATTTGGAAATAAAGAAATTTGATGTAAAAACGGCCTTTTTGTATGGAAATTTGCACGAAGAATTATTTTGGACAGCCGAAAGGCTTTATTAACGAGAACAATAAAGAATTAGTTTATAAGTTACATAAAAGTTTGTATGATTTAAAACAATCTCCTCGTTCTTGGAATGAAAAATTTGTAACTTTCCTAGAAAAATTTAATTTTAACTTATTGAAAGTGATAAGTGTGTATTTATGAGTGTTATAAAAAATGAAGCAGATACAGCCGTTTCCCTTATTCGGGCACTCGGCGGCTCGGTGACATTCTCGGGTGCAATTGTAGCATTTTTTCATCCTGGGCTCGACTGCAGCAGATCCACTAATCCCTTCCGTAGTCCCTCCTATGTGCTCGCCCCTTCTGTCCCATCGACCCACGTATTAACGCGTACGTGGCGAGTGCTTGCTTCAACTCTTCAAATGATCCTTCAATTCTTCATTCTCCGGCCATCCGCTGATTATGGCCAGCTCGTCAACCATTTCAATCCAGGCTCGAACCGAAAGGGTCTCATCCTGTCAGATAAACTTCTTTAGGGACTCTGCCTCTTCCCTGAAGCTGATGCGCGATCTCGGCGCATCCCTCTGCCGAACTGCGTCAGCTAACTGCATTACCCAAGCTGGTGTTTTCCTCGCCTGCCGCCTGGATTACCGTTAGCGGGGTCCGGGTACATTGGCTGTTCACTCCCATCAGCTCCTGGGGCGTAAATGCAGCTCTCTCAGCCACCGCCGGCGCTACTTTCTGCGGCGCCGATTGTTCTGTTCGCTGCGCGAGCAGGCGTTGCATTTGTTGCTGCAGCATGAGCACCTTCTGCTCTATCCGCGCACGTAACTGAACCGCGAAGGCCCTGGCAGCTAAAGCCTCATCTCATTGTCGACGCATCTCTTCAACCTCGCTTGAAGGCTGCCCTCCGACCAGCGCAACCTCTCCTATCTGCAGCTCTTCTTCTCTCGCCATCTAAGAGCTCTTGATGTGCTCTGTGGCTATCTTCCTTGATCTCCGTTCACTGATTTTCCGAGACGGATCCTTTGGCACCTCTCCAGGGCTGCTGCCGTCTATCCAGTTTCTACCGCTTCTCGATGCTTCTCGCACCAGTGCCTCTCATAACGCTCCGATACTACAGGGCGCTTCTCACACGCCTGCCGGGGATCTATCCAGCGCCACTCACAGCGATCTGGCACTACTCTGCGCTTCTCACACGCCTGTCGGGAATCTATCCAGCGCCACTCACAGCGCTCCGGCACTACTCGGTGCTTCTTACACGCCTGTCGGGGATCTATCTTACGCCACTCACAGCGATCTGGCACTACTCTGCGCTTCTCACACGCCTGTCGGGAATCTCTCCAGCGCCACTCACAGCGCTCCGACACTACAGGGCGCTTCTCACACGCCTGTCGGGAATCTCTCCAGCGCCACTCACAGCGCTCCGACACTACAGGGCGCTTCTCACACGCCTGCCGGGGATCTATCCAGCGCCACTCACAGCGATCTGGCACTACTCTGCGCTTCTCACACGCCTGTCGGGAATCTCTCCAGCGCCACTCACAGCGCTCCGTGAAACTACCGAGGCTTTCCCGCGCAGAATGTTCTGTCCTCCTTCACCTGATCCCAGACGGACCCCCAATTTGTGGGCTCTCTCTCTATTACTCATACCTTCATTTACAATCCCACACTATTAGTTTTAATATTTGACTGAGAGTAATTTCTTCGGAGTTACTAACTACAAAATTATCAATACGTAAAAATTAAAGCTTCTTTTATATATTCATTAAATAAAATTGAGATTTAAATAAATTAAATTTTAAATTCAGATTATAAAAGTAAAAGAAGATCGCTATCCAGAGAATGTGACAATTTCTGAAATGGAATGCAAAGCCCCATCCAAGATTTATTGTATCATACAGCCAAAAGACTATTTTCATTTTTAAGACTAGGCATACAAGTAAAATTAAAATTAATCGTAAACAACAGCTTTGATGGCACAAATATGAACAAATTTAAGCAGAATTATGGAAAGTTTAGTGCCACAAAATATTTGTTTTGCTCTTCGATTGTACTACTAAAACTGGTTAACGAACAAAGAAATATAACTTGCTGAATTAACCCTAATCCGCCTTGAACTCGTTTTTGCCTGCCAATCAAAATATTAGACAAAAAGGTAAACCAACAAAGTAATTCTTAGAGACCACTCGGACTTGAAAAAACAAATAAATAATTTGACAGAAATCGAAGTTGGTGCTTGTAAAGTTGAAATCTACATAATGTTAACTATGATCGATGGAAAGTAAATAATTATTTACTGTATACAAAAATAATTTTTTTTAAAGTTTGCGACGAATATCTCGTAGAAATGAGTAAATTAGCGATGTTAGCATAATTCGTTGTCTCACGTAGAATTTCATGTATCCCTCTTTTGGTATGGATAATGCTATAGTGAGATACGGAGTAGTTTATAAGGAAAATTAGATAAACTACGATTATTTGTAATTAATTGTTGTTAAAAAAATATAGTAATGGAAGAAGATACCGAAAAAGTAAAAATATTTTGAAAGATAATTTATCTTTTAAATTTATATTTATTATTCGATACTCTACAACAAAATTGCAAGCCATATAAAAATCAAAATATAGATTTCTAGTGTATAAATCCCGACTCGGTAAGTGTATTCGTTTTAAAATTTCAAGCATTTTGTTTACGTTCACATACAACTTATTTTCATGATGTATTTTTTACCGCGTATAATTATTTTGAATATTTTCATATAGTTTATAGATATATAAGATAAGCACAATAAACCGAATATTTTATCAGAACTTTTTTCATTACCACTTGACTTTTTTTATACTTTACGTTTTTAAATAAATAATTATATTATGTTAATTTACAAGTTAAAAGTCCCAGCATTTCGCCCACCATTTGATCGCTCGCATCAGACGAATCCAATTAAAAATTT
This sequence comes from Sycophaga agraensis, assembly GCA_018906755.1. Lineage (NCBI taxonomy): Eukaryota > Metazoa > Arthropoda > Insecta > Hymenoptera > Pteromalidae > Sycophaga > Sycophaga agraensis. Next base: position 676,561 of record JACCIE010000086.1, on the reverse strand, counting down.
TTTGCAATGCAAATAAATGTTTAATAAATAATATTCATTAAAGTGAAAAAGTACAAATATGTTCTGTATAATTAAAATTACTTTTTATTTAATTAGCCTTATAAATAGAAAAATTTTCATAAAATTTAAAGTCAATGAATTAATCAAGTACCACAGCAACAATATTGTTGTCAATGTTTTTTGTATCCTGTGCATGATTACGATTCTTACGAACATTATTATTTATACACGATGCAATTACCCCTTTTCCTGAAAATATTATATCAATATTCAATTTGGTAATTTATTTTACAATGTAATTCTTTCACAATCGTTTAGAAATAGTTAGAGAAACAGATTTAAAATTACAATGTATGCTTATATATCCCTCGGTTTCCTGTTAATCTGATATTAAAAAACATTTTTATTATTTACTGTAATAATTAAACATTATTATATTTGGACAGAAAGAAAGAGAAATGTAAATAATGAATAAAATAATAATTGTTTCGGTTGTGATATCATTTTAGTACAAATAGATTTCCGTTATACTTGGGAGTTTCAAGTTTAATTACAAACTGGATTCAAAATAATATATTTTGATTAAATATTAATTATTCATTTACTTTGTGTCATTTAATACATTTACTATTAACAAATATATTCTGTGTATATCATATATTCATGCTTTTAATTCAAATTACCTCAAACACTACGTTGTTCAAATTTATTCTATAAACATTAATCCTTGATACGTATTTCTTATATCTTATATATGTAAAATTTGTAATTCACGACAAATAAATTTAAACTGAACTGTCGCGTATAAGATCTTTCTATTTCCATTAGTCTTTTAGTCAATCAGTCTTTTGTCGTGTATGTAAGCGCTTACAAGTAATTGTAAAACATTAAAAAAGTAGCGAAATGGAATCGCTTAAATTTAAGTTAAATGTCTGTATAATTCTGACTGTTTTATGGTTTAAAATTGGTAAATATTATATAGAATTTTTACTTTATTGCAATTTTTTACATATACTTTTTAATGTATTTAATTTAATTAAATTTGTGTTGAGAAATCGAATTTAATTTGTACATTAAAAAATATGATTTGCTCTGATCTAAAAATACGATACTTTTTTAAGGATCTGTAAAAGCTATCATCAATGGATTAAATGCTACCGAAGGTCAATTTCCATATTTAGTTTCGGTTCAGGTAAATAAAGAACACGTATGCGGTGGTGCTATTATAAGCAAAAATCACATACTGACTGCTGCACATTGCATCATTAATTACGAAAATTATTTTGATAATGCTGAATTTACTGTTGTTGCTGGCATCACAACACTGGATGCCGATGATAATCATCCTCATAAAATCATAGCCAAGGTCGATAAAATATACATGCCTAAAAAGTTCAAATTTTCAGATCATTTGCTAAATGATATTTGTGTTCTAAAGGTGCAAACATGATAAATTATAGATAATAATTGTACCAAGGACTTTACCTAATCTAAAAATTTATTCATATTTCTTAGTTACAAAGAGCACTAGAACTTGGTGCAAATCGTGCAGTTAATAAGCTAAACTTGCCTTTAATGACTGCAGCAAATAGTGATATCCTCTCAAATTATAACAATGCGGAGCTAGTATTTGCGGGATTTGGAGCTGATACGTTCGAAGTTTATAATGACATATTTGGTAATCGATATGCAGAACCAGGTGAAAACAGCAATCAATTAAAATATTCAAAGACAAAAGTATTTTCAAAAGTATGGTGTATGTTTAAAAGCATTATGATTCTAAAATCTTCTATTATGTGTGCACACCTGGAGCAACCGGATGGAAGTCATCCTAGAGGCATTTGCAGGGTGATTTAATTTTTTTGTATTAATAACAGAATATTTTTTCAATTAATTAGGTTAATATTTAATTTTTCATGTTATGACTTTAGGGTGATAGTGGAGGTCCACTTGTTTTAAACAATAGCATCGTTATTGGAGTGTTGTCTATGGGTCCCGCTAACTGCAATGAAAAACGTTTACCAGGGTTATACACCAGAGTTACTAATTTTCTAAACTTTATCGAAAAAACTGTACGCAATGAAGTCTCCTCTGATATACGCGTAATCAATAAAACACTATAAATTAGCCACATCATTTTTTTAAATATTATATCTAAAAATTTTAATTTATCATATATTTCGTCATCGCCCTAAACAAAAATTAATTTGTTCTTTTCTGCTCTTCCTCTTATATTCTTCATCTTACTATCCTGCACTAAACACGTACATGTATTATTAACAACTCTTAAATCATAGATACAGTTAGACGGTTAGCACGTCGTTATACCTTGAGATATCTCAAAATAAGATTTGATTGAATAAAGATACCGCAGATATGGTAGATACCAAAATGCTACCAATATAATTGACAGAAAAATGTTAAAATGGTTTATAGAAAAGTCAAATAAATTTTAAAAATATCAAAATTTTATTATGAAGATCCAAGTATTATAGACTAAAAAAAAATTAATATTTTCCGGAAAAACAACAATATACTGCGAAACATTTTTAATCAAGAAATATATATTAGTACCGCTGTGAACTAGTCTTATATTATGAGTTGATAACATAATTTCTCTGCTAAATAATCGGTACCATCATCATAATGAGAATCCATCCGAACAACCTGAAAACAACAATAATGGACAATAATAACCTCGATAATAACTGTTTTAGACTATAGACATCAGGATGAAGTATATCAATTTAGTGTATGGAAATACAGTATGTTTTATTGTACAATATTAAAGTGATTATCTAAAAATCAAGCATACTATCCTTCGATCAGACCTGCATGCTCCGCTCCATTAACTCCTTTTTTTGCACTCATTGGGCGCACCGCGTCTTTAGATTTATGATCGATATAAGGAATAACTGATATGGTCTCAGCTTCCATGTGGTATGTTGAAGACAACTGTTTCGTGGATATTCTAATTATTATAAAACATTCACATAATAGTAAAGGTTTCATTTACAGAATGTACATGAAATTATTCACATAATAAAATATAATAAAAACAATAACAATTAATTTGAGTAACGTATACATCTTAAGATGAATATATTAATTAAACAAACAAATGAAGGGGGCTCCACATTTATTCACTTCCTGAAATATAAATACCGATCAAAAAATATATTATTTTTATCACAAAAAAAAAAAATTTGTTTTAGGAAAATATGTTTAATATTTATATTTGAATAATATATTCCAACTTCATCACCAAATTACCTAATATAACAAAATATTAATTTATCGCAAAATTATAAAGCACGTATCATTCCTAAACATTTAAACCTACCTAACGGCTCTATCCAATGATCTTATGTAATTGAACGTAAACGCAACTGACTCATTTAATTTATAGTTCACATAGCATAACTTAGTTTTTTTATTACACTTATTCAAGGCACGGTTACCGTCAATATGTGCACAAGCGGAAATAATCTTTGCATTGAGATTAGATTTATATAGACATTTTGAATTCTTAAATATACATATGTACACTAAAATGAACGTAGTTGAATGAGACCAACCAGGAATTCGTATGCCTATTTTTTTACGTATCAATTTTTCAAAATTGATTATAACTTTGACGTAGACTATAGCTTCAAGCAATTTGTAAATCTGTACTTAACATATTTCATAAAAAAATTTCGAATTTCTAATAATAATATAATTCTTGTTAAAATTTATCTTGAATTTTACAGTCAAATAATAGATTATTAATATATGATACCCCGTAATGAAGAAGTTTGCATAGTATAAATGTAGCATATTTAATAATTGATTTTTTTTTTAATTATATTATTATTATATTATTATATTATTTGCAATAAGATATTGACTTATATAGTCCTTATTTTAACAAATATTTGTAATAGTCTTTTATTTGCAAATTGAACCAAATTTTGGCTATTTACAACTGTAATGAAGTTAATTGTATGATTATGAAGTTCTTTTATGAGTCACTTAATAGATAGTATTAATATTATTATTATAAGATTTAAAATGATATAAAACTCGAAATAAAACTAATATAATCTTTCACATCAGAAATTTGAAATTTAGGTAAAAAAATTACATTTAAATTATTAAAAATGAAAATTTCAATTATTTTTCTAAGTCTTGTTATTTACATTACAATAACTTTTACAGTCACAGGAACAAGTAAGTTCAAGAATTTGATAAAATTAAAAAATGTAAATAAACAGTATAAAAATTTATTAAAAACTTAAGTTATTTAATTTCATTTTTTCTTTTTACAGAAGTAGATAAAGGAATAAATATTTCTTCATTCTGTTATCAAGTATGCAAAGGTAAGGAGAATTTCATTAACAGCATTTTTTAATTTTGTCATTATATTTCATACACATGAATTGATTTCTACTTATATTGAGTTTCTTGATGCTTCAAACATTAAAGGATAACAAAGTTGCTATTATAACAATTATTGTAAATTAAGTTCTAATGCAAATTGTTTGCACATCTTTAACAGAAAGTGAGACACAACTAAACGAGATATGCTTAAGCGCGTGTGCTGAAAATTATCCACTAATAGCAGAATATGGTAAGCGAAATGTTTAATTTCTTGAAAAGTAGTTTATTCAAACTTTTTCTAGTATTCGTTTGATTCATTTATTTTGAATTTATGAATAACAACATAATAAGCCTAGTAAACGTCTAAAATTTATAGACAAAAATCAGTTTATATTTCAACGTGTATATATAGATTTTAACAGTTCATTGCATTTACATATATTAATTTTATAAATTTATAATTCTCCATTTAATGAACACATAATTTTTATGCAAAAAAGCCCATTTTTAGGGATTATAATTCTTGCACCTTAATGATATCTACAATAATATATGAAATTAAATTCAGTAGCCTTATTTCAAAATCCACATTAGCTGTAGTTATCTAAATAAATCTGAATTTTAAATAAGCTCTGCTATCATCGTATCAACTATATCTATTCATTTATATAATACATATAGAATTATATGTTAATCTTGAAGAAAGCCCGATATCATTCTTATAATAATATAAGAATATATTACATATTTTTTTTATTGTATTTAATATATTTATTATATATATTATACTATATTGCATATATTATATCTATACTTTTTATTTCAGATCCACAGATAAAAATTCCTAAACATTGCAAACTCAAATGTACAAGTAAGTTGTATTTAGTATATCTTTGTTGTTGTTTAATAAAATAATAGCTAAATCAAGTAGATGGTATTTTTTAACTTATTATATTGATGAAAATCTAATAAAAATAAAGACTATTACAATATTTGACAACATTAAATTGAAACTTTTGATTAATAACATATTCTTTATATTAGTTACTATATATACCATTAGATTTAAAAAAATAACTTATTTAAATTTTTATTTACTGATTTACAGATATTAAAGGAATCAAATATCTTAAATGTGTATACGAATGTCTTAAGTATCCACCATCAAACAATATCTCGAGCAATATCTAAAGAATGGTATTAACGGCATATAACAGCTTTTCAGCAAATACAAACTAAGATAGTATTAGATTATATGATTATACGTTTATAACATAGAAACATGTATGTATATTTCTTTTTAATAAACATGTATATTAGTATTGCTGTATATATGTATTGATTACTAAATCCATTAAACACAAAGCAACTTTTTCGCTAATCACCTCTAAGAGGTATTTATTTCCCATAATACCATAATCAAAGTATTTGTGGTAGACAGAACAAGTATGAGGTTTGTAAAAAGATGTTTAATATAACGTAAATAAGATTGAAGTGTAAATCAAAAAAATTGCAAACAAATATAATTTTTACAAAACAACAAATTGCTATTATATTAACGTTATTGTGAGATTTATTTTTGTCCATTATTATATTTTATAATTTTTCCATTAGAGTATGACATCTGAGTTTTTGTATTAAGCTCATTGGTCATCTTTTCGGATTTGACATTTAAGAAGCTAAGAATTAGATTAAAGAAAAAATAATATCTTTTGTTCGGTTCAAGTATATTAATTAAGAAAAAAAAGCTTGAGTTCAGGACATTCGTCTTTGTTCAGTGTTAGTTTAGCACATAAAGCGCCTGAAGTATGACAACACTCTTTACGAACAAACAGATTGTACCGCTGATGAAGACTAGCAAATTTTCTCATATGTTTACTCTACTTTATTGTTTATTTTATCAATAAATTTATTCAATTATAGGACTACAACTTATCGAAGTTGGCATGTTGTATTATCAAATTGTCATGTTTAATTTTTTTAGATCGCAGTATAGATATTATATTACTAGTTAGTGAAAAATTAAGATTAAAACCTGATTATTTAATCGATTAAATAGTATTAATGTGCTAAAAAAGATATGATTTTCTATGGAAAAATATTTTACTGTCTTCTTCCTAGCGTCTGCATTCGAATTTATGCAATCTCCAATGACGTGTATCTTTTATATGGAAACGCGATTGTATCAAAAAAAATAAAATATTATAAAAGCTTCATTTTATAATAATTATAACATCCAACCAGAAATTTTTGTAATCTTAACAATTATAAATATATAGATATGCTCAGTATTACAATGCTAAGAGAACATTAATAGTGTACGTGAGGTTTTATAAAATGTACTGTTTATTAATGTGTATCATATATTGTATTATACTCATACAGATAATGACATATTTCAAGAAAATAGTTTAAAATCACTTTAAGCCAATATTATTTAAATATATTATTTAAACGTCTATTTAAAAGTTCTAATTTTATAACTACTAATTGACTATAAATTAGCTATTTAAACGCACTGTTTCAAATTGCTTATGTATATGTATCTATATATATCCGATGAATCTATACATTATTCTATTATTTAAAGCTGTCATATATACTTCGCAACGACAGGTAGATGTAATTGTCGAGAAATCTATATTATAAGATGAATATAATATTTGGCATTAATCATTCTAAATCAATTTTATAAATGTTCTATATACGAAATAATCACTAATGAAGTCATGATATATTTTATTTCATTTATACAATTGATAATTACTAGTACCCAAGAATTATTTTAAATGATTTCAATATGCGTGGGCAAATTCCACGTACAGGGTATAATAACTATTGTCGCATACACACATTTGACATGATATGCGACGGAGCTGCGAGGTCAGCAACTCCCATATCTGCAACCGCGGAAGGACCCGTGGCCCCGCGCTCGTGGCGCGCGATTAGCTTCAGTGGGACGCGCAACTTCGCATTAACGGTTCGAGTATCCGCCTAATTAGAAATACTCGTGGACCCCGTGATAACGGCTGGTACACACCGTCGTTGTAGCCCGCGCCAAATCACGACATCAGCGGCTCGAATAGTCGCCGATGAAAAGATACTCGAGGCGTTCGGTACGGATCGGCCGGCCCGGTCTACACCGAAGATGTTGGATCAACAATTAGGGAATCCGTGGGTGGGTAAAAACCTGAGCCGCTATGGGATACAAGGAAGGCAACGTGGCATAAAGATCGATTATCAGTAAGCTATAATCAATGAGTAACGCGGCGTCGGAGTAGACGCGATCCTCTTCTCCTCGACGAACTCTGAAAGTATCAATAAATAAACATTACTTATCAGTCATCGGCACCGTGAGTCGCTTTATTCCATAGATCTCTCGCTTTGTCGAGCGTCTGACTTCCTCCCCCCTCCCACGCAACACTATATATGAATAAAAAAGCGATGCAGAGGTATGAGCCTGAAGCAAAGAATGATCTTGGGTTCTGCGGATTTGAAATCGAGCCTCGAGTCTACATGTCTGCTCACCGCTCCGCTACTATATATACCGAACGATGCATTGTTATATTGTTACAGGCATTGCCACGAGTATTACTACAAAGTCGCGCAACCAATTCATAACAAAAGCAATACCTTCCTTAATCACCCATCAATCATCGCTATAAAGACTGAGTTTTGATGGTGAAATCTATATTTTTCTAAAACATGTTTTTATCAATAAAATTCTTATTGACATAAAACAATAGCTATGAATTAATTATATATTATTATTACTCTATAATAACAGATCATTACCATAAATATTTTTCTATAAATAATACACATTTTATAATGTATATTTGCGTATTTAAGTATAGCTATTAGTGAGAGTTGTTATGAGTTTCTCCTATTTCATCATCACTGAACATATGTTCATATTCATAAGCAGGGCATAAATGTATAAATATAAAAATGTACAAAAGTATATAAATCAAGAATCGGTTATTCGTCAATAAACTGAGTTTGTCAGGATTTAATCAAAAAAAGAAAATTATTTTTATTCGGACATGCTTAAGTTGTAGAAATCCGGCGCATTTATCAAATTTTATAATGAGAAATAGAAACTGAATAATTTCAATACTGAACTTAGAATGCTGTAGAAGTTCGTGAGATTTTCAACGCGTATGACGATCCGCTCGTAAAACAGTAAGGAGGAAATAAGAGAAAATCGTTGTTAAGTTTATTAATATACAAGCTAATGTTTGTCTTACTAGCATACAGATTTTTTATTCTTTGAGTTAGATAAACTTTAATTATTTCTGGAAATTTCATTAGCTCGGTCAGGAAATAATCGAATGATTATGTCATTTACAATTATAGCTCCTTAAACATAGGTTATAAATTTGTACAGACTTTAAAAGTTACAACATATTGTAATTATAAAATATATTCATGGATTTTCTTAAAAATAACATCAATATTAATTAATTAATTTTAATTTCAAAATAACTGCTGTAAATAAAAGTTATTATTAAATTCAATTTTCAAATAATTTAATATATGCCGAGGGTACTACCATAATTTAAAAAAACATTTTTGAAATACATGAAATACATGTATAATATATATATATATATATATCAAATTTGCTAATTCAATTTATTATAATCATCATCAACATAATAAAAATTAATTGGTACAAAAAAATAATAAAATAATTATTAATTAATTTAACGAGCATAAAAAAGCCTTAATTTTAATTTTTTATTTCAAAAATTAGTTTCTTTAATCTACATTTAATATTTGCATCTAAACAATATTTTGCTTGTTTGAATATAGCTTTATTTTGAATTTTAGAATCTTTTTTGAACACATGTCAACCATGAAGTTGTCAATATGCAGCTAATAGGGTTACGATATAGAGTGTACCTCTGTAACAAAAACATGAGGTAAACCCTACAAGAAGTATAAAAATTTGCAAGTAAGAAGTCCGGTGCAAGGGTGTATATAATAGAAGCAACTGACCGTGGAAGTCGAGTATACATAGCGCGTAAATCATGTATCGAACTGCTAACCTAATCGCAGCCGGTTGAAACATGTTTAAATGGAGCGAACAGACAGTACTTAAATTTCTGTTGGAGTACCAGAAGCAGGAGTGCCTGTGGAACCCACGCGACGCCAAATTCCACAATTGCAGCGCGAGGCTCCAGGCATTGAAGGACATCGTGAGAGCTTTCAAGGGCTGCATCACCATCGCCGACTGTATATGCATCCTACAGCACGTTAGGAATCAGTTAAGTTTCCCCGATTATTTACCACGAGACGCCGAGCGGTTTCCTTAAGCTGCTTGGTTATGTTGCCAATATGCTAATGTACCCACATCTCTTGTAAAGATATACAGATTTTTTTTCAGCCTTTTTTCGCATTAAGATTAGCGAACGCTCTAAAATACCATGCAGAATCTAACACGTTGATCAAAGGCTGGTGTACTTATTACAATTTGTAGTATCGCAACGCAGGTACGAACGGGTTCAAAATTCATGCGGTCGCGACGCATCTGGTGAGAGACCGAAATGGCGAAGCATTGTCGAAGCCATGGACAAGAAAATCCTAGCCGATAAGGAAGATTGTCCGTGCGAACAGAACGTCGAATGCCATGAGGCGAAACCGAAGCGTCGGCTGACTATTGCATCATCCGCGACGAAGAAGCCGATTGTGTGCATCCAGGTGGGATACGATAATCCCGCGAAACAGCAGCTCCTCTCCCTCCTATCCTATCCGTATATTCAATCTCATTCTAATTAAATTAGAGCAGAGGGTCACCACGTAGACGGGAGGTCGAGTCGAAATGCGCGGATAAGTGTTCAAAAGCAGCGGAGACCACAAGGACGGGGAAAAATGTAAGATTTGTATGTATATAACACCCGTTTTTGCTCTGTCGTTGCATTCCTGCGCCCTCCAATACACGGCACGAAACGTCCCTCGGAGCAGGACCAGCAAAGCAGAATCGTCCACTCACACAGGCAGTGCAATGTACAGCCTATAACGAACGCCTGCTACGAGAGTAGCTCAAGGTGCCAGGATAGCCAGGGGGAGCATGCGAAGCCGCATCCGTGGGCGACGAGGCGCGAGAGATGCCTGCCCAACCCGAAGTGGTTTCCAGGCAACTGTCCCGAGCCGCCCAGTTCCGGTGAGTACGACGACCCGCACAAACACGCGATGACCTTCCTCTCTTGCCCTGAGCAGGAACCCAGGCGACTCAGCACATCCGGTTGACGACTGGGAACGAATGCCCGGAAGTTCGGCAGAGCAACCGCGAGACGTACTACAGTCGCTGCGGCGAGGCCATAGCCAAGCCGGTACAGTCCCCCCGCCAGTGCGCCGAGGAGTCCACGCGGACGTCGACAACGCCCCTGCGCCGACCCACCTACGCAGAGGATCAATGGAACTGCAACGAGAGAGTCTATCCTTGCACCAAACTGAGTACGCCGCCTTCTCCGAGGAAGGGAAGGACAGCACTCAATCGCTATGAATTCCCTCAGGCCAGGAGCTGCTGACGTGCCCGGAGCCGTCTGAATCCTCAGGGACGAGCATCTCCGAGAGGGTGTCGCGTAGGACTCAGGCGCGAGCTGCAGGACAGTCGGCAGAGGATCCATGCGGGAGCTACTCGAGACGCTGCCCTGCAACCGAGCAGCCGCCATGCAGATCTACTGCGAGTACAGTTCAATCTACAAGTGTAGATTTCTACAGATTTTACTGACGCTGCAATTTTTTATTATTCTCGAGTTAAACGACTTTCTACATTTTCGTATCATATATTAATATTAAAATCATTCAAAAGATCATTTTTTAACCGGAAGTCTTTACTTTCTTTCTTTGTTGTACTTTTATTGTACGCTTGTCACTGTAATGTACAATGATATAAATATAAACATGCTACTAAATCAACGATGTGCACAGCGAACAGTAGCAGAGAGGGCTATCGCAAGCGGGCCTTGAGCATGTGCCGGGAGGTGCAGACGGACCCGACGTCCAGGTGTCGGAGCGTAGGCGTCTCTAGCGGCGACCTGCGCCACGAGGCGCGCGAGGTTGTGCAAGCTCCGGAACCCGAGTGTCAGGAGGACACCGATACGGAAGGTATACAGCCAGTTGACGTAGCCAAGGTCGGAGGTATCAGGTGTTTGAACCTTTCCGGAAAAAGAAGTAAGCTGCCAGGATGATGCATGCGGGTCAGAGCAGGACTGCGAGCCGTGCCCCGATGAGTACGTTGTCCGCACACCGACGGGCCAGTACGTCCTCCTCGAGCCCGAAGGCAGATGCATTCCCCTGGTGCAGTCCAACACGGAGAGTCCCTGCAGGGCAGGCGAGATCGAGGAACACTCCTGGGCCAACAACTCGCAGCAACAGGAATCCTGCAGTGGTGGGTCACTTTCTCGTTGCACCTCGTAGCAAACGTAGCTTGTTAACTAGAGCATTACCTGTGCAGGCTCCAGTCGGAGCAGCGAGCAGAACGTGCTACAGGGCGTCAAGCCCTCGACGACGAAGCGGCTCCTGCGGTGCCTCGACCGCATCCTTAGCTTGGAGGAAGCCGACGCGACGGGTAAATCGTATGTCCGGGCGTCTAGAGTTTGAAAAGATCTAAAGACTCATCCGCAGGTAACGACGAAAAAGGCGATTCGAGTGCCGAAGGACGGCGCTGTTCGAGGAGCCCCAAGGACGCCGGCAAGCTTTATAAGGACTTCCTCTGCATCCTTAAGATCTCCATGGAGTTGGACAAGAAGGAGGAGCTGATGGCGAGCGAACTGGCGGATAGACAAGGTTGGTTTGCGCACCAGTACACACCCACGAACTATCGGTTGACCGGTTTGCAGATCTCCTGATGGACAGCCCGAGCCCTTGCCAGGGCAAGTCCCCACAGAGTAGGTCGATTCGTCACTGCAATGGCAAATGTTGCGCCAACTCCGTGATCCAGGGCAACGACTGCGACCAACAGCGGGAGTACTCCCACACGGATTCCTTCGACAGGTAGGTTAGCGGAACCTGCTTTACCGACAACGACAAACCTGTCTGTCCGTTTGCCCCGCAGCACTTCTGGGAAGGCTCCATGCGTTCCGAGGTCCTGCACCCCAGTGACCACCCCGAGGTCGCGTCACTCCGCCAGAAATCAGCACTCGGACCGGAAACAACTCCACTGCCGTTTCAGCAGCCCCATCGATGACAACGCCAGGGCCCAAGAGGTCACACCGCGCCAGACCCAATGTCACCCCACGAGAGGTGAGATGCGTACCCAGCTTCCCCCGGGAGCCCGCTCAAAACGCCCGATCGTTGCAGGATCAGCAGCAGTGGCCTCAAGGACACCCGCGACCACTCCTAGGCTTAGCCGCAGAAGCAGAGATCCGCGGAATTGCGACCAATTCGATAACCGTCAGTGCTGACTGATGTTGAGTGGTGCCGAGTATCGGCTGTCCCCTACTGAGGGAGTGCAACTCGTTATTCGTTTAAACTGTTTGTCCTGTCTATATCTTACAAACTCCCCTGTAATAAAAAACTGACTCCGAAAATAATAACTTTTTCGTCTGATTTATTAATTACCTAAACATCCCTGGTTTTCGTATCTTATAATTATAAAATCTTAATTAATATTAATCTTCATTCTCCGTGCTTTAAGGCATCTTAAGATAAAATCGGTACTACAGAAACTATATAAATTTAAATAACAACTGAATAAAGTGTAAAAAGATAAGTATAGATAATTAGTTAATCTAAAATAATGTATTATATTAGATATGTAGTTTAGAGCAGTAAATTTGTGGCATTTTATACTTACATAATTATAATGCAATGAAAACAGAACTTGAACTTTAAATACCTTTAACAAAATATACGTATTATTTCTGAAAAGGTCAAATTTTTTTTGTTAAAATATGTTAAAATCTGTTGTTGATATAAAATGCAAAATATATTTTTAATATATTTTTAATAAATTAATTTTTTCTACTTGGAGTTGATGATTAATACAGCTACATCTGCCCAAACAACCTGCACATTTTAAACTATTCCAGAACAAAATCCATTAATAGTTTCAAGAGAATATCTACGCCAAGTCAAAATTTTGATAATTCAATATTTATTAGGATTAAATGATGCCACCAGTCTACAATGTAACTTCCAGTTTCATTATACATAGTTTAAAATCTCATTTAACTACAAATTTTAGAATATTTCATCAAAAAATTTCAGGTAATTTTAAAAATAATATACTTTTTTTGCAAGTATATTAAAAGTTAATAAGTGTAAATTCACCTAGAGTAACTGAAGCTGTAAGTACGGTATAAATTCCTAGCACAAAGTATAAGAAAATACGATTAGCTTTGTCCATGGAAATACTTACTATTAATGCTTATTGAAGGATACCCTCGAAATTTCTATGGACAACGAGGGTTCTAAAGGCAATTACCAAGATGCCTGCAGGTCTAAAATAAAAGAGCATCTACATGCAACCCCAAAATCTGGCGGGGAGCGCGGGGCGTGGACCGGGGGCGGCATGTCGCGGACGAGTGGGCGCGATGAGGCGGCGAATCCATGGTGGTTTCGAAGCGTGCCCAAGTCCTGCCAGTGGAGCGACCTGAACATCGAGCGCTTCCTCTGGCACTACGCGCGGCAGCCTCTACTCTGGGACCCGCGGCACGCGCGCTACCGTGACCAGAAGGCGCGGGGCCTCGCCTACGAGGAGATCGCCAAGGCCCTCACCCTAAAGAACGTCAACGGCCGACAGCTAGAGCGGCTGGTCGGCCGGCTGCGGCGCCGCTACCTCCAGGACCGGGAGTTCAGCGCGGTGGCGCGGCCACCCTGGCACCGGCTCGTCGACGACCTCGTGCAACGCGTCCTGCGATCCCCGGAAAAAGGTGAGTGCTCGATGCGCAGGAGGCGCCCGGACTGACCTCGGTTCTTCCCCAGAGCCGGCCCCAGACAACGCGAGCTTCGAGGAATGCCGCGAGTGCTGCGGGGCCCAGGGCCTGCGCGCCCCCTGCTGCTTCCTCGGGCAATCCGGGCCCGCCTCCCAGAGGGACGCCTTCGACGAGTGCCTCGACTGCTGCCGAGAACAGGGCGTCGCGGGCCCCTGCTGCCGATACGATCGGCCCAGCGAAGCAGAGGAGCCGCCGCCCGAGTGCCGCCCGAGCCCTGCCACCCCCGAGTCCTGCTCCTGCGACGGCAAGGACGACTCGAGCGCGAGCGAAGATTTCCCGGCCCACTGCTACGAGCTGCCCGCCTGCTGTGCCAGCATCGTCATGATCAATCTGCCTGCCGACGAAGCCAACGAGCCCTCAACGGCTGCCTCGACCTCCTCGAGCGGCTCCTCCTCTAGCGGCTCCTCGACCCTGGGACCCATTGACCTCTGCGACTGCAACGACTCTAACCTCGGAACGCCCGCCAGCTCCACTTACTCCAAGAGAAAGCTTTGCCTCCACGGTATTCTCTAAACTTCGTACTTTCGCTGTCGTCATTCAACCTGCATGTACTGACTTGCGCAGATATGTCGGCCTCGCGCCCGGCTGAGCCCAATACCGCAGACGCCGAGGAAGCCAAGAAGTCCGAAAGCGCATCGAGATCGACCGAGCGCTGCCCGTGTCATGTCCCGGGCCGCAACAAGACTGGCCTTTTTATGGATTCGTTACGCTTCAGTTGCAGTAAGCGAGTTTACCTCGCCGATGACGATACGTCGAGCTGCGGATCGACCAGGAAGTACGCGAGGGGTGTCAAATCCATTCTCAGACCCGTATCGCCCCAACTCAATCTCTAATGACCGTCTTATCCACATAATTCAAAATCAATACAATTCAATTGTTCGCTTTTGCAACTCTTTTACAGTTTCATTCAAGCGAACCGTGAACGACGGCTTTTTTAAATCACTATTGTCAGGAAGGAAAAACAAGCTAAACTCCTCATGTTTGTTTATAAGGCTTTAATACAATCATTCTTTTTTTCAGTACATTCCAATCTTTATGTAAAATATACACTAAATTCATTCTCGTGCAAAAATACTCCTTGATAATATCCTTGAGTAGTATTCTTGATACAATCAATTTTGTTGCATCGTTTTTCTATAAGTTTATGCATGTACTCTTTTTGCATGAATATTTAATAAAAATTAACATCACTTTATTACTTGTGATAGTGTACTAAACATTCTTTTACAAAAGCATTAAGTATTATATTTCCAAAATAAACGGATTTAGTCCTTTGTAAAAAATTTAGCTGGATTTTAATTTTAATCAATTCTTTATATGATGTTGATAGTACAGTTTATAAGAATAAATTTTTTATATTCATATATATTTTTCAATATATCTTAAATATGTTTATCACTTTTTAAGGCTAAATATTTTGTACTCGAGTAGTGTATACATCCGTTTTAAAAACAATTTTGGGAACATTTTACAGACGTAAATTTACAAATAATGCAGTTTGCAAAGAGCAACTTCATGATGTTATTAAAAAAAATTGTTGCATTACTACTCTACACATATTTAATCAAGTTTTTATAATGTATCTACTATAAAAACAACAAAGCCACGATATTTATAACGTCATTGTATTGTGTTCTTTAACACAAGTTGCTAATTCTTATAATCTATACAAATAAATTCTTAAGCTAAATAAATCTTAAACTGTGACATGAATTAGGAAAAATCATTTTTTTACAGCTACAAAAAAATGTTAGAATTATAGGTAAAATTTTTCATGATTCATCGTAGAAAAAGTCATGTCTCAATAAAAAAGCTAATTAACTAGACTATGCATGAATTTACTTCTACAAAAAATCTATTAAAAACACTAACTTTTTAAAAATATGTGTAATATTAAAAGTTTAACAGGTGACTAGTTTTTTTGTTTTAAACTTATTACTATGGAACAAAATTTCTAACTTTCATAAAATTTATTTTATCTACTTTTAAATATTTGCACGCTATATTTTTAATTGTAAGTATTTTAAAAGTTTATGAGATTTCAATTTTAAAAACGTATTGTAATATTATTTGTAGGATCGGCAAGATTTAATATGACTATAACCAACATTAAAAAACGAATGCGCATATAATTAAACACAATATTATATTAAATTATATGACAAACTTAGAAACAAAAACTGTCTTTAATAGTCAGTAAATATAATACTGTTGTTTAGTTATTGGTTGCGATTAAGTACTATATTAAATAAATTCAATGAAAATATATAAAAATTATTACGTTCTTTTAACCATCTGTAATAATGAAAAACCTCTTGACTAGTCAAAGTTAAAAAACTGCATTTTACAGCAGTTATGCTTTGGATAAATAAAAACCTTATTTTGTTTTTTGTCTTAATCATAAGTCACGGGAAAATGTATTTGAAAATGATATGTATATTAAGCATACTTCTATATATTTTATATGTAGTAATGCAAGTATATACAATATACCCAATTACATCTTATAATTTAAATAACATATTAAAATAAATACATTAAAAGTTATTTGAATTTGGATAAATTCATCAATAATAAGAAAATCTACTACAAATCATTCTTATTAAGAAAGGTAACATTTTCAAATACATTTTAAATATGCTCAAAATTGTTAAAAATCACTGAAGCGATCATCGAGATGCTTTTGTTTTCAAAAAAGCATATAAACCTTGTAAAATGTACAAATCATTTTCTATTACAAATGGCCTAATTTGTCTTTTTGGGATCAGCTTTATCATCTTTGGCTTGTCCTCGTCCCATGATTTTGGCCAATGAATCCCAAATTCCTCCAAGGAAAAGAGCACAGAATAAGTTTTCAAATGGTACAAATGGATCGTGAATACCTAATAGGATTGATGACAGCTGAAACAAATTCAGAAAACAATTAATATTATATATGTTTCTTTTATCCAAAATTCAATATGCAGTTAATTCAGTACCTTAAAGTAAACAAAGAATATAACAATTCCAAAGTATACCAAGGCATGCGGTGCCGAAATAAGATCAGTCTTTTTGTCTAGGACGAAAATGATTGAGGCAACCATAGACGCTTTCGTAGGACTGAAAGTTAAACAACGTTAATAAATCAATTGTACTTATAATCATGTTTCGTTTCATCAATTTATCATTTAATTATAATTAAATATGAATTCATTAGTTTTACTTACAAACTGGGCTGCATAAATTCCATTGCAGTCGGTGTCCACGCGCCGCGAATCAACCGTTCGAACAATTTCGTAAAACCAGCTCCATTACCTTAAAAAATAAATTCAAATAAATATTTTGTTTTAATACACATATTTTTAAATAATAGCAATTTCATCACCTTTTAGTGTGCCGATAAGTATCATAATTAAATATGCATTTGGATAAAGTTTCCCTGCATGAGTAACTCCGTCGTAAACTTTTTTACACCTACAAAATTTGAAATGTATATAACAAAATATTTTTTATGTATATAAAATTAATTAATGATAAAATTATATATCACACATTATTTTTACCTGTATATTTCTTTCATTGCGGCACAGACGATTTTTATTGGTAAAAACTTACCAATTTTATATCCTATGTCGAATGGTGTGTAAAATATAACATACCTAAAATAAAATTTAAATGAATCGTTTAGAAAATTGAAATTAAATAGAAAAAAAGTATATTAGAATATAAATTAGCAAAACTAAATATATGCATTATTTAATTATAATTAGATTTTACGTAAATGTAAATTATAAATAAAAAAATAAGTCACGTTGCTTTCTTATTATGCATAAAATATAAAACATATTTTTTACACAATGACATGATTTCATTGTATAATACCACGAAATTATCAATTACGAAATAAACTTTGTTATTGCAGTTAGTACAATTAATTACATTATAATAACAACAAATTTTATGAATCTCACCAAACAACAGTAGCAACAACCACTTGAGGCGTATTTTTCAAAGGTGCTAAAATGGGTTCACCGAGTAATCCATTACACAACATTCCACCAGCAAAAACTACTAACATTGTAGAAAGCCAGCATGACATAGGATGTTTCCTTGAAAACGCCTGAGCTCCTATAAATAATTATTATTCTATGTAAAATTAATTTTTATTTTATTGTAGAACTACCTTTATATAAAAATTTAAGTTCACGCGGTTTATTTATATGAATGGAACTAAATATTTGTTGTACAATAACCGTATTTTTAATGTAGTATTAAATAATATGATTTAAAAATGTAAAATGACACAATTTAACTCCATTTTACATTAGAAGTACTGGAAGGTGTTATACTTCAAAAAGAGTTAATTGAATCCGTGTAAGTGCTATCCAAGTATAAACTTATATGTACATATACACACATGCTTACGAAGACCACAGCACAGTATAAATACAGTGTATTACATAAAAACCGCATTTAAAATAAATATTTTTCTATGTTACGAAATCAAATATTTAAATATAATTAATAATCAATAAATAATATTTAAACAACTCAAAAAATCTTAAATTCCACAGCATTTAATTATAAAAATTTTAATAATGTCATGTAATTTTAATAATTGAATTTTATAATGCTATAATAAAAAATTTGTTTTTAATTTTCGTCAATATTTTGAAGAAATAATAGCTATATTTTTATAAAATTATGTACACAATCGTCTAAAATTATATGAAATTTTTTTATACAAAAAAATTATTTGAATCATTAAACAATTCATTAATAATTTATCACATAATATTTTTACGATACAGAGTGAAAATTTTTAATCTAAATAAATATTATAAAGTTTCATTATAACGTCGTTTTTAAAGAAAGTTTTTACTTTAAACATTTAAGATATAGCAAATAAGTGAAGAATAAAACAAGGTCCTTCAATTTGGCTTAGAGAACGCGGAAGTGATGAAATAATCTTTCCTTCTATAATAGGTTTAGTAAGATAGAATTTCACAGACCATTGAACCACGTCAAAATGAAATGAAAATTCGTCTTTTATCAGCTAAAATATGTAAGTTGTATAATTATTTATATTTTAATTATTTCTCTCATATACTTAAAATTTTAATTTCAAAAAGTACACATGTATAATTTTAATATTGATGAAGAATAGAACATGTCCAAATTTTACTACTTAGTGGCTAAAGACATATACAAAAATAGATTAAGTACGATATAGACTTGAACAAAGAAAGAGCCAAAAACTAGTTATTGATTGTGCCAAGAATTTATGCTAACTGAAAATTCATAAGTAATCATTTATCTACAATCGATAAGAATTCTTATTCATACAAGTAAAAGACTTTTTCTTAAATAATTTATGAATCAAAATAGTAAAATATTAATGTTTATTTTTTATAACTAACAACTGCAAGGATTGTTTCTTATATATGTATTATTTTAATATTAAATACCACTGATGCATCATCATTCATTAATGCATTAGATATATTTAATTCTTGGCAATTGTAGATATTAAATTCATAACTAATTGGAAACACACATTCTTTGTATGAACAAAAAAGCTTACACGAGTAACATTTTAATCTAGTATAATGAAATTAATTAACTAAAATAATCAGAAATTATCTAATTTTTTATTCAAATTTAAATAGCAATGAGAAAAAAGTCATAAAATTTTTATATTTATATAACATTTCTTTGTAGCATTAAAATAAATTATATATTTCTGAAATAAAGACTTTTTGTTACTGTATAAATTAGTAAAATGGAAAATAAAAGTAAAATGATGGAGTAGTTGAATGCTTTATGTTTTCCCTTGAGCTACTTAAACATTAAATAGAATAGTACATTAAACTTAAACCAAGTTATTATTTATGTAACAAATTGAATCTAGCATATAATAAGAATAGTTAAAAGATACAAGGTATAAGGTATTAAATCAAAATTCAAATGAATAATGAAATTATTATCATATATATTTTGAATGCTTTCGAACAAATCCATACTTATCCAAAAATTATTGTCTTTCTAGAAATTATTATAATTGAAATAAAAATATTAAATTGTTATTACAATATAATAAAACTGTAACAGAGAACTTGATACATTCACCTATAGCTTTTGCATTCTTGTATATTACTGTGATTTAATAAAAGTACAATCAATCATTATAATAATAAAATTTTGAATTAAAAACTGCTTTTAAAATAATGAAATTTAAAATAATTAATATGACTTTTATTCAGATATAAAATCTGTTACAAAGTATTAGAGAAAAGCTATTGAAAGAATAAAATTGTTCATTTGAAATATTTATGTAACACCACAGACTTTGAGTAGAATTATTTTTGGTATGAAATAAAAAAATTTAACAATGTGGTACTTTTAATTTGAATCTGAAGATTGTGAAGATTGACATGTAAAAATATTAAAGATTAACATTGACAGGAATAAATGAAGAAAGACGAGAGAGCAGTCGGGGAGTGCGCTATAAAAATGTCGAAAAACCATATCGAGTCAGCCTACAGTGTCCGGAGGAAGAGCTCAAAAAATAAATGACAGCTGAATCACGAGGGAAAGAAGTAAAGGGGAGAGAGCGAGAGAGAGAGAGGACATCCAAATCGGGAGAGACGCGTGTATAAGCGACGTTGGCCGACGGTCTTGTCGGCGACAGAGCCGAGGTGTCGGGGGGCTCGGGGGCTCCCTTTTAATAATAGATTCCCTCCGGCCCCGGGGCTTGAGCGGCGCAACGCCGACTTACCCGGGCCCAAGTCCTCCCTGACGTGGAGCGCGCACAGGACGCAGTGCGCGATGTCAAAGTACGGGAACATCTTGAGCTTGACCACCTGGTTGGCCAGGTCGAGGAAGGCCTCGGCGTCCATCCTGGCGCTTTGTCGTCTTGTTCCCGGCGCGGTTCGGAGGCTCGCGGAAGCCCGACGGAACGAGCACTGCGCACGCGAGGCCCGAGCCCCTCGAGCCTATATTTAAAAAGGCTCCCGCGAAAGCGCCCGCGCACACACCAACCGCGGGCCAGGCGGCGCACACACGCGACCCGAGCTTGTATGCGTGCGTGAACTCGCGGGCGAGTCGGAGGACGGGGTTCGAGGAGTTCGCGCGGCACGCCCTCGAGGTCGGATCCAAGCGTAGACCGATCGCCTCACGCCCGAGCTACGCTTGCTTTCGCGGGAGCCTTCGCTGCGACTGCAGCGTCGTTACGCTAGCGACATGCGACTGCACGCGACTGCAGCGCGAGCCAAGAACCAGTAGACGCCTCGCCGAGTGAGACGGATGATTCCGGAGGCGAATGCCGATCAGCAGGAGGCGCTGCTACGCGTCGTCTGCTCCCGTCGTCTGCTGCGCGCACTAGGGATCTACTTTATCCGCCACAGGGAGTCAAATTATACAGATTGCAGTTGGCTTTTGAGGTTGCCAGTTGAAAAAATTATTCGAAAGAATTGAGAGTGACTCGTTTTATTTGCCCTACTATTACTCTTTTTCCGGCAAATTATTGTTCGTTAGATGCGCACCATCATCGAACAGAACACGGAGAAAAATTATTGTCACGCAAGGACTAGATCGAACCGCACACGGGAAGAGCATTATTTATAACAGTCGATATTATCTAAATAATAAAAATAGAATAACGTTGTATTGATCCTTCGGGCTATTATTGATACAAACGAATGTTATATGCATATACATACACGGTATTACCTTCGTACACCTGCACTACATATGTACGAGAGCCTCGACGAAAGCAGAAAGATGAACAAGGATAAAAAAGATAAACGAATTGCGAATGCCTATTGACTATAATTTGTTGGCGTAAAAACGATAAAGTCGCTTGTAGTATCTGCGTTCAGCACTGTTCCAAATGCTGTCGTATCTATAAACACGTGTAACGTTATGTAGAAATATGTATCATTATCATATATTCATGAAATTCGTTTATAGAACAAACTGAAAGCAAACTATAAAATGCGTCAAAGACTCGATCAAAGATAATATATAAGTCATATTTATTGTCGCTAAATAATATCATCTTGAGTTGAATTTAAGCACACCTCATACATCTTTCAAATAAAAAGAAATTACGATGTTTGATTATTTACTATTTATTATCACTTATTCAAAATTAGGTTTTATTATTGAAATATAAAATAACTATTGATATTGTGACATAATATATAGAATATTATATGAGTAGTGATATTACATGTTTAAGTTCTATCATAGCATATCTATGAGTTGAAACTTAAGTTGATAGGTTAATTACTATACAATTTTTTAGGAAAGTATAGAGTTATTTTTGATTGTTTGATCCTTAATATCCTAGAGAAAAGTGAAAAGTGAAAACTGAAATCGCTTTAAATTCAACGAAATAGTAATTAATGTCTCAAGTGTAATAAACCGTGGAATGACGAAGAATATTGGTATAGTTTGGCAAAGTTCCGCTCGGTTTGGCACATTTATAAAGAAGAACAGGCAGCCGTTGTTACAATTTTAGTACAATGTAATCATAATCTATGTAATTTTTCAAGCATGATATATCATTACGGATTTACGGCCTATTAGCTTGTAACTCGTTTTCACTTCTCTACTGGTTACGAAGAAATAACTTTTTGGTATTGGAAAGGTGGCGTTGGTCGGTTTCATGGTAAATTTAGTATTTTGTTAAAGTATTTAAGAAGACTGCTGGCAAATGCATGCATCGTTTGAGCGATTCCGAGCTATTGCGTTTCTCGTTTACATTATAATTAGAATAACGGCACAGAAAGTAAGAACTAGACAAAGTAGAAGTACACCTGAATATTTCTCCACTGCATCAATAACCTTGAAATTGAAAAAAATTTCGAGTGGAAAGGTATAGGAGTGAGTGTAGAAAGACAAGTTAACAGCAGGGCCGGATAAAATTGAAGATAAATCTGCCGCAGGACGCGAGAAAAGATATCGAATGGGCGTGCTGCATCCACGTTACATCAGCGAGCCGCGTGCACATGCAGTTACAAGGGGAAGATGCTGGGCGCAGTGAATAATTCAATTAGGCGATGAAACACGTGGCGGGCGGCGTCACACCAATTCCCGAGCACTCGAGCAGGACAGGAAAATCTCCCGACAGTAGCGTCGCAATCGGCCGCGATTGACGAGTTGGCTGGCTAGAGGGACCGGGGCCCGGGCGCGGGCGTCGATTGAAGGGAGGACAATAGCCGAGCGTAAATCTCGAGCGCTGCCTCGGCGGCGAGACCGCGAAAAGAGCCGGGCGAGGGCGAGCGATAAATTTAAAGAGTAGGAGAGCGGCAGGCGGAAAGTCGCGAGCTAGCGGCGTACACATACAGGCCGGCGGCGGCTGGCTTCCCCTTCCCGAGCGGCTCGGCGGCGTCCGCGGCGGCGGCGGCGGCCACTGACAAGGAAGTCGGCGTGGCCGGCAGTCGGCGACCTGCGGACGCGCGCGCGCCTCGCCCCGCGTGTGCTCGCCGCGGGCTGCACGCCGAGCCGCCTGCATGCGCCTCGCGATGCCGCCCAGGCTCTCGCGGGCCGACGCGCTCGAGGACATCTCCGGCTGGTCCACCCCCGCCGTCGTCGCCTTCCTCCAGAAGGTGAGTCCGAGCGCTCTCCTCTCGCTTAGGGCCGCCCGCGTTTGTTTACCCTCCACCTGAGGCGCACTCGCTTCCGCTCGGAGGCTCGCCCGGCCCGCTTGCGCAAATGACGCCAGCTCGCATTCTTAGGGAGAAACTCTCTCCGCTCGGCTTCACGAGTGCAGCGGTGACTCCTCGCGGTTACCGAGTGCCCCGGCCACCTCCGGCGCGCCTCTCGACTCCGCGCCCAGTCGAATTTCCGCCCACTTTTCCGGGACTCCCGACTGTTACACCTAGTCCCGCGCAGCCTTGTTTTGCACTGGACAGTTGTTAGCGCGACTGTCGCGGTGTCGTTGCCGCCGATCCAATTGATCCTCTAACGTCCAGCGATGTAGAAGCGACGAATACAAATCAGGCTTCCGAGGATTCGATGGGTTTTTTTTATCTCCTGCAGTCGTTTGACGATAGCGAGCGAGCCCGCCAGTTGACTCAACTCAACAGCGGCTCGCATCTCTGCCCGATAGTTTAACTCCCAGTTTACTCCATGGAATTGCTCTCTTCGGCTGCCCATGCTAATCAGTCCCGTAAATCCCGTGAAAGGTATCTTTTATAAAAGACTCGTGTGTGAATCGACCTTCGGAGCGTCGTTACGTGCTTTTTACGAGGAACCGAGCGAGAAACCCTGTCGAAACGTGTCCAAAATATTAACCGGCACACTCGTGTTTTGGTTGCTTTTCCTTTTGAAATGCTTACGGTAAACCGCCATCAGCTGTAGTATCTTAATAAGCCTATTTTCGTTTCAATTACAGTACTCCCTCAAAAGAGTACACAGCAGCAACAATAACCCAATTTAATAATTGCTCCTAATTCGACTTGTTTTATTTTTGATAAGCAAATTTTTTAGATTCAATGCACCACTTAGTACAGTTGATCTATCTCGTGCACCGTAATTCACAATATCGAGCAAAATATTTCATTTTATAATCAAATATTCACTTTAAATTAACGGTTACATTTTCTCTTTTCATTAAACTATTTTTTCTGCACATTTTACTGTTCGAAAACTAGACGCAGTATTTCTGTTTATCACGCTATAGAGCATTAAGATCTATTTGACTAATATGTGAAAAATTGTTGTTCTTATCGCTAACTCGTTGAAAAACGTATATTAATAGTTTACTGTTATTATTGTTATAGGCATAGTGCAGTGTACATACTTTCTTGTTTTATTTTTATTTTCAATTAGGTGCAGCTGTAGAGAAAAGGTGTGTGTTGTGTTATAGAACGATAATATGATGTAGAAAAAGCAATTACTGTAATTACATATTATAAAATACTGTTATAAAATACTGAATTCGATCATTAAAGAACTTTTATTCTTAATGTTTTTATCTAATAAATTTTGCATTTACACAAAAATATTAACATTAATCTATTATTAATATAAATATTAATAAATTATAAATGCATCGATTCAAATATATATTCACTAAATTATATACATGTATAGAAAAAAATTATCCACGTTAAGAGCTTCGTAATTCTAAATATTTTAGCTTGAGTAATATTACACAATTATTGTAAAAGCTCTTCGCATATTATTGTTTAACGATCCAAGGTAACTCGTTTTCACAATCTCACAGCAATTTTACCTGCAGTTAAGACAAGCTATTATTTTAGATACATTTCTATTTGTTTAATCTCCATTCATTATATTAATGAACTTCCTTTATTGCCGAATTCAGATAATAAAACAACGAATAATAAGACTACTTTAACAAATGCATAGACCGTCTATTCGACTACAAGGATTTCCGATCTATAAAACAAAAATTTAAAATCGTTTCATGAATATACAAGTATAACGTTACATACATTGTTTACCATAATTACGTATCAAATATTCCAAACATCGACTGCAGTTTTACAGAATAATTGAACTCCTATAATGAATGCACAATTTCATGCATTATGTATTCTATTAAATCAGAATATTATCCATTTTCTTACCCAGTATCCCGAATGGAAATTTCGTTTATCGACGTAAAAAGGAAGAGACTCAAATTAGGCAAATTTTTCGACAAAGCGAAAAGCGGTGCATAATATGTAATGAAGCCCATTTAGCTTCTCTAGTCGCGGAACTGCAGTGCACTTTAATTTAAGGGTGGATAAGAATGCGAGCTGAAATGATTCGGAGCGGCAGATGATCCGTGTGAGCTAATTTTGTAAACGTTTCGTTGATTTGCTAAATAACGCTGGGCTTGTTTTAAGTTACGGCATATGTTTATACGAGCTTCTCAAGCTTGTACTGGCATGCGCGTGACTTGGAGGGTGTTTGACAACTCGGATGTCGGTAATTAAAATCAGCCTTAAATACAAAAATAAATATTTGCACTGTTACGTACATGCGATAAAATTTTAATATTTTCCTTACGATTTTCGGTCGTTTTTTAATTATCGTCTATTTAGTATGATTTATTTCAGTATTCTTAGTTGCAGTAACAAAATATGATGTACAATATTAAATTTTAAGAATTTCTTAACTTCGGTATAAATAAAAAATAAATCGAACTTTTTGTTGTTGCTAAAGCCATAATGCAGGTTAAAAAAGTTATTTTGAAAAATTATGTTTATGTTGTTATCGGTTCCGTAGACTGTTACATGAACTTGTTTCGGCATAATAAGTTTGTCCTAAAACTGTAATGTGAATATCGCATTATATGAGGTAATGTGAGCGAACTGAATAGGGGGTGACACTAATTACCCCTCGAATTACCCTACTTGTAAATACCTATCACGAACGGTACATTGCTATTAAAAATTTGAATTTTTTTACTCAATAAAATAATAAAAAGTATAGTTATAAGAGAGATGATGTTGAATGACAGTAGGCCTAATCAATTATTTTACATGTTATTTTTTGGTTTGCCAATTAAATTATAGGTGTTCAATGTTTGTTTTTAAACATGGCTTTACTTTTTTTTAATTTATTATCTTGTTATTTTTTATAAAATTTAAATTAGCAAAAAATAGTATCATTTTCATACTTAGGAATAAATTTGTTGTATCTTATTATATGATTTATAATATAAAACAAAGTTACTTGAAAAATATATAAAATACCTTATAGCTATAGAGTGCAAAGCTTCGCCCAAAATAAAATCCTGCACACGGAATCTATATTGATCGATTTAGGGATCGATACGAGTTAACATTGTATGCATATAACGGCAAACTATTAAACAAATTAATATATACTGAGGTATATACCAGAGTTGAACGAGTCAAAGTCAGAATATTCATATTTTTGTAATTGAAGGATATAATTATTTTTTAGGGAAAGCACCTCGGAAAGCACAACACAATTCGAACGTGTTTATTAGATTGTAAGTGGTTTTATTATTTTTATTGGTGCCTGTGCAGCGTCGACCTTATGCAAGTAAAAAATGCAATATTTAGGCAGACGTCCGCGCAATTCTTGGCGCAGTTGTTTCGAAAATGATAACCGAGGCAAAAGGCCCGCACTGTTCTAAAGTACAAATATTGAAGAGCGTCACTCGTCCGGCCTGCATTTAAATCAATATAACGAGAGGCGACATTCGAAGGAATAAAATCCCCTGGCATAATAGTCTTTTACAGCTAAAGTTGAACAACAGGAGCCGAGCCGATTGGGTTTCAAATTACGTTTATTGCGCTACTTCCTCCCCGCGGCGATTGCAGGCTCGAGCGCGCGCCTTACGATTTCGTACTCGGGCGTTTCTCGCCGCGCGAGCGTCCAATTGAATGATTTGCGAGGCATTGAACCTCCCTCCCCGTGCTGAGCCTAAAAAGCCCAACTGGTGGCCGCGTTCGCAACCCAATTTCCAGATCCACTTCTGCCCCCGCCGCCATTTACAATTCCGATTAGCGCTTTCGCAGAAAGACGCGCCGATCCTCTGGCTGCTGCAAAAAAGCTGTCATCGGCCCCGCGGAGATCCAGGCCACGTGGCCCAGCGATGTATGCGTGTACAAACAACGTCATTAGACACGCGCATATGTGTGCGCGCGCGCGTGTGTGTATACACGCAATAGCGAGCCGATCCTCGGCCCGAGATGCAGATTACATAGACGCGGACAGTGCAGCGCCGCCGTCGGTTTTTGTGCAGGTCGCGAGCTGTCGGTTAGACCTCTCGGGTTATAGCCTCGGTTATAGCTTCACTCCCGACGAAAGGCCACGTATTCCGAAGAACACGCACACGCCCTGTACACAAGCTTCCAGGGTTTCGCTATACTTCTTCCTTCGCGGAATCGCCCTGCGAGAGGGACGGATTGAGACGCGAATGCGGTGCGAAGTAATAGGCGAGCCCCCCCTATTATACAGGGGCCCCGAATTCGATCGTTTAACCAGTTGCGACTGCGTGCGGGGCAGTTTTATCTCGATCTCCCTTTCAAGGAATCGAAGGACTCGTCCGAGACGCGCGCGCGCAGCTTTCATTTATACATGTGTTTTTTTTTCTTGCTCAGAATGGACTGGAGGAGGCCTGCTGGAAGGCAGTCGATAAAAGGCAGATTGACGGGGACGAGCTACTAGTGAGTATATAAACACGCCGCGCCGATGTGCATTCGCCGATGTATATGCTATACTTACACTTGGCCGCGCCGATCGAATTCCTTTCGCACGAGAGAATACGCACGAGATACGTATCGACTCGGGCGTCCCGCTCGCAGTCTTCGTTGCATATTATGAAATTCAAATAGACAATGTATATAACAGTACTTTGAAGCTCGTTTCAAATGCTTTTTTCTCTTGTTCGTATACTTGTAGTATACGCGCGGCCTATGAATGCCAATGTTCACTCTCTCCCGTAATAAGAATCGGTGCGCTTCTTGCCGGCTCTTTCGTCTCGAGTGCTCCCTCGCTCGTCCCTGCGCGCGCGCACGCACACACGTATACAACCCGTCGGGGCCTCGAGTCTTTCCACAAAACTCCCGTCGACTAGGTCCCGCATTTCGTCGCTCGTACACCAGTGGGTAAAACGGTACCGGGGCTTTCTTTCTCTCGTCCCTCCTCGAGATCGGCCGCCTCCCGACTAATTCATTTTAATTGCAGCACTTGACGGAGGGGAAGCTCGCCTTGTGGAAGAGCGATCTTACGAGGCCGCTGATATGGTAAGGAGGCCGCGGCATTTTTCCGAATTCCCCCGAGCCCAGTAGAATGTACGTAACGACCCCCCGGGGATTCCCACAGGAGTCTCTGGACCTTCGTCGAGGAGGTGAAGAAGAGCCCGGAGAAGTACGTCGAGGCGAAGCAGGCCGAGGAGGAGGAGGCGCGACTGCGTCGCGAGGAACAGGAGACGGCGCTCAGCGACACCGGCTCCTGGGACACGGACTTTGAGGAGGGTCCGGCTGACGCGGCCGAGGCCCCCGAGGAGCCCCAGCAGACCCACCCGGACTTCCGGAGCAGCCTGAGGCTCTTCCAGGAGAACGACAGGATCACGAGGAACGCCAACACTCGGGGATCGACCTACTCGTAAGCCTTTCCCTCAGAGCAGCGCTGCTTACTTCCGTACTGTGGTCCTCGTTTGAAAGTATAACGGACGGTAAATTAAACTGGCTAATTGTCAGCCAAGTTGAGCCGATGTAGGCTTCACTGCAGCATCTATACTCTAGAACTTTCGTGCTTGTAGCAGCTTTGTAATTTTAAAGCCAATTCTAAAATTATAAATTGTATCTTCCTCGTATAATGTAACTGTATCGGTATTATAAAAGGATTTTATCGAATCGGTAAAAAAGTTTCTCGGACAAGTTTTGATGCATTGCATTATTTGGTAAATTGAGCGACCGAAAAAATTTACTGTATTTTTAGACAACTGTGTACAGAAAATCATATTTTTGTAATATACACAGTTATTTTTAGTTTACCAGAAACATATTTTACATAAATGCAGCTCTGTTCAGAAGTTATTAAAAATGTCTAAGGCATGTTTGTACAGATAAACGTTAAAAATTAATATTTATTAAAATTGATGTTTTAGTTAAATGGATATTTTTAATCCGAGAGAATTTGCAATAATTTTGTCCATCTCGGTTGATTTAATAAACCAGGTAACTATAACAGATGCTTTCAAAGCGTGACTCGAAAATGCGGTTTACAGAAGCATAACGGACCTTTCAAACCAGATTCAGTTAACGCTTAAGTTAATTTATATAATTATGCTCGATTCAAAAGGTTTATCAACGAATAATTATAATTAAGTAAAAAGTATCAAAGAAGAAATAATTATAAAAAAGATGTTTGCGCAATTCAGTTAAAATTCTAGTAAGGAATCAAGATACACAGCGCGGTGATTGGCGACCTTGCGCCGGTTGATCGATCTAATAGCATTCTTACCAGTTACACACATAAAGCGAAGCACAGAGCCGCGGACGAGGAAAAGCAGCCGATCAGCTCGCCGACAATAGCCAATGAAAGTCGGATAGTAATTGTTAGTCGCGACGCACCGCTAGCTTAACGATGGATGTGGTCTAACAACCACCGCGACTCCTGACACCCGATCGAATTCACTCGGCGTTTCCTCTTTGCGCGACCCTTCTCTTTTCGCTTTTCGAAGGTAACCGAGTATATATAGATAAGTTTTTGTTGCGCAGGATCGACCGGGTGGATCGGAGCAGTCAGCCTGCGACGGAGAACACCTATGCCAATTGCGAGGCCGAGAGCACGTACGCGAACGTCGGCTACGGGTGCGAGGCCTCGCCGACCCCGAGCGAGGACAACCTGCAGGGCAGAAACTCGTCGATCCTCCACTCGGGCCTCGCGGAGAAGCTGAAGGAGCAGCTGAAGCTGATCGGCGTGCAGCCGACGAGTGGAAAGCCCGCGGTGACTCCAAAACCAGCGGCGCTGCGCTCGAGGACGCGGGAGGAGGCCATCCTCGGGCGCAGGGGCGAGCCCAGGACGTCCTTCCTCCACAAGAGCGCCAAGGCCAACGGGAACCACGTGCAAAGTAAAGCCATAGGGAGGACGATTGCAGAGAGGGCGAACGGGACTGCGGGGACCGAGCCGGCGGACAGGCTCAGCTCCAGCAGCACCGAGGAGACCCTGCGCAACCTACCGAAGCCTCCGGTCTCGCTACGCGGCTTCGACCTCGTTGCCAACCTCCCGACGACGCGGCTCGCCGACGAGAGCGAGGACGACGAGGAGGACTACGAGGCCTTCGACGAGCAGCTCGTCGAGCGCCACAGGCGCAACTCGATCAGCCGTACCGACAGTCGGCAATCGCTCGCCAGCGCCAGGCCCAACTCCGTCGAGAGCGTCTACCAACCGCCGAGCTCGATCAGCCACGACGAGGAGGAGGAGGTCTACGAGATCTACGAGTCGATCACCGAATCGGTGCGTTTCCTACCCTTACCCTCCTCGGTCCGTCTCTTACCTCTTCGCCTCTTCATTTTCTTTATTCATGTACATTCGTTATTACGGATCAATCCATGGTACACTTTTTTTTAAGCGTGCATTTTATTATTTTCAGCCCGATGAAAACACCGACGATTTCAAAAACGACTCTGACTCGAAAACATTAAAGAACCCGCCACCTTTACCCGCAAAACCACCTACAAACGTTTCCCCATTACAAAACCATGTGAATAAGATAGACTCCGAAACAGGTTTGTACAATCATTTATTATTGTATTAAGTATTTTACGACTTGATTATGAAAAAAAATTATGCCTTTTTTTGAGATTTAAAAGCATGCATTCTTGTACTATGTAAGAAAGTAACTATCAATATTAAAATACATGTAAGGGTAATTACTAACTTTTTGAGAAATAAAGTAAAACAATCATCTAATTATTCAATGTACATGTGACAATTGCAATATATACGTTATGCATTCAATTTATTATATACTGATTTCACTCAAATTGATCATGGCTACATTGTAAAGGCTACATCACAATTTGTTAAATTTACAATACATATGATTTTTTTTGTCCGAAAAAAATTGTTTCTTAAAAAACCGATTCTTTTAAAAAGGAAAGTCGTAATACCAATTATTTGAAATAAACATACTGATAAACGCAATCTGTAATGATAATTTTTATTGGTATTTGATTACTCCAAATAAAAGAATAATTTAAATCTTAATAATGAATAGCAGTTCACAACATATTTCTTAATATAAAAGAATTATTTCTGTTATGACATAAATGTTCGATCGAATGGTTATTCTCATTTGGCTCCTCCGCAGACTGAATTACGTTGACAACATTTGAAGAAAAATTTAAATTAAAAATTTCTCATGATTCGCTTTTTTACTTCAATAATGATACGTACTAGAAGTTGCAATATCTTTCATTGCAGTGAATGATGTCTTTCTGAAGGGAAATATATCCAACAGTAAAAACCATTCAGATTGCAGTATTACATACAATAACGTTATAGGTCTATTTGTCTCGGATAAATCATTGCTTTGGTATTTTTTATCTTCGTTTAGAATTGCACAACCCGCTTACGTAATAGGATTTAATCTTTCTGTAGAGTATTACAATTTCCATTTTCTTATATTTGAATTGTTTACATTTGTTTTTCTGAAAAATAAAACATTATCTCGAAATTCAGACGTTATACCTGCAGGCTACTATGCGCGTCTGCTCCGATTCAACATCGGTTTTAATATCGCTTTTACCAATCAGCGTAATGAACAACTTACACCTACATTCTCAAGAGAGTCCGAATGCGCATAATCGCGTTGTGTAGTTCAGATGATCGAGCTTCAAAAATACCTCGGGCGCGACGGCGGTCCTAAAAATCCCGCCCCGGTGTATTTTTGAATTTTCCACGGAGGAGGCCCCACGCGCGGCGGGACCAACGCGACGGCCCCGAGCGTTTCCACGGCTCCGGGATCCACGGCAGTCCCAGCCGAGGAGCCGACTGGAGCGGAGCCTGCACCGGTGCAGAACCTCGCGACCCTTTCGCGAACAGCGGCAG
Source organism: Sycophaga agraensis (assembly GCA_018906755.1). Taxonomy (NCBI): domain Eukaryota; kingdom Metazoa; phylum Arthropoda; class Insecta; order Hymenoptera; family Pteromalidae; genus Sycophaga; species Sycophaga agraensis. The sequence goes on along the minus strand of JACCIE010000086.1, from coordinate 643,718 downwards.
CTACGACGAAGGGCGGAATAATCGGGGGACTGCGTGCGAAGATGGCCCCGTTGGTAGGCGAATCCAAGCGGGCGACGATCACAGCGGCGATCGGCCGCAGGCAGACGAGCCTCTCGGAGTGCCTCACCCAGGAGTCCCTCGCCCAGGCGCGCCAGAACCTCGCCAGTTCGTATAAGCGCACCCGCCCTTCCCTATAGTTGAAAACCGTTTGCGAAGTTTTTCGAAACGCGATCGATGATACAAAACTCTTTTTTTCTTGTTGCAGAACGATCGCCGGAGAAGAGCTCGGCTACACTGCCGCATGCGGGAAGCAACACATCCCTGAGCAACGCGGCACGACCGCTGCCGCCACCACCAGACCGCAGGCCCTGGTTTCACAACCTGACTAGGGAACAGGCCAACCTCCTCATTGAAGAGCGTAAGTACCGAGTGTAAACGACCAAAATTGTTAGTACGGTATTGAATTTGAAAATTTTGTTGATTGTTTTATAATATAACCTTTTTAATTTTAGAATGTACTTATGGAAATTCATCCGACGGCTTTTTTTTAATGAGGCCGTCTACTTCTAATCCGAATAATCCACTCACCTTGGTACTATGGTGCGGAGATAGAGTCTATAATGTTCCTGTTCGAAGAAGACCGGACAATAGGTAACTACAGAATTTTCATTTTCTTTTTTTCTTATATTGTGACCTCTTGGTAATTTATATATTTTAGCTCTACTTCTATTCGTTTTTTATCCTTAGAAATATTTGAAAATTATGAACTTAAAATAAACACACAATGAAAAAATGTAGAATTAGATAGTAAAAACAAAAATTTATTTTTTAATATATTATCAGGGGTAACTACTTAAAATTATTCTACACTAAGCTGCAAGTATAAAAAATAAATTTAAATTACAGATATGCCTTAGGCTCGTCAAAACCTAAAGAAGAATCGTTTGCAAGCATTGATGACATCATACCCTTTTACAAGAAGGAAAAGTTAATTCTTTACACTAATGGAGTTCAAACTGGAAGCACAACTCTATCAGATACACCTCAAAAAGAAAAATAAACTTTATGCACAAAGACTTTGTTAGCATAGGCTTAATATTTAAAGACTTTTTTTACTGACTTTTATATAAGAGAATCGAATCAATCGCGATGAAGATTTTATTAGAATCGCATTTAATGCAGCTACGTATGCATTTTATTTAAATTCAATTTTTCTCGACTTGTAGTTTTAATCATAAAGCAAAACACTTGTAAGTGTAAATATTTCGAGAATTTTCTGAATTTATTACAAAATTTGGATACATGTTAATAGTGAATGTCACCAAATATCTTATAATAATAATTATTCAGTAATATTGAGATTACAATTTATAATTTCGTTACAATATCTTTAGCGTCTGTTCTTTGATAGACAGACAAAAAAATCTTTCTATGTAAAATAAATTAGTATTGTTATTATTCAACTCTTATTGATATGCAACTGTTGGATATATTTATTCAGCAAAGTTTATTGACTATACCGTCCGAAAGCAAATTCATTGCGCGACGCTGTCATCAAGACGTTCTACAGCCTGCAATACATATGCTTATAATTGTCAACACCGAATATTAAAGATTTCAAAATAAATAATCCAATAATAAGTATTTATTTAAACCAATAGTAAATGTAGTTTTTTTATTTTGTATGATTCTTTGTCTACAAACAAGAGCATGTGCCTTATTTTTGAATATGTGTGGAATCAAATATTATTTTTAGAATTTTAATGAAAAAAACTGTTCTCTGTATTTAGAAAAGAAAAGAATCTGTGAAAAAAAATCTAATTCATCAAGAAAATCATCATTCAGATTAGAATTATAATTTATTGTGTACAAATTGTACTAAAAGTTTTTAAAAATAAAAGAATTGACCTTTTAAAGCATGAATGGAAAATTTTATCAATCTATGATTTTTATTTTGTAATGTTCAATTATTTATTCAACATATTATTTGTATAATACAAATGTATATTATCATCATACTTTTATTGCTTTTCAATAAATGATACAAATTTATGTTTAATATTAATGCAATAGAATTCATATATTTTACTTATTTCAATAAAAGTTAACCGTTTTGTAGGCATTTTTCATGTAATATTTGTAATGGTAAATAATGTAAACCAGTTTTTTTAATATATTTTATAATTTCAATATAATTTATAAAGATTTATCAAAATTTACAAAATTTATAAAAATAAAGCTAATAGCATTTTATAACAAAATACTGTACAGTTTTTAAAAATTTATATTATTGAGAAAATTTTTCTCCATATATTGCTTTGCATAATTTAATTGTCAAAACTCTAAAGTTTCAAATATATTTTAAAATTTTATAAAATTCTTATTTAAAATTCAACGTTGTATAATTTCTTTAGACAGCTTCAATCAAAACAGCTATTCCTTGACCACCACCAATACAAGCTGATCCAATAGCAAACTTGCCAGCATTTCTCCTTCTAAAAATAATAAAAAAATATAATGTTTAATAAAAAGTATAAACAGTAGCTTAATAAATATAGAATTTTGTTAGAATAAAGTCAATATAAAAAATAAATAAAAGTTTTGCATATATATGAATTTAGCAAAAACTAATGACAAATAAAGATATCAATTAAAAAAACTTAATATTCAATTGACCTTAATTCATGAACTAAATGACTTGTGATTCTAGCTCCAGAAGCACCAAGAGGATGTCCAACGGCAATAGCTCCTCCATTGACATTAAGCTTGTTAATATCTAAATTTAAATCTTTTGCACAAGCAAGTGTTTGTGCTCCAAAGGCTTCATTAATCTGTAATCAAATAAAAATTTTATTAATTTCCATTCTACATTAATAAATTCATTGTCATTTTGGTATAACTGCCTACTTCAACTAGCTCAATATCGTTTAAAGTTTTTCCTGCAGCTGATAGTAAAGATTTAATAGCTGGTGATGGTCCTATACCCATTATAGTTGGATCTACTCCAACAGAACTGTAACCAACCAATCGTGCTAATGGTTTAAGTCCATGAGTTTTAACAGCACCTTCACTTGCTATCACTAAGGCCCCTGCACCATCAGAAACTCCCTATTATACAAATAAAAGTTTTGTTCATTAATTTTCATATATTTATCTGTTAGATTAAAATTTTTCAATATCTTACAGATGCTGTTCCTGCCGTCACTAATCCATCTTTTTTAAAAATTGAAGGTAATTTTTGAAGATCTTGAATTTTCGTTTCTGGTCTAGGATGTTCATCAACTTCTAAAGATATTTCCTTTCTTTTAGATTTAATTAATACAGGGGCTGTTTCTGCTTTGAAGTAACCACCATCGCTAGCTACAGCATAAATAAATTATCGTTTTTTACTAAACAAAAGTTACTTCATGAAATAGAAGATTTAAAAAAATAAAAAATTCCAACCTTTTTTCCATAACTGCTGACTTCTTAATGCATAATTATCTACTTCTTCCCTAGTGATTCCAAATTTGGCTCCAAGTTTTTCTGCAGTCAGACCCATAGGGTAAGCCACAGTGAGTATCTAACAAACCTAGCCAAAGTGAGTCTTCAAATTCATATTTTAAACCTAAAGTAGTTCCAAAACGAGTTCCTCTGACAACAAATGGCATTTGACTCATGTTTTCAGCTCCTCCAGTCAAAACAATGTTTGCTCCCCCAGTGAGAATACTCTGAAACGTTAATTATATAATTATCTGAGATGCAAAGTACTAAATTTAGTTTGTTTTAAAATCCTAATTTGTTATATATCATAATTATATTTCATTGAATTTTATTATATTGTTTTCATTATAATGCAGTCTTATTGTTATAAATTAGCTTTATATTTCTTACCTGAGCACCACTGGCAATAGCCTGAAAACCTGACCCACACAGTCGATTAACTCCCAAAGCTGGTTTTTCTATAGGTATTCCACATTTTAACAGTACATGTCTTGGCATAAATGCACCATCAGATGATGAAATCTGTTTAAGAAAAATACCCGATTTACTTCTATTTAATAATCTATAATGTTAATTACAAGTTTTTAGTAGTACTTACACATAACACATTGCCAAACACTACTTCATCAATATTCTCAGGTTTCAGATTTGCAGACTGAAGAGCTGCATTGGATGCTATTACTGATAATTCTGTTATACTTTTATTCACGAAAGAACCTCCCATTTTTCCAAAGGGTGTTCTTTTTGCAGCAACAATAAAAATACCTTGAAAGATGAGAACAATGTATTACATATTAAAATACGCATATTAATCACGTTGGACAGAAAACAAGAATTTGTATCTATATTTTCGATTTCATTATGTAAATTTTGGTAAAAAATCGTAAATGTAACAGATTAAAATCAATTGCTTAATTTAATTGAAAATTTAATAACTATAGATAATTTATGAAACTACTGTTTTTATTTGTTACCTTTCGTTAGTGAAGTCATTTTTGCCTAAATATGGAATTTTCAAAGCTTAAAAGTAGCTACTCCAACGCCTGCTTCAAGTCTGCAAAAGTCGTTGGTGGCTGCGAAATACTATATCATGTCAAAAGGCGGCAAAATGCCACTGCTGGAAGGCTCGTATAGACCAGCATTTACTTAAATGCACATGTATGTATACATACAACTGAACAGCTAAACAACTCAGCAGATAATATTCTTGGACGAGATAGAATGCCATGTCATCATGACAACACACATATTCTACAAGTGTGCGTATATCGATATACGAAGCAAGCTCACAATCAAGCGTATATTTTTTTCAAGCATATATAGTTTTTCCTTATTCAAATAAAAAAAACTTAAAACATAAAGTAAAAAATATTTGATAAATATCAAATGGAACTTTGTTATGTCTGTCTTTTCTACCATTATATTAAATCATACAACTATGACTAAATGCAAATTTAATCAATTCATAATATTAATTTTATATAATTATTATAAAACATAAAAAATTACTAAATCGCTCATCTAGTTGATAGGCTGATAACAGTAGATCGAAATTTTGTTGATACATGCTAAATTTATCTCAGATTCATTCATTTTCAGAAATAATAAATAGGGAAAGGTTAAACAAGGGGTTAATAACAATGATAAAATTGATTGTATAACTTATAGCAAATATATTTTATTTTCAATGATTTAATCAAAAGTAAATTAATCTTATCCTAAACTAAAGTTTACAGACTAAAGTACTTAGATGGAATAATTTTTTATTTTATAAATAAAATTTGGTTTATAATAATAATATTCATTATCACAAGCCAATTTTTCACTAAAATAGTTGGCTTACTTTTTAACTATATTGATTGGCATCATTGCGCGCGATATCAGTGTTTGTCGAGTGAAAATCACTATAAAATTACTAAAAAGTGGAAAATGATTAATTAATTATTCTTCTAAACGGAGACCTAGACTATCTCCATTTACTTTCCTTCATTTACATGAGCTATAATTACACGAGTTGAAGAAATAATTACAAACGAACGTACGAAAAATTAATTACCATGATTTGTAACTTCGATTAAAAGTTCATTTCGTTATACTATTTTCACATATAAACACTGTTTTCTTTATACATTAAGAATACCAAAAAATTTTCTAAAAAGTGAGTACGTGTTCTTCTGTTACAATAAAAGCAAATAAAATGATCTAATCTCGTATATCTGCTTTTACCGCATATTCCTGACCCTATAAACAAAAATGAAATATAAAAATAATTTCTAGTTATTAGTTAAGATAAAATTGTGGGATCCATGATACTTACTTCTGTAAAAGTTTTGTACATTTCCTCAGACGCTTGATTTGACGAAAAAACAGCCCTCAAAGTGCGTCTAGTAGGTGGTTGCAGTGCATAGTCAACAGCTGCCCAAGTGCACTCTTTACCAATGCACTAAAAATAAAGAAAATATTTATTTTTTAAAAACGATAAAGATTAACGCAATAACTAAAGGGATTGCAACGATCCAAAAGTAATAAAAGAATTTACCTGCATCGAAGTATCCATGGTTATAACGGTGTCACTGACAATTTTTTCGTTGCTGCCGACAACAATCTTCGCTCCAAAGAAGCCCGAGTCATATATCACTGTAAGATCACCCATGGTCAGATGCTGCCACGTGAGTTCTCCCTCATTCTGCGCGTAAAGAGTCGCTCGCTTTTCGAACAATTGTAACTGAACTTGCTCTTCCTCGTTCTCATCTCCTTCGCCATACTCGCCTCCTTCAGTATATTCATCATCGTAATCATCATCAGGTTGATTGTCGTCGTACACTGACTTTTGATCTATAATAAAGTAAGAAAAAATAGAAATAGAATCAAGCAACATTACCGTTTTGTTTTAGAAGAAATGTGAAAAGCGAAGGAAGCTTACTATTAAAAAACAAAAATATAAATCTGTACTATAACATTATTTTCTTCAAATTACTTTCTGTCAATTTTAGAAAGTATATCACAATTCTGTATGTAACAATAACGCATTGTTTTGTTAAAAACGCTAATTAATATTTGTAAACTTTTATATCGTATTATTATATTCCATTCATAATCGTATTTTGACTATAAACAAATAATGAATTTGACAAAAAACAAAAAGTGTACAATACTTTAAAATTTGTATTCCATAGTTTATTGAAATAATTTCATAACAAGGCTTAGAATAAAATAATAAATTAGTCTAACAATGAAACAAAATACTCATTAAAAAGTAATTTTTATTTATGACCAATTAAACTGAAGTGCTATACATGTACTGAGTTAATACATTACAGATTTTAGAAAATTGCAAATGTATAGCTAAAGAAATAAAATTTTTAAAAACAGAATAGCCAACACAATGTATACAGTCATATCGCAAAAGACTTAAACAATATAGGAAACAAAAACTGTTGTTTTCCCAATATGAATAAAACAGTAAAAACTTCAGTAAATAAATTTTATATGTTGATTACTCACGATTATAATATTATGCTTATTTGTGTAATATATTGTATTGCATATAAACTAAATTAACTAAATTTTAAGTTGTATAAAGTTACATTGATCTGCTCTTGCACTACTACTCTTTTTAATCCTGCATATGTTATTTAACAACAACAGCTGTTTAATTGAATTCGTCTTTGGTCATTCAAAATTACAATCATATTAGGTATACATATTGTATTACCTTTCTGAAACTGTTATATATAACAATTAAAAAATTCTTTGTTGTTAATAAATCGTGAAATTTATTCAATACGCACTAAATGTTATAATAGAAAACTATTAACATTCATCTTAACAATCATTCCATTATAAGTAAAGCTTAGCGTTTATAATCTTTTTCTAATAGATCAACTAAAATTTATTTTAATAAAATGAAGAATACCAATAAAAGTGTAACTCTAAATTTTAATTTAATTTAATTTCTATATCTATGTCAAATATACTAATGCTTTTTATAATAACATGTACAATTACCGATAATGTTTCAATTTTGAAAGTCTCTTGTCAAAATGACATTTTTATTGACTTAAATGTTACAATAATGTATATATATTTATTGCACTTCAAAATGAAATAAAAAACAGGTAAATACATTGTTTAAAAATAAGTCGTTATAGAACCAAACATAATAACTATTGTGCTCTACATTATTGTTAAATATATTTTTACATAATATATGAATTAAAGGAGATTCATAAAAATTAGTAAAAATAAGTCTTTGCAGTAATTTATCTTTTTCTAAAATTGAAAATCATGTAGTATTAATTAATGAAACAATAGGTAGGTTATTAGAGCAAGACTTCCAAAATTAAATTATGTTGTTGACTTTTTTCATTTACTCTGAGCTTAAAATGTTCAGTCTCTTTTTAATTAATAAGGTAAAAAATATTTGTATTCTCGTTACAGCCTCTAGCTACACCTTAACGAGTAAGTTAGCAAAATGATTACATCTTTTATAAATTCCTAATTTCATTAATAAAGTTCACTATTTCTTCCGAAACTTGTGCAGAAAAGCACTAGCTACCTTGATGCTGTCTTTCAGCTAAATCCTGCTGAGCTTTGTCCACCGCAGCCTTGAACTCTTTGGCAAGCTCAGATGATTTAAACCTAATAGCAAGTTTCTCGAGCTCGGGTTGATTTTCTTCTGCATAATTCATGCCTGCCCACAGCCAAGCCCGATCCGACAAATTAAGTGGATGAAATTCAATATCCGCCGTCAACAAAAAGTTGCACACCACTTTAAAAACTTGTTCGCGGCGTAAAAGAAGTCGATAGGTCCCGTGTTCTGCGTGATGAAGTATCTTCATTTCACCCGTGCCACGTTCCTTCCACTCTTTTGTGTTTTGATCATATCTGTAAAGTTTTGCTCGTTGTCCAAACACTGAAAGTAAATTGATTTGTTATTATCGTCTCAAAAATAGGACTAATTAAATCAGCATTTATGCTGTGTATAATAATTAGAATATCAAATTATATATATATAATTTCAATCACTATTATTTGAATACTTTATATATGTATTCGTTATTCATAATACAGACAATAAATTTATTTAATTCTCTGTTTATGATTTTAATTGAATTTTTACCTTTTTCTTCATTTTCTTCTCCTGTTCGCACTTCGATAACATCTGGCAAAGGAACAATCGGTTCAAAGTAAGGATCATGTTCGTCTCCATTTTCGTTTTCTTCATCTCCGTCCTCATCGTCTCCATTTCCTTCCTTTGAAGATTTCTTTGGAGATTTTTTCTTGCCGGTAGATTTTGCACCAAAGACTGAAGTTCCTGCTCCTTCAAATGCAAAGTTCGGATCTGCAAGGAAGATAATTATTAATTTTCGCACAAAACTAGAATTGGAAGTTAATAAAACCATAGAATTATTAACATACCTTTTTGGAATCCAGGTTTATCGGAGGGATTCTGTGCTGCGAAAGTCTTGAACGATACAGCATTTTCAGTAGGAAGGAAGCTTACTTCGCTTTTATTCGCATTATCACCGGAAGCCTTACTATCAAACATGTTACTTGCAGGTTGAGTCATTGAATTTGAGAAAAAGTTGGTCGTCGAGTTAGTGTTACCGAACGCAAGCTTCGATCCTAACTGGTTCGCTGCGTCACCTCCAAATAACGATGGACTTGAGGTTGACCCGGGGGCGGTTGTTTTTGTTGAAAGCAGCGAATTAGTTGTAGCACTACCAAAATTACTTTGTAGGTTATTGCTGCTTGGCGTAGCAAGAGATCCAAAAGTCGGCGTCACACTAGTTTGTCCACCGAAGATTGACGCAGTAGTCGTACTTGCTCCAAACATCGTATAACCGAGAATGCTGGAAGTTGTAGTTGTTGTATTAGAAGCAGCAGTAGCTATAGTTGATGTGCCTCCAAAGATATTGGTCGTTGGTGGTTTAGTGTCACCAAAAATACTCGATCCACCGAATGGTTTACTGCCAAAGATGTTTTTGCTTGCAGGAGCGGTCGGATTCGTTCCAGGATAAGTAACGAAGACAGGGGCACCAAATACAGGTTTTTGGTCAGTGAATATATTTTTTGTAGGCTCGCCACTAGCAGATCTACGAGTAAAAATATTATTTGGACTGCAGATATTGAGATTTGCAACATCAGGCTCTAACGGATCGGATTTCGCAGGTGGTTGGCTGCCGAAAACGAAAGTCGATTTTCCTATAAAAGTAAGATTTAAATTACATGAAACTCTGTATATTTAAAATTATTAAATAAATTGTGTTTTCTCATATCTACTTAAGAACTTACCTCCAAGCACTGGTGTTACCGGAGCAGTCGTCGTGGTTGGCTTTTCCAACACATTACCAAACATGGATGAAGAACTAGGGGTAGTTGATGTAACACTACTTCCTTTGAAAATCGGTGCATTTAATTTTACCGTGAGTGGTTGTTTCTTTTTATCTTCAAATTCGAAGTTATCCATGTCCCTGCAACCGATGCAACCTGGACATGGAGGTTTGTACTTGTACGCATAGAAGTTTTCAGGTAATTTCAATTTTAAAGCTTTAGCCTTTTCTTCAGATGTTACTGTGGTTTCATATACAACCTGTAAAACATAAATATAGACGTTAATAAAAAAAAAAATGAACATTCTATTATTATAACTAATATCATCATCGTTTACCTCAATATCTGGCGATGTCTCTTTAGTAGCTGTTTTCAGCGCAGAAGGCGCATCACTACTATTTACTGTTTTCTTTTCAGTATTACTTTCTTTACCTTTAAGAGCGTCATCAATAGCTTGTTTGAATTCGTTGGCTATTTCGGGTGTTTTGAATCGACAAGCAAACTGCATATATTCAATTTCACCTTCACTGTAGTCTCCTGCAGACCACATCCACGTTTTATCGTCTTTTGGAGTAATTTCCACAGCCGAGGTAATAGCATGATTTAAACACAGTTTTAGAACCTAATAACATTTAAACAAATTATGTAGTATTAATAATGACTCATTTGCGACTATTGGCACGTATCTCTAAATCAATTATCAAAGAATAAAGTATTTACCTGATCTCTTCTCATAACAAGCCTGAGCTTCTTATTTTCAATTTGTCTCAGTAATTTGATGTCACCCAAACCTCGTTCTTTCCACTCTTTAAGGGTGGTATCGAATTTGAAAAGCTTAGCCCTGTGACTATAAAGTACGTCTTCGTTCTCTTCACCAGTCTTGACCTCAATTTTATCAGGCAGTGGAATAACTGGGGTAAAGTAAATATCTTCAGCCTCTTCGACTGTTTCATCGTCGCTAGTTTCTGGTCGCTCAGGAGATTTTATAGGAGGAGATTTTGCCTGAAACTGAAAATCGAAAGACTTTCCAGGTGAACCAAAGGTGAATTTACCACTGGTGGAAGTAGGTGGTGTACTAGGTGGCTGTGTTCCAAACTCAAAGCCCGTTTTACTAGGCATCTTATTACTGTCAAAGATACTAATTGGCGATGATACAGCTTTTTCACTCGGTTTGGGTGTTAAACTGAACGTGAAACTCGAATTTTGACTGACTGTAGATTCCTGAATTAATAAAAATACTTTTAATACACTAATTCTAACACAAGTAATTTAAAAGATGAAATTCTCATATTTTTTACTTATGTTTATAAAATTCCTTACCTGTGGTATACCAAACGTAAAGGTTGACTTTGTATCAGGTGTATCAGAATTAATCAGAAAACCACCACTTGTTTTAGGTTTAGGAGGCATAGAAGGATCCTTAGGTGTATCGCAGGCTGCGCAATACTGATTTGACTGAGTATTGAGAACATAACACTGTTTGCATTCCCAAGAACCTGAAGGTCGTTTAAATTCTTCCGACAAGGGTTTGACTCCCGCCATTGTAGCTGGCGCCGTAACTGTGGTAGTTGGTACGACAGATTTTGGAGTAGCAGTTGCAGTTGGTGATGGATGCTGGCATGCTACACAGCTAGCTGCCGTTGCATTATTACGCGTGTAACATTGAGAGCATTCCCACGATCCAACTGCTGGTTTGAATAATTCTGATAATGGTTTTTGTTCTAATTTTGAAGTGTTCGTTTTATTGCTCGATTTCAAAGGTACATTTTGCATCTCCGAACCTTTTTCATTTGCTAAATAATGTTAATTTATGTAATTAATTATTTATAAAATTACCATATAGCCTAAATAAAATTTTCGTACCTTTAGAATCAGTTTCTGTTGGTGTAGAAACATTTGATTTCTTAAGTACACTCTTTGCAGCTGAAAGTTAAATATATTTTTTTTATTTCAAGTCAAAGTTTAAAGCAATAAATTCTCGCTTTTTGCAGGACTTACGATCTTGACCGAATATCAGCGCTGGAGATGTTGTAGCAGTTGAACCACCAAAACTGAAACTGGAACTAGTAATCGTTGGTTTAGTTGCTGCAGTCTCGGTTGATTTAACGAATGAAAAGGAAGCGAAAGGACTGGATTTGGCCGTTTCCTCAGGCTTCTTCTGTGCCGCTTCCGTCACCACAGGTGCTTTTTGAATAATAGGAGCTGAAGTAAATGAGAAGCCACCGATTTTCTCTGTTGGTTTATTAGTTGTTAACTCCGATATAGTTGGTTTAGCTGTAGGCTTATCCGCACTGAAAAATATTAGTTGTTGCATTTGAACACGAGTATTTTAAAACAAAAGTTTAAAATGGTTTATTAAACTTTCAGTACCTGGCAACATTCTTATTCGATTCGACAGACTTATCAAACTCCTCTGGGACGCTGTCCCTGGCCTTATTAAAATTGTCCTTAAAGTTGGTCGCCTCCTCGGGCGTCTTGAACCTGATGCAGAGCTTTTCGATCCTAAGCTCCTCGTCAGCAAAATCGTTGGCCACCCACATGTACGCTTTCTCGTTATTAGGCATCATTGTCAACTCCATATCCTTCCTGAGCATGTGATTGGCGCAAATCTTGTGTACCTGTTCTCTGCGCATGAGGAGGCGCACCTTGCCCTCCTTGTTCTTCAGTAGCTTGACGTTACCGATGCCGCGCTCTTTCCACTCCTTGTCGACGAAACGGAAGAGCTTGGCGCGTGCACAGAAGAGTTCTTCCTCGTCCTCTTCGCCTGTCGTGACCGGCACTTCATCCGGTAGCGGGATGATGGGCGCAAAGTCAGGGATAGGATCGTGCTCCACTTCAGTCACATCGGAGTTACTGTGTCGCGAACCCGTTGATACAATGCTCGAGTTTTGATTGTCAGTCACTGTCGCAAATAAAGGTACATGGTTAGCATGGATTTCGTTGATTGCAAAATCAATGAGGGTTAAATGCAGACTTATTTTAAACAATAGTTTTAACAATTTGCAATAATTTTACCCAACAGAATCATTAAAAGAAAATGACCCCTTGCCTCTGTTAAAAATATCCCATGAAATCAGGATCAAAAAATTTTTTATGAAGCATACCTTGTGATTTGATAGATGGTACAGACACGGTAAGAGTGGACGACAGTGGCGGCAGATTGACGGTGGTTGGGATCATTGCTTGGGAAGGCATAGATATTTGGTAACTATGTGGCAGTGGAGCACCGCTTGAGTCGACACCGGTGGTGGTGGTAGTTGTTGACGCGGCCGGCACGCCAAGTCTGTGTTGCGCGGGTATCGTTACACTCAGCATCGGTTGAACCGTTGGTGCCGTAGTCGGTAAAGTGTCCGAGGTGGTGATCACTACGTTCACAGGTGGTACCTTGCGTGCCGCTGCCATTGACGCCGCTGCAGGGGCCGGAACTGTAGTTACAGTGTTGGTGTTTTCCTTAGACTCCGTTGAGTTTGACTCGCTTGTTAATGGGTACCTATGAAATAACGATATCCTATGTATTTCAGTTGCGTGCTGTGAGAACGCATTTTGGTTTTGAAACCAACTACACAAGGGAAGAGAAGTGCGAGTCGAACGCAAGTAGATACATGATGAATATAGCATATTATCGACTTCACGCAAGTATCAATTGTTTTTTGTCAAAACTGGTTTTTAACCTATTGATAATTGAGATTCCGATGAAATCGTGTAAAAGCACCTTGACAATATAAAGAAAATGAAAAATATCAAGAAGGTTGCGATACTTCATTATTTGAGCGTGTTTGTTCTTCCACTTTCATATTTTGTAATTTAATCGATTGAATTATTGTAAGCGCATTTTAACAGTTTGCAGAAATGTAAGCTAAGTCTTTGAAAAGTTTCCATTAAATTTACTTCTTATTCATAACATTTCACTATTTCAACTAATTATATTTTATTAAATAATTCTACTGGAATTTAATGTTAGCAGCATTTATTACAAGCACTGAATTTTGATGTTAAAAAGACTCTGTTTTTAAAGATAGTAGGATAAAGATTTTTTAAAAAATAAAAATTACCCAATCTTTGGTTCACTCTTGGATTGATCTGAGTTAATATGTAACTGCCCAATCTGCTGACTTAATTGTTGAGACAAATGCGGTTGACTGACCGAGTAGTCGGTGAGCTGAGGACCTAACCTTTGGCCAAAGATGCCATGTTGCAAGACGCCTTCTGCCATCTGTTGCATAGCAGGGAGGGGCTGCTCCAAACCTCGATACATTGGAGACATCGGATAGACACCTGCTGCAGCCGCTGCAGCAGCGCCGGGATATAGACCTGGTAGGTGATGACCAGGTGCTGTAGGATCTGGGAAGGGTAGATGACCACTCTGGTAGTAACTTTGCAGAGCAGCTGCTGGATTAGGATACATGAGCTGCGTGTATGCATGTCGTTGGGCCGATGCAGCAAACATGTTTTGTGTGAATGCGTTTGGTCGACCCCCACTATGCAACGAATTGCCACTATAATTGTTGTAATCTCTATAATCATCTTCACCATAAACACCATACAAGTCTTCTTCAAGATTGTGATTAGAAGCTGGTGGTTGAGAACGAGACTTTGGATGTTCTTTTCGAGTATTAATTTTCATGAGTTCATCAAGTTTTGACAATACGGCTCGATACTGCTCGCGGGTTTGTTCTTTCAAAGACTCAATAGAATGGACAAGATGACGAATTTGAGCATCAAGTCTTTCAGGGCTGGGACGGGCTTCCTACAAACAATCATCAACAATAATTATATAATTAGATTAATTTTTTGTCAAATTGAGTAATATTATTATAACGAATTATTACCAAGAATTATCAAGTCGAGGAAAAAGTATACTTTAGTTAGGAGAAATAGTTTAATTATTATAAAACTTACATGACGATTTCGAGTAACATCTAAAATATCTTGATTTATTCGAGGTGTACTAGATTGTCTTGGGGTACGTCTAAGACTTTTTATTGGCGTTTGTACAGAATTATTTAATATTGGTAAAGAATTTATGGCAACAGGACGCTCCTCACTATGTGCAGATGAGTAACTTTCATCGGAATAGTCATCACAATCGTTTCGATTACCTAGGTAAATAAGCAATTATATGAAAATATATTGAATACTATAAGCATGTTCTTATTTTTTTAAATATCGTTGATCTATTTTTATTAGTGATTTCAAAGATTTATTGGATAATAAAATTTTAAATATCCGTTTTTATATATAACTAAGTGTAATTATATACTTACGATCACTG
Organism: Sycophaga agraensis; assembly: GCA_018906755.1. Taxonomy (NCBI): domain Eukaryota; kingdom Metazoa; phylum Arthropoda; class Insecta; order Hymenoptera; family Pteromalidae; genus Sycophaga; species Sycophaga agraensis. Next base: position 628,627 of record JACCIE010000086.1, on the reverse strand, counting down.
TATAATGTATCTGGATCAAGTCTTTCTAATTCATTTTCTACAGATGTAATATGGGTACATAATTCAGCATTTAACGGGTGATAAGGATGAGTATTTGGATTACGTAATCGATCCAAAGTGAGATAAAAACAATTTCGTGCTTTTGATAAAATAAATACGAGGTCTTGAGATCCACTTTCTGAATTAGAATAGTCTTTCGACAAACTGCTTTTGTGGTCATCAGCTAACAATTTATAAATCTACAACATTATTTAAAATCAACATTCAGTTATATTTAAATTATAAATTCAATTATTTCTTACAAAAACTATATTTACTAAAACTAAAAATGAATAACTATTTAAGTCTTACCTTTCCCTGTTCAAACGATGCTTCTGGACATTTCAAAGCTTGAAGAGCATCAATTGCTTGCTCGTACAGTTTATCTCTCACAAGTTTTTGAACTAATAATAATTTTCCTTCTTCTATTGCATGTGTCAATTCCATATTACTCATATCTTTTCTGTAATAAATTATTGTCATAACAATTATTAATTTGTCACTTACAAATGAATTTTTTTATATTTTTTTATTATATCTTACCCAAAGTAGTCAAATAATTTTACGTGCGATGTGCGAATTGTCTGATTATTTTGTAATTTTTCAAGAAGAGGAACGACTGCTGACCAATATAATTCCGAGCGAGACTCTAATGCAGGGATTTCACTACTTTCTCTATTCTTTTCTTTTAATTGTTTTGCCTGCAGAAAAATGCAAGACACGAGCAAATAAAATATATTACACAATAGCATGAAATATTATTTATAGTAATTACGTATATTCAATGTACTTTACATACCCGGTAATGGAACACTCGAGCCAAATGTACTAAAATGACTGGATGAAGTCCATGATTGCCTATACAACGAACAACTTCCAAGCCTCGATTTAAATTTTGTCTGGTCTCTCCTATATCGTCCATGGGTTCTTTACAGTACATTTTATAAGCAGCTGACCACCTAAAATCGCATTATATTTTTATGGAATAAATACTTTGTAAATACAGAAGAAAATTCTTGAATTCAAAAAAATAAAAGTTTAATTGAATTTACTTAAGACAAGTTAAATTTAATATTATAAGCACTGAATATAGCACAAAGCTGTAATGCAGTTCATAAAAAATTAAATCTTACCATTTTTCTTGTTCCTCAGTACAAAGTGGCTTAGTCAAATCTGCAGGTAATGTAGTCATTCTGTCAGGATGTAAAAGGTTGTTTCTTTGTTGATCTTCGACAACTGCATTTGCACATAATACTGAAAATAATAATTTAATGCATATTAAATAAATAATATTATACAGTATTTAATTAAATGATATTTGTCTAAATTTAATATACCTGCTGCATTCAAAAATGCATCAATATCAAGACGGCAAAGTGTTACAGGTGAAGCTTGATTAAGATTATAAACGGAAAATTGTAAATTTGGGAACAAGTGAGAAGATAAGTTTGGTTGAGGTCCTTCATGTTTTGAAGAATGTTGGTTGCTGCTGTTTCGAATTTTGATTTCAGACCAAATTTGATGATGTAAGGAACATGGGTATACTTCTTCAGCCACTATTACCAAATATAGTTAAAATTTTTATTAAGCTTATAGTAATATCAAACATTATTTCTTTATCATCAAATTAATTTTAAGTTCAATACATAATATCATATTTTCTATCAAATTATTTTAAACATAAATAAAATAGATATAAAACTAAAACTGTAAGATAAATATACTATTTTATTGTAGTTTACCTTCATTATATCTTTTCTGTTCACTAGATGATGGAAGTTTTAAAAACATAACTGTTTGACTGTTATTTCTAAAATATGAAGTCTGAACTTTTTTATTCCCCACGAAGATCCTCTAAACATTTTATATATTAATAAGTACAATAATATTAAATTTTATCAAATATGTAAATATAGATATATTTATTAACATATTTCAAAGTACCCGATAAATTATTTCTTTCCAGGGGCCAGAACAAAATTTTTCAATATTCTTAATAAATATTTTTTCATTGCCTCTAGAATACTCATGAAGGACGTGACCTGAAATAATTTTATATTTTATAGTAAAAAAATAAAATAAAAATAATAAAATTAGGATGTTAATCTAAACTTAATGTAAAGAACATTTTTTAATGCTTTTTAAATAGTTATTTTACAAGATATGTAAAAATTCTAAAATCAAATAAATTTACCAACTTGGCTGCAACGATATGATCCTTCACGATACCAGTTCTGTAATTGATTCTTTATAGAGGTATCAATGTGTTTTGTCCCACGAGTGACATCAATGGGTTTAATGTTCACAGCAGATATTAGTAGAGGTGTACACAATCTACCAACTTCACTCAAACTATTTTGATCATATTGTGTATTTTGTAGTAGCAAACATGCCATGTGGAATTGCAACTGACCCAACATGTGCATAAATATGCTTTCATTCAATAGGGAACAGGAGCTGGGAACACTCTGTTTTCTTGCTTCAAATACTTGTTGATCAAAACTGGAAAATAATTTATACTAATTAAATGAATTTTATAAAGATTCAAACCAATTGTTTATAAGATCCTAAATGTAGACTTAACTATATTTATTATTAAATTAATTCTAAACTAGTAATTCTTTTATTATTTGTTTTATTCTATTCTTATTAAACTTACTTATCGATTGCTTGAATAGTTTCAGAAGTTCTTTTAGCTGCATGTCCTTGTTCTTTGATAGACAAGGCAACATAACGTTCAAGTGATGAAATGTATGAAATCCAAAATGTCCAGTTCAACTGTCTGTTGTTTTTATATTTCAAAAATAATTCACTTAATACTTGATACCAGGCAAGACTATCCCTATGAATGTTTAATGCCTCTGTGTCAGTAGCGTGTTTATAGGCTTCGTCCAATTTACCTTTTTCCATATAGTATTTCAAAAGTTTCACTCTAAGGTGAACATCAGTTGGTCGAGCTGCTAATTCGGCTGTAGTTTAAAATGTAATATGAAACCATTAAGAATAATATAATTATCTTAAATTATTATTCTAATCAGTACATATTTTATTTATTTTTTACCTGTAATTAGATTTTGAAGATCTTCATTATTTGTAGGTCTTTCAATTGACAAAATTTTTTCTTTTAATTGAAATATTAATTTATGACATGGAAAATGTTTGTCAGCTCTATCCACCCAATACTTTGCTCGGTTAATGTCAATTTCTACTTCTGGATCAGCCAATAGCTCACAAACTTTTGAAAATTTTTTTTAGATATTACTTTAATATTTTAACTAAAAACTGTTTATACTAAAGAATGGAAATAAAGTACCTTTCAAAATTAAGTCTTCTTGCCGAACATTAAGTTCAAATGCATATTTATACTGAATAAGTGCTGCTTCCTTTTGTCCTACAGCCTCAAGAATCTGACCCATGAGTTTGTGTGCTCTTGCATCTTTGCGAACTTCAATAAACCGAGAAAGATATCGTCTTGCTGATTCATAATCATTGACATGATAATACAATTCAGCTATTTTAAAACATCGCAAAGTTCTCTGAAATTTAATAATTAATGATATAAATTATTCAAAGTATTACATAATTGTTAATTTCTTTTATTATTCAATTGAAAACTATAAATTTATAATTCATACACAGTTCTGAGATAAAATTTTTCAGTATTATATTGAGAAGAGATGCATGAATAAAATTTATATTTTGTGCATGAAATAAATACTTAATAATAGTAAAATTAAACATTTTATATTAATATCAAAAAATTACTTTTAATTTTTGTTTCAAAGAAAGTAAACATCATGCACTTGTTTTTTAGGGTAACATAAATATTAGTTCTAAATAATTGGAAATCGCTATTACTTTCAAGGAAACAAACTTTTTATGAAAATTTGTAAAACATGTTCAGTTACAGACAGTTCTAGAAGATTATATTCTAAATGGAAGCTCCATTTACAAAAAATCGAAGTTTGGTCATACGCTAAATTTTTAACTCAAAATGATCAACGTAAGATTTTGAACATGTACCCCAACATTTCTAGCATTTGCTGAATGTTGCACATGAAAAGGAAGACCAATAACATTTCGTAGAAGCGAATATATAATTCGAAGTAACTCCGTTAGCTATAAGTACAAGCACAACCACTTTGCCAATCGGTAACGTATACAGGCGCGCGTTTGTAATCGCGACAACGAATTCGGAGCAAGCGAACGCATGCGGCCGGGAGCCAAGCTTGAGGCTCGGAATTTTGGCGCCTTGAAGGGTAGAGAAGCGCGCGCGGGCTCACCTCATTCTCATCCTGCAGCTTGCGGAATATGTCCTGTACATGGCGATCAACGTCTTTCTTCGTTCGGAGCATCTTGGATTAGGCTCCTTCGGCTACGTCTTGTCAAGGATCTAGGAGGACGGCGAGTAAAAAAGGCGCGCGCGCGCGCTCTGAAGTATACCTCCCCAGCGCACTTTTCGCGTGGTGCTAACCTCGCCGGTCGCTCAGCTCACCTTCCTCTCTCTATCCGTCTCTCTCTTGCGGCGTGCGGCGGCCGCCGTACGCGTACGATGCCGTGATCTCTTGGCTTGAAAAGAGCCGAATCCTCACCTTGGCGATCACCAGTTGAAGTCTCGGCTTTTCCGGCGCATACTACCTTCGTAACTGGACGGTCGAAATCCTCCGTGTCGTCCTCCCGCTTATTTTTCCTCCTGTACGAGATCCTTGTCCGCTCTTTTTTCACGGTACCGCACTGAGAGTGACTGAAAGCGAGGCCGCAGTTCGGCTTCGGCCGTTGCACGAGCCGCGTATGCGCGTGTCCGATCTCGATACGGTGTCGAACGGTCGCGACTCGGGACCTGACTTTCTTGATTGTGTTGCGTACGTGCGTATGTCAGTGTGCCTTGGCGAATGGGCACGGAAAGGAGAAGCGCGAAAACTGAACTTGTGGGAGTGCGCCGAAAAGTCTGGAGCCCGCGCGCGCATGAAGTTACACGCGCAGTCACAAAACGCTCACGTGGTTTAATTTTCGTTTGGTGACCGTCAATGCTTACTGTAGAATTTTTACCCAAAGTTGTATTCTTACATAAACCACCGAAAGAAAACTAAAATTTTGAATTCAAATTCATCTCACTGTCAAGTGTTACTTTACTCTAGTTTGTTAACAAGTGTTACATACATGGCAGAATGTGAAACTGCCCATAGTAATTACGATCTTGTCAAATTAATGTCGTAATAATGTTCAGTACATATTTGCACAATTTTGAAATCGAAGTATTAATGGCACCAATTTTAATAAAATGTGAATATGACTTAGCATAAATTTCTTTGATTTTACCTTAAAAAATACCAAATACAAAAAAATATCAAATTGTCGATTGTTTTTCTTTTTGTAACTAAACTGCGATAAGTTTCCTGTGAATATAAATTTACATTTTTTATGATTTGAGATTAAACTTTACAGCACAGCGTTTAAAATGCCTAACGGATTTTGCACATGATAACGTCTTTATTCAATACCTATAATAAGAATCATCATCGCCAATCGCCTGCCGCCATCCACATGTATCCGTGACCAAATCATCCCGAAAATACGGACCGGTATTGACGGTCAACTATGTTTGTTGCAAGTTCATTGGACCAAATATGAGCGAATCACTTTCATACAATTGAACGCGCATGCGTTGAAAAACCAGAGGTAGCAAGATTTTCAAATGTAATTACATATCTCTCTCACTCTCTCTTCCCTCTTCCTCTTACTGCACACACAGATACAAACATGCATATGTGTCTATAATGATCAATCTATTGCATTGAAATTAAATTAAAAAGTTTAACTTATGCATGTATATATATTACATACTTATTTCTACTTAAATGTTTATTTACTACATGATTCCGAATAAATTTGACATTTAATCAACCCAACAATTCATTAAAATTGTTTGGATCACTGGTCTGGCACATGCGGTACCAAGCTGGATCCCGTTGAAGACTCGAGGCTTTCCTTTGGTAAAAGGAAGATTGAATGATAGATCGTCGGCCGTTTCCATGAATAGTAGGATCTGGAAAATCCTTTAAACGCCATCCAAAATCCCAACTTGAACAGTAAGGATAGTAAAATTTATCCTCGGGATTTTTCTTGTACCTAAACATAAATATATTTAAATTTTTTGTAGTTTACAATTTTATTGTATTTAATTAGATTTTAATTTGAAAATTGATAATAGTTACCAACCTCTCGGTTAGATATTTTTTTTTTGACAGAAAACTTTCGTCAATTGGAACGTAGAGAATTTGTTCTACGTCGGGTTCTATTGGCTTCATCAAATCTAAATTTACAGTCGATTCCGCTGGTCTCCATGGTTTAAATGCTCGTGGTTTAACCTAGATATATTACATAATAACATTTCTTTTGGATATAATAATTTAACAATAAAGTGTCTGCAAAGGTTGCTCACAATTTCTTCACGAGCAAGTTCATTATGATCCACTTTTTCTTTGAGCTGCAAGGCTTGGTGTTTTTGAGCCATGGACTGCTTCTCCAAATTCGCATAAAGTCGATTCTTGTTTTTGATGAACCAGGCAGTTTTTAATTTCTCCGTTTTATTAGCACACTCCCTAGCGAATTGCTGACAACGTGCATCGCAAACATCATTTCGAGATTTTATCATCTTCAAGTTTTTTAAATAATTTTAAAACAAAGTAAAAAATCACTCGTTTTTAATTTTGAAAAATAATTTTTAAAGAAGTAAAAAAGAAATTTCGTGCAGTGAGTTTCTGGAATTTTCACGTCATCAAAAGAATAATAATAATAATTTTTACATTAATCGATCGTCATTTATTTAATTACTACGTCACTTATACAATATAAGTTGCGAAATATTTTTTATTTTTGACATTATTTTTACCCATTATCGATACACATTAAAAATATGAAGCTAGACATGAGTAAATGTATCATTATTAGCAAAAAAAATTATGTGCATTTTACTATTCTTATGGTTATTTAGTACTTTTAATTGGATTTAATTGTTTATTTAAAAAGGAAAAATACGTTAAGGTCGGAAAAAACTCTACTACAAACGTGATGCAGTTGCTAGCGCTTCAGTAGAAGGCTAAATTACTGAATTTTTTATGCCGATTTTTAGCATTTATAGCAATTTGCATGTGCAGGAAGGCCGTTTTTGGGGGAAACGTTTTAGGCTCTTTTTCTCGTTCTTTATAATTTTGTTATGGTCGGAGGAGTTGGCAGATAGAAATTAAATTGGTTTACTTTTCATTTAAGTGAGTAGCCTTGTTTTTGAATGATGCGAATCGGACCATTTTTAGTATTTCTTAATTTTATTCATTATTTTATTTTATATTTTTCTATAGCGTGAGAGGTCTTGTTAGAAAGAAAAAATTATTTCTTGTTAAGCGGTGTGCATAGTTTTCTTTATATAATATTTTTATGGTACATTCAAATTGATTAAACAGGAAAAGTTATTTGAAATGCTGGTTTTCTTATACTTATAAGAGGCTCTGGTATTTAAAGGGTCTGCTCCGAGAGGTGTGAAGAGGGGCTCGGTGGCACACATGTACCGGCCCGTTGTAAGCACAGCGGGCGGTATATCGGTGCCTGAATTGTTCTTAGTTTCTTAATTCTTAATTCTATTTGATTATAATATATTTTAAAAAGATTTAAGCGGTACGCATTTTATTTCTCCTTAAATTTTCAAAATTAAATAGTTTATAAATAATTTAATAAAGATATCCATGTATTTTTTTATAATAATTACTTACTATAAAAACTTACTTTATTTACTGTAATTGGTGTATAAAATTTGTAACTTTGGAAAAAATAGATTTATATTTTAAATTGACAGATTATATGGTCGGTCTGCTTAACCACTGGTTAAAACCGTTATTTTGCTTGGGCGATGAAATTAATATTTTGTCTCCGGGGTGAACCTCAACAACCTTGTCAAGTTTCTACCGCATGTAGGGTTGATTCTTGTCAATAATTATCACGACAGAATCGACCTTGAGTCTATGGTGTCCAACCAGTTGCTAGCGTCTCCAGAAGTCTTGTCCCATCCTGGTGATGAACCGCCATAAAGAAAAATGCTTCCCTGAAATCGGGAGCAAGTTTGACTCAAGCAACTTGTTAAGTGGTCTGCTCGGGTCTGCCTATCAATAAATAAGTGGGTATTAGAGTAAGGGAATCCTTTGGATTGGATGAAATCGGGTACAGCGGACACTAATTTAAAATTGCTTCTATTTCGATAGTAAACGTGTTGAACTCTTTAAACGTAAATAGCTAGTTTTTACGATGCACCGAAAGTGGTGTTGAAACGATTTTACTGCGACCAAAATGCGGTGAGAGGGGAGGACTGAAATGCCACTTGATCTTTCACTCTGAAACAAACAACGAAATGTCTTGCTTGAACGATTCCGACGCAAAAAGCACGAAGAGCTCCTTGAGCTGATTATTTGCCCCAACGAAATTTGTTCCGTTATCGGAGTAGACGTCAGGATCCCTCAGCAGCCCATGAAACGGCGTAGCACATCGATAAATCCCTAAATAATCAGATCACTGACCACCTCAATGTGCACAGACTTTGTGGTCAGACTTTGTCGTAAAGCTTTATGCATGACCTATTCGGAGTTTTTTCTGCTTGATTAGGATAGAAATGAAGTAGTCCACATCTGTGGGTTCTAACGTCGGAGCTTCGCGAATTTTTGCGTCGGGTAAGTCGGCCATTCTGACTTGCATGGTGTGCCTAATGATCTTCCGCACATGGTTTTTTCCGACGTTCAGTGCACAAGAGGTGCTGCAAAGCCTGTGACTTAATACTTGAACGGTAAGATGATCGGATGTTTTGCCTGGTTTTCAAGGAAAATAAGCACGATCTCGTTACTGTTTCTTCTGGATTATTTTTATGTTCCGCACCTCAGCCTCTTTTAATTTCTGAACGGTCAACGAATCGCGTGGACTGACTTCTCGATGTGTCGGTGCATCAAATCTTAAGCTCAGTGCAAGAACACGCATTCATGGACATCCAAGATGGTTCCGTGAACCATATTCTATTCTTCACGACCTCTGCGGGGAGTAGTTTCCTGGAGAGTGCATCGGCCTTATTATCTGCGGTTCTGACGTGACGCCATTCAAAGCCTCCGGTCAGGGTTTAAATTTCAGAAATCCGGTTCGACTCGAAAACTTTTCTTAGCTAGGAGCTTTTCTCAGCCACTACAAAACTATCACCAAATCAGACCTAAACGGTCTCATCGATTTATATCAACGCGCGAAGGTGAAGGCAGCACTCAATTTCAATCGAGGTATGGTCAACTCCTTCATTGGAGCGACTCGTGAGCAAGCTCCGTAGCTCAGCCTGCTTTATATTAAAAAGTGTCGATAGAGAGTTTCGATATAGATAGTTCGCGCAACAGAGTCAGTCGCGAATCGAGCTCAGAATATGTGAAGTGCTTGAGAACGAATTCGTTCCAAGTGATTTTAGTTTTCCGGCACTTCTGCAGAACCATTGAGCGACTGTCGGTTTTGACGAAAAGCCTGGTTACATAGCGATCGTCTCGCATGCAGGTACTTGTCTTGTTCTAGAACAACTCAATATGGTATATCTCGATCGATTTGTTAGAGTCCGGTAATCCGCCAACTACAACCCACCCCAACCGCGTCTTCTGTAAATACAAATCACCGTTCTCATTGCGAATTGCGAATTAGCCAGTTGTTGTTCGCCTTATATCTCGACCGAGAGAATCGGAAATAGTCTAACGATTGGAACGGCTCCCGCAGAGGACGACAACAAAACCTAACCGCCTGCAAAGACACCCTGCCTCCCCGTTTCAGGCCGAGGACCAACGTCGAAGGAAGATCGCAGTCCAAATTAGATGAAGTCCGTCCGGTTTTTCCTCGACTCCATCGGATTTAATAATTTTAACTCTCCGCAGGTTGCATGGACGCCGCGGTAATTTGTTTTGTCCGTCGTAGATTGTGCATATATATATATTGTGCGGCGGTGAATGTATGTGTGATTAATTGCGAAGTTTATTATACTAATAAATTTAATAAAAAAACTCGTATGCCTCAATAATTCTGTGGCGTAGTATTTTTGATAAATGTGCCATATACTCTCCCATTCAGCTGAACCCACGTTAAACGATTAAAATTTATTATTTAAAATAATTGGAACTCGTTCGTTATATGAACAAAGAAAGCTACTACAAACACTCGTTATTATGTTAGAAAGGGAAAGTGTGAGGGAAAATAAACGTAGAATTTGAGCCAAATTGATAAAAACTGAGAAATTTATTTGGCTCTAATAGAGGGAGGAAATCCCACCAAAACGGTAAAAAAGCTCCCTCAAAATTATACAAATGAAAGAAGGAAGGGCGTTAATAAGCGCGATAGAAATATACCGCGACCGGGCACTTATTTCTACGCAGAGTCGTCGGAGGAATTCGCGTGGGTGATCTCCGATAGCTCAACCTTCCAGCAGTGGCTCGGCGTCGTCAGCTGCTGTTGCGGATGTCGGTAAATTACGACGAATGTCGATCGTTTTGATTCAGCTAGCGACCGGCTCAAGGGCAGCGAACTCGACACTGAACTCCCGGGACACGCATTGAACCGCCGCGAGTCTCGCGCACGCGCCCTCTCTCAGGTAGTGTGACGCGCTTGTGACTCGCTTTTATACAGTAAAGAACAGTAAAGAGATCACTGGACTAGAGTGTCCTTCTCTCTCTCTTCACAGCTGCATACACGCACGACTGTACGCAGATCATTTCCGAAGACACGCGCAGGCCGAACAAAGCATGACTCTACTAAGATAATTTTAATAAGAAATCAATATACAACTTTTTTTAATACTAGCTTTTCAATGAAGAAAAGCAAATGTATATTTTTAACCTTTGAGTAATAAGGAAATTTTCATTTTTTAGCCAGAACTGGCTTTTGCAAATTGTAATGACTGAATTTTAATATATTTTTTTCTCAATGTAAATTAGAAGTGTGTAGTCTTAACAAAAACTAATTTGTAAATGTATGCCCAAGCATATTCTTTTTGTTAACAAAATGAAACAACTGGTGACTAAACTATAGTGGCTATATACAGCAATTGTTGACCAGATTTCTATATAATGTAATTTCGAATGCAAGATAGCCTTTTAAGACTACACGTATCAATTCAGGATTGTCGCGATCTTAAGGTCAATTTGTCTAAATAGTTATTAAATTACATAGATCCTAAAGCGAAATAATTCAACACACATATATGAATTATGAACTATATAAAAAATAACATATCTGATGATTAATATCTTATTAATTTTTTATGCGAAATTGAATGGTTAATGTAATAAATTAAGTAATTATTAAAGTAAGTATTATTATTATTTAAGTAATTATTAATATATTAGTAATAGAATGTATTAATAAAATAGCACATTAATTTCACTTTATAGAACATTGCGACTACAATCATAATAGTTATTGTTTTTAAACAAAATTAAAAAAAATTTCTTTTTAATTTGATTAATAACGATTATAAATATTGGAGACATTTAATCTTAATAAGAAATTATCGTTACTTTATATTATTAATCGGCACATATTTTCTTACAACTATTATTCTAATTAAAAAATATTGATTTCTGTTTTCAGCTTGTGAAATTTTCATAAGAAAATGATATAATTGATAATAATGTTATTAAAAGTTCTAGTTCAAACTATCATAAATTGTTATTTATAATTTCTTTATTATTGCTTCTGTCTCAGCTTTTCTTACTGATAACAATAAATATACTGATACTAATTAGATTCTACAGTAAGCTTAGACGAAAATTCCAATTGTAAATTTTTTTAATTTAGAATTACAACTTATTATCGTAAAAGGTATAAAATAATTATATTCTAAGTATATTGAAGAATAATAATTGCAATCGAAAAATTTATAAATATACACAAGTAAATGCTACGATACAGCTAATATGGTATTCGTAATATTCTTATCTAATTACTCTATATTTATTCTATAAAATATTAAATTTAAATTGTACTGGTAAAGTACAAAACAATTGCAATTACATTGGGGTTGTACAAAAAAACTATTAATTTTGAATTGTTAATATTCGAGTATAAAGAGTAATAATAGAAATATATATAAATAGCGTAAATTAATTGTACAGATAAAATAAATTGGCTGTAGGTTTATAGATATACTTAACATATATACATAATGCTGATATAGATATCGCTTTCAAATGCGCAGAATATTGCAAAAATAGGTTTGGAACGCGCAGCTACGTAAATAGGATGTTCACATATATATAGACATATATTGAATAAACACACGTAGCTGCAGGCAGCTTGATGCAGATGCAGCTGTTTCAGGACTTTGGCGAAGAATGATCGACGTTAAGCGAGTTAGTTAACTCAACAACATGAGAGTAACTTTAAATTACCATAGCACATTTCTCAAGATTTAAATAATCATGTTCATGGAAGTTTTCTTTCGTGTTTTTCTGGCGATCATTAATATGTAAGTATTATATTTCATTCATTATTTATTATATCTTAAACTATAATTCGTATGCATATCGTTGGAAAGCTTCTTACACGACAAACTTGAACAATCAATTGTTCGAGTTTGTTCATATAGTTTGACTGCGTCAAAAAGTAGGGCATACATTATTATATATATATATATATACATATATCATGGTTTTGTTTTTATTACATTATTAGTACTAAATCGCATGAAATTTTTAAAAGCTGTTGAAGAAAGTTGATAAATACTATTAAATTGTTTTGTTCAGAGAGCTGGAACATGTCGAACCTTTCACGAGGAAGATCCATGAAAATGAGTTATGGTTATACAAAAATCCGCGGGTCGATTCATATGTTACGCCAACAGCATTATGGGTAAAACGTTAAAAAGTTTATCAAACAGATTTGTGAATACTAATAAAATATTAAATTATTTTCTTTTTAATTCGTAGGCAATTATTATTGTTGTTCCTTTAGTAGTCATTACATTAGTATTGTTAATTCAAAGGGAGGAAGGTGACTTTTCCCAGGCTGTATTATCATTTACTTTATCATTAGGGTTTACTGGAATATTAACAAATATATTAAAAATAATTGTGGGTAAGTAGTAAAATTAATAATATAATTATATTATTAAAATTTGCTAATAAAATATTAACCTTTGTAAACCATTTTTTTACTATTTCAGGAAGGCCTAGACCAGATTTCTTCTACAGATGTTTTCCAGATGGACAAATTAATTTTGAATTTGAATGCACTGGAGACCCAGCATCTATAAAAGATGGGAAAAAGTCCTTTCCAAGTGGTCATGCATCTTGTAATTATGAACAATTTTAATTGCAATATAATTTTCATTTTTATGCAACATGTATAATAAAAAATGTCTGTATTTTTAGTGGCATTTTCAGGACTGGGATTTGTGGCACTTTACTTAGCTGGTAAGCTTCATACATTCAGTTGGAATGGTAAAGGACAGTCTTGGAGACTATTTCTTTTTTTGTTTCCACTAAGCATGGCTCTTACAATCGCAGTGAGTAGAACTTGTGATTATCACCATCACTGGCAGGGTAAGTAGATTTTTTTTATATTAGACTTGAGATAAAGAACATAAATTTGATTTTCAATAACAATTATTTCAGATGTAATTATTGGTTCAGCACTGGGATTTTTATTAACATTCTTATGTTATCGGCACTACTATCCACCATTGGATTCACTAGTTTGTCACAAACCTTATGCAGCACTATTAAACCACAACGAACAAAAGGAATTAAAAACTACAAGAATAGATTTAAATAAATGGACATAAGAATATTTATTTATTCACCAATTTGATTGGTGTCGTTGTACATAATGTAATATTTATTTTAAAAGTATTATTTTTATTTAAGATAAAATATTTTGTAAAAAAATGAAAAACAATGAAGGAAAATCGATATATTGTAAAATATATATCTAAATTTTACTTAAGAAAGTAATAGTTATTTTCCTAATGAATATTAAACGTTCATAGAAATTACTTAAAGAATAAATCATAAGCAAATAGTTACTGCAACTTTGAATTGTAAATTCGCAATTCGATTATTATACATTAAACAACGGTGTATGACATTTAGACACCGAAATGAGACTACGACAAAGAATGAAATAAATATTTTGCGAGCATTAATTTGTCCGTAGGTCATCAATCAATACGTATTATACCCATGATCGAGTTGCAAGCATTTAATACGCCAGCCTCGTGAGCAGTGCCAAATCGATTGAAGTTTCTCAGGGTTTGTTTTTCATTCGGACTCTGCAGGCATTCGCCGCTTAGTTTTACTTGACTTTGATTTCTGGATTGACAACAGATGTTAACGTACATTAATTCTAAATTGTACATTACATTTGAAATGCTATTGAGAGGGCGCGGGTTAAGATCTACCCTTGTAATCATTTGAATTATCGCGCGATCCTGTTGGCGCGCACTCCGGCACTCGGAGCGCACGGCAAGCCTGCTCGAGCACTGCTCAACCGCAAGGAGAGATGTCGCTCGCGCTTGCCGGAGAAATCCGTATCATTGTCAAAGTCCCGTAATTGGCTGTTCTGTGGTCGGCGGCGCGGGTTCCCTCGGCGCTGGGCGCTCGAGAAAGCATAGGAACCGCAGGAGAGCCGAGCTCGCGGGGCCCGGGGGAAGTGGCAGAGACTTGCTTTGCCGCAGGAGCGGCAACGCCGCAAAAGCATCCGACTGAAATGGCGCCACCTGGCGAGTCGTTATTTCCCGCGGGAGAAGGGGCGCGAGAAGGACGGCAACTGGCAAGTCGGCAACAGCTACGGTAAAGGTCCGGGTCGAGGCGCGCGCGCGGCCGAAGGACAGAGAAAGAGAGCGCGGAGAGCGCGCGAGTGAGAGTAAGGTCTCGCGGCAGCGGCGGCGGCGGCGGCGACGGCGGCGGCGGCACTAATATAGGTGTAGGATCGCGGAGTGCGGCGCGCAACGGCGGCACGGCGCAAGGGAGCGAGAGAGCTGCAGGTCGTGACTCGGGAGTCGGGCAAGACGGCAAGGAGGCCGTCCGTCAGTCCGCTTGCTCCGCTCGTCGGTCCGTCCCACTCCGTCCTCGTCACTCGCGCGCGGCCCAACGAGGAGCCAGCGAGCAGCGAGCGGCGCTGCAGACAAGAGGATCCCCGAGTCTCCGCCGATCGCGCAGCAGCAGGCGACGCGGTCGAGGCCCCGAGCCCCAGGACACGGCGACGCTGAGAGTGCGCGAGTGAGCCCCCGGCAGTGGTGCGCGCGCGGTCCAGTGCCGCGAGTGGCCGCCAGCGCGCACAGTGTCACCGTCCGCGCGTCGCTCGCGTGCCGCCCCGTCGAGGGCGCGCGCCACCCCCGAGGCCCGCCGAGGATGCGGGCGCAGCAGCGGCCTCTCGAGCGCCCCGAGCGCGCCCCCTGAGCTCGGCCCCCGGCCACCCCGCGGCCCCCCGCCCGCCCCCCGAGGCCCGCTCTCGGCCAGGAGCTAGAGGCCCCAGGAGGCGCTCCGCAGCCGCAGGCCCTCGCCGAGCTAACCTCGATTCTCTGTCGCGAGGCAGCTGTACGACAGCGGCACGGTCGACACACACGCACACGGCCGCGCGAGCGTGAGCGCGAGCGCGCCCGACCGAGCTCTCAGTGTGCGTGCGGGCGCGAGAGGCGTCGCGTATACTGCTCGCCAGCCAGCCCGACTGGCTAAATAAATAAATCCTTATCGGATCGCGCACTGGCCGCGCTAACACGCCGTTCTGTGGCTCTTCCTGTGGCTACTCCGTCGGCCCGACGTCCTCGCCCTCCTCGATCCCCCGCGGACCGAGAGGCGCCAGTTAGTGGACGCCCCGACGACGGGACGTGGCTCCAGTCAGCATGAACAACATGGAGACGGACAAGATGCTCGAGGACGAGATCAGGGCGCCGAGCATGCAGGTACGTTTCACCTTCCCAACCGCCGAGCCTCTTGGCCCCGTTTCACGCATCTCGGCTACTCCTGGTCGCTGCACTCGACCGAGGGGAGATAGGTCCAAGGTGAATTGGGTTCAACAAGGCTCTCTCGCGCGCTCTCTCTGTCTCTCTCTCTATCCCCGCTCTCTCTCTCTCTCTCCTTCGCCGTACAGACCAATTCCTAGTTCACTTTAGCAGACTTTGAACAATTTTCTTGGGGCAACTTTGCCTCAGAGAGTGTATTTGTTTTGAACTAGATATTTGGATTGATTGTTGCTGCCCTCAGTGCCTCAATGTAGTGGATTCAAATTACCAGTAGTCAGATAAAACAGAATTATCATTACCTTAGCAAGCTAGAAAATTAAATAGCCTGGGACCTGTTTATATTCATTTAACACTATTTATATCGAATACAGGTTTCATAAGCTATTCTATTAGTTGTTTTAGAAAAAAGTATTTCGATCAGATTGAACAAACCTGTTATAATTTTTCAATTTGTATTAAAGACATTAACCTAGGTCAAGATCACCACATGATTTGCATACATGTATTAAAATAAATTTATCTAAATCTTTTGTTAAGTGCCTTTATAGCTGAAAGACTTTTCAAGTATTACATCATTAAAAATCTCATGAAATTTTTTCAGTAATATCAATTTAATAGTTTATGCATTACTTCTCTGCTTTTATTTTAATAAGAAATAAAATTTATAAATATCTTCTGTAGGTTAGTTCTTTTTAAATTGCATTAATATTTTACAGAAATTATTACAAAATGAAAATAATTAAAAATTGAAAATAAAATAAATTGCAGTGCAATTGAATTATTCTTTTCTTTAGATCTGTCTAAAAAAGATTTAAAAGTATTTCATTTTTATTAAAAAGATTTTATTACAATACTAATATTAGCGTAACATTTAAAGAAAGAATTATTAAACTCCAATGAATATTCAACTACTAAGATGTAACGATGGAAGTTGATTTGACTTTTAATAATATATATATATATATATTGATAAAATTTGTTTACAAAAGATTAATAAAAATCATTAAATATTGAATCTATTATTCCATTGGTAACACATGCTGATTGGCATTTATTTACTTCACAGAAGAACCTTTATATATACTTTAAGTTTTAATTACTATTGTTTTCTTTCTGTGCAAATAAATTTTTTTAAATGACTCGATAACTAATAATCATCTATCATATATTTTTATTATCTAGACTCATATTTATTTTATATTATTAGATTAATTGCTTTGCCTTTATTAATTTAAATAATAATTTAGATATTTTTGAACTGAAATACTTAAGGATAAAAGCAGTAATCTAACATTTAGAGCATTTCTATTGTTAAAATTACATTAATGAAATACTACTGTGATACTAATAAAATATAGCAAATGCAGTATCATTGAATCATTGATAAGAAATATCGTGTGACTCAATAATGTAGAGGAGCGGATATTTACATATATAGCGTATTTCATGTGAGTTACATACCCGAGTATTTATTGCACCTGTAAAT
This sequence comes from Sycophaga agraensis, assembly GCA_018906755.1. Lineage (NCBI taxonomy): Eukaryota > Metazoa > Arthropoda > Insecta > Hymenoptera > Pteromalidae > Sycophaga > Sycophaga agraensis. Next base: position 611,090 of record JACCIE010000086.1, on the reverse strand, counting down.
ATTTTGGATGTTATTATTAATTTTTATTGTTCCTGGTCGTTAAACTCAATTATTATTAGCTGTGTAAATAAAGTGGTGGCGCGCTGTCGAAGAATAAAACTAAAAGTACGACGTTGGCTTTAATCGTTGTTTGGAGTGCAACAAAACCATCGGGAGGCACTGCACGAGCTCCAATGCAAACGTGTATTCTCTCGCGCTCGAATTCGATAACGAAAAATTCTCTCATTAATCATTCGGCTACGTGCGCGCGGGGGCAATGGACATTGGTTATGAAAGCTCGGACAGAGCTCGCGCATCGTCGGACACATAGGCTGCGCACTAATTATATCGAGGGAGCAGAATTGCCCCATGCTCGCGAGGTGCGCTTTATTTTCCATTGCATAATGCATTATTTTCTCCCATCGGCGGCGAGCGAGGCCCGAGACGCTCACGTGCGCCTTGGACCGCCGCTTCCGCCCCCCTGTGGGGTGTCCCAGCCCCGCCTTCCCCGGTGCCCTCTGCGATCCTGTTTCGGGGGCGGACGCGGCACGCGCGCCGCACGTCCTGCAGCCCTCCGCGAGGATCCTCGGCGATCCTCAGCGCCATCTTGAACGACGGCGGCGAGCGCGCGTTAACCTTCTCTCTGGCCGCGCGGTGTGCTCCGTTCGCTGGCCGACGTGTGTATTTCAGCTTCCCTCTCCTCTTTCACGCTCGGGTGCGTTTCGAAAGCTCGGACCTCGAGAGACGAGGAACCTTCGGCCGGCGCGGCGGCTCTCTCGCTTTTTTCCCTCGGCTCCTTCGACCGCCCTGTGCGCGTCGTATTATACAGCGGATCTCCCGGCTCTTTTAAATACACGTTTTGAAAGAGAGGTGCGCACGCGGGGCTCCCGCCGCGCATTGTCACGAGTACAGGTCTCGAGTTTCCCCGGGCTGTGTGCCCCTCGGCGAGGCTCTCGCGCCCCCGCTGCTGAAACTATTTTCGCCCATTGGGAAAGTGACAATGTTCGCGCGCGGCCAAGTCGATTTCTGTTTTTGCCCGTTGCGCCTTACGAGTGTCGTTGACTCTCGACTTGCTGCTGCAGCGGGCTCGCGACACGAGAGAACATAACCCCCTATGTGTGCCTTTTAAACATAGCGAGACGTGGAATATTAGTGGGTATGCGAGGGGCGTATAGAGGAAAGGCAACAGTTCGACGGCGGCTTTTCCTCGCGGCTCACAGACGCGGTTAATTTAAGAAAGCCACCTTTCTCAGCACGCATTTGGCGGCGCACACAATGCATTCTAATTATCATTAGGTCATAATATCGATAACGATAACGCCGCCGCGCCGGCGGCAGCTTTCTATATCGCCCCGCAAGTGGAGTGATTACCAGCCCGGACAATTAAACCAAGGATAATAGCCCGCGGACAATACACCGGCGTCGATATGTACTGCCGAGTGTATCGCAGCTCATAAATACGATTTTCAAGGAAACGAACTTTTATTCCACGTCAACTGTATACCTGTAGAACGCGGCGCGCGCTTGGTAAATTATAATACGCGCGGGCGCAAGTCCATCATACGGAGCAATAAAAGCCGCGAGAGCGCCTGTTGGTTTTTAGAGCACGCCGAATGAAATTCACGGCTTGTCGCGGAGAAAGCCCTCCTCTCGATTAATATTTTAAAGCCGAAAGTTAAGTATTTTTTTTTTCACATAAATTACTTTCTATTGTCGCGCGAGAGCTCGACGGGAGCCGGGCGGCGGGCGGCGGGCGTCCCTCTCTTCTTGTGCGTGTGCGGAGTCTTGTGTACGGTACTCGCTTTATTATGTACAAGCGTGCAACTTTTTTATTGCGTTAAAGAGGGGAAAAATACGTTGGAAAAAGGAAAAGGCCGCCACGGCGCTTTTCAAAATTAGGGGCTTTCGCATAGATGCATGGGTAAAGGCGAGGGCAAATGTTTTGGATTTTTTTAATGCTAGTTTTGACTGCTATGCGTTCAGTTCGTAGAGAATTCGAATTGTTGTTTCACTTTTGCAAGTATATGGTATGAATAAAATACATTTTTCAGTGGCATTCACCTAATTATGGTTACCGTGCGCATTTTATTTATACTCTATTATTTTATACGAAATATCTTTCAGTCTATATTTTGAAAAGAATTAAGTAATTATCTGATTTCCGGCAACGTTTTAATATTTTTATATTACACATTAATGTCAGAAAATTATTATTACCATTATTAATGTTATTTTCTGCTCTTTACTCTCCAATTTATTTAACAAATAAATTATGTGCATTGATTTAATAAATAATTTTTGGTAATAATTCAATAATGTTTATGTTATAGTTTATATTTCGGTGGACGAATAATTTTTGCATGACGCAGACGGTAGTATTGACGTGGATTCCCAGAGTTCAAGCTGAAAAGCGCGTGTCGAAATTTAATATTTAGGTCGAGAGATTCATCCGAGGGCTTTTTTCATTGGTGTATTCTTGAATGCTGTTTAGTATTCCCATGAATTTTCTTTCGGTTTTTATATTGTCTAGTTGCATTACATAATTAATTTTTCTAATTATATATAAATATATATATATACATATACATATTCTACTTAATAATAAAAATATTTTATTACTATACTGATGCGTAAAATACTGAATATTCTGAGTTACACATTCCACAAGACGACATTATTTCACTTTTATACTGATTTTTACACAGATTTTAATTGTCTAAAAAAATTGTTTAACAGCGCTAAAGTATATTAAATTGTTGTCGGAACAACTGTTGCATAAGATCTCCATTTCTTACATAGTCCGATAAAATACTTTGAAGGTTTATAACTATGATTTTACAAGCTACTTTTCCCCGTTATAAGATTACTACAAAACAAATAATAATTTACATTGCTTTACAACTATCGCTTCCATAATACTTTTTACAAAACTTGGTTTAAAAAAATTTCGTGTACCGTTATAGCTAATTAATGTCAAAACGATGCACATTAAAACGTTCTCTTTTTCTGTTTTCTTCTCTGCGTTTTGAGCGAATTTAAATGCGAGCATAACGGTTTTTATCATTTAACTAAGAACGTATGTTGAAAAGAGGGGAACCCACTGCAGCATTACTCAGAAGACCAGGAAATTGTAAAATGACCAGGCTGTAATCTTGAAGGGAGAGAGGATCCTCGTTCCTTCAAGTGCTCCCTCCAATAACTTTATAAGAATTTAGCGTCAGATGGTAAAGCAGTGTTTCGTATCTTATTTTCCAAGGCGGAGAACAAAGTGAGATTTAACAAAAAAAGACAAAAAAGAAACTCTAATATATCGACGGTGCTATAGCGACACTGAGACGATGACGGCGCACTCAAAAACTGAGGCGAAGTTCATTTGTTGAATCGCTATAATTGGGTCGTTCCTCTTCTTTTTGCCCTGAGGATCTTTTGTGCCTTGGTGCTTCTTCGCAATCGCCCCTCAATCACCCCTAATGGACATGTATGTGGGGGAACGAACTGATATTTGTCGTAGCGATAGTGTCCACGTGACCTGAGCCTCAAGCCCTTTTTATTGATTTCGCCTTGTTTTCAGGCAAGTTTGTCTCTTACTCCTCTCGACGCCATTTTTTTCTTTACTAACGCGATGAAACAACTCCCAGTGCCATTTGGTTCACTTTCTTTCTACTGGCATCGGTGACTCGTGAATTTTTTAACGCTCGTTCACGTGCATACACTTCGGTCAATCGGTTGTGACATTGACTTTGAGTCGTGGAAATGTGTAGGAGCAGTGCGATTGTTCCACGAGTATTAAATAACTTTAACTTTTTATTTACATGGGTGTAAATGATTTTTATTTCTAATCTTTTTTGAGAAATTAGAACTTGTATTATAGTATTAAGCCGATAAATTATATGTAGTTATATAGATGTAGTTTAAATATAGCTAATAAATAAATATTTAAAAAGAATTAAAAATCCTAAACTATAAGCCTAAATTTGAAGCATTTTATCTTCCTCTCAGAAATACTGAAACTTAAGCTGATACTGATGTTGATATTTTTTTTACTAAAAAATTAAAAACTGAAATATCTATTAGGTATATCATTACGTTGAATCGCAATCTATCGCAACATTCTACTTTTATTATCTTCATATTTTTTAATAAAAACTGCTTCAAACTTTTTTTCAATTATAAATCATTAATTATTAGTTTATATTTAATGTATTTCAGGTGAGGTTAAGAATAGATTTAGTGAAATTTTGAATAAAAATTAAATTTTATAATTTAAATGTCCTGCTGATTTGTAATAAATTAGACTAATGTTGTCTTATAACATTAAGCACATTTATAACCTATAATTGATCGTCTATTTAGAGTTACTGTAGTAGTGCAAAATGACGTCTGAATAAAACACGTAGAAATAATAATTGGATTTTTTTTTGCTATGGTACCTAGTATAGTTATAGTTATATATCATTGGACATGAATATTGATAAGGTAGAATGTATCATTTTCGAGATAACTTCTACTGTGTCATGTAATTCTTTTAAATCAATAAGGAATCGTAATTTCTTGCATGCGGAGTTTTGATAATAACCTAATGATGTTATGATAAAATTAACGTGTTAAGAACACAGTTGCGATTGAACTAAAAGTTTTGTTAGCATAAGAATATAATTAATTTTGTTCTTTTATTTGATTGCTATAAGTAATTTTTAATAACTGCGTGTGCTTTCGCAAATGTTCTAAATTTAAAACATCGACGCGAATAATTTATTGTGCTACTTGAAATCTACAAGGAGATTTGCAAAATTCGCGAGTGAACTGGTTACATTAATGTATTATATACTGATCTAGAATTTGATATAACACATGTAATGAGTACCATCTATGTATTCAAGTGATTGTCAAGAATGCGACGATGACGAATGGAAAAAGTATCTTTGATAAAGCGAAGGAAGACGAAATAATAAAGTTCAATCTGCATCAAATGTTCGCATATGCAAATGAAAACTGCGAAAAAGTAACGAAGTGAAAAAAATGACTTTGAGGAAAATGCATCGACTTTATTAATAATCTTATACGTATTCTGCATATCAAAAGGAAAAGAACTAAAATATTACGAGCACATGTGATTATTATTCAAGAATAAAAAAATATTTGTTTACGCTTTAAGTTTACGATACTTTAAATAACGGAAAAATCGTTAAATGTAATTTTGACAATTTTTCTCAAATTCTTTGAGAAAATTTACTACAGAAAAAAGATTTCATAATAAGAAACTACAACGCTTCCTGCAGCTACATCCCTATGCTACATCTAGGGACAGTTTTTATTAAAAAGGCGAACATAAATGCCGCAACTTATGATAGTAAACTATCTTCATCGGTGCGCCCTGAATCAGCCATCCAATTAACTGGTGTTCCTTACCTCCGCGTTCGTCGATAATCGAGTAAGAACAGCTGGGCGCGGAGGGGATCGGTTTAGGCGCTCAGCGCCACCAATTCCCGTTACTTTGTCTTTCTTCTTTAATATATTTTGAGAGCTATTTCTATCAGCGTGACGATGGCACTGAACTTAACACCCATTCGTTAAAATGTTACTGCTCTTATCTCAGACATTTAAGTCGCTATTCGTTTCAAAAAAAAGCTGCCGCGTTTTACATAAACAGGTCTGAATGTTCAATTCGGCGCTTTACAATAATGAGAATGTTCACAATGTTGTAAATAGTTTTAAGATATATAGAAGAGTCATTACATTTCTTCTCTCTTGAACACTACATATACTTTCTACATTGTGACGCAACTGAATTTAATAAGGATTGTACAGGACTTACTCTCCCGGCACTTTTGAGCCTCACGTTTAACAATATACATTGCGCCTTATCGCAGAGAGTTGAAAAGTCATAATTTAATTCAGCCATTAGCGCAGTAGAGCGCACCCGTATAAATATAAGAAACTACGAGCATTAACTTTTTCCTTTCATCGCGTCTTCCAGCAAATTGAAAAGCATTCGCTCCCCGGTATACGATCATTCTAGTGTAGCGCACGTTTACCGTTAGACAGAACCGTTTGGCGTTTGCGCTTTTTGCAAGTGCGCGTGCAACTCTTCGCAGGATAGGCTCTCTCGGCAGAGCCGATTCATTCGACGTGGCGGCGTTTAACATCGAACTCATACCCGGAGGCACACGCGGCATTAATCGCGGCCGTAACGCTTTGCATTAATCAGCGGTCGAATCGTGAGCGCTTACGCTCGCGTCATTAAAGCATGCAATCTTCTATGAGAAATTTGGATCTCGACCAGTTCCCGCGTACAGTCTGAAAATTGGCGCGGCACGCAATCGCGTAAATCTCATCGCCGTGAGCCGCGAAGTCCCCGTGGAAGTGTCCGCCAGTAAATTATGCAGGTCCACGCGGCTGCAAAACTCACCGCGTCGCTGCGGTGTGAGCGGAATAAAAAGACGGTGCCTATATCATGATCCGAGTCGTAACGATTGAACCCGACGAATCCCCCAGGCGAGGTCGTTCATTATTCCGTTCCAAACGCGGCGATACACTCCATCTGGGCGGAAACCCGTGAAGCCGACCTCCGGATGCGCCACTCGACCGCTCGGGGGACACTCCTGCGGGCCGTAAATAGCCGCGGCTCGCCCACGTGGGTTTCGTGCACCGCCGCCTGAACTTTCGACCTGCCGCGGGTCTCGGGCGCGGGCCGCTTGTGGGAAAGGGAGGACCGCGCGCGCCGCCGGTGGCGAAGTCGAGAGTTAGGGAACACAAGAGCGCGCGCCCGCTATTTCGGGCGCCGCCGAGGCGCGACGAAAAACCCCCGCGCTATGACCTACAATTGGTCTCCTCCGAGGGTGACGCGGCCCATCTCCTAGACGCTGCACACAGAGTAAGGCTGTTGCTGTCCACCGAGGTGGTATGTTCAATTATCGGACGGCTCGCTGCTGCTGATCCTACGGTACGTGCACATCGCCACGGTGACTCAGCGCGATTCCCCTGCCTGATTGACAGAAGTTTGAGGTGCTCGCGCAGTGTACCGGGAGCGAAGCTTTCGACATCGCACAGCTCGATATGTGTCGAAATGCGAAATCGCGCTTGCCGAAGAAAATAAGTGAGGTCGCTGTGCGGCTGCCTCTTATTGCACGCCTGCACTTGCTGGGTGTAGCGTCACCATCCCCCGAATGCGTTTGCATGCACGTCACGCGTACTGTATATTCACGCATTAATTAATGTAGACGCGGGAGTGATGCAGTTTTATTGTTCCCTCTAACGACGCTCCCTCGATAGATGATCTACTTTCTTAATTTTTGGTTTTATTCGTTGGTCTCTTTTTGTTGGCCTGTTGGTTGTTTTGTTGGAGTAATTGAGAGCTATAAATCTTGCGCGATTCATTTGATTCGGCTTGGATTTTTTTCATTTGTGCCATTTTTCATCTGTACCCTGCTGTATATAGTGAGCAAATTGTATGCAGTAGAGCATATGATTAAACGCATTTCAACAGACGCAAAATAGATGTTGAAATCGAACGAGCTGCATGTATCAAGTACTTTTAACCATTTGTATGGATACTTTTCTGACTAAGGAGAGTTCAATTACTTGGAATTCAACTGGATATTAACAATTGTCGCGTGTTAACCGCATACCTTTACAATTCCAATGACTTTTCTAAATATACTAGATCAAACGATGCTTTGCTATTTATAACAAAAAAGAAAATTTTTTAATATAGTTAATACTAGAAACGCTTTATCGAGACTTACTAATCATAGTCAGGAGTTGTAACAATTACCTGCGGGTTCAATTATTGATAATGTACCAACAAGACTATATTCACTGGCAGCCAAACTAGAATCGTCCAGGATTGTACGCGTCTGAAGTAACGTGCACTCTAAGATCTGTCACTCTCTGCGTTAAAACAAAGTATCGGAAGCGTCCTGACAGCTCTCAAGGCAACTTTTGGCTGGCGAACACCTGCTGCCGAACACCCGTTACGTCGCCCGCCTCTCGCGCCTACTTTCCACCCGCATTGTCTCCGCGTTCGCGCGCACACGCTCGAGCGAATCGTTAATGAACTTGCGCACACCTTTGCCGGAGGAGTACGGATTCGTTAGAGTGGAAATAGGTCGATTAATTAGAAAAGAGTCGCGCTCGCGAGCACAGACCTCGGGATTGCGCGAGCGAGTGGCGAGCGCATTGGGAAATTAATACCCGTTTTCGTTTTGAAAGCGAGGCGGCGTTTTTTCTTTCTTCGTCGGGGATGTGAAATCGGATTTGGACCGCGAGGGACTCGGCTGTGTAAAAAAAATTGAATCGGAACGCTTTCGTTTCTATTAGCATCGTGCAGCTACTATAGTACGCGATAAAGAACATTTTTCCCTTCCAACTCCAGATTTCTTCCGATCGATTTTCGACATTAATTTTGCATGTCCCGGACCTCGGCTGGCGTCTCTTGGCCACAGAGCTTTACAGAAAAATGTGCAAACCGCGCTACGTATTTGCATCACATTTGAAAGTAGGTCGAATATATCCTGCGCGGAACATGTGTGTGCCAGCGCGAGAATACGCGCGCTCGTCATAAACAAATAATCAAATGCCAAAAGCTTGGAAGATTTCAATTCTGGAAAAATAAATATACCTTTGAGCTTTTGTTTTTTTCGTTTTATTAACGCTTCTTAAAAGCTTTTCTCTTCTTGAAAAATAAAAATCCAGAGATAATCTCGAGGATGATCCTTTACGTAATCTTGTATTACACATTCATTTTATGTTCGAAATATTCTTTTTATCTTATTTAAGATTTAACAGATAACGCGTTTGAGTTATCTAACTCATCGGTATTTGAAATTTGCCTATAAAAAAGGTATTTAATTTTGTTCTCGTGAGTAACGAAATTTTGCTTTCTCAAATGGAATAGCTTAGTCGGTTTCACAACCTTCAAGATATTATCCTCCTTTTTTCGATCCACAAATAAAAAATCAGAGCATGAGTGTCCAGTTGTTTAAATCCAAAGAGCGAATTAGCGCCATCATACTTCAAAGAGTCGATTATTATCAAATTCAGTGCAGGGTGATTAATGCACAGCATGGGTGCAGTAAAATCGATGGGCGCAGCCGGTAGCGCCCGGGGCGGCACACGGCCCCGCGCCGACCTAACCTCAAAACGCGGGAGGCGCGCGTGACGAGTGAGGCGGTGTGCGCGCATCCCTCACCAACACGGCTGCAGGCGCGCGTGCGCGTATACAACCAAGAAGTAGTCCGGCCGGCATGACGGCGTCTCGGAACGATTTTCCTTTCGGTCAGCGCGTAAAGCGGCGGCGCTACGGCATTATAATCCGGCGAGCGCTTTTAAGCGGATGAGAGGAGACGGGTTATAATAAACGCACGGGCGCCAAGCGGCTCGTCGCCGAGCCATATAGTGGGAGCTTAGTAGGACAGAAAATCGCGCGCACGAGGTTTCGCCCGCGTATATAATATAATAATCTCGAGCGGACTCCTCGCGACGTGAAGGAAAGCCCCGGGTGGCCCCATATGCGTGGGTGTAGACGAATATGGGTCGCCGTCCCGTATGCTCGCGCTGGATATTCGACCGGTGGCCGACTTGGGTTTATATGCGAGTAACGGGGGCATTTTACCGAGGCGAGAAATCGAAAGTGCTAATTCGGAGAGCAAAGTGCGATACGAAAGAAATGAAGAGCCAGCTTCCAGAGAGAAATTTCAATATTTGGAAAAAGAACTTAATTGGAATTAATCTTGGGAATTGATGAAATTTCAAATGGAGCGTGCTAGAAGGAACGAAAAGGAAATTGAGTACGAGCGCTTATACGAATATTACCTTATATTTGTATGTTTTTTTTTCATTGCGCATTTCAATTTGGAAGAAAACAGAGTCATTTCCATTTTATAATATTTGTAATATAAATAAAATAAAACAGCACAGAATGATTCGTGATGCATTTATTAACGGGAAAACGATTTATGTTCGATCTAAATATTTTGTGGTACTCGTTGTGAAGTATGCGCCTTTTATTATTGATCGATGGCTTCATTATTCCAATATCTCTTATTAAGTTTAAAGTTATCAGTTTCAACGAGGCTAATCACTTATTGAAACTAGAACGAGAGTTATTTATAATTGGGATTAAATTTAGAGCAAATAATTATTATAGCAAATATAAATTATTCATCGCTGGGTAGAATAAAAGAGAGAATATATATATATATATCTATGATATATATATCATAGATATATATACCAAGGCTTTATTTGTCTTTCACCTTTTGAAAGATAATTTTAATGTTACTTGTGCGCATAAGTATATAAGTATAAGATTAATTAATTTTAATGAATGACGAAACTGAGGTCGCCGTTATAAACCTCTTTCTCATGAAAAAAGTAAAGACTTGGAAGTGGGAACAATAGCATCGACCAAGAAAGGAACATGAGAGAAGAAGAAGCGAGCGGTGAGAGGGAGGAGTGGTTTCGATTCGCTTAATATTCCGCAGTCGGTCGGACGATGCGAAACTAATCACGCCAGAAATAAAAGAAAAGTCAGACTGCATAATCGAACGATTACAGGTCGTTGGTGTTAAGTCGAGTCTCAAATTGCGGAAAGGGGCGCCCTGGCGAAGCCTTGGGGCAACTCCAACTCACCGATATTGTAATACATAAGGGATTTCCGCAACGGTCCGTGGATAAAAAGTGAAAAATACTGCTGAAAATGGCTAATGAAAGAAAAAATGCTCCGCTATGTGTGTGTCTGAAATGCTTAGGCGCGGGGCAACGGTGCAAACCAGCGGCCGAGCAGAGGCTTTGATATTGAAATTGTAAGTTGGCAGTATTGTAGTCGGTCGGTGAACCCTGCAAAGGTAAGGCGGCCGGGGCGCTCAGCGACATTTTCTGCTTAGCGAAGTAAAGGATTGGGTGCCGCGGCGGCGCGGTTTAGTCGCTCAGTGTAAACAAAGCCGTCGTCAACGTAAACAATGAATTACTTCTATCAATAGGTGGCCTTGTTTGTCGCGATCGGGCGGGACAGGCTCCAATATATCGATCGGATTAGCCGGTTACGTAAACTACGGCCACCGGCGCGACTCCTCGAGCGATGCGCCCTGCCTCCCAGCGCGTCCACTGCGCACTCGTCCTCGAGTACAAAGCCGCATGTAAACATTCGGGGAAGGATTAAACGAGGCCGGCGGGGGCGAGCCTTGGGAGCCGGTCGGTCGGAGGTCGAGACGCGCGCGCGGCTCTTTTCGAACGCTCGCACCCGCGCGGCCAGTCGAAGCGAGTCGATCTCGCACCTTCCTGTGAGTTGCATACTGCCGACAAGCTCCCACGGCGCCTCTGGGGGCACGAAGTGGGGGAAAAGCGGCGCCCGGGTCAGGGCGACTCGTTAGCCGGGCCGAGTGTCCCTACCTCAAAGGGGGGACCCTCACCCGGTCTCGATTTCGCTCCGCCCGTTCCACGCCACCTCGGAGGCGTCTCTAACTCGAGCCGGATGTACTAGCCTTTCGGGGGTGGAATGCCGATCGCGTTACACGCGAGTACGCCGTTCGCCGTCCGCTCGAGAGAAGCCCTGAATTACTCGGGCGAAGTGGGACAGGCCCGTTAGCCGACCGTCGATAGCCACGATCCCTGCCCCAATTGAGCAACGTGTTGCTGGTTCGCGCCCGGGCGGCGGGGCCTCCGATTGTGCTTGCGGCCTGCGCTCTTTCGGGCAATTGCGCCTGATTAGCCGGCGACGAGTCCGTACGAGTGCGCCGACTCCAACAATGCCCCGGTGCATTGTTCGAGGCCCGCGCGCCCGCCCGAGTGTGGACACAAGAAGCCCGCGAGCTGGCGGCGACCCGTGTGCAGCGTCCGCCAGACCCGAGCGCTAATTAAAAAGATCTCCCTCTCGTCCTATGCACACAGCTGCGCCCTTTGTGCACTGCTCTCTTGCCCCTGTCTTTCTTAGCCTATTTACCCTGGCTGCCCTTCCCTTTGCATCGCTGCCCAGGGGATTGAAGGCTCGCAACTCGCGCAGACAAAAGGCTAACATACCTACTGGCCAGGCATGTTTTTTCCTTTGCCAAATCACCCATGTCCGCTCGCTTCGTTCGACCAGATGCCTCAGATTTTTTTCGAAGGCGCGCATGGATGTACGCGTGCAGCGAAGCCTGTCGGCGGAAAATAGCGCACTTTCGGATCGACTGGTTGATTTGCACTCGGTGCCGCGATAAATCAATCTCTTAACCCGTGTAGTCCTCCTTTGCCTTAGTAGGGCTCGATTCTAGCGCAGCATTTAGTTAAAGCGTCGCGCAAACTCCCGCGCGGGGAGATCGACATATTTATTCATTGTGGAAACAATTGTATACGGCTTTGCGAATGATGAGTTAAATTTGCAAAGGATACAATCCTCCCCCCGCCTCCGTCTTTTGTAAGCCATGTAAAAATTCCGTTTTGTAACACGCCCCAGCTTTCAAAGTTAAATCTTGATCGAGATGTAAAAGTAAACAATAGATTCGCCTGAATTTTTATGCACCGTCGAGATCGTTAAAAAGTCATGACTCATTGTCTTGTGCAGTGTGCTAATGTCGAGGATACTACCCAATGTTGTGTGCCGCTATTATAAGCCATTTTTCTTATGATGCCGATAAATCGAATTGATGAGCTACAAAGATTTGCAGTTTCACTCCTCTTCGAGCTATTTTCTCAGCTTTACCCCGAAACTATTCAGAACGAGCCTTTGCTTGCAATTAATTGATATTTATTTAATAAAGAATTGATTAAAGATAAGAAAAGGAAACAGTATTATAAGTTGTGCAATTAAACAAACACTTTAAAAGACAATTCTTTGTACTGTGCAGTATTGCAAATAAACTGTGTATAATAACCAGCGATTTTTTTTGTTCTAGGTGAGTCGTCGCAGTGTTTGTGATAATTTTTCCGTTACACCCCAGATAAGTGAGTATTCTAAAAACCAAATTGATTATCAGGATTTGAAGAAAGGTAGGGTGAAGCACTTTGGAGAAAGCGAACAAATTTATTTTGCTCCCTGATGGATTGAATTTGGTACCTGTATCATCGACCTGGGCGTTATTTGATTCTTTTTATAATCTTGCGATGGCATTATTCATTCCGAGGCAAAGGCTTAGCGCTGTACATTTATAAGAAAGCGGGGGGATAAAATTGAAAATCATAAATAACGTTTAAAAGGAAATATAGAGTTTATCCTCATAAGTCGCGAGGGAGCGTGTACCACATACATAAGCCCTGAACGTAACGATTTGAATAAGTCAGCATTATTAATGTAATATTACTTGACGACGTAGATTCACTCCCCGGAACGAGAAAAAAAAGGTGAAAAAGGAGCGTACGATTTGTATGATAATTGAAAGCGCACTCTGGGCGCACGCGCTGCGCTCCTCAATGACAAGCTCGAATTGAAAATCTTTATTAGCCTCGTTCTTGGGGCCCGCGGGGAACAATGGCTCGGGTGCCCTGGGCAGTCGGAGTCGCCCTTCGCGCGCACCAGGAAGCGCGGGGGAGGGCTCAAGGCGGCCGGAGGAGCTTGGCCGAGGGGCCGGCTATCTTTAACCGAGACGACGCGCATCGACACGCGGACGGCACTGCGCCCGCCGCCGGAAATAGCAGAGCCTCGGCTCGTCGAGCCTTGACCGCCGAATGGCAGATCGGCGCCGACGGCTTGGTTGCGCGAGACGGTCCGCTCAACCGAGAGCCTCAGAACGACTCGTCGCTCGCGCACCGACCGCGCCGATCCGTCGAAATCACTTTTTTTCCCCCCCTTCCCCCTTCGGCCAGCAGTGTATGTGCATTACTCGAGGAAAGGAAAAGGAAAAAGAATGGCAGTTGTGAGAACGCCGCGAGGCTCGAGCAACCGACTCTATTCCGAATTCTCGTTAAGCCGTTTAAGCGAGGGCAGGTCGATAGACACGCAGGCCCCAAGCCGGGGATCGGCCGCGCCGCTCCCGCCGACGAGTCGATATAAAAATGCCTCGGGGGAGGGGCCGGGCTGCGGGAAGAGCCGGGCAATTAGCCGGCCCGTGGCCCCCGGCACTTAAAGTATCCGGCGTTTTCCACGCGCCGCGCGCCCCATCAATTACACCGGGGCTTCAAAAAGCGGGGCCGGCCTTTCCGCGTCCCGCCGGGCTAACTGTACCCCCGCGGCTGGGAGGGTGGGGGGCGCCCGCGGAAAGCCCAAGATCGACCGTTAGCCCGCCGCGCGGACGAATCGACGAGCGGAGCGGAGGAGGGCCCGCGGGGCCGGGACGCGTGTGCCGCGGTCCATGCGCAGCCTCTTTGTTTTTGCGGCCATTATCCGCGGCCCTCGGGCGGATTATTGGCCCTGCCGCCGGTCGCCTCGCTCCCCGCGGCTCGGCGGTCCGCCTGACGTCACTCGCTCTCGCGGTCTCTGCCCGCGAGTCAGCGCGCCTGACGTCATTCGCGAATTACAAACTGGCGCAACTGCTCTCTCCTTTGCATAGTCAATTGCCAGCTAAAGGAACGACCAGGTTGCCGCTCGCTCTGCCGGCGCCTCCTTTGTTTATGTGCCAGTGACAAACTCCTTCGCAGGTGCGCAAACTTTGGACAATGACATTCGGAAAGATATGCTGCGCGGCGCTCTATTTTTGTACATGTGCACCATCGACGAGGGCAGACGAACACTTTGAAAGAATGATACATTGTAAGGGACCTCGAATGTTATCTCGCTCGATTCGTCACGAGCTTCAATATAAATCCGAGCAATATAAAAGATCGTAAGTCTCGAATGGGGAGCTTTCGTAATACTTCAGTTGCTGTGGCATACATTGAATACAACGAAAGTGCACGTTAATATTAGCTCTGACCGAATTTACAACGGTTACAAATTGTATTCCTAGTATATCGTGTTATAGTTCACAGATCGACTTATTTTCCTACTCATTCGACTCATGAATTGCGCTTTAATTACGGATGAATTTGCGTCATTGCATTACCTAAACTGTAAGCCTATATACAGGTCTACATGCAGGTATAATTGTCAACATCTCTTACACGACACAACCTATAATGAATTGGTCTTTTTCAAGCTGCAAGAACGAAATTATCAACGAAAAGGAAAGTTAGGCGTCGATCAAATCAATGATTTCCATTGAATTGCTGCTGCGAGCACCGCCAACTGTAATTAACCGTTAACGCTTCTACTTTTAGTTCATTTACATTAGCGGTTACCACACACTCTTCATTAGTACCATTATGATTATCGTATAGAGATTATTTTAGTTTTTTTTCAAAAATGTTTTTCATAATTACATGTTTTTCAGGTAATGTAACTCGATTAACTGATTTTTAAATCACGCTCGATTTCTAACGGTTGTTACTGTACGACGCGTTAATTCTGCTGTGCTAGATATTTGGATGAAAGCGTAACTATCAAATAGGGATTATATTTCAAACGTTAAGAGTCATGTAGAAAATGTGTTATTTGAACGCTAGGAAAGATCAGGTGGAGATTTATTAGAAGAAAAGATGAATCATACAGTTAAAATTTGGCGTCATCCTCATCGAGGATCGCAATTCATCTCATGAGCTTTATCCACTCAATTCAACTCATATATTTATCATGGGAAAATAGGTCAAGTAAGTTGTATGATAGTTCATAACGATCTTTTGATTATTCGGTCAATCTGGACGAGGCGAGGATCAAGAGAATAACGTACAACCTCGTCCTCGCAATAGTTCTTTACGCGGCACTCGGCGTATAACATTATACTAATATATAGTTCGTAATCGCTCGTTAGTCCGCATCCACTGAATACAAATGTTTTTATAGCGCTCGAAGCATTTTTATCAGAAGATGAGGTATTCCGCCCGGGGCATTAGCGACAAATCTGATCGCGCCTCGGATCGCGCACCGATCCAGCGTCCATTAGCCCAGGAATATCATCTGCAATTGCAGCTGGGCGCACCAAGGCGCTGCTTGCAATTCACGGGGCTCAATTAGCAGTAATCCCGCTAAGTGCGCCAAAGCGCGCGCTCTCCTTCGGCGAACTTTTCCTCATTAACATGGAGAAATGGAAAGTAAAAAGACCGGCTGCACGCCGCGCGACTAACAAAGCCGCGGCGGGCGCACGCACGCGCGCATCCGCATATCCAGACGCGAAGGATAAAACGATCCCGATGCAGGAAGAAGGAAGTCGGCCGGCGCGAAAACGAGAGGGGGCGCGAGCGCGCTCCTAAAAGGGGGCCATAGCCGGCGGAAAAAGGAGCCGCGAGCCGATTCGGAGTTACCGTTAGGCCGCCGCGAGTCTAGCCCGCCGCTTTCTTCGCGGCCCGTGGAAAGCGAGTCGGCAAGGAGGCCGCCAGAACAAGGTGCAAAAGGTTTACGCTCGTTGAATAACCAGCCGGGGAAGGCTCGCGCGGTCGGGAGAGCCCCGCGGGGCCCGCTATCGCCCGGCCCTTATCTCGCCGCGCCTCCCGAGATAACCGCGCGGGCCCGAGTGACGGTCGTTAAGAAGCCCCCGGCGACGCGGCGCACTCGGGCGAGATTAAAAGGGCCCGGCTAGCGCCTCTCCGATCCCCGATGAATTATTTATAAGCCGCCCGCGCCCCTCGCGCACGGGCAAACAAAGAAGCGCGATAGGCGCGCCTCCGGGGCTCTCTGCCCGCGGCAGCCTCGCTAATCAGGTTTGGGTTATGAGCGGGCCCGCGCGCGCGCACCGATTGGACCCGAGCGGTTAACAGTTGGAATCGCCGCCGCGGATAAGCCAATTAGACCGGCCGACGACGGCGCACTCGTTTATCCGGGGCAGAACGGGATACCGCGCGGCCGCATGAATAATTCTCCCGGCGGGGTGCGCGACGCGCGCGCCATCCGACGCCCGGGCCGCGGGCCATTTTTCCCCCCCGGCGGCGTCGCCGCGCCGCGCGGTCAAACACCTTGCCTCGGCCGAAGGTCCGGCTCTATAAATGGCGCAGAGATCCGTCTCGGCTGTATTGCAATTTGCGAGAAGGTCGATCGCTCGCGAGGCGCGCGAGACAAAAGATTTCGACGGCGGGGCCGCCTGCGCTTAATTTGGGCTACATTGTCATTCGGCCAGGCAGGCCTCGATGGCCTTAGCTCCCGGATGCATAATTAACCCGCGAGGAAAGTGCTGCCCTGGACGCTGTTGTTGTTGCTCGCTGCTACCCGGCTTTTCAACGCAAGAAGAGTGAAACGATTGAGGTTATGTTTGCATAGCGAGCGCCCGCGGGTTTCGCTGGCCTAATCCTTTCTGCAAGTCAAGGAGGCCAAAAGCGCTCGTAAATGATAAGTAGACTCGGTGGCTTTCAGGTCTCTTTTTACTCGGACGCCACCGGCGCTGCAGCTTCGCCAATGCAGATTATTTTTATGCAATCCATGATAATTGTTACTTCTACTATGAATCACATCTATTCTTTGTATTTGTTATTGTAATTTATGTAGGACGCGGCCAGACAGTGGTATTAACTTGTAGAATAATCAGTTGCCGAGTCGAGGCTTATAATACAGACGGCAAAACGTTTACAATCCAGTAATACTATCTTGTACAAAGAAAAAAAATAGTTCATTTATTTTGTTGTTGCAATTTACATTTGCGAAAATGCACATATTTATGAGCCGCCAACAATCGAGCCAACAATGAGTATGCCGAGGAAAAAATGTTTTGCTGCGAGCTAATCGACTGTTACAGTGGTTTCACTGATTCTCCTTTTAAATAATCAAGTTCGACTGTACCATCTTACTTTTACGGCTTCTCCTTCGTTGTTCATCGCCCAAGTGCCTCTCGGAAAAAGGGCCCCTCTTCTGCTATCCATCGGAGATATTCTATTTGTGTGTAGCTATAGTCGTTCGAAGGTTATTTATCGAGGTCATTCACGATATTGTCCTTTTTCTTCTCCACTGAGATTAGAACTGGTTCACAACTCATTTTTCAGTTACGCGAATAAAAATAAAACGTTAACAGTATTAACTATCACGAATAATTTATGGTTTCATCTATTTTTCTTAAATGTCTGTAATTCGAGATGGTTTCATCAAATAAAACGTGCGTTCCATTTATTTCGAGTTCAGTTTTGTTTTCAAGCAACATTGTTAATAACTATTATGTTTCTTTTAAAGTAAAATCCATTATCTTTTATTATTGCGTACCTGTGCAGTATAAGTAACTTAACAAGAACAGATAAAATATTCTTCGACTGACAGCAGTAAAATTATAATGTTTCGTAAAAAGACCTTTTCGTATGCAACGTGACCTTTTAATTCAGACCTGAAGATAATATGTTAGTTTTAATACCCTGCCTGATGTAAAAAACTGCAATAAAAGTTGACGGTACCGGGACACGCTAACCTTTATTCCGACCGAAACACTTATTGCATTTTCCCTCGGTGCGGATTTTCCGTTATCCTTTCTGCATGTACCCAAGCGATAGTTCAGATGCATCTCGTTATCTTGTACAAGCATGTTCCACTATATTCAAATAATGATGCACCGTGTGTTCAGCATAATAATGCGCATCTCATTACACTGACGGTTGTCACGATTAGGAAATATATTTCGTGAATCAAAAAGATATCGAGAAAGATATTACAGCAAACAACTCTTACTCTTATTTCAGAACAATTTTTGTAGTTGAAAATATTGCATTTTCCTTGCAGCTATTTGAAAGTAATATTTAAATAATTTTGACCCAACAGTTTGAACGAAATATCTAAATTAGCATTACATGTTCATAATATGAATAAAAGTATCATAAAAGTAATGCTTCCGTATGAAAGGATTTCCGTTATGCCGATACAATTTCCTCACCTGCTTGTATTATACATCAATTAATGTAAATTTTTGGTATTATGCTAATAAAGCTATAAGTTAACAATTTAAAATTTTAAAATACTCTAACGTGTATAACATTTCATTAACTGCATGAATTCTCCATTAAATTTCGACTTAGTTTGAATCAAATACTTTGCATACATAATCTCTAAATGTTATATTTCTTTCTTATTAGTATGATGATCATTACATAATTATTACATAAATTTATAATATTTTTATATAAACGTATAAATCATATGCTTAAAACATCCTAAAAACGATTGTTAATTTCATTACTACTGTACTGTAAGAATTTATTATACATTAAATATTTGTAAAATCAGAGGTACAATTACTACACTGATTAAAATAGTATTTGGAACATTTCATCTGCCTATTGTGAAACTTGTGTTCAACATACAGACAAGAAATTATATAATCCTTTTTTAGACACGCCTTCATAACAATGTTATTCATAGCAATACGAAACATTTCATTCTACAAAAAATTTTGAGCAATCTCATACAATAGCAAAGCATAAAAAATATTGTTATAATATATAACAATCTATAGATTATTCATGGTACTTGGAATTATTCTATACACGCACAACATGCTTTAATAGATACTAATTTTATTTTAAATGTATTTATCTTCAATGGTGGCTTTTTAAAAACAATAATTCTTTTGAATATCCGTAAGAGATGTTCGGTAAGGTTGAAACACATTAGATACGTTTAGCTATTAAACTATACCTTGATACTTTTTTATTGGGTATTTCTACCCACGTGTGTTGTTTGTATTATGTTGCTTCTTAACTCATAGAGATTTTTTAAATATTATTTGCAGGTAGAAAAAGTAATTTGCACCAGAATAATGTTTTTCAAGATTTTTATGCATAATTATAAAAGACTGCATCAATCTTGATATAGTCGATTTATTAAAATCCACAACAAAAAAGCAATGAAATCCTTCAAGTGCATGCATTATGAAAATGGAGAGAGGATTACAGCGTAGGCCGTGCGAGGTTCCCGTCCTAAAAAGGATGTGTAATTTCATCCTCCTGTAAAATGCCATTAAGGCAAACAAAATGGCGCCTGTAAACGAAAGTTTCTGCTTCAATTAGCACAAGGCAAAGGTGGTCGCCGTTGCATTTATGACTTACTGTATATTCACAGCAAGAACAGTGAGACTCATAGCAGTTTGCGTATGCGTCGTACACCAAAGGACATTTACATTTTGCCGCGGTCCTGCGGGATGACGACGCGTTTCTCTCTTGCTTTTATCTCACAGTTGGCTTCCATCTGACGCTGCATAAATTGTATGCATGCAGTAGAGGTTCTTTTATTGTTTTAATTCGATTGAAGAAGAACAATTGTTTTACTTCAACCCCTTTGTTCTGTTGTATAAATAAGGATCATTCCAACCGATTTAAACATTTTTGACATCGTGAAAGAAGTTTTGTTAATCAGGAATAACTAATAGTTATAAAATTCAATATTCATTATTGTGAATAATAATATTTTTTAATTGTAAATATTTAGTTTTCATTGTTTCGCTTACTTCGACATATGATATGTTCTTACATTACGTATACATATAATATTGCACTTCAGGAATGTTACAGTATCATAAATAATTGTCAAGAAAATTATTTTTATTTTGACTTCGATATTTGTGAAATCTCATTTCTAAAATATACAGAAAAAATTTAATATAAAAATGTTTAATTTACTTATCTCATAACTATGGAGTAAGCAACTTTTATTACTCAGAAAAACATACATAATGACTTAAGATGATTTTTAACGTTTTTAGACTATTGTTGTAGATAATCAATTTTAAACTGTAATATACTTGAGAAACAAAAAAATTTTAATTCTGAGAAAGGCAAATGAAAGTTTGTTTTCCCCAATGTACTGAGCTATTTATAAAACAGTTTGTTTGAATTTCCTATTCTGAAATCTTCATGTTTAAAACAGTCATTTTAACCATCATTTTAAAATGTTATTAGAATAATGTTTATAACTCGACTTTTTGAGAAACTAGGTTGTGTACGAAGTAGTTTTCTTTTTTTTAAATTCAAAAATCTATCGCATAATATTTAAAAAAAAATTGAAATCTCGAATTCATAAAGGCAGCTTCAAGTATACATGCGTTATGTTATTGTTTTCAAATTAACTCGAAACATTTGACGCCTGATGCAACAAATGAATAATAAAGAAAGAAACAATATCACTTAATAGTGACTTTTCTATAAGAAAAAATAACGTCTGTTTTCAATAGATCATAAGTCACTTCGTGAAAGTGGTAGTGTATTCATATTTATATTAACTTAAAGCTGTGAAAATCGCCAACATATTAGCGATAATGCTGAGAACGAGGACATTTACTATAAGAAAATCTCCAAGTTCGCATAAACATTAAAGTATCGTTAAATAAAGCTTTAAAAAAGAAGAAGGATTTGATAAGTAAACTCAAAAAGAAAACTGCATAGTTAATATTAATTGGAATATAAAGCAAGTTTGTGGCGTTTTAAAAGGATTTTAAATATTCTAATTTCGAAGTAGAAGAATAATGTTAGATATTTACAAAGTTTCATTTAAAGCCATCTTATCCATTTGCACTAGACCTCGAAGAGTACCTGTCATAAAATGGCCTATCATAATCACATTTTCTCAATAGCGTCTATTTAAATAACGTTAATGAAGAAAACGAATAACAGTGATTATTTATGAAAAACGAAAAAATATATTAATTTTATATATGCGTTCTCAACACGAGTAGACTCTAAGAAAATATAAAATATTCTCTCAAAAAGGATCATAATACAATCATTAAAAGTTGGACGAAGAAGAAAAAGCTTCAGAAGAGAAATTTTATGGAGCGTTCGGTCGAGCGTTCGAGACTAATTAAAGATTTCAAATAAATTTAAAAACACAGCAGTAACTTGGATCACAGTTTAATATGCATCAAAAATAGTTTTTTTTATCAACGAGGCGAACGACATGTAATTGACACGTTACAACGCTAACTGTTTTGGTCCGCTTGATGGATGAATAATTGGCCTGAGACGAATCGGGCAGTTAATCCGCAGTAATGATCGAAACGCCATCGAGGCGTTTTTATGCTGAAAATAAATAATCGATTATGGGGACCGTATCAGTCGGCTGGATTTTTCTTTTATTTTCTGCGCGAAGGAACTCGTTCCGTTTCGAAAGGCGAGCGAGCGAGCGAGCGAGCGCGGAACACCTGATAAAAACGAGAAGCCCCTTATGCATCATTGCGAAAAACCGAACGAGCCCGTAGAAGAGAGAAGGAAAAAAGGAAATGGTCCGCGATAAAGAGTCGCGAAAAAAGGCACCTTGCGTAACGGGTCCCGGACAATGGGCGAAAAAACCTCGGGGGCAGAGGGGGGGGGGGCATGTGCATGCGCGCACACGTACACGCGTAGCGTGTGCTCGAAAATTCGGAAAAAAGGCCGCGGATATTGCCGGCGCGCGCGAGCGCTCGGCGATGGACCGCGAGTCGGAATTTGGGGTGAAAGCGAGTGGGCGCGAAAGCGAGATTCTTACATATTCTCCCCGTGACTTATTCTCGTGCTACCGAGCGCCGCCTGGCCACGCGAGCAGACGCAAAAATGCGAAAAATTCTCTTTATCTCCGATATCGCGCCATTCTGCATTTTCCCTTGTGGAGGCGTTGCGCAAGCCGGCGAATCCACCTTCCTCGACTTCGATCCCCGGGAAGAGATAACGAGGGGGGCAGCCCTAAATCTGGCCGGGCGTACAGTAATTGCGCGCGCGCGCGGGCTAATTGCTGGTTTCCCGCGCGCGCTCGTCGCTAAGTGAAAAGCTGCAAGTGGGGAATAATCGAGCAGCGTCGCCGGGGGATAAGCCTCGCGCGAGCCGATCTCTCCGTGCAGTCGAAAACGAAGTGGCGCGCGATAAAAGTCCGGTGTGTCGTAACGGCGCCGATACACCGTGAGCTCGGCGGCGTAACGCGATATATACACCTCGCGGCGCCGCGGCCCCGGGAAAAAGTCCCGGGACATTACTTTAACGGCGATCGGCCGGCACCGGGCTTACGCTCCTGCCCCTCGCCATTGTTTCCACGAACATTACGTGGCCTCCGGGAGGAAAGAGGCGGTGAGCGCGCGAACCAATTCCTCTGCGGTCGCGCCTGGGCTAAACAGTCGGCCGAGAGCGCAGACTCCGCGGCGGGGGCAGCCGCACGCACGCCTCGGGTCCATAGGCGCCTCTCGACGAGCCTCGCCGTGCACAAGCGCCAGAGCCGCAACGCTCCATCGGCTCTTTGTTAGGATTAATCGGCGCGCGCACTCGCGGCTCCCACTGACTCTCTGCGGCGAGAGGTGCACCGAAATAGCTGCCGCTGCAGGTATACGCTGGTACAGAGTCTTATCGGCTTTGAGCCTACCGCGGCAGCCGCTACGACATGGCACCTCGCACGCGCGCGCTCACCTCTGCACGAAGGATCGTCCGCAGACTTGCCCCCTCCCGCTCTGCTTGTGGGCGACGATTGATTGGGATGAGAATGCGAAAGTTTGCCTGCCGCTGCGGCCATTGTGCTGTCTGCAGCGCCGCTGCAGGCGTTGGTGGACATTTTTTTTGCCCGGACCGCCCCTGCCCCCACGTTCGGCACAAAAAAATCCCGGAAGCATTATTTGAGAGAGACCGGGAAAGGGGATTGGGTAATGTGCCGCAGCGGATTTAGCGGTTGCATAAGTTTTAACGACGAGCTTGCATTCAATGCTCTCGGCGGGGGACGTGTGAGAATTGATAACATTTTTTGCCAGGGAACCTGTATTCGCGCAAACTGTACGGCCTGCTGCACACTTCAGACATCAAAGTGAAATGCCACGGTTGCCTAAGTAAAACTCTACTGTTTCGTCGCCGAAATCTTAATTATAAACTTCATTGACAGACTTTATTTCTATACTCATTTTCTTTTTGTTACAATCTTACTTACTTATTAGTATCCACCAATTAGTATCCCGACTAGCATATACAGAAATCCTAAATCAATTTCATAAGTTAATTTCAGTTGTTTATTACAATATCAATGATGATTTGGTTGCAACGTTTGCAAACATCGATTCACACAATTGTTTGAAAAGTTAATTATAAAGTAAATCACTCACAAATTGTATCACAATGTTATTCTTTTATTAAAATCACGTAAACCAAATCTTCATTATGGGAATGTTAGTATCGATAAACAAATTCACATTCGGATAAAATATTGTACACAGTATGATTTTCATATTTTACGTGCACGACTTGAATTTATGATCAGTTTCTCGTAATCCCAATGTCAATCACTGTCAATGGTATAAATAATTAATAATTCTATTTTACTCTTTGCACAATCTTTCAGTGTAGCATCGTTTATTATACTTCCAATAAAACCTAACCTCGTACTTATTGCTGCATGTTTCATGTCTTGCCTCTCATGCCTTCATCATCAACGCATGCACTACTTATACTTTTTATCGTCACCCCTTGTTTCTCTCGATACTGAGCCGTGAAAAATGTTTCTGTGCTTGAAAGTGAAACTCGCTACCTACACTTAATATATGTACTCATACCTATTTTCCAAGAAATTCTTTGAAAATGATAACGTAACGTACAACTTTGTAAGCTTTTTAAGAATTGTTTTACTAAAGTCAGCATATTATCACAAATGCTAATCTTTTATAACTGTCTTACAATAATACATTGAGAATATTTTTGCCCTTTTTAAACAAAAAATTGTGAAGATACAAATGTTAAATTTTTACTTGTGCATTTTTGAACCAAATAAAGCTGCTCTTTTTTAATTCTTTATGTTTAGGATTCATCATCGGGTTTATCATATAGCCGAAACCTCTTCTCGAGTTTACGTAATGCCAACTGCATGAATCTCTTA
The DNA here is from genome assembly GCA_018906755.1 of Sycophaga agraensis. NCBI lineage: Eukaryota > Metazoa > Arthropoda > Insecta > Hymenoptera > Pteromalidae > Sycophaga > Sycophaga agraensis. The sequence continues at coordinate 586,393 of JACCIE010000086.1, read as the reverse complement.
CGCGATGGTACTATGTGTTGCACAACTGAAACATTGGAGGTTCTCTGATTGTTTTAAATCTATCTACTTAAGCAGAACGATACACTTACATAAATGGGAATTATACAAACAGAAAGAAATCTGGATTATATAAATAGAATCAGGTCTGTACTCTCGCGATGGAATCTATTGAATATAACTAAAAACTGCGCACCACTGCTTCTTTTTACATTGATGAAGGAAAACTTAATGATATTTACAAAATTTATTTCCCTTCTTAATGCAAATGAAGTATAATCAACTACTTAGTGAAGATATATAGGTGAGTTAAATTGCAGAGTACGTACGTGCCGCTTAGCTCCATCGAAGTAGTTAATAAATCGCACCAAGCGAATCGTCAAACGTTTCATCGCGCTCCATTTGGTTAATGCTCACAAAGCATCAAATCTCTCCATTTCCTCCCGCGCTCATCCGTTTTTAGCCTTCGACCGCATTGCCTCCGCGAAGAGATATTTTCTCATTTTTTTTCACCCAGGCAAAGCTTTCACCTCCGCACCGACGATCGTTGAGTTGTCAGAGCGGCAATATTTTAATGGATCCAAATAAATGAGGAGGTGCAGCTTTTAATCCAATGGGAATAATCTTGAAGGAACCGGTATTCGTTGTTTTCAGGTATAATTGTGAACGATAAAGATTGTCGGTACTTTGGGTATGCTACAACTTGAAACGAGATAATGTGATTCTAATCTGATCCAAGAGAACATTTTAATTTCTTCAAAGATTTATTCGAGCTGATTATATATGTAGATAAATTTAATAGTAACTTAAAACCAGAAGTATACCTCGGACAACTCGAAAGATTGCAATTAATACATATAGTAACGAGTAACTAATTATAACTTATTAGAGATTATCACAGATACTGCATATGCGTTGAAAGTTTCAATTCATTGCAATTGTTTATATTTATTGTATAACTTAATTGAAATAATGACGATTTTAAAAATTATATATTTTACATTTAATATACTAAAATGTAAGCAAAAAGTATTATACCAAACAGCTCTTGTATACTGCTGCGAAACACTATATCTCTTATTCATTTTTACAGTTACAATGGTAATAATGGTACTAACTTTTTCTACGCAATTTTTAAACGTTAATCTGTAATTGCGACACTAGGTATCAAAATTAACACTCGTAAACAAAGTCATTATTTATTTTATCTATGTTATATTTTTGCTTTCGTTTATTTGTATTTATTTTTCAACAAGAGCTAGAAAAAATTGTAATAAACGTTTACAAAAAATTCCATTGAATGATGAAACGTGTCGATCAATAATTAGTTTAGATTAAAATATAAAAGAGCAATCGCAGTAAGTTACAAAATAATATGCAGATTGGAAACAAATACTCCTACGTTTATAAGGATGTATAATCTACAATTTAAGACAGCGTCGATTTGCAACAAACTGTTTCAGATCGCATGTCTTCAACCACAATGAAGCGTAAAAAATGCAAAGCAGCATCTTAGTAATGTTTGATCTTAGATGCAAACATGCGCGCGCGGCGATTAACATATATATATAACCTCACAGTGACCTCTGAGTTCTGTTCTGAATACAGGCTTGAGCGCGCAGACAGATACCGGGACAACCGAAAATAGGCCGTTGATCGAGGAACGGCGTCGCAGCGGCGGGTCGACCCAGAATCAAGCGGTGAACCGGTGCATTAGCGAAATGAAAAGCCGTCGGCGGGGGCTGACTCACCGCCGCCCGCCGGAGAAAAAGAGTCGCGGCTCGCCGCCGCCGCCGCCGCAAGTGGCACTCGACCACTTCTATTAACGGTGTCCCGGGCGTTAACAGTATTTATCCGGTGAAAGAGCCTTCGCCGAGGGGCCAGAAGAAAGGAGGATGAGAGCACGACAACGTCTCGAAATAAACCCGTCGCCGCTCGTAGATTGGGCCGATCTGCTTGTCGTGCGGGACGGACTTTTCTCCGGGGCCAATCATGTCACGTAGGAATGTCATTGCCGCCGGCTTTTCTGGTTTACGCGCCCGCGGGTATAAACGGATATTGGACTCTCTGCGGTGCATCGATCGATAGTCCTCACCGTCGCATGGTTCCTGTCATGTAGAAAATGACGTTACCGGTCGGGTCGCCCGTGTATACAGGGTGTCCGAAAAATTCCCAATAAATACCCGTGGATCGAACGAGGCATTCACTAGCAATGCAGGTGAATGCAGGCTTTGTGCGCCGTCGCTGAAGTATACACATACGATGAAAACGAGTCAGTATTGAAACAATCTCTGTGCCTTTCAAAATTATACCGTTATAAGGTAGAAAAACGAGCAGAGAAGCAGGTCCTTTTTTAAAATAGAAACCAAGGATACAAGATGTGTTTTCCGATCTTCAGAAATTGTCTCTAATGGACGTCGGATTACGTAAAGCAGCGTTTATCAGACTGAACTTAGAATCCATATTTTGATTTCAATTGCATATTACATATCCTACCACCAAATGCATCTCTTGTCTTTTGATCCGCCTCTTTTACTGTAGCAGTATATAGTCGTTGTAAGCAAGTTTAACAAATCTCCTTTGCACTCGTCTTAGCACCCGTCTTTATCGAAAACAGTGTGAGCGCTGGACTCGTGACCCTGTCTATATACGCAGACTTGTATCGGTACGTCTCGATGTTGTTATCGAGCGCTTTTCGGGAGCGGTTAGTCTATTAAACGTTGCTGCCAGCGAAGGATCGAATCGTCTCGCTGGGGCAAGAATTCGTGAATCGCGGCGATTACCAGCCGCAGACGCGCCGATAAGTCGCGCAAGCGCGTCTCCGTGTTAGCCGAAAGTAACAGTTTACAATAACGTATTGCAAAAGAATATTGTAAATTAAAGCAATATTATAGTAGGCATCCGGGAACGTGTCATACGTGACAACATCGTTTATCAATTTATTATAATTACTTCGATCAAATATATATGTGTGTGCCGAGTTCCAACGACTCGTTATTTCGTTTTTAAACATTCTTGCTAGTTTTTTGGCCGGTTTTGTGATCAAGTGTATTTTATCACTTTTATCCTTATCGATTAGATTGGAATCGGTTCGTCGCACTCATTCGTCTTTCCTCTATCATTAAAGTCGAGCACGAAATCTCGCCGAGACTAAAGGTAGAGAAAGCAATCGACAATACAGCCAAAGAGTGTTGTTTGTTTTTATAGTAAACACACACGAGATCATTGAAAGTCGGAATAATTGACGGGTGCTCAACTGTCGGGAATCACGCAATAGCCAACGATAATTTGTTTACCTGATTCAGGATTTTTGATTTTGTTGTTGGTACATTACTCAAGGTAAGAAGTACACTTTTCCAACCTAATAACATCAACACGAGCATCATCGTACACCGAAACCGCGACAATTATTACACGTATCAGAATAAAAAAAACAATCAGGCATATTATTGGAGACAGGCGAATAATCGAGAGAGTGTAATGAGAATCCGGAAGGTTGTCAGAGGTTGGCGACGCGCTCGGTTTCAAAAAAGCGAAAGCGCCCGCGTGAGAAAGTTACACCGATATTAAATTTAGCGAGAGCCACTCTCGGCGCATAATAGAGTAATCGGTAGATGGCTGATGATAGCGGGGGGAGGGAGCGAGCGCGAGGCCCGTGAATAAAGGAGGCAGATCGGTATCCGCGGCGGGCGGCTTCCTGGAGGCGCAGCTCGGCGCTGCACTTTGCGCAACGACCCGCCGATTTCCAGGGACTGCGCAACCTGACTTCTGCGGAGGGCAGCCGCGCATACGCTCGTCTCTCTCTTCCTGGAGCGAGCGGCTCTGGGCAACTGCGACTGTAGCAAGATGCGCGCCGGCGGGCGGCATTGTTGTCGGCAGGTGAAAGTGGGCGCTTTAGGGCCGATCGGCCGCGAAATCGAGATCGAGAGAGAAGCGGTGGCGGCCGGGTCGCGCCGAGCGCTTCTTCGGCGAACCGATCGCGCGCCGGTCGTCCCTTGGCCCGTCCCGCCTCGCAGCAGCCCGACGAGGAGGGCTTGCGCAAGGCCGAGCGGCGCGTCCCGGGCGCGATTACCGATTCCCCTAGGGTCTGCCGGCGCGCGAAGATCATCGGTCGGCCGGGCGAGCGCGCCGCACTCGGGACACGCGGCCTGGGCCGATCGGCCGAGACAAAGGGGGCAAAAGAAGCGCCGGGCCCGTTATCCCCGGCGGGCCGCGCCGACAATCGGCCGATCCGCGGAGCGTGAAATTCCCGGAGCTCGGCGCGCCCGTCAACGCGCGCCTAGCCGGGCAAACAAAAGGAGATGCGCGCGCCGCGGTGCCGGGGTCAAGAAACTCGGGCGCATCAACCGCCGAGCGCTGCCGAGAGCAGCGCGGTCTGCCTTCTGGGGACCGCGGGGACGACTCGGCTGCCGGAGGAGGCGCCCGGTAGCTAATCCGCCGGGCCGATATATATATATATATATATACATATATATGCGCGCGCTTATCGCCGGCGACGCCTCGGGCTCGTGCGCGCGCCCAAACCAACTTCCCGATCTTTGCCTCGAGCTCTGTGATCGCGTAACGCGGTCTATCAGTTAAGCCTGTTCTTCATGAGGCTCTATTGCTGTCTTTCAGAACGGCCCGCTGCGAATGAAACTTCGGGAGGTTTAGTTGCGCGCAGACGGTGTCCGGGCCAGCATCCGCGGCGATTCTTTCGGAGGAAGGAGAAACCGCCGGCGTTCCGATTTCCAGACAATAAAATATCGGCTTTTACGTTTAAACGGAGTTAGTCGAAGTGGCGCGGACAGAGTCGACGGCCCGCCGACCTCAAACACGGCGCACTTGTGTTTTGCATTCTTCATTTGTGATATTACACCTCGGCGAGGGGCATCGAGGCCCGAGTCGGAGCGATTCCCACAGCGAACGGCGCGAGATGTGGAATGGGAATCGAAGCTCGGGACCCGGGGCGCCCGCGATCGCGGCTCCGCAACACTCGGGACTTTCTCCATTCATTCGCCGAGGAGGCGGTGACCCAAAAGCGCGTGCAAACAAATGCCTCTTGCGGCTCCGGGCGTCGATGCGCTAGACCGGGTAAAACAAAGGAGCCCCGGGGACTGTCCGATCGGCCGGCGCAGAATCGAGCGGGCGCGATCGATCGCCCCGCGACGAGAAGTGATTAAGGCCTAGTGGTCGGACAAAGGCCTGCTGATTCGTGGGCGGGCGCCCCGGTTGTCGACAGGCTACGCGTGCCTGCACTGGAAGGGAGCCCTCGGGGACAGGCCGCGCAACCCCAGCGCCCGCTCGGCTTCGGTCTCCAGCGCTCTGGACGAACTTCCGGTCCCCGCGAGGCAGGAAAAAGTCCCGCGGGACGCCGCCGGCGGCCCGTAAAAACGCGCTCGATTGTTGTCCGCGTGGAGCGGCGCAGCTGGCGCTTTTTTGCGGGCGGCGATTGTTCCGCCCTCGGAACTGGACCGGATGCGGGCTCTCTGGCAACGGGACCGTCGCCGAGGCGCGGGCTCCCTTCCTCCCTTTCGGGGGGCCGGCTGCCGCGCGCAGGTGCGCCGCGCGGACTCCCTTGGGCTCCCCGCGCCTTGTCTGTGTATTTGTCGAGGGTCTGCGCGGCCCCGACTGCACGCTTTAAGCCTAAGTGGTCTGAGTGGCGCCCCGAGACTCTTGATCTTGGCGTGCGCTACTGCCGTTAGTTATTTATGGCGCTTGTCGGCCGCGCGCCGCCGATGCATTCTATCGCGCCGCTCTGGCTTGATAAGCCAAGCAAACCGACGATCACGCCTATATGGAGTGTATTTGTATTGAGTCGGCTGGGGGGTAGGTGGGCACTGTTACATACTGGACTCGAGGGGACACTTGCACGTGCAAGAGCAAACTGGCATTCCGAGGAAAGATGTTACCTGATATTTTGTTTATTTCAATTGTGTTCCTGGTTTTTTTCTAAGTAAATCAGACTTAATATGCTTTTGTTCAAATGAATTTATTCAAAAATATCTCTTTGATAAAAAATCACTACTTTATGTAGCAATTCATTTTGTATCTTTGAATGTAGTGAAGGTATAGCAGACTTGATAGAGCACATGTATCAAGCTAATGTCGAGTCTAATGCAATACCTTGCATAGGCTGAAAGATCTGTAACTATAGTTTTACACAGTGACTTTAAAATGTATGATATATCAATTCGTCATCACATTAAGTACTTTTAATGTAACATAAAAACAATAAACTGTAATAGAAAGAAAAATTTCATTATTTGGTAAGATGCAATTCCGAAAAATGAATATTTGTTTAAGTTTGTGCGCATAGATAAAAACTTTTTTTCTTTCGAGGTTTTTTCGATATTCTACTATTTATAACTACGAAATTGATTACCTAGTATCATTATCGTTATTCTCATACTTTCGTCAGTATATACAGCGACTGTTCATTTAATTACGGAAATAAGAAATTTTAGAGTTACTAGGAAAAGTGAACATTTAAAACTGTCACGTTATGAACTAAAGTGAGTTAATGAAGTAGTGCATAAATAAACAAAGTACATGAAGTATAGTATTTAAAAAATGTTCATAACAAAAGACTTAAAACTGTTGTAAGGGAAAAGTGTATTTAAGAAGGCCAGGTAAAATTGCATTTACGTGGAATGATGCGCCCGCATTTGACTGAGTACACGGTTGGCTTTGGCGCCAAGCCGCAGGAAGAGGAGGAAGAGCGAGGCGAGCGCGATAATTGCGAGGGCGCGCGTTTGTCGAAGCACGCGTAAAGCAGGGAATGCAGGCGGGGCGAGGCGCGGGCGCGCGGGGGCGGGCCGGATCGATATATATACGGCAGACACTTTCACTCGTTTGCTGCGGCGAGTCCTCCTCGGCGGCGGGGCGCGCGCGTCGGCGCTGCCGAGCGATATGCACAAAAGAGCGCGCCGACTGCTCGGACGCTATCGGGGCGAAAGGAAGCCCCGCGATCAGGGCCGGTAATTAAGCCCGATTACGGCCCTGTGCACGGCTCGCGATGCTCGGCACGGCAGGAGTTTGGCCGATAGAGGCTTCGCGGGCGTCGGCGCGCCGCGGCGTACACGCGGAGGCTGGCGGCCCCGGTAGTCAGGGCAATAACACGGGCTAAGCCGGCTCTATTGATTGTCGGTCCACGTGGTCGGGCGGGGCGCCCGGACCTCCTTCCGCCAGGCAGGCTTCGGGGAAAGGGCGGCGGGGGGCGCGACGGCTGGCGGGGCCGCCTCCTCGGACGGGGACGGCCACAGGGCGGCACCGGGCCGTCGCCGGTGAAGCTCGGCCGCGAGTATCGATCGCCGGCCTCGGGAGGCTCGCGGGCGGCCGCGAGGGAAAAGCGCGGCCCCTCCCTCCGCGGCGAGAGGGCCTCGCGCGCCCCCCGCCGGCCATGTTAGGGCGGTCCGCCCACGCCCCGGGCTCTTACCGCTTGCCTCCGAAAACCGGCCACATCAAACGTGCCCGCGCGGCGCGGTCAACCGGTTCCCGGCCGGCACGGCAGCCTGGCGCCGTACCCGCGCGGCGCCCCTGCACGTGGGGGCGGTTCCGGCGGCGAAAAGCCCGGCCGGCGCTGCTACCGTCGCGGGAAGAATCCCGCAGGCCCCGAGTCGAAGAGCTTTCTCGCCGATATTTCGCTCGCGGGTTCTCTTGGGAAGCGCGACTCTTTGCCTGCCGCCCCCGCGGAATTCGCTGGCGCGGCCGTCGGTCGCCGCCCGGGGCCGATCGGCGCGTGCGAAAGAAAGGAGTCAGCCTCTGCGCAGCTGAACGCCTCCTTGGAAATCGCGCCGACGTGTAGGATACGCCTCCCGGCGCCTTGAGCTCTCTTGCCTTTTGCCCGCCCGTTCCCCCTTCCAAACAATCGATCCTCCTCCCTCCTCCGCGGGCTTCGGGGAAGATGGGATTACTTTTTCCACGCAGTCAGAAACTCTCTGTGTAATATCCCACTCGCTCGACGCTTGATTACTTTAACCTGCGTCGGTCGAATTACTTGTCTGTACGTACTTATTCGTCGTACAGCAATTAAATAGTATGATCACCTGGTTAATAATTGCTAGTAGTTAAGATTAAGATCAATTTATTAAATGATAGATTAGACCGACATAAAATCAGGAGTTAATGGTATTAGAATACTCTATAAATCTGGCGTGTATATATATTTTAGATGAATGTCGGGGCTAATTAGTGGTTTTGTTGATTTGCAGTACCCAATGACGATACTGTACTACCCCACGAGAAAGAAAGAGCCACCATCCGGCATATCCGCACAGTACACCCACGAGCGCGATCAGTGCATGAAGTATTTCGAGAAATGGAGTGAGCCCGAACAGGTGGACTTCGTTGAGCAGCTTCTGGCTCGCATGTGCCACTACCAACATGGACACATCAATACCTACCTTAAGCCGATGCTGCAACGAGACTTCATATCTCTCCTGCCGAGTGAGTATCATTTTTATTCATATTTCTTCGTTGATTAACAATTTTTAAGCTTTTGCCTTCGACGTCTTAATTAAATTGAGCTTCAAATAACTTCGTCGATTAAATCTGCCAGAACCTGAAAGCGTTTAGTAGAAAGTATTTTAATTTTTTTTTTTAATTTTTTCTCATAAATGAACTCTGTTTACATTACCAAATGAGATTTGACCATTTTTTTAAAATATACTAATTACCTGGTATAAATTAAAACCAGTTTTGGGCCACTTTCTGGTTCAGATTTATGGTTCAAATCAGTTTTTGGTTTTTCTCTTCGAATTAAATTTTAGACAAGTAAAGATCACATTTCTTTAAAACTGGAATTGAAAAAATCCGACTAATCTTGTACTTTATATGCATAAAACAAGATTCACGATGACACCTATATAATTATGTCGAAGCATGATCTAGTTATATGTACTATGGTACATCTAAAACTTGTTATTCAGTTAGAAATTCATTTGAAGTATAAATTGAACCTCGAATTGAACGGATCAACTGATCCATTGCATCTTATAGCATTCTATAGCTTGTTAATGGTTTCGTATCGCAAACTAACTCATGTGGTCGTTACAGAGAAAGGCCTGGACCACATAGCCGAGGGAATCCTCTCCTATCTGGATAACAAGTCCCTGGCAGCGGCCGAACTTGTCTGCAAGGAGTGGTACCGAGTCATAAGCGAGGGCCTCTTGTGGAAGAAGCTTATCGAGCGCAAAGTCCGCACGGACTCGGTGTGGCGTGGCCTGGCCGAAAGGAGAGGATGGTGAGTTGCATCCCGGTTCCTTTTACTCTCGAGAGTGATCTCCTATAACCTATGATCACTCAACGCTGATTATCGTTTTTTTCGGTCGGTAGGATTCAATACTTGTTCAAGCCGCGCCTGGGCGAGAACCAGCCGAACCACACGTTCTATCGCAAGCTCTTTCCCATAATCACACGTGACATCAAGAGCATCGACAACAACTGGCACAATGGCATCTTCAACCTCCAGCGGATAAACTGTCGCAGTGAGAACTCGAAGGGCGTCTACTGCCTCCAGTACGACGACCAGAAAATCGTCTCGGGCCTGCGCGACAACACGATCAAGATCTGGGACCGGAACACCCTCCAGTGCGTCAAGGTCCTCACGGGGCACACGGGCTCGGTCCTCTGCCTCCAGTACGACGACAAGTCCATCATTTCCGGCTCCTCGGATAGCACCGTGCGCGTCTGGGACGCGAGCACCGGCGAGATGGTCAACACCCTCATACACCACTGCGAGGCGGTGCTGCACCTGCGGTTCAACAACGGCATGATGGTCACCTGCTCCAAGGTAAGAAGCCCCGCCAACGACCGCTCGGTCGGATCTAACGCAAGCTCCCCTGTTGCAGGACCGCTCCATCGCCGTCTGGGACATGACGTCGCAGACGGAGATCGCCCTGAGGCGCGTCCTCGTCGGCCACCGGGCCGCCGTCAACGTCGTAGACTTCGATGAGAAGTACATAGTGTCGGCCAGTGGTGACAGGACTATTAAAGTATGGAATACGTCCACGTGCGAGTTCGTGCGCACGCTGAGCGGTCACAAGCGCGGGATCGCCTGTCTCCAGTACCGCGACCGCCTCGTCGTTAGTGGTAGCAGCGACAATACGATTAGGCTGTGGGACATTGAATGTGGTGCGTGTTTGCGCGTGCTAGAGGGCCACGAGGAACTCGTCCGGTGTATTAGGTTCGATAGCAAGCACATCGTCAGCGGAGCCTATGACGGGTGAGTTCCGCTTTTCGTCCACACAACTCCGTCTCCCTTTTTCGACATATAATCACGCACCTCTTTTTTTCTTTTCCACAGCAAAATCAAAGTCTGGGACCTGGTTGCCGCGCTGGATCCACGGACAGTTACGACCAACCTGTGTTTGCGTACACTGGTGGTAAGCTTCAGCTTTATATTTTTTCTCTACTCGGATACGATTCTCAAATATTTTGGTTTCTTCATTTTTGTTGCACCCCTCACATGATGTTTATTTCCAACCTTATTCAGAATCTCAATTATCAGTACGATCGTTTCATGCATAAAAGTGGGACAAGCTATTAAAATGAATGAGATTAATATTCAAGTTATCGATCCTTCTAAAAATACTTTTACGCAATCGACTTCTTTTCATCAATATAACCATTCTTTCTTTCTTTTCAATTGACGGGTTACAGAGTATTATTTTTACTTATATGAATACCTACACATAGTGGATGATCCTTTAACCATCATCTATATTCAACCTCTAACATGTCGAACACCGCTTAATTCGATCACAACCTAATGGCTACCGAAGTTTACAGTATATGGCAAGAACATCGACAAGATGACCAACACAATTTATTTTACAGCACTTTTTTGTTTTTTCATTATTGTTATTTACACCCTAGTGACTCTATACAGATTCGTCCAACTTTCATCCAGTTAAAAAATAGGCGTAATTTGAAAAGAATATTTAACACATCTAAAGGCAACCATTTTTCGAAGTCCAATTAATTTTAATTAAACATAATAAACCATGATTTTAGAAGTTGAAAACTTATAAAAATTCTTTTTGCTCACAGGAACATACCGGGCGTGTATTTCGACTTCAGTTTGACGAGTTCCAGATCGTATCATCATCTCACGATGACACGATTCTTATTTGGGATTTCTTAAACTGCAACCAGGAGAATTCGGGTAGCGATACTAATAATGCTACAGGATTTCGTAACGCTAGCTCTATGATCAACAATGACCAATCTGACACAAGATCTCTATCTCGTAAGTTTTACTGACATTTGTATTTTACATTACTCTATAACTTTGCATTCCATACAAAGCTTATAATAATGTATGCTCTTACTTATTGTTCCAGCAACATTCGAGTGACGCATCAATACGATGATTCCTTTATTGTGATATAATTGTAAGTATTTTATAAGTATAACGGTTCGTTTAAATATCTTATTTCGTAACATCATATTTTATACAATGTCATTAATTGAATTGATTTAATATTGTATTTTAAATTAAAAAAATTCCGAATTCGTGTTTACATAACGACGTGTATTACTGTTTGCAAAGATTGTATTGACAGTTTCAGAATCACAAGAATAATCCCGAGAACCCCAACTTCGTGGATGTAACTATGTCATTGCGAAAATTGTAATTACTCAAGTAAATAATGCAAACAATCTAAGCAATTACTTAATAATTTTATAAAGTAAACACAAATATTAAACGTCATCTTTATTCTAAACCAAAAATTTGAGTTCTTTTTAACTTTATTAATTATCGTATAATCGTTTAAAAGATAATTGATTAAATGTTGATATATCTTAATTTTTAATCGTAAACTTTGTGTAAGACAAAATACTTACCTAAACCATGATGCTATGAAATGCGTATAGATTTGTCTTAGATTTCAATATTTTTTATAAACAAATCGTTGAATAACAATTTATTTTTTTATCTTTGCAGAAGTTAAATTCTGTATATTTATATTTCCAATAACCATAAATCTAATTTGAAATTCACAAGTACAAATAAATTCTTTGTTCTAGACAAGTGGTTAATGAGTGATTTTAATGTGTTCACGATAACATGCTCAAAGGATGAAGAACAATTAAAAGGGATTGGAACCGACGCCCAAATCAAACGCAAGTTATCGTGATTGGAAAAAGAGACGCAGAAGAGAACTTTGCCAATGACCTTAGTTTCTCGTTCAGTCTGAAGAGAGAAAGAGAGAGAGTGAGAGAGAGAGAGAGAGAGAGAGAGAGAGAGAGAGAGAGTGAAAGAGTGCGTGTGAGTGAAATAGGAGAACCAGAGAGAAAAAACGAGGGAGAAAGAATGGTAGAGTGAGTGAGGTAGATAGAGATGCAGAGTTAAAGAAAGAAAGAGAGATAAAAATTAAATCGGAGAAAGTGAGTTAAGCGGCGAAGGGAGAGAGACAGATAGAGAGAAGGAGAGAGAGAGAGAGAGAGAGCCAGAACCAGAACCAGAAGTTTTGTCCAAGGTCTTTGAAGTATATAATACATGTAATCCGACAACCGCAGCGACTTGTATCGTATATTCGTGTACATCCCGTGGATGTAAAACAAGCAAGAACAATTAACTATTCGCTTTGACGCAATGTGTATCCAAGAAAGCTCTACACTCTATATGACAAAGTTGACCACTTTATTCCCATTGCAAGGGAAGATATGATTCAATAAACAAAAATATAAACATAAAGACTTACGCAACAAATGGGAACGTTTTTAGGGAGGCTGATTAAATGAAATACTAGATGTATTATAGTAAAAGAATTTTTTTATGTAATTAATTTATGATAATGAGAGTAAGTCGTGAAATGTCGTTTGCCTGGAGTACTTATTTCGATGTACGTGTATGATTGTATGCAAAGCAAAAGCGTGGGTGATGCATAAGAAAAAAAACTGGAAATGGGGAAAAAATAAAGTTATTGTGTTTCATGTTTCTTAGTAAAAAGATTTAAAAAATCACCAGTATTATGGAAAAATGCTAATCGCCTAGCAAAAAAACGAAATCACGAGCGCCGTTTATAAGAAATTTTAAAAGTGCAGTGACTGTTTCCTTCGAACAAAAGGAGACTTACAACATTCTTTTTTTATGGCATAAAACTCATAACATTTTACTGACGATAGGATAACGCGACCAGAAGCGCATGTTCCAAAATTATTGTTGTGTATCAAAGCCTTATATACGACGGAACGTCATAGTTCAAATTGTTCTTTGTATTCAAAATTTGTAAATAGTAAAAAAATTTGCCGGCGCAATTTAGTTTGTTTAAAAATTGAATAGACCTTTTAAAAATAAATTATCTAGAGAATAATGATGTTTAAAACAATTTCACCCTTGATAGATACGTCATTATTTTTCGGTATATCTGATGATTTGTAAAAAAAAAGAATAGACATTATAATATAGTCATTACTCCTTTTCGCTTTTATATAAAGTGTTAAATACTTATTCATTTTGTACTAATTTTTTTAACAAAGACAGTACAAATTTGGGAAAAACTAAACGTATATTCGTAAACTTGTATTGTTTTTAAGAATCTTAAGAATATTTTGAAATATTAATTCAGGAATAAATACATTGTACACGTTTTTTTAAATAAATATTCCTAGATATCAAATAATTTTTTATGAAAGGACTACATTTATTTAAAATTAGTCTAATTACTTTGAAAGGGATTGTTTTACCTCTAGAATTGAGAATAATGAATTTTAAAATCATGTAGTCAAATTCTTCATTACAAAATTTCAAATGTCTCTTGTATTAAAAAATGCAGTGTATGAATATGTAAATAATTTATGAATTTTTTCGTCGTTTGCAATAAAAAATGCATAATAATAATTCATTCTCGTAGATATAACAGAACAGAAAATGAAACAGACTGAAAAAAAATTTTGTCAGATGTGAGTGTGGTTTTAAATTTGTTTAGAATCTCTTGATGTATCTTAATTTTTGTGTAGGAAAATCCGTTTAAGCAGTAAAATAGTTTGATTGTTTTTCCAATTTGTGTACATAATTGAATAAATTAGAATCATACTACAAAAGCCAAAACTAAATCTCCATATTAATTATTCAATAGTCAGATTTTCGATATATTCAAACATTTCGATTATTCTATCTACATTAATAATTCTTGAAATCGGATTGAATAGAAAAGTATTGCAATTTGAGAGTTTGTCCTATTGTAAAAGTCATACATTGAAAATATTGTCAAGGTTCTGCAAAGTTCAATGAAAGTAATCTGCTTTGTATTCGTTTTTTCTATGTTTAGCCATTAGATCTTGTCAATGTACGATTTCTCGATGCTCTCCACGAGATTTGTTATTATTTTTTTTAATTCACCTCTATCACAGCAAAAGAATTGGAAAGTTGTAGTAAACAATAATTTCTTTTCCTTTCGTTTGAAGCCTGATAAAACGGAAATTAAAATTATTACGATTTAAACTAAAGTGGATGAGTGTATTAAAGATTTAGAAAGTAAGTTAATATGTAATCCTTGAAATATAGCAATGGCATAAGAAAATTCCATTTGAGATCTCTTATCAACATACACGTAATTTTTAATTTTTTCTCACCTTATCCCAAATAAAATATAAATTTTGACTGAATAATAGTTTTTTTATTTCAGAAACATTCAATTAGGTGATTACAATATTAAATAATAAAATAACAATAACATTTATTCTAATAGTAACATATATTTGAATAGGTATTTTAATAAGTAAGTCAACAGTTAAACAAGTACATTTAATTTTTTGAGTTAACATTTTAGAAGTCATACTTTACTAATTATAAATAAATGTAAACAATAAAAATTAAGAATATTTCTTTAAAGATTAAATCTAGTAACAAAACTACGTCCAATATTTTAATTATTTTTTAATTTTCCAATAGTTTTAAAAATTATCTTTAATTATATTTATTATTTTGCATTTATATTGTTTTTGGTTTTTATTAAAGTATTAAACTATAGGAAAAAATAAATATTATTTAATAGCTTGTTAATAAATATTACTTAAGAATAAAGATGAATATTATTATCACAAGTACAAATAAAAATTTCTTCTCTTTAATGTAATTATCAAAACTTCCTCTTATCACTTTTGACTTTTAAAACAGAAATGTGAAATCAATTCTTCAACAATTAACTGAAAATATTGACAAACAACTGTATAATAGTAGATTATACTTAGCGATTCATAATAATCTTTCAGATAATGTACACTGTCATCAGATAACATTGGTGTACTTCGGTAACACAAACATTGTAAAATAATTATTTTCTAAATCAGTTTATCAAGAATTCAATGAAAATTTAATCTAAACAGTCATTGAGGATGTATAAATATTTGTTTAAGTAAATAAAAAAACGTGTTAGATATGTTTGCTTTGAAAGAGAACTTCAACTAACTGTTAGATTATCTAACTGTATTATTATCTCAAAGATGAAGCTAATGTTTACTGGTGCACTGGCGCGGCAGGCGCCGTGAGAAGAGTAAGAGAGACAGATATAGAATATAGTATATTATATATAGGATATCATAACCTCAAAGTCGCTTTTCGTCTTGTATAAGGTTTTCCTTCTCGGGCGGTTGCCCGAAAAAAACACAATTCTGACAGGGAAAACAACATACATTATTATCTGAATCAAGAAAAATTCGGATAACACATGTGAGGCTGTTTCTTCTTATTTATTAGTTTCGCCGCCTTTATTTTACTCTTATACATCTTCGTTTCCCTTTTTTCTCTTTTCGGAGTCGCTTCTTCGAGCTTCCATTTCGTTTCTTCTTTAACATAGTTTGCATTGTCCACCAGAGTTAAAGTTTGAGAAATATATACATTTTGTTTGTTTATTTACAGAATATGGATTGTCGCGATTATTCCATGTATGTTTACAATATCGGAATGTTGCAGAACTAGAATTGAAATTGTTTGAAAATAACAGAAGCAATAGTTGGTTCATGCGTTTTTAAGAATTCGATTTTATAAAGAAAATAGTATTTTGTAAAGTCTCTTGTTTTTATTAATTAACATTATAAATTTATACACTCAAAATAATTTAGTTAAGTTATACTTAATAAACAATTGTCATATTTGAAATATAACATTATAATTATTATAACAAAGACATTTTTTGGTAGCAAAACTTAAATATAATGAACAGATTTTAAAATAATTTTTAATCTTATAGATTTATAATTAGTTTTAATTCCTAGGTAATCAGATGTTACCAATTTGAAGATTCAAGTTTGTATACAAATGACATTCTTTCTCAGGAGACATGACAGCAATAGATCAAAGTGAACAATTGGTATTTAAGCATTTTATTAATTTAGATCAAACATACTCTTGATGATGAATTTTATAGATTAATTTTCAAAGGTCATATTAATAAATTATTGTGTCTTATAATATAATAAGTAACTATTTTTTGTTATATTCTTCAAGAAAGAATTGCTGTGATAACTAACATTTCTATTCTAAAAATTTATTAAATAATATTCATTTTACTATAAAATGTCTAATTATTACATAGCTTAAAACACATTTTATAAACTTATAAATTCTTCAACATTCAGTATTAAATAATTTTAGAAATCAAACTTAGTATATTAGTTTACTAATGCATTAATAATATAACGAAATGAATATAAACGTAGTATTGAGCAACAATAAATATGTAAGATTAATTAATACTATTAAATTAATTTGATCTTTCTATTTTTTGTGTTTCAAGACATTTTATTCTATTGAACAGCAACTTCATTTAAGAGATTTAATGCAGACTCGATGAGAATCCTGGAACTACAAGAGTAGCAGGGCTGCTGACTAGTAATGGATCATCTACAAGAGGTGCGTCAACTAGAACTGCTGTGTAAGCAGCTCTATGAATCCCAGAACTCTGCACTTCGAGCTGAGGCAGAGAAATCACTGGTCAATTTCCAAAATGCACCTGACACTCTCACCAAGTGTCAGATGCTATTAGACAGAGGGGATTCGGCTTATGCACAGTTGTTGGCAGCAACAACTTTAACAAAATTAGTTTCTCGCTCTGTTCAAGGACTCAGTTTGCAGCAGAGACTTGATATTAGTGAGTATAGTTAATTTTATTTTGTATTGAATGATTTTTCCAAAATCATAAAAATTTTGAAACTAATTTGTATCAATTGTGTTTTTTAGGAAACTACATTCTTAATTACTTAGCAACTCAGCCAAAATTACCTAATTTTGTTATTCAAGCATTAGTTACACTTTTTGCCCGTATATCAAAATTGGGTTGGTTTGATTGTGATAAAGATGAGTTTGTTTTTAGGAATGTAGTCAGTGATGTTTCTAAGTTCCTTCAGGTTTGTTATACAAATAGTTGAGAAAAGAGTAGCTTATAAAAACATTATTTCTCAAAAATTCTAATTATTTCCTATTTTTATTGAAGGGATCAGTCGAGCACTGCATGATAGGAGTGCAATTACTTTCCCAGTTGACATGTGAAATGAACCAAATATCAGATCCTGATGCCAACAGATCGTTATCAAAACAACGAAAAATAGCCAGTAGTTTCAGGGATACACAGTTATTTGAAATATTTAGACTATCGTGTTCACTATTAGGGACTGCACGTGAAAACTGCAAAAATTTAAATTTTAATGACGAAGCACAGGTAATTAATTTCTTATTACGGATTTTAAATTTTAGTTTTTTTTAAGTATTATTTAATTCTAATGATTTTTTGCAGCATGGATTAATGACTCAACTTTTAAGACTAGCACAAAATTGTTTAAACTTTGATTTTATTGGTACTTTAAGTGATGAAAGTTCGGATGACCTTTGTACTGTACAAATTCCTTCAAGTTGGAGACCTGCATTCCTTGATTATGCCACTTTGAAATTGTTTTTTGATCTCTATCATAGTCTACCAAATACTTTATCTTCTTTAGCACTTTCTTGTTTGGTTCAGATTGCATCTGTTCGACGCAGCTTATTTTCTAATGTTGAAAGAGCTAAGTTCCTAGCCCATCTAGTAAACGGAGTAAAGCATACACTACAAAATCCTCAAGGATTAAGTGATCCTGGGAACTATCATGAATTCTGCAGATTGCTTGCTCGCTTGAAAAGCAACTATCAACTAGGTAAATTTATTAACTTTACTTAATAAGAAATTATACTACAAGAGAAACAAACATATGTATTAATAACACTAATAAATATTTTAAATTAGGTGAATTGGTAATGGTAGAAAATTATCCAGAAGCTGTTCAACTAATAGCTAAATTCACTGTTCAAAGCCTGCAAATGTGGCAATTTGCTCCTAATAGTGTTCATTACCTTTTGAGTCTATGGCAACGAATGGTTGCTTCTGTACCATACGTAAAAGCTCCTGAGCCGCATCTTTTGGAAACGTATACACCAGAAGTTTCTAATGCATACATTACTTCGAGGCTCGAGTCTGTGGCTGTAGTTGTGCGAGAAGGTTTAGAAGATCCTCTCGACGATTTAGGCATGGTGCAGCAGCAGTTAGAACAGCTTTCTGTGATTGGTCGTTGTGAATACCAAAAAACTTGCACTTTATTAGTGCAGCTTTTTGACCAAGCTGCAAGGACGTACCAAGAATTAATGTCTAGAACTGCCACGCCTGCGCAACAAGTAGACATTTTAATTCAAGAGGGGCAGTTGACTTGGCTTGTCTACATTATTGGTAACGATACATATATATTATTGTTTCTTACTCACATGCACATACTCACACACACAAAAATATAACAATACTTAAATGCATAAAATATATAGAAATGACATATTAATTTCAGGTAGTGCCATAGGTGGTAGAGTATCATTTAATACTAACGAGGAGCATGATGCAATGGATGGTGAATTACTTTGTAGAGTACTTCAGCTTATGAATCTTACTGACTCAAGATTAGCACAAGGAGGCTGTGAAAAACTCGAGTTGGCTATGTTGAGCTTTTTTGAACAATTTCGTAAAATATATGTAGGTGATCAAGTACAAAAGAATTCTAAAGTCTACAGACGATTATCTGATGTTTTGGGTTTAAGTGATGAAGCAATGGTTCTAAGCGTGTTTATTAGAAAAATGTAAGCTTATCTTGATATAAACAATATAACGATAATTTTCGAATTTTCATCACTTTATTGTGATCTAACCATGATTTAATTTTGTAGAATAACAAATTTAAAGTACTGGGGAAGAAGTGAACAAATTATTTCTAAAACATTGCAATTATTAAATGATTTATCTGTTGGTTACACTTGCGTGCGTAAGCTTGTTAAATTGGATGAGGTACAGTTTATGTTAAATAATCATACGGTACGTATTGCACATAATTTGTTTGTACTGTTTTCATTTATAGTATATTCAAATTCAATAATATGTGATTTATTTTACAGAGTGAGCATTTACCGTTTTTGGGCAACAGTGTGGCTGTGACAGAAATGCGTTGTAGATCAATGTTTTATTCTTCTCTTGGTAGATTATTAATGGTGGATTTAGGAGAAGATGAAGAAAGGTTTCATACTTTTATGCTCCCTCTTACAGGTACATTTTAATAAATCGAAAATGTTTTTTGGTGTTTGCGTTAATTTATAATAATTTACATTTTTTAATATTTTTGTGATTATCTAGCTGCACTTGAAAGTTTGGGACGATTAATGGGAGCAGCTGATACACCATTATTTGCGGCAGAGGAAGCAAAAAAAGCTTTAATTGGTTTAGCACGAGACTTGAGAGGTTTAGCATTTGCTTTTAATACTAAAACCTCGTACATGATGTTATTCGATTGGATGTATCCTTTTATTCTAAATATCTTTTGTCTACTGTAATTGTAATCTAAAAAATTTTTATTGTATATTTTCTTTTAACGTAAAGCATACAGTTATCCAAATTATACTCCAATTCTATTACATGCAATTGAGCTTTGGCATCATGAGCCCCAAGTGACGACGCCTGTCCTCAAACTGTTTGCTGAATTAGTACAAAATCGCAGTCAGCGATTACAGTTCGACGTTTCGTCACCAAACGGCATCCTGTTATTTCGCGAAGCGAGTAAAGTCATATGCAGTTACGGGAATCGCATTCTCGGTATCGAGGTCTCCAAGGACCAAATTTACCCATACAAGTTAAAGGGTATAAGCATATGTTTTAGTATGCTAAAAGCGGCATTATGCGGCAGCTACGTCAATTTTGGAGTTTTTAGGCTCTACGGCGACGAGGCTCTAGATAATGCCTTGAATACTTTCGTAAAGTTGCTGTTTAGTGTATCGCAAAGTGACCTCTTGGTGAGTGCATGTTATCAACGACATTTTATTCGTATTATTTAATCAGTTATTTAATTTCTAGATATTTATTTTTATTTTTAAAATTTCATTTTACACTACATACTATATTCATAAGTTAACTGATTTAACAATTAATCTATAATAATTGAGCATACATTCCAATCTATTAAAATTTTGAAAATTATAAATTATGATGTAATTAATTATCATTTTATTATCTTTTGTCATAATTAAACAACCGAAGGCAAGAAATATAACGAAATATTTCAATGTGTAGCATCAATGTTATTATCGTAGACCTTTTTACTGATATTCAAGAAATGATTAAATAATTATGTTTTTCTTTAGGATTATCCAAAACTGTCTGTGACATATTATGGATTATTGGAGTGCCTGGCTCAGGATCACATGGCCTTCCTTTCAACTCTCGAGCCTCGCGTATTCTTGTACATTTTGTCGAGCATCAGTGAAGGCCTCATGGCATTAGGTTCGCTTAAAGACTCCTACACAGGTCTGTGCGGCTGATGAATTCTCTTCAAGTGATATCGTCGTTCAGTCTGTCTTGGTGGCGTCTTTCGCTTGCGCATACATATGAATACATGTTTCGCGCAAGCGAAAGATATCCTCTTAAACAGATTGCTTGAATATAGATATTTTTAAATTTTTTGTTCCTATATAACTAATTATATTTCGTTGATCAGAGGATAAATTCTTAAAATGTTGAAGAATGAGGTTTCAAAATAATTTATTCGTGTTATAATAATTTGAATAAATTTATACATGAATATAAACATGATTATAATCATACAAAATTACGTATAACAATTTTGTGTGGAATATTTTTCAATGTTTTGAGATTAAACCTCTTTTATGTGCACACACGATGTTAAACACACTTACTTATCTTTTTAACGATATACTGAATATGTATGCATAAAGAGGATTGAAGCGTGAAGTATTTAGACCATCAGGTCTAAGTACTTGTATTCAGCCGCGCAACTGGCCTATTAACTAATTCATTACTGTTTGCTGTGTTACTTATTCTAATAATATCTTGCATGGCTTATTTCCTTTTTAACGAATTAAAGGTATTTGTCTTATTTCATAAAAAAAGGATGTATATGCTTGTGCTTGATAATATTCTAATTTTGTAATCCAACTCTTTTTTAAACAGAAATATTTTTGTTTAGATACAATGATTTGTAATGGTTGTTGCGTAACTTTAGATCATATCGTAACATACTTATTTAAGCAGCTCTATCAAAAAGGTACAATTGAATGATAAAACTTTAATTTTATATTGTAACTTTTATTGTACATATATACTTTTTAATATTTTTTTTTAAGCTGGCATGTATCCTGGAAAGAAAAATGCAGTTGTTCAAAGTGGAGGTGATTTATTTTTACAAGTACTGAAGCAGCATCCTGAAATTCTTCAACAAATATTAAGTACAGTTTTAAATGTGATAATGTTCGAGGATTGTAGAAACCAGTGGAGTATGTCAAGACCTCTTTTAGGTCTCATACTATTAAATGAAGAAGTTAGTTTTGTTTATATTTAATGAATCATAATATTAAAAGTAATTTTTATGCATAAATTTATAATTTTAATATTTTCAGTATTTCAATCAATTGAGAGAAAATATTATTAGAAGTCAACCGGTGGATAAACAAGCATCAATGGCAGAATGGTTTGAGCATCTTATGGATGGCATTGAAAGAAATTTACTGACTAAAAATAGGGATAGGTAATGAACTATTTAATATAATACAAAAGTAATTAATTTTAAGAATATCTTTTTATCTATTATAATTTTGTTTTTTTTAGGTTTACACAAAACCTTTCAATGTTTAGAAGAGATGTAAATGACTTATTGAAAGGATCTAATGTAAATTCGACAAATACAGGCAATGACATGATGACATCGTAGTGATTCTATCACAGTTCTTGACAAGTCGATGATATCTCTAGGTTCTTGTCTGCCAAAATGTTTGAATGCGTATACGTGCACGCGTGAGAGGGAGAGAAAGAGAAAGATAAAATCAGATAGAGGGAACAATCTATCAAATTATGAATTAGCAGGGATTTTCCTGAATGTGGTTATATACAATGATGATCGAGTAAATACAGAGATTCTACACAAAGACTGCTGCTCAGCTTCCTATTATTCGTAGTGTTGCACTGTCTTAATATACTCTTTGGTTCGATAAAATTCAGGAGCTCCTTTTTACAATCAAATAAAAGTTTTTTTGCAATTTAAACTTTAGTGACTATCTCCGGTTATCAATTTTTATTAATGAAATTAAAAGTTATATTTGTGAGTAATTAATAATAATTTATTTATGTATTTTTTATCACGATTAATGCTTTAAATACTGAAAAATTTTAAGTCTAGCGTAAATTGCTTTATAGTCAATTTTATAGCAATTATCAATATTAGCCAGTCATTTTCAAATTTTTATTAGATTTTTGACCGGAGATTTACCTGCGTAATTTTCTTATCTGCCTCAATTTCTTGCTGCCGATAATTTTTCAAATTTATTTCAATATAAACAAAGTTAGAGTGAAATAGACATATTGTAGTATCAGCTGTTTGATTTAATAGACATTATCAGGATGTTGGCAAATTAAAGAGGAGATACTTCAAAGAGTTTCATGTCAAGATATATTGTGTAAGTGTAAAATTTATATACAATAAACTTATTTATGGCTTTCAAAGCTGTTAATACAGTTATTGTTCAGTCAAACTGCTGCAAGCAATGTAAACAATTGTACATGAAAAATAATCACAGAATAGTGTGAGTCACGAATGTGTGATTTGTTAAAAACTAAAGGCAGAATGACAATGTATGAAGTTTATACAACATCCTCCATGTCACAATAAGATAAGAGTAAAAGTTTTACGTGAATGCTTTAGACAGTTTCTCATAAACTAAGTGATGATTGAAGTAGTTTCATTTATAATTTAGCGTCGATAGAATCAACCATTGCAATAAATTATAGTTTGTGTCAATGCATTCCTGCACAGTAAAAAAATTAATTTGTATAGAATTCATAAATATTCTGATTATTACTATTTGTACATAAATCAAATGTAAGTACCTTTTATTGCTTTATTGAGTACTTTAATGCAATATATTGCCTTTGGATATTTTACAATATCGCTTAATGGGAACTTATTTGATTTTACATACAAATTACTTTCTTTTTTATGGATATTACCGAAATTAAAATGTGAAGTTTTTGCTAAAAATAGTCATTATGATTGGTTCTAAACTCAATAATTATAAATTTCTAATAATATGTCGAAACAAATTATTTTTCAAATAAATAATAACTGTAAATATAATTCTCAAGGAAGTGACAAACAAAGTAGTTAAAATATATTTTTTATTTCAGCAAATTAAATGAGGATAATTTTACTCGTGTTTAAATTAATTCATTTTAAGAACATAAAACACTAGGTCACAAATGCATGCTTTTTTTAAATATTTTCTTTCGAATATAATATTTTTTTATGAAATTGTAAATTAAGTTAATAAAAGGTGCCTATGTCTGATTCGATGAAATAATATAAAATTCCGTGAAATTAACACTTTTTTACTGTGTATAAGAAATAAAAAAGAGATAAAAGTTAAGAAAGTATAAGAAAGCAAAAATAAAAAGATAAAGTTCAATACTATAATATTTAATATGCTTGATCATATGCAGGCATTAAATGAATCGTCTTTTTAAATTTAACTAGTGTATATTTTGTGTATTTGTGATATTTGTGTTTGGATTTTGCGTCGATTTTACAGGCTCGTGTATGTTAAGTACCGTTGAACGTGCTTTTTTGACGGTGACTCTAAGGGGAAGAAAAAATATAAGAAGATTACGCCAAATCTTTTTTAAAAGCGGTAAATTATAAATGTATGTCGCGCGTGAGCTGCTACATTAAGCATTTCTAAAAACGATGTATATGCACAATGGTGTAAAAGGTTAAAGAAAGATCAAGAGAGATGAATATGTTTTATTTTTTACTGTGCGAATGTTGTAGCACGTTTTGTTGAATTCACATTTGATACAATGCTGACAAAATTTTTTGTTTTGTTGATACTGGTACAGTACCAAATGTTCATTATTATTTTGATGTATTTAACATTCAAATCCTATTGAAAATGCTTAAATTTATCATTATTTATGACCCAATAATTTTGAATATATGCAATTGTAAAATATAGTCTAAAAAGCATGTAATTTTGTCAGTATGCACAAAATGTTATTCCAGGATGAGAAGAATCAAAAAAGAGCGACGTATTACAGATCACAAATGAAAAGTGAAGTAGAAAATATAAGTAATTGGTTAACAGCTAATCAATTGATCAAATTTTACAAAAACTTTTTGGCATTTCAAAGAAAAAAAGACTCAAATTTTCCAACTCCAATTAGGGCTATCAATAATATTCAAAGAATCAAATAGAATTCAAAGAACAAACAATGGATCCTTCGAAGCTCTAAAAAGTACATCTAATGGTTGTACGACTCAAAGCTTCGAATGCCAATTAATAAAGATTAACATATAGTGTACATATATATATTTTTTTAATTACATCAAAATTAAAAATGTATATATGTACATATATATTCACATGAAAAAAATTTTTATAGAATTTTTATAAAATTATGTAAATAATGAATTTTAGACATTTTTATTTTGAGATTTTTTTGTCTTTAATCTTTTTTAACGTATTTTATTATTTCAAAAAAGCCGAAAATTTGAATATTTTTTCTTCAAATCTTCGAAAGATCCTTCATGTTTGAAACATTCAATAATTCAAAGCTTCGTTTATCCTTTTGAATTTTTCAAAGCTTTGAATTTTATATGCATCTGAGTATATATGAATAAGTTATATTATTACATTAAATTTTAGTAAATTGTAAGAGATTGAATGATAGTTATTATAATAATAAACTTCACTTTCAGACAAGAATGTATTAATTTTGTCAGTGTACGTCAGTCTTCTTTGGAAAAATTATCTTTCACAATAATCTTTAATAACACTTTAAGTCTATTCAAGTGTATTTTATATACCGATGCGTTTTTAGATTTTTGATCTTTGTGATATTTTTGATAGCAAAATTAATTTCAATCTCTCAATGACTTTTTTTATTCATTCATTGATAAACATTGATAGTATGTCAGTATATTGATCGTTTAGATTTTTTGAACAAAAGATTTAAAGCATATTTTTTAGACTAATAACTTTAAGTCAATTCATTATTTTGTATGCTGATGCATTTATGAAGATTTTTATTCTAATTAAAATATTTTTAATATTTTGAAATTGGATACTCTGTAATTTATATATTTACATATGTAAATCAATTCAAATGTTTTGATTCCTTATAAATAAGATTATAAATAAATTAAATTCAAAATATAATTTTTAATAATTATTTTTAATAATTATTTAATTTATTTGTTTGAAAATAAATACTTATTTTAATGAAATGAATTTATGAAAGTTTATCATCAATAAAACTTGAAAAATTTTAATTGTTTTAAAAGTATTAATAATTAATATGAAATAATGTTTAATAAAGATAAAGGATTAAAAGGTACTGACCTAAAGGATGATTTTTCTATGTATTGTTGTTGCATTTCTTAATTCCCATAATATTTTTATTAACAATCTTTAAATAGGTATTAAAATTATTATTACTGAATGCGATAAACAAGTAATAGAATACTTGATTGCTTTGTCATTACTTGAAATTTCTTTAAAAAGTAAAATTAGAATTATTTTTTAGTTAGACGTCGGTAAGGTAGATAATTTCTGTTCAATTCATGAATATGCAGTCGTATGCAGTGTGTAGATATCTACAACTTAGTTGCATCAGAATGAAAAGGAGAGTGAAAGATAAAGCACTAATGAATGAAAAATAATAAAATAAAATTATTAAGGACGTCAGTATACTTGAAGCGTGACAAAAAAGATTCTTTCACCCAAATTCCAAGAGGCATTGCAAAATCATTTTTGCAGTCTTACCAAATGCGCCATGGCAATTGTACTTGTTGTTATGCTCCAATTTTACTGTACTAAAATAGTTGTATAAATCTGATGATTAGCAAACAAGAATAAGAAAGTGGACGATAAATGTTGTTTACAATAAGGTTTGTTATTATTTAATAAAGCGTTATGACAAATAAGCAAATGAAATCGTAATAAAGTTACTACGAAAAATAAATATGTATAATTATGAATTGTACGTCGTTGAATACTTTTTTATCTATTTTCATCAAAGTTTTGATGTAATTTTTTTTCTTTTGATAATTTACAAAAATGTATCCATTAAAAATTAAGATGAAAATTTTTTTTATCAATCAATTTTGTAACTATTGAGTTAGAAGTATAGCTTAATAAAGTATTTTTTTAAATATTATATTTAAATATAATTTTTATAAAACTATTTTATTACAAGCCTTCGATTCGTAATTCAAATTAATCTCGTAAATAATTTATTTTTGGTTTATGGAGTTACTTAAACCAGTCCGGATGTTTCTTTTAATTGCAAGTTATCTCTTAACTTGAATAGCGTATTTGATAAATAATTTGCATACGCGAAATATTTTATTTCCTAATTATAAAACATTAATTATAATTTATATTTTTTTTAAATGATGCTGTTTATAATAATATACAATATTATAAATTGTTGCATCTATGAAAAATTGTAGTGTTTATCATTATAGGTTATCTGTACAGTTAGAGCGTCTGCATGCAATATAACGAGATGCGGGGGTGTAACTCAGTGGTAGAGTGTCTGCTTCGCATGCTGAAAGTCCTGGGTTCAAATCCCAGCTCCTCCAGATTTTTTTTTTATCTTATTAATTAAAATAATTAAATATATGTAATAAGATTAATGTTAATCAAAAATTTCGATAAACGTATTTCACTTAATTTTGACTTATTGATCTTTGTCAAAATTAATAAAGATGCAGATTTTCGTTAAAATTAAATAATTGTGTACATTTTCGGTAATTATGTTTTAGTTACAATACACATTACTTAATTTTAATTATTTAATGATTATTCATATATTATTTTATATTAATAATAATCTCAGTAACATTTTTTGAACAATGATATAATTTATATTTTTTAAATCACGTAAACTAGGTACTAAAGCTGTGCTTATATTTAAAATTGAAATACTTACGTGAAACGACAAACATTGAGTTGTTCTCGTTATTGAACTTCTTAAAAATAGAGTTAAGATAAATTTCTTTGATAGAAAGTCATTTATACACGTAATAGGTGGCTAATCTTAGATGACGATTTTTGATTCTTTGAATCAGCATTTATTTATTTCAAATTACAAGTGAGCAAAATATATTAAATAATACAATTTTCGTGAATAATAATTTCCACACGATTGTTTGAAATTTAATACTGAATGTTTAGGCAATGTTTACATAAAAACAACAATGTAATGAATTAAATATGATGAAGGTCATGGGAAGACCTTTCCATGCACTTTTTATCGAAATTAATTGAAAATAGTTATTTTGATAAATTTGAAAAAGAAATTTTTTTTAAAAGCTACGTTTACGATTCGTCAGGATTAAGTAGAAGGACGGTAGGAATTAAATGATAAGTATTTTATAATAGTAAATAATTACGTTTATTTATAAGATTATTCAATAACATGAGATCAATATAGATATAGATATATATACATATATACACACATACATTCGCATATTATACACACATATAATGTAATATAAATATCAGATAAAAAATCTGGGTATGCTTTTATTTACTTTATTCTTTATTTATGTACATGAAGTTCGAATACAATACAAAATGGTATAAATGTTGTTTATGTGCTTAGATACATAGATAATTAAAAAGTAGGACATTGCGATTGCTTATGTTAATATTTAGAGATAAACAGAGGTATTGAAAGAGAGGGTACACAAGGTATAACGGCAAAGTGATAAAAGAATCAACAGTACATACACAAATCGACTGTCGGAGGATTCTCTTGCGAAGAGTAATCGCAATGGGCTCAGATAAGATTGGCGATTAAAGGAAAGTGAGGCACGTAGCTTAGAGGCGAAGGAGCGACGGGGGATCGGGCGGGGGTGGGGGATAGGAAGGTAAGAGCAAGGTCGAGGCGAGGAATCCGTAAACAGGAAGCGTGCGGATTGCACTTTGAAAGTATAACGCGAGAAGCAGATGGTCGTGCGTCCCGAACCATTGATAAGCACTTGAGCAGCAGGAGACGCGGTAATTTCTAGGGCATTCTAGTTACTCCTGCGGCACTAGTACTTAGGAACAGGACGGGATTTCTCGGGGGCGGTCCCTCGGGGCGCGAGGAGCGGCGCGGCTGCAGCAGGGCTTGGGCGTGGACCTCCTGGTGGGCTGCTGGTCGTCGGCCACCTGGAAAACCGGGGCCGCGTGAGTGGGCGGCGTTGATTGCCGGGGCCGAGCGATCTAATTCGGTCGCGCGGGGATTTGGGCCGGAAGCGGGCAATTGCCGGGCGGCCGGCGGAGGAAATCCCAATCAAGGGCGCGTCGCCCGCGGCTCATTGGATAATCGGCGGGGGCGCAAGTAGCAGGTAATTGCTCGGCACTCGGGGCAGGAAGCTCCCAATCTGGCGCGCGGCATGAAGGAGCGGCTTTGAGCGGGGCGCACAAGGGAGCCAATGTCGGGGCCGACAGTGGCCCTCATTGACCAGCTGGTCCGCCGGCTCCCACGGAGGCTGCGGCCCTCCGGGCTTATCGCGGGGGGCCGGGGGGCCGGGGGGCCGCGGCGCCGGGCCCGTATTTTTAGCGCCCGGGCGCGGCGACGGGCGGGGCCGGCCCCTTTGTCCGAGCGGCCGGCAGATGCCCCTCGGCCGTTGTCTCCCATATGGAGGCACTAGTGCGCGCCGCGAGCCCGGAGATAACGAGTCGGCGGGCGATCGGCGGGCGCGCGCGAGCGAGCACGAGGCGCGAGGCCGGGCGCCTCGGGCGGGGACCTCGGGAGCCCGGGCCCCCGGGTCCCCGGGCCTCCGGGTCCCCGGGTCCCCGGGTCCCGGGCGGCTACTTACTTGTCCGTCGGCGTGCGCGCCTCCATCTTAGGCACTGCGGGGCGATTGATCGGGGACCGGAAGCGCCGTCCGCCGCGTCGGCCGCCCGCCGGCTGAACTCTGACCTCGGGGGCCTCCGCGCACTCGGATACTTACCGGCGCGGCGCACGTGCGGCCTAGGTGCGCGCGGGTCCCGCGGCCGCCGAGCGCGAGCGCCGCGCGGCCCGATAGCGCCTATCTCCGGCCGCCGGGTCAAGAAGCCGCGCGATAAGCCCCGCGGGCGCGCTCTTGACCCCGCGGGCCGCTGCACCGATAGCGCCGCCCATACCTACGTCCCCGGCTGCACACTCGGCTGCTGCGCCCGGTCCAGGAGGCCCGCGCCGACCGCCGCGAGGCCGCCTCGCACGCGACTGAGCGATAAACTAGCCTTGATTGGCTTAATATAGCGGCGGCCGGGGCCCAATTGGCCGGCCGCCGCCGCCCGGCGAATCATTGGTCAATTTAATCCTAGAGCGCGCGCGCGCTCGCCCCGAGCCGAGCCGGGCGCATTAGCCATTCAGCCGGCGTTCGCTCCCTGTTAACGCGCCCATGTAGCCCCGGCCCCCACTTCCCGCGGCGGCGCGACTCCCGCGGGAGCCCCGGCCCCTCCCCCGCCTCTTTATGCCCGCGTCTTTCATCCCGACGGCGGCCCTCCGCCACTCGACCGCGCCGCTCCGACTGCCTGCACCATCCGACTAATAGATTAATCGCTCCATTCACCGCGCGCGCTCTGCCCCTCCGCTCGCCCTCCGAATCTCTATCTGGGCGCGCTTGTCGCCGAGCGCGCCGTTCGCGCGAGCCTCGTATTCAATCTAGACAAATTGTACCGACCCAGCTCTCCTCCTCACACTGGCTCCGCTGTCTCGGGCCCGCCGCCGAGGCTCTTCCGCGGCTTTTAACGCCGAATCGCGATCGATTTATCCCCCGCGCCGCCGATGCGCACTCGTGGATTTCTGCAAACCTCTAGGCGCGTCTGCAAGCGCCGCCGCTCGGCACAGCCGCTCCTTTCATCCGACCTCGCGGCTGAATCGCCCCCTAATGAGCCTGCGCCTCTTTAGAGGACCAATCGCCCAGAACCGTATTAATAGTTCAGAAGCGCTATATCGTAACGCTTTATTCGTTGTATCGCGTCGTTCGGATGAAGGAGCTCTAACGTTGTTTCTACGCAGAAACCTGCACCGCTTCTCCCCCGCTGCCGCACTCTGGTGCACGCTCGAGCTAAACTACAGAGTGTATTCCATTTTTCCGCTACGATGAAATCCTCGATAAGAAAAGGCTGGCGTGTTATTTTTACCTGGATCTTGTAACTAAAAACGTCGATGAATCAACCGCGACGTTCTCGAACGATCGCACGATATTTCACAAGAGTTTGGCAAAATTCTTCAAACAGCGCCAGCACACGTATACGTTAACCGAGCCGATTATTCATACATGTGCGCAGTAATTAAAGAGTCGATTGGCTCGATACGACAGAGGGCAGAGAGGAGCCGCGTGAGAAAAGGAAGGTGGGCCTAGGAGGAAGCGTTGCTCGCAGCGGTGGGCGGCCTATGGGCCCTCGGGCGAAAAACCCGAGCCCCCCGCAGCCGGGTCTTCCGGTGTAAATAAACAAGCGGCTCCACTGGCATATATATCTCCCCCGCGCGGCTGCACCGGAGCCCGGAGCGGCAGCCGAGTCAATTTACCAATTGAAATCAGTGCGGAGGAGGCCGGTGAATGAGCGCAGCCCGGGCTTATCAACCCATTGAGCGGCGGCCGGCCGGTTTTCCGCGCTCCGCGCGCCCGCCCGATTTCCCCGGCGCCCGGGAAACGGGCCCGGGTGCAACGCCCGCGGCCCCGCGGCTTCCGCCGATTCTCCAATTGGGCTCGTCCCTCCGGCAGGAAGCCTCGCGGTTTTCGGGAATTCCCACACGTCTTTGCCGCTCCCCTTAACCCGGGCCGGCGGCGCTTTTTGTGCGCGCACACAGGAGCCAAAAGAAATATGACACTTTTATTTTTCGTTCCATTCAGCTTTTATTAACAGCTTGCGCTTGATATATAGATACATGAGTAATGCACGAACAATACGCGTACGTGGCGGCGCACGAGAGCCCTTGCCGGAGATGACGGGGCGGCATTTGGAGCAATGACACTTACTTTCCTAGAACAATTGAAGACCGCAGGGCCAATTCGCGCTGGTCCGGAGACGCCGGCCCCGCCGGCAGGATCCACCGCCCCGACGCGGAAAGTAATCGCGCCGAGGCGACTTAGCGAGGGCATCGCCTACGGCACTACTACTTAGCGCGCGGGGGC
Source organism: Sycophaga agraensis (assembly GCA_018906755.1). Taxonomy (NCBI): domain Eukaryota; kingdom Metazoa; phylum Arthropoda; class Insecta; order Hymenoptera; family Pteromalidae; genus Sycophaga; species Sycophaga agraensis. The sequence continues at coordinate 554,725 of JACCIE010000086.1, read as the reverse complement.
GGAACCGGCCACTTGACTGCCCCGTCCTCCGAGGCCCCGCCACCCTGGGCCCGATAAGCCGCTCCTTATCCCGCGAGGCTTGCTCATCCGGTGGGCGGCCTGCGAGTTCGGGACGGTTCGGGATTGCGAGGGCAGCAACGGGCGCGAATCTCCATGACCGCCCGTTGTTGCGGTCACAAGCTGGAACGTCTCCGGGGCGCGTGGCCCGGCCCTCCTCCATGGGGGCGCCATCTGCGACCTGGCATCGGGGCGCCCGCCTCGCCCACAGCTTCTGAAACAAACCGAACCCTCCGCTCCCCGCTCCGCCCGGATTTCCCATGCGGGCCCTGCAGCCTCCGCGGCCCCGGTCCAGCCACCTTGCGGCCCACCTCGCGACGCCCGCCGCCCGCCCCGGGAAGGCCTTCCTGGCTCCGGGCCGGGATGGCGATCAATGCCGCGGATGCGAGCAGCCCGCAGCCGCTCCTTCCTGCCTTCCTAAACGCCATGACCTGTCAATATTTCCTCGCGTGCAGTAATCGCGCGCGAATTATCGCTCGAGATTACTCGGCCAAACAGTCAGACCTATACTATGTCAAAGCTATGCATCTGCTATTCTATCTCGAGGGAGATTTGACTCTACAAATACGTCTACTTAAAAGTCACGCGTGCAGTATAAGAGTCAGTAGTCATGCTGATATAACCTTAACTGATTCTTAGCTAATCATTCCTGATAAACCGTTTAAACTATCCGGGCTAATGTTATAAGCATACATAACGTTATTACAGCTAAACTCAGTTAAGTGTGTGCAAACTACATTTCCAAGCCACGCACACTGAGACGCACACGATACAGCTTAAATGCATTTGTTCTCTTTCTGAGTTCAATTTTTAAGAGTACCCAACTCCGTCTATACTTAATTTAAAACTCATAAATGAAAATGTAAATTTAGAATATTTATTTAACTACAACTAATAATGCACTGTAGTATTTAAAATCGTTTTCGAACAGTTGGTTGCTTTGACGATATCGCTGCAAATTACGACTTTAAATTTATCAATCCTAATTGTACCGGGATGTAGTAGACTGGATGTTAGTTAAACATACTTGATTCATAGATTAGCCGACATTAAGCCTACACTTAAAATACGGTTCATCGTGTCACTATTTTGTAAGTAAAAATCATATAGCATAATGCATATTGGCAATAATTAGATAATTAAGCTTTTCAAAGCTGCTAAAGTATGAAAAGCATATTTCTCAACAATAAATCAAATCCCGAGGATTAAAATTAACAATTTTAATTATTCTTTACAAATAATTTAGTTTACTGCAAATATTCTAGTGAATTTGGTATGTTGCTGCGAAAAATCAGAAATCACACGTGTACTCACTACGTATGAATGGAAATTTACAAAAGATCGCTGATTATCAATGAAAATTTTTATTGTACCGACATTTTTGTTATCTTTCAAAGCAGTTTTAACGTGGAAGCGTCTATAGTAAGTGCTAAAAAGTATATACTACTTAATTTTCAACTACAAAATAGTGATATTTCACTGATTAAAACTCATTCCCTGGAGTAACTGTTATTGACTCTTTTATCTAATTTATTAATAAAAAAAATTATTGATTACTTTATTTCCTGGTAGAACTATATAAATCAGAATTTACAGTACGTGCATATGGGTAGAATTTATACTATAAAAATGAATCGGTAACGATTCAGAAAAATTCCATGAAATTCCGGTCACTGTGAATTAGCAATAAAATTATATGGAAATGTAATAAAGTTCATTGAAATTTAATGAAAATTGATGAAAGAGGCTGTGCATTTTAACTTATTTGATGAATGATCCAATTTTTTTTAAACTTTAATGACTTTTCACTGATTTATTTTTGGACTGTAGCTTTGACCTCGTATTATGAAGAAACTAATATAAATAAACATTTGAAAGATATATAAATTGATATGTAAGCAGGTGGTATCGCTCGTGTTTGATGATACGTACATATGCGATCACGGTGTCGGGAACGATTTTAATTACATTTCTAGGTTAATTTTATTGACTCAAGATTCCATTAAATTAACACGTTGACTATAAAAGCTGATCTATTTCCTAGCAGGATTGCTCTAACGCACGGACGCGATCTCGGATGATTTTTATAGAGTTTACAGACAAATTTTATATTTGATTGCAGTATCGAGGTATGACAAAAGCTAGTCAGTATTTTCGACCAAGGATCGTAACGCCGTATAATCGAAGAGAGCCGAGGAGATACGCAAGTTTTGGGATAACTATTATTTGGAGAGAACTGCTGAGAAAACAGTGCGTTATCAAGGAAAGCGGCCGTAGCCGGTTTTTCTACGCGCGTGACGCGCCGAGCGAAGAAATGAAATTTCCATGGGAGGCGATCGGGGCCGTTTTCCCGAGGGCCGACTGCGCGGGCCCCATTGAGGCGCGGGCCACCGGCGGGCGGCGCACAAAGGCCCACATGTGGCGCATTGAGCCGGGCGCTAATCGGCCCGCCGGATTCCGGGGCGATGCACCAAAGCCGCTTAGCCGGTGAAAAGGGCGCGCGGGCGCGCATATAGCGCTTTCCGGCGAGTACGTACCTGGAGGCCGGCTCGAGGAGGTCCGTGCGCCGCGGCGCCCCGGCGCCGAGTAGCGTCACGCCCGGGTCGCGGCCAGGGCTGCACAGGTGCGCGGGATCACGTGGGTCGCCGACGCCGCCGCCGCCGCCGCCGCGGCCGCGGAGGCTTTTATCGCGAGACATGGAAATTAACGGGACCGGCGCGTTATCGCGGCCAATCGATGCAGCCTTTCCCCGAGGAGCCCATCCAGCTGCCGGGGCTTTGCGCAACCGATCCGCCTTCCAGCCGGCTTTGTTTACCTTGCGCTCGGGACGCCGCCCGCGGCTCGCGGCTCGCGCCTCGTGCGCCGCCTCGGCTGCCGATCAGCTGTACTGCCCGGCGCGGCTCGCCCCGAGGATGACTCATTTCGCGTTCGACGAGATGTTACTTGCTTTCCCTGGCAGTTGCCGAAAACGTGCCTTTGAAAGGGAGAGCGCTTTAACGACCGCCCTCGCGATTCATGTCGCTAAATAACAAACAACCGTGCGTAGTAGGATAAGAATACGGATATCCTACACGCGACATAAGGACATTTAATGTTCGTCAGCAGTGTAGTTACGCATTATTATACAAGTCCCGTGCCCAAGCCTTTATTGCCCGGGAAAAATAACGTATGGAAGGTGCGTCGCAGACGCGATCGCTCCCAAAAAGCAGTCGTCCCTTCAATGCCGACGAACGTAGCCTTGTCTCGCTTGTAGAAAGATACCGTATGATACCGCTCCATATCATGTTAAGTACTAGCGCACACATGTGACATACTTCTATGCAAATAAACAACACAGTTTTATAAAATCTATATATATTTATTATGCTTAAAAACTTTTGACAAAATATCACAACATACAATCGATCATAATACAATGTACAAGTCGAAAAAGAGAGATACAACGCGAAGGCGTGTTTGTAGTGATGCAATCGGCGTATTCGTCGCCGGCCTCATAGCACCTACCAGATTAAAATAGGGTAGCCGGCAAAGGAGCGGAGGCGCGAGGAAGGGCACGAAGCCGTCCGAATTAATCGAAAGCGAGGGCCGGCAGGAAGGGGCGTCCAAGGGGGCAGGAAGGGCTCGCGGCCGCCTCGAGGCGAAGGAGGCGTCGCGAGGCTGGAAAGAAAAGTCCGGCGGCCGGCTGCGCCGGAGGAGGCCGGGCCAGGAGAGCGAGGCGCGATCACGAGGGCCCGTGTCAATTCCGAGCGTCAATTGGCGCTCGTTCCCGGGCGGCGGCCCTAATGACCCCGGGAGTTTGCGCGGCCCGTACCGGGAACGGCCGGGGGGCAATTAGCCGCCGCGGCATATCTCCGGCGTGAGTGCAGGCGGCCCCCCGGCTTTCGCCAGGCGGATGCGCCGCCGGCCAATGAATCTCGCCGGAGGAAGCGGCCATTAGGCCCGCCGATCGCCCGGCCAACTGCGCTTCCGCCGGCCCCGATTTTCGCGCGGGCGCCCGGCTTTCCCGCCCGCGTGTATCGATCGCCGCGGCCCGCAGGCGCCCAGTTAAGTCTCGTTAGGCTCGTTTGGCCCCCCTCGCCGGGCGCACCGTCATCTCCTCGCATTCCTCGGACGCCGCTCGGATTCGGCCCGCCGCCGGGGCTCATTAAGCGGCCCTTCCTCGCCGCAACTGACCCATTGCCACGGCCTCCGCTCACCCGCGAATCGCCCCGCCCGCCCCTGCATATACATATATTTACAATTATATCCGCGCTCCCAATCCGCTCAATTCAGTCCTCCCAATCAACCGCCGCGCCCGCGCCGGCTGCCCAGAGCCGCCGCCGCCGCCGCCGCGTTCTGCTCCCGTTTGCAAAAAAGTGGACAAAATCCCGACTTCCCTCCACTTTTCAATGGCTTTTAATCGTTCGAACGCCAAAATTTTCCTCCTCCCTTTCCCTCACTGGCATACATACTCGTTTAATTACCTTCAAAATTCGTAGACGTCCACCTGTGCAGGAAAATCGAACCAAGTACTGCTTGTAACTTAAGATTCAACAAGTGTACACAGGGTATAGTAGATGCTTTTTATTTGTTCTTGCGTGCTGAATGCGCATATGCAGGTCACTTTTTTACAAGTCATTATTTATGAACTTTTTTTATGTAGTTAAACTAAAAAATGTATCTTACTCTTTCAAAAAAATATTTTCCAGTCCTTTGGAAAGCTTTGAACAATAAATGAAGTTATATGTCTACAGTTAGAATCGACCGTTTAGTGTTAAGAGTCGTCAAAGATTGAAAAACTATAAATTTTACCATTTTCAACATACAAATACTATACGCGTATTATATAAAGTAATTCGAATCTAAATAACGCTTAAATTGTTCTTTGACTTTTATTTTATTGTTTATTAGCATGAATTTCTGAAACTGACAATTCTATTAGTCTGTATATACGTATACAATAATGTGAAAGAACAATTCATGCAAGATTTATTTTGTTTGCAATAACTGTATAATTGATAAACAGTATAAGCTTGGTATGTTTGCATATTTTTATATTATATATATATATGTAACTATGTCGAGAGATAATGTAAGGAATACGGAATTGTCTAACATTACTTAATATGTCTATATGTAACATAATGTTAAAGCGTAATCGAATATTTTTATGCAGATGCATTTAAAACAAAAGAATAACGAATCTATGTATAAAAAATTAGCCTACTTTATAAAGCACTACAAATTAACATAAAACAAGAAAAATATCTGGTAAAATTAATGTTGAATAAATTAAAAATAAAACATTAGTTTACAAAATTGCACATACTTAAAAATGAGGTGAAAACAAAGTTTTTTTAACAATTACTACAAAAAATTGAAAACGTTACCAAATAATAAAACGGGAATAGAATACTTAGAAAAAGCTTTTGGTGCCTGGCTATAAAGTAAATTATGTTTTAATTAAAATAAAAGATAAATCAATGTTTTAAGTGCTAAATCTAAACAATATAGCTATTTATTTATGTTTTATAATTTTTTAAACTGGTATAGAAATAAAGAAATCTCATGGTACAACACATCTTTGATGAAATTTGTATTTACAATGAATATTAATAATCATCAAATCATCCGAACTATGTATGATCTAAAAAGTTAATTGTAATATTTTTAATTGATTAAATATGAAATAATTTACAACTATTACTATAATTACTGCTTCATTTTATGCAACTTGAATTATATTCCAGAATTGCTATGAGCACGACTTGTTTTGATGGCTATCAATGTAATCAGTCTTTCGATTTAAATGATAATTCCGTTGAAAACGGCGAATCGATACGAGCGATAAAAGTGCATAAAAAAACTTATATATAAATAATAGGATATAGATGTATATATAAGGAATTTACATAATGTAAGAAATATACCAAACATATCAATTGTACAGTTTGTGCAACCAAGGATGTCTTACTTGCATCATTTTTTTATATTATTTTAAATTAGTTATCGAGGTCACTAGAGAACTCCTGGAAAATATGAGATATATTCGTAGAGCGAAAATAGTAGATACTCCCAAGTCGGGCACAGTTTACAACGGAAACCTTTTCCCTGAACTAATTACGGGGGGACCTTCTTCCCCCTCCATCCCTGGTAGGAAATTGACCATAAATTATAGCCTTGCAACTAACTTATGCCCAGATTTCTGTAGCATAATATGTCCTACTATCTTAGCATAATATGCCCATATTATGTTAAATGATTTATACTGTAGATAATTCATAACCTCAAATTCATGATATCAATAATATAAGTTATTGGAGGGTCGTATATTATTTTCATAGTTAATGACTGAAAAAATTATATTCTTATATCAAAAACTATTTTCATACTAAGAGCACTGCTCGTTACATTTTTAAATACTAGTAGTGTATATGTATATACGAGAAATAGGCACAGATATGAGGAACAGCATATAGCTGTGCGCAACGAACTCATTCGACCTCTCTACCTTGCTCTACCAGCTTTATTCTTTATATTTATTCCTTATAAATCCTAACCTATTGCGGCCCTTGAGCTTGTATCATTCAAGCTTAACAGAGCGAAAGAGGCAAATAAAGCTTCAGTTGAAACTTTTAATTTCATTTGCACACCGTTCGAGCTTTACACAGTGCACAGTGAGCTTTAATTAAGCCTGTCAATATCTGTATGAGAAGGATTTGAGGTTATAAGTCCTAGCCGTTCTTAGCATAATTTCAACATAATTTTCAACATATTATGCCCAACTACCGTCGTGTCCTAGAGGTACAATATGGTCATAATATGGTACATAATCTACCCACAGAACATAAAATTTAACATATTATGGGCATAAACGCCTTAATTTCCTACCGGCGATGCTTAACGGCAGCTCGTGTCAATTTCTTACAGAGCACCAGGCAACTCACGCCTGAACGAGACTGTACCCTTCGGCACCTCTGATAAATGACAATAATGCTTTGGCTGCTACTACTGAGATTCCTCGCCTGAGCGGGCGTCTTCAGGGAACGCTTTACGATGCTGCGGCGTTAAATTTTAAGATATTATAATTGGGGAGGAGTGGGTGCAGCTGTTTTTCTTTTTCCCATTTGCTCCTTATCAGTGCGTTTCCGCCGTTCTCGAGAGTTCGATCGTGATTCCCGCGAAATACGAATAGTCGTATCCTGACGCCTGTCGCCGGGAATAATGATAATAATATCTAATAATGCTGACGAGGCCAAGACTGAAGAGGTAAAAAAAGATTGTCATTAAAATAGAATCAAAAGAGAAAAAATCTATTAAAATATATCGAGAGATCAAAGTTTCTAAGCATTTGGACAAAGTTTAGAAACCAATTTTGATAAAAATGTTGAAATTAAGGTGCTAAGTTTACCACCTATGAGTGGTGAAGCTAAATATTTTAGTGAAGGATCAAATACCAAGTAAGAAGTATAATTTGATATTTTGATGATAAGGACAATTAACTCTTTGAGTCCTTGGAGATAAGGGTTTCAAGGATAGAAAGAAAGGCTACAATATTTGGATCCATATGTCCGTTAAATCAGACGAGGCTTTGATTAGTGAACTAAAAAATATTATTTTCGTTGTAGTCGAAAATTTTATTTGAAAGCTAAAAACTAAAGTAAAAGGAATGTTAATTAGTAATGCGCCGAAATTCACGAGAGGAATGTTCGTGTGTCAAAGAGCGCACCAATGCGAGATCTTGAAGCGTTGCGTGCATTGTACGTTTCTTTATTCATGAAAACATGTGTAAGAGAATATTTCGAGGAATATTTTAAAGTGTTACTGGTAATAATTTTTCGCGAAGTTAGCGCTCAAATTTCAAAGTCCTTTCGAGATCATGAAAATAGGGATCTCAATCGTGGATATACGGTTTCCACAATATAAGACAATACAAGATTTTTAAAAATATTGTCTTGCTCTTGAATAATATTTAGACCAACGATCTTGTCTTGATCTTGAGTAATGTTGATTTAAAATTTCATTCCTGACGTATCTGCGTTCTTTCGATTTATTATTACTGAACTTGATTTTCCTTCACAATTAAACAAATCTTCTGCTTTTCACCATTTAAAGTAGCATATCGAAAATATAGATTGTAATTTTCAATCGACTGTGAACAAGATCAATACCAAGATCAATACAACGATCACGAGTTCACGACTTACAACTACGTACTGAATCTGGAACATACTCAGAAAACACACGCTGAGGTACTCGCAATACCGTCAGTGCCGATCAAAATAATAAACAGGGAACGAGCGAGGTCGTTCCGTCATTTTTCGTGAGACGATACATATTGACGCCAAGAAATATAAATAAATAAGTGCAAATCGATCTTAAATATTCACATATAGAACAAGATCAAGATTCTTGATAATTCTTGTATTAAAATCTTGTTTAGATATTGTTGTTGGTTGAAAATTCTTGATCTTGTTCTTGATCTTCTATAAATATTCTTGTCTTGATATTGTCTTGATTTTCAAGACAAGACAAGACAATATCAATATTAATCTCGATTATTGTGGTAGCCCTAGGATATATTACCGACGAAAGACGATCGAAGGTACGTGAAATATCACGTATCCCAATTTAATGTCGCAAGTACATCCCATAAGTCTCACTAATTTGTTATTCAAATTTTTAGAGTAATCGAGGTTTTGCAGATACTATCTTTTCTATTCTTTGCCTCCATTAAAAATAATCGAGATCCACAGAAAGAATAATAAGCAGGATGCTGGTATCGAAGGATATCATAATTTATGTTAAAACCGTTTTCTTTTTTAGCGAAAGAAAAGAAAACATGAAGTAGCGGGCGAGATTCTGAAAAGCTAAATCTAGAGCAATATTTTCGCATTAGAAAATTCAAGGGAAGCCGCAATTTTGTCCATTTTTTTTTGCAAACAAGACCACTGTGCTAATACGAGTGAACATTATCCAATTGGAAATTCAAAGCAACGAAACTGCAGCGGCACACCGCGGCTGGCTCCCGGCTCCCGCCTTAATTCCTCTCGCAGATAATATCGACGACGCTTGGCTCCATAAGGACGGGCTCGAGGCATCTGTGCACCGCGCTGCCCAGGATCTCGTCCAGCAGGAAGTGCACCAGACTGCAATTGCATTCGACACAAGTATTACATGCACCCGAGTTAGGGCCTCTTTTTTTATATACGGCCAGGCCGACTTACTTTTCGTCGCTGACGAAGCGCCAGAGGTACAATTGTAGGTAATGCGTGTCTACTTGGATCTGCTGCAGGCCGTATTTGCTGAAGGTGCGCAACCGTACGCATTCCAGGAACGTCTGCAAAAAGGTGAAGAATGATAAGACGGGCCCTCCGAAAGCCCGATAAATTGTGTCACTCGCGAATGCCGTGATGACGCACGGAGCCGGAGATGATTCGAGAGGTTCGCTGATCGCCAAGGGAAGCATCAACTTCGCCACGCAAAGTGGATAATGACGATAGCCGAGCTCATTTTATCATTGCGTGTTCTCTGCCCTCAAAGCCGCCACCTGCACTCTATTCTCCACTCAGCTGCCTCTTTTTTTTATACATTTTACGCGTCCGAGAGCTATGCTTCCCTTCATTCCTGCGGTTTTACTACTATTTTAATTTATTGCGTTCAACCGCTATTGTCTCTGTGCTTTAAAAGTTACCATTATTTTTTAAACTTATTGTACTGCATATTCTAATTCGCATCTTTATCAATTAAAAAGTTATAATTTAATTTTAATACTTTAAAATACTTTTTACCTTTAAACTTATTTTAATTATTCCTGTCAAGATTGAAGCCTTGTCAAACTTCACTGATGAAAATATCTCAATTCTTTCGGAAAACAATTTGTGGATATTTGATACGAATGAAGAATCAAGATGACTCGGTGTATATGATGACCAATTAGATCGATATTGATGCCTTGAAACGCTAGATTAAATAAGCTTGTAAAAAATTTCATTCGGTAAAATAAGAAAATGCTTACAAAATATATACTTAATTGTAACAAAAAAGTAGATATTTAACAAAGTCAACAAAGAAATAATGCTTTATCAATTTATTCGATTCATGAAGTAAATATTCTATACATGTACACTGTACCTGTGTGTTTTTCTGCTGCTATCACTGCTTCGATCAACTTGCCCTTCGTTATCATCATAAAGAGCTGTGACTTGCGATTCGATTGCAGTTATGTCCTCGACTACTCTCTTCATCACAGCTCGAACTGTTCTGGGCTCTATTGTATGTAACCAATCACGAGTTTCCACCGATTTTCGGAGCATTTGAGATACCGTTATTCCTTGAAGACGAACAAAGTGATTTAATAATTCTTGAGCTGTTTTTTGAAAGTTTTCACAAATTTCGGTCTCTAAAGTTACATCGTTTTTCGACACAGTATATTCTTCTATATTAAATAAGTCATCTGTCGAAGAGAGCTACAAAAATATTTTTTCAATCACTTTTGATTATTCAAAATAATATATCGTAATTTTCATGAATTAAAACATACAAGATAATGAACATTGCAATCTTTAAATTCAAGACACATTTTACTTAAGAGCAATAGTAATGTTGGTGGGAATTTAGGGGCTTCTATTCCTGTACAAAATCCATTTGCTGTTGCTGTTAAATGATAAAGAAAACCAACAACTAATCCTTCCCTGACTTCATCGACACAGAATCTTTGAAGAAACTGTGGCTTTAAGCCAAATGAAAGTTCTGGTTGTAAAAATACCTAAAACAAACAGGTTATTATGAATATCACTTCGTTTAAAAATTACAATTTTTATTACAATTTAAATAATAAAAATCAAAAAAAACTTTACAATTACAATTTTATTTACATACCAATAAATCTTGCAGGATTCCTTTTACTTTTTCAATAGTAGGCATAACAAGCATAGCTTGAAGCTCAGATAAACCACCATCACTTTCAGAAGAAACTTTTGAAGCTAAAGTTTGTCGAACTTTAGCAAGAGTTTCACTTAAATGTTGTTTCAATGCTGAAAGATGATTTCGACACTGTTTTCTGCCAGCTCCTATCAGGATTTCAGTACCAGTTCTATAAAAATTAATTATTTATAAACTTGATTTTCTAAATATAAAAATAAATCAGATTTCATATAATTAATAATTCACCTAGCAAAATCTGTATCTTCACAAAGTGCATTCATGGCCTGTAATCGTTTATAAAACCTGTCTAATGCTCTAACTAAAACTACAGTGTCAGCTACATTTTCTACTCTTTTCCCTATTAAATCAAAGTATTTTTTCATATTATTCATTATAAAAGTGTTTAGTCGTGAAACTGCCTTTGTATCAAAGTCATCACTAAATTCTGTAGTATCTAAAGGGGGTCGATTAACAAACATATCTTTATATGATGCAACAATCAAACATAAATCACTCAAGAATCCAGAACTTCCCATATCTACAAATTCAATAATATCATTTTCACACATATCCTTTAAATTTTCAAGTTGATCTGACAACCGCACATCTGCATGAGATAAAAAATCAGCACATAGCACATCAGCTGGCTCTTTTAATTGAAGTAGTAAGTCAACACTTTCTGCAAGGACTTTTGTTGATGCATCTGTTTTGTGAAATCGAGTTCTTAGTTTTGTTTTTAATTCTTCCACAATTTCTTCACAGTCTTTCTGAATTCCTTCAAAAGAGGGCATATTTCCATATTGATTTAACACTCTTTGAGCATGAATATAGTCTTGAACAGCCTGAAATTCATTTTTAATAAATTAATTTGAATAATATGTATAATTATTAATTAATTAATATGTATTATAATTATATAACATACTTGGTTATAATTTTCATCATTTATTTTATCTTTTAAATTATTTGGTAATTTGAATAAAAACTGTAATTTTCTTAATAGTGTATGAACTGAAGATAGTCTTGCAATTTGACGATGAGTACCATGCAGTGTAGATGATATCTGATCAGAAAACGAGGTGATACTCTCCATGTTTTTAGCCAATAAATCCATTGATTCTTCCATTTGATTAAAATCATATTTCATCTATAAATTGAAAAATAAATAAAATACTAAAACTAGTTTGATTAAACATAAGATTTTTGAAAATTGACTTTAATAATATGGTCAAAAAAATTTCATAATAAGGAAGTTTATAAAGTTACCTTTCGTACAGTATCAGTTGCTGATATAAATTTATTGTAATTCTCATATACAAGAGTTTGCATGTCAGAATGTAAAGTTTGTGTATCATGAACAATTTCAGCTTCATGATCCATTACTTGCTTAAGATTGCAATTCTGTAAAAAAAAGTTTAATAAATCAAAATATTATTCAACTTTGCTTAAATTAATTAAAGACAGTTATTTACTTTGAGCACTTTTTGTAGGTATAAATCACCATTAAAATTAGGTCCATTGATATCATATGGATTACCAGAACTTTCAGAAGTCATTTTTGCAATTAAATATTAATTTAATTAATTGTTATCGCTTATATCTAATTTATAAGTATTTGACCTATCTATAGTCGGATTTCGATATAATTCAGAATTCTGTTAAATATACCAAGTTTTTAAATAAAAAGTTTAATTTAATTTTCTTTATTTACAAGCACGATATTAATAAAATATAGGAGGAATAAAACTTTACATAAGTATGTTTTTTAAATATGATGCTTGATATAGGTTATAATGTAAACGTCATCTTGTGATGTAGCCGACGAAGATAGACGCTTAAAAGAAAACACTGTTAGCTATGCTCTGCTGTGCACTGCATAGATCTCGTTTTCGAATGCTTTTATTACAATTATACACCTATTATAATGATCAATAATGACTAAATTAAAACAATGCGTCAGTAAAATTGATATATTGCAGTAGAAAAATCAATTGCTTATAAAGTTATAAAGCCTTTTCCGAGCTTTTTACATAAAGTAGAAAAATAATTAATTTTTTCGTACACATTTATAAATGTTTTCATTTTTTATAAACAACTAAAGTTATATTACATTTTCTTAAAATGTTTTTATTATTGAGCAATTTTAACTTCCAAGGGGAAGTTATTTTGCATTTTCTTTATATATTTTGATATTGTAATTAATTTATTCCTATTTATTCTCCTTATTAATGTGGAATTGTCTTTATCATTTTTATGCATGCATTCAAATTATAGCGCCTCTTATAGGTATCATGTTTCTACGCGCGCAACTTATGCAGAATTCTGTTGGACACATAGATGCTCACGTATGTCCGCAGTCACTATTATAGATCAGTCGTATTATATCATTGCACCACTTATCTGTCGTTAGTAAGTCGAACAGATGGGATACAGAACTTTTTAAAAAAATTCGTGTTTATTAAATACATTTATACACCATGTAGACCCAAGGGTATATCAATTATAATATATGCAATTCATTATTTGAAATTTTAGATTAATTTACGTTGGATAAGAAAAACGATTAAAAGTTATGTATAAAATACTCCCACTTAAATCTTTAATTAATTTGATTCTCAATATAAAATGTCCTTGTGAAAGAAAAGTGTTGCAGAAACGACATATGCCATGATTATTGCACAATGCTTCATATTGTATAGCAAGTCTGAACTAACGATTGATGCTATTGCTGTCATATTTTGACAGCTCCTCGGTCTTGAACACCTGTAATTTGATTTTTGTAATACTGAATCAATTTTAAGTATTTAAATAATTGATAAGCCTTCAATATTGTAAACAAACGTAATTTTTTTTAAGTGGAGAAAACGCGGATGAATACATTGACGCACAAGCAAATAACTTTTAAATAGCAAGTATTACCAACTTGTTGCACGCAAAGCAGATTCTGATTCTGTATCTGAAATGGTGTGATGCAGCTGATGACGCTGATGAGTGAAAAAGTAACCTTTCCTAAACATAAAAGAATACACTTTTTAAAGAGTGGAAAAATATTTAAATGTCGAATTATCAAAGGTAATAAATAAACATTATTTTATTATGTTTCAAGCCTCAAAATTTAGATAATAGTTTTGTATTGGAAAATTATTTGGTAAAATCAACTGGATATTTGAATGATTAGTTAATCGTAGCATTACAATAATTAATAATGCATTTATATGGGATTCTAGACGATATCTAAATAAAACACTTTTTAATGTAGAACAATGAACAGATATATAATTAATAGTAATTTTTAATAAATATTTTTATGGTACCTTTAGTTGTAGAGGTTATGATATCAGTTATTATAAGATAACACTTTTTTCCTTTTAAATCCAAAAATACTGTTAAATTTTATTTAATTAACTATTTAATTTTTTTATTTAATTATTTGTGTATGTAATTATTTCAAACTATAAATAACAATTTTATTGTTTAATTAAATTTTTTTCTAATAATACCTCAATTATATATATGATGTATTACAAAAAGTTTCAGTCATTTTTATAGCGCATTAAAAAATTTTAATATAATAATTAAATAAAATATTTGCTTATTTTTTTAGATGAGGATATTTGATCTCAATGTACAAAGCTAAGTCTCTTATTATAGCAATTTGTTTTATAAATCAATGGAAAAATGCCACATCCATGTGTTGTTTGTGGTCGTTCACGTATGAATCCTAATAATAGAGTAGAGGAATATACCTTTTTTGGATTTCCAGTCAATGATGAATCTAGATGCAAGAAATGGTTAGAATTTTGTTGCAGAGAAGAACTTTATAAACTAACAAAAAAACAATTACTTCAAAGAATGGTTTGCTCTAAACATTTTCTTTTATCTGACTTTTTAAATGATTTTTATGATAGATTAAATAGTACTGCAATCCCAAGTATTTATGATCCTAAACAAAGTTTATACAACATCGGTTGTGTTTTGTGTGGCCGTTTTCGAAAAAACCCTTTGGGTTCTGAGAACGATGGAGCAACTTTTCATCACTTCCCTGGAGAAGAATTTCGGTGTTTAAAATGGCTAGATTTTGTTGGTGTGGAATCTTATTATCGACTTACTAGAAAAGAAATAATGTTTTGTTACATATGTTCAAAGCATTTTGACAGAAGTCAGTTTTTACCTGGATTTCATAATCGATTACATGATAATGCTATTCCAAATATCAAGTATCCTGATGAAAATGAAGAAAAGTATAGTGAATCTTTTGGAGAATTGGAACATGATGGAGAGTTATTTAATTCTTCTGCTAAAGACAATACAAAAATAAATCCTTTACCAATATCTGTTCTTGAAAGTCAGGCTTGTGCAGCTTGTGGTCGATTAAGATCAGATCCAATGAACAAGACACAAAAGTTAAAATTTCATCCATTTCCTGCTTATGAAATTGGTAGATGCCTAAAATGGTGCCAATTTTTGGGAAGAGAAGATATTCTGAAAATGTCTCCTAATCAAATTCGTAGATTGGTTTTGTGTTCTGGGCATTTTCAAACTGGTCAAAATTTTAATAATGGAAATGGACCTTGTGATGCTGTTCCTACCATTCAGGAAGTTAAAAAAGATGACTTGCTTTTTCAAATTGTAGCTTTACCAGATAATAATATGGATGTAGAAGAAGCCAGTAAAATTGTTAGAGCTTCTGTTTCAAGTAAAAAGCCAAAAATAGATCCTTTAACTAAGCCAACCCCATTAGCAAAAAAACGAGGCAAATCAAGGAGGCCAACTTTTATTAATATACCAAAAATTGATCCAAAAGCGGAGAATTATACTGTTAAAAAGCTTCCTATTCCTACAGTTAATAATTGGAAATTAATTGCAAATCAATTTCAGCCTATTACTATATCTAATAATTTAGTCAGTAATGTTTCTCCAGATATAAAAAAAGTTATTTTGCCATTTACAGGAGATATTTCAAATTTGGGAGCACCTATTCCAGTTAATAGTTTGTCAAGCATACCTCCTGGATTATTGATAAAAATTAATTTACCAGAACAAGAAAAAAATACTGTAAAAGCTGTTAAAAAGAGGGGGAGGAGAAAAATTGTGCAGGAACCACAAGTGCAACCAATTCAATATATACAAGTGCAAAACAGGCCTCAAATTGCACCTCAGCAAACTAATCGTCAAACAGTAATTTATAGTGATATGTCTGAAGTTCTTCATATTCCATCAGAAGAAATGGTAGAAGAAGATATAAAAGATTCAACAGAAGAATACATTGAAAATTATGAAGAAATTGATGAAGAAAGTGAAATTATTAAATCAGAAACTTATGACGAAGATCCAAAGGATGAAATGATTGTGGATGAACCGCAACCAAAACTTAAAATGTCATCTAGATGCAGAAGGACAATAATGCCAATTCAATGTGAATTAAGACGTTTTCTTAATAAATTAAAACCTCATGTCAGGAGGTTGCCTAAAAAATCAAAGGCTCAAGTGAAACTCGCTATTGTTAATATGGTGATAGACAGGTTGTGAAGCATTTTTAGTGAAAATACATATCAAAGGTAGTATGAAAAGTTGAATAATATATTAAATTTAAAGTTTATTGATTCTAGACAGATACTAATCAAAAAAATGAAAGATCTTACTTTCAAAATTACAAAGAAAAAATGTTTAAATATATTTTATCAATAGTTTTATGAATACCATCAATCATGTTACACATTTTTTATATATATTTATATTTAATGTATTAAATCAGATGTTTCACATTTCATACTGCATTATTGAATGATGTAAATAATTGAAACTATGAGTAAATTAAGAAATTATACTAACCTATTGTACAAAAGATAATTTTACTTGATTTAGCAAAATAAGTTCTTCAGTTTTATATTAAGAAGAGAAGATATGAGGCATAATTTTTGTGAATAATATTTGTGACATTTTTGAGTGGCATATAAAATGAAAACCTATCATTACTTTTAATATTAGTAATTATTATTATACAAATATGTAAATGTGCATTATTATACAATAATTGTAGTTGCTATTTTATCAATTTTAAAGCAACAAAAGGAAATTTTGTGTTAGATGCATTTTACAAATCATGTATTCGATTTCTTAAAGACGCAAAGTTATATTCTTCTAGGGATGAAAAAGAATCTTAGTAAATTTTTTGTAATTGGAATTTTCATTATTTTGATCTTTTATATGTTGTTTGAAATGATTCTTTTAAAATTTATCACTAAGTTTATGCATATTATTTTTTATTCTTTCTCACCCTGTTAAACTATTTTTAAGTGGTGCGAATTTGTTAATAAATTTTACTGTACATAAATATTTGTGTATAAAGTAACATACATAAAGAATGATATTCGAATACAAATTATTAATTTCTTCAAAATTGTACGAAAATTCGAAGAAATTGTTATAATCTAAATTAGCATGAATTTTAAATAAATAAAATAAATATTATTTTATACAACTTAGCATTTTTTTTAGTATAGAAGCTGCACCAGTTAATGTTGTATTTATTAACTATAATTCATTATAATCATATACAATTAAAAATAATTTCATGTTTGCATTTCTTAAATTCCAAAGGAAATCATTTGGAATTATGTGCAAATTTAAAATTTAAATGTATATAATTCTGTATTCTATACAAAGATATAAATGTGTAAAGATTAAAAATAATTTACATATTATGATTTAAATAATTTTTTAAATACTGAACTTTAATGAAATTGAACAAGCTATGCTTGTTCTGCAATTTCATTTTCTTAATTAACATTTGTTTTTGGATTAAAATTAAATTCTAATGATAATTTAAAGCTTTTAATGTAAAATAAATCTCTGAAATGATTATTGTACTTATACATAAGTATATATATATATATATATATATATATATATCTTCAACAAAGCCAGCTTGAATTATACAATATTTACATTTACGATTAACTCAGCAAGTTAATGAAGAGCACAATATTGAGCAATTTATGAAATATATAATTATAAAAGCTAATTATAGATTTGCTGGTCAATTCTTAAAATTTCTTAGCATAAATAACATATTACAATAAATTTTTTCGTGCTTAGGTGTTTATGCTTACATCCACATAAAATGATTTTTTGGTTTTCATAATTTAGCATTATTAAAGTTACTTCGATTAATGAGCAATTTTCTACAATTTGCCCTTTTTTTAGTAGAATAAAAATAGAATTGACACAAAACATAATGAGCTTGTAAATTGCATTTAGATTACTTCAAATCTATATTAATCTATATTGATGTTTTTATGTTTAACATATATACTTAAATATGTGAAGATACTTTCCAAATAATGAAAACATTAATTGAAATTCAAATACAAATGCTAAATGTTTTTTTAACTACGAAGACTTTGTAACCTATTTTTCATTTCTTCTAGTTCTTGGTCATCGTTTACATCTTCTTCGGCTTCATCTCTAACTGTAGATGCTCCAGGAGTATCAGTAACAACTTCAGGTGCCCTTCCCATTTGCCCTGCAGTTACTTCCCACAAAATCTGAAAATAAATTAATTTTAATTTTTGTTTATTATTTTATTTTCAAATTTTATATGCTAGTAAGTTATAAAGCTCACTTTATCAACTTCTGCATCTGCAGCTTCTTCCATTTCCTCTGAGTCTTCCATTGAATCTAAAGTTTCATCCATCATTTCTTCAATAATGCCTGCTTTCATCATTTCTTTTGACAGTTCTCTCATAGTTGATGCAACTTCTGGAACTTTAATAAGCGCTTGCATTGCTTGCATTACTTCTGTTGATTTTGAAACAGATCCAGCAACTCTAATTGTTGCGAGCTGGTTTTTCATTTGTAATGTAACAGAGTTTAAATGAGCCTTTGATGTATGAAGTTTATTACATGCACTCCTTGCTCGAATAACTTCTTTTGCTAAAATTTTACATACATCTTTGTCACCTTTTTTAGCTGCATCTTTTAACGATTTTTTCACTTTATCTTCCTCTCTTTGAATAGCTACAATAATATTGAGTCATTATTATAAATATTAATAATTATTACCAAAAATGTAAACAATGTTTATAATGAAAAGCCAGTGACTATTAACATCAATATGAATATTTTAGTTAATTCAAAATTTATAAAATACTTTCAATGTTTTTATTTATAAGGTTGTCAAGGTTTTATTCTCTATACTTATGGTATGACTCACCTCTTACTTGTCTATCGATTTGATAACCTTCTTTTCTTAGTTTGTGAGCCCATTCATTAACCTACAATTGTAAGAAGATGTGTTTCAATTTCTAAAGTAAATATATAATTTTGCGCGTAATTAAAAAATACCATTTCTTTGGGATTTTTCTCTTGAGATCGTCCAAAGAGACCCATGTTTATCGCTTGACACTTCTATTTTCTTAGGAACCTTGCTATGAACTTATATATGTATTCAGTTTTGAGCATTTTCGGTACAAAGTTGCGTTTACGTATTAGATCTACACTCTACACTAGCGCCAAATCATAATGTAATTTCAATATGGTGGCAGAATCAGGAAACACAGGACTGAGTTTTAAATTTCTGGTTATCCACGATTCAAGTTTGAATTGATATTTTTTAATTTTTACGATAACAAAGGCTGTTCATATACTTGAAAAATTATTTGTTGTTTTCACTAGTATCATTCATAAGCGTTTATAAATTGTATCGGAGCCATACTATAGAAAGCTGTTATATGCAGTCGATATATTTCTAATTGTGTATTTCCTTAAAGCATTTTTAATAAATGAATAATCTAGATAAAAAATAACTCTAGCATATTAATTTTGCACACTGGCCTTTTTCAAATTATATTCTATCAGAGGAAAATAATAGAAATAATTTGATAAATAAGTATAAATAATTATATTTTTTATTATAGATATACATTCAGACTTCAGAGTCTACAAACAAATTAAGTTTAAAGACTATAAACAGTATTTAAAAATAGAAGTAAATAAAAACTATATTTAGGTAAATTTATGAAAAATAATTGCGATTTTGATGTTAGTAACTTGTTCGTGTATTAAAAATATTATCAAAATATAGTATTGAATGATTTATTCTAAATAATCACTATTTTTTTCTGAAAAGAGTTTTTTTGGGTAAAATCTATAGGTTCAATATATTTTATAATTAAAACTTTATTGTAAAATAACTCTACAATCTATATTTTTACATAGTACATTATTTAACTTATCTCTTAATAATTCTAAAATTATCTTACCAATTATAAATAATATTAACAAAATATTAGTAGGTTAAAAAGTATTGGGTTAAACGCTTGTGACTTTTGTGATAATTTAATGATTGATGTGAACGAAAACACTACTTTCAGAGTGTCAGTATAGAAAGGCTCCACTGGTAAAGGATTCATCTAGCTGTAACAGCCAATGTGCTCTATATGAATATTATCTCATTCAATTTCTAAATTAATTTATAAATATTTGAAATTTTTAAACTGTTCACATTTATTTTATATTGTTTAAAATTTTAACTCAATGAAAGTTTATTTTGTAGATTATTAGTACAGAGGCTATAGAGCCTATACAATTAATTTCTAATTCGAGATCCTGCAATTATAAAATCCTTGACTAAATTCAAAACATTTTTTATTGTTTCCGTTCCCGTTCGTACTGTAACATTTTCTCTTGCATATCTCTGATACTTGTACGGCGGTCCAACCCCTCGATCTAATAATGATCTACTGCGCGCTCGTCGCAACTTAGTAAATATTGGATTGTTCCTTTGGTAATTGAATACATAGTTCTTTACAGTTTCATCGTTGCTGTTATCGTATTGTAAACTTTTTGTAGTCGTTGAGTCTTTACTCCATGCGTTGCTTTTGCGCAACTTATAACCATTGCCCCGATAGCGATCTTTGCGAATTTTATTTCTCTTATCGATCGCGTTAACCATTTGATCAGTCGTTGATTCGGGTTTAATAACATCAAGAGCAAGATTTTTTATAACGTCTGTTCGTTCATTTCCAGACATTCTATAAAAATTGATGATTTTCTTAATAAACGAGTTCAACTCGTTTAAGCCAAATCTACTCGTTTTTTGAGTATCATCAGAATCCGAATTTATTTCAAAAACCTCCCCGGAGTCTCGTCTAATCCGAGATCCTTTGGATTCATCTCTTTTTGACGGGATCTTCATAGTCACACCATCATCTATAACAAAAATTAATGTTGTATTCAAATACTTTCTAAAAAATATTCATTTAAAAACTTCCTTGGAACATGCAATGTACCTGAAAAATTAAGCTCCGAAATTATTTGGTCGTTTCTCGCTTCGTTTACAATAAGTCCATTGCTTCCGGTTGGGAGGCAACAGGGGCATTTTTTATACATAAATTGTTTGCACGCCTCGTCGGAGAAAGTAAGAGCGAACGTGCTATCTGGTAACTTCCTGATTGCCAAGGGTAATCGTATGCCGTCACCGACGTATATCAATTTAGAGCTTCGTAAATCAATCGTATTCTTTATCTGAGACTTCCCGAAATTAAGAGGCACGAGTCTACCTAGGTATAAAGAATCTTTGAAAATAGGCGAATCTGTGATAAAGTCGTTTTGAGGTGGAAATTCAGAAAGAGTAACTCCTGGTATATGCACATTCTGATGATAATGATCTTTTATCGAAACTTCCGATTTCACCTTATTATTATATTCACCAGTCTTCAAAGCACTGGTCTTCGAAGAGATTTTTCCTGATTCAATTAGTACATTTATGTGGTTTATTTCTGGATCTAATACATATGGATGATGTCGTTCTTTGTTTTTGTTAGTTTGTGTAAATGCAACTTCTTCTCTCAGTGGCTTTCTATTTCCGGTATGATCCCAATGATTCTCTGGAGTCAACTGTCTTAATGAGGGGGTATAATAAGGTATGTGTACGTTATTATGTTTGTCTAGTGTAATTGGAAAATGCTGTTCTTTATGTTTGTAAGTTTCCGTATTTATCATTTCGTGCTTAAGTGGCTTTCTGTTTATGGTAAGATCCCAATGGTGTTGTGGAGTTGTTTGTTGAAATAAAGGCGCGTAATAATTTACGTTTCCAGTAAATTGTGCTAATTCTGGTATTTCAGAATTTGTTATTATTTTTGAGTTTTCTTTAGTAGGATAGTGAATTGCTGTTTTAGGTACAAAATCAACAGGAGGTTCAATTTTTCTTTTTAATGCAGTGGACTGCGGAATATCACTATTTTCATGATTTTTTATATATTCTACAAGTCCATCATTATCTGAATGATATTTTATGGGTTTTAACTCCACAGATTCATCAATTTTTGATTTTAAAAATCCAGCGTCCATAGTTTCAAGATTTTCAATTTCTTCGTTTAGAAGTGCATAATCCATTGACTTTAGATCTTTTATCGAGTCTTGATTTATTTCATCTATACCAAATTCTTGGTAATCTGGAATATTGCGAGGTTTTAAATAATTACTATGTGATTTTTTAACCGGATTTTTTTCTGAATCAAATCTTTGTTCGCCATATAATGCAGGTTCTGCTACAGGATCAATCGGAACAGTAGAGTAATCTGTTGTAATTTTTTGTTGAAAAATATTAGCTTTTTTTAATTGTGTAGAAGGTAAATTTTGAATACCATCTTGTTTTTGATTGAAAATTTGTGGCTCTTGTTGAATAAGAAGGTTGAAAATTTGACGTATAGTTGATTCATCGATGACACCCTTTTCTTTATCCAATGAATGTTTTATTGCTTTTATAATTAAATTTTGAATGACAGGATGAGACGCAGCTTTTTGCCCAATTGATGATCTGTTTATGATATTTTCGATCTTATTAAAAACTTCTTTTGGTGCATTTCTTACAGAGCTTATAGTCGACGCTTTTTGGAGTGTCGTGATGCGCTCTGTGACCCATTGACTATCATACAGCGGCTGGTCGTTTATGGTCATTGGAGCAATGGTAGGGTGAGGAAGGGGAAACGAATCAATAACATTGTGCAGTACATTCTTAATCATGTAAGGCACATTTCCGATAACGGGTTCACCAGTCACTTGAGATAACAAATCACTGGTTATATCTATGATCATATTTTCAACTTCAGGTTGTAAAAACAAATTTTTTAAAATAGGCATATCTAGAATTTCTGGAAGTAATTCTTGATTGTGGGCATTGACAAGTTCAGCCATATTTTCTTTCCTATAATTGGCAAATAAATCTTGAGCGACACCAGGCACAAAATTATTTAAAACTTTTTTAATTGTAATCTCCAAAAGTTTTTCATTATATATTTGTTCGGGTGTTGGATGAGAAGGAATTGATGAAAGATCAGGATTTATTGTACTAAAATGTATAAGATTTCCTCGAGAAGTGCTTTCGTAAATTGTAGATGGTCTTTCATCTACAGATTGAATTATCATTTCTAGATCATCGGATCCTACTTGTTGATTATTTGAAGATTCTAGAGGTTTTTGATATATTTCTGTTCTAATACGTGTTTCATATGGTTCATCAGAACTATTGTCAATTGATTTTTCGTCATATTTTGGTGATCGATTTTCTTTAGTTGCAGTAGTTAGGTCAACTAGTCCTTGAGTCGAGGTGTACGTAGTTTTCAAAGTAGGTTTTCTTTCTGAAGCAAAATGAGATTTGTATTCATTATTCTCTACATCTTCTAATGTTGTAATTAGTTGAGAAACATTTTTAGGTTGATTTCCATTTTTTATTAAGTTATTTGTTGAATTTTTTACAGAATTCGTTGTATTTTTTTTTGAACTACTTAAAATATTTCCTAGTTGTAGTAGCGTCGGAAGTGGCATAAAAATGAATTGCTCTGCACTTGCATTCTTGTTTGTATTCGTTTCATTATCATTTGACGGAGATCTACTTGATATACTGCTGTTTTCAAAATGGGTTGTAGATTCATTTATTTTTGTAACCGTATTACCCTCAATTATTTTGATCTTAGTTTTGAATAAAGTCATATTTTTACTATTTGAGTTTTGAATAGCATTCTCATTTTTATATAGGGGTGTAAATGCAGTAGTTGTTAATGTTGGTACAGTTGTGCGGATTGCATAAATCTCCCGTGCATCATTATATGATTCACTATGATTGAGATCTGTAACTTTAATTGATTGTAGACCAATACTTGGTTTTATAACATTTAAAGTTTTCTGATTAGATTGTTTATTATCAAAATAATCCAGCTCCGTAGTGGAGCCATAGACTGTATTTTTTTCGTTATCAGAATATAAGTAGGAGTTGAGTGTAGTAGGTTCATAGTTTGTCGTAGGCGCTGATTCGGTATTCCTTTCATTGTTTTGTGAATATTTATTTGTTTGCAGGAACATTGGCTTTGAATTCGCATTCATTGTTGATGATCTTATTGTAGGGATGGTGGGTCGCAAAAGCTTATTAGTGGACGCGTAGGATTCGCTTGATCTTTCATCGTTGTTTTCTGTGGATGTACTTATCTGCTCATTTTGATTTTCCTTTAAAAATCTATTGATTGATGTACTTTCAGAGGATGTTCTGATATTATTGGTCGGTTTTATCGTTGTCGGGACAACGCAAACAGTCTTTCCATTCAGATTAATACAACCATTGAGATTCCTCAAATCTTTATCTATGCTATCGCTTGGTTTCGGCGTTACGGCCTTTGGGTTAGTAACAAAGTAATTTTGTTGGATGGATGGCAACCCATTGTATGTGTAACCGAAATTAGGTACAAAATAAGGATTATACTGATAAAAAGAATAAGGATAATTTGGCTGATAGTTCGGTTGTACTTTTATTTTTGGCGTTTGATAATAGAAAAATGACGGACGATTATCTTGTTGTTTTGCCCTTATATTTTTATCTACTATGACTCTTTGATCAAAGTTTACACTATTAGCAAAGGGTATATGGAATTTGGTCGGTTCTGCTGATGGTGCTTTTTTAATGTAACCGTGATTTGGATCACGAGTCTCTATCGGCGTATCGAATATTTCTGCAGACGTATCTTCTTCGTCGTAAGGGTATTCCTTATCTTCTGGTAACGCTTTACTATTCCAAGAGTATATATTATTCCCATCCTGATGCCGACAGGGCCTTTCGTGACAACCATCAGGATGACAGAAGCACATGAATTTGCTTTGTCTCGCATCACGATCCGAATCAATGTTCGGATCTATTATAATTGCGATCGGCTCCTTGTTTCTTGCAGATCTTTTATTTTTTAGAGTATTCTGCGCTTTCGTAAGCTTCTGAACAAGTATTTTTGAATCAGGGGTTGGCCTCAAGTCGATGTAGGGCACTGTCGTCTCTTCGTCCTCCTCGCTTTCCGGGAATTCAGTGGATTGGGCAATAATTGCATTCTTCTCGAATGTATTGCCGTGACGGAGAAATATTTTCGGGGCCTGTCGTGGTTCACGAGTAAATTTTCTAAGTATGCGTTCTGTGATCTCATTGATTTTCGAAGATGCTTCTCCACGCAAATCCTCAAAGTTTCCGGCCACGCCAGCAATGTTATTAAAAGGCGCAAGAGCACCGTGGTTTGTCACATCGTTTGCGCCAGTCAGTTTTTGCTGTCTATAAAGAAAAATTTGTTATGCCTACATTCAGAAAGAACGTGTATTTATAGATTTTTGTTTCGATTTGAAAGTGTTTTATAAAATCACGTGTATTGGTAACAATATAAAGGAATGTCGCACAGAGAATCGCGTATTTTATTAAACGAGACATCTGTTTCTTGAAATTAAACGATTTATATAAACACGCGAGTAATAAATAATCGTGTGGAAATATGCCGGAAGCATGTTCATTTCTTTCTCGCAAAAACCGATTGATTGTTTTCGGAAGTTCATATCGGGAAAATGAACCTGTATTTCATGGCACAGCTTACAACGCGACGTTTGCATCATTCCTTATACATTGTTCATGAAAACATAAATACAAACTTTTACTGAATTGGGAAAATATACAATTTTAAATCTATATTATACAATGTCTTTTTAAAATTAGTAAAAGTAAAATAAGATATGTTATGAAGTCGTAAACATTTTATACAAATCGATATTGATTACAAATAATATAATTTCATTTCATTTCAACTTACCCATTTTTAATGCAGCAAGTTATGTAGGAAAAATTAAAAACTAAAAAGAGTTCCAAAACTATTAACTGAATTTCTGCTTTCATTTTCCTAACTGACTATTCACACATAATTCGCACAATTAATTTTTACTGTGTTAACAGTTTATGTATTCTATACACTGAAGAAACCGTTTTGTAATATTACAAAACTATGTCAGATTTTTTTTAATTCACGAATGCGTCGGTACGGCGGGACGGGAGCGACTGGACGACTTGAGAAGTGCTCGCCTTCATACGATATGTCGGTTGAATTGCACTGTTGCGAAAGGGGCTGTCGAAACCAACGTATATTCAGAGGTGGACAATAGATTGACTCAAAATACGGAAATTCGACTGCATCGTGATTCTTGACAAGCGAAAAAGTGATAGGTGATGAAAACGTTACAACAATAGTTGCCTCATTAATTTTATAGACACATCTGTTGTAAGTTTTTTGTTATTAAAAATGTATTTTTACATACATATGATTATGCATAATTTTTCAGCGAAATACAGACAAGGCAATAGTGCACGAGATAAACATTTATTTTTCTAATGTTCCGTTAGTGTCTTTCTTAATCAGTTTGGTATATCGATCGTATAGTGTAATATAAATATTATATTATGATTGTTTTAAAAATTAAAATTTATGTTTATATATAGACTAGCGCTATTTATCGTGCTTTTAGAAGCGCTAATGTAATAAATAAAGATTTACTTTACAAGAAACTATATAGTATTAAATAACATCAGATAAGGGATCATAAAATACAGTTATCTACAAATACGTTGATTTATTATTGTTATTTAATGTGTATGTATGTATTACATGCGTAATGGATACATATGACCACTATATTGTAGAAATTTTAAACTGCTGAAATTACAATTTAACGGGAATATTTCTTATTTATTTCCTTTAAATATGAATGTTTTACTGTATTAATTCATTAAAAAAATATTCTATATAAGGAAGCTCAAAAATTATTTTTTAAAGATTTTCAAATATTTTTATATTTTAATTTAGTTCGTCATACCGCGTGATTAAATAAATATTACATTATGATAAGCAACTCTTTGTTTAAAATACAAATTTTGAAAATGTAATGGGTAGGGTGGTTTAGAAATTGGAGTCTATTTTTTAAATAAATTATTCGAAAGAATGATTTTTTAGATTTATTTTTATACTTTGTTCTTTACAATAAATTAGTCAATAAATACACTTCTAATGTTACAACAGAACTGTAATGTCTAAATATTTCATAATTTTTTTTATTTTATATTGTATATTGCAGATTATACAACGTTATTTGAATGATTAGATTACTTTTAGACTAGTTGAATCGATGAATAATATATGTCTTACATAAATTTATTTGTGTGTTTATTTATTATTCTGAACGATCGTTAAAAATTGTAAATGTTCGTTAATGTAGGTAAAGTGAAAATATATATTTGACATATACTTTTTCATAACTGTTAAGGCGTTTGTTAATTATAATATTAATTTACTTTAGTTCACATCTATTTGGATAATTCTATTTACCTATTTATAATGCATGAAAGGTAACCATTAAATAAACATTAATATTTATTAGAAATGTATCAATAATGTATTTATTGATTTAACACAGTTCTATTCGTTTAAGCAATTTATATAATTGCATATTTATAAATGAAACTTATAATTACCATTTTACATAACTTACATACCTAAATAATAAATTAATAAAAATTACTGTTATACATTCATATAAGTAAAATGAGAGTTTTATAAAATGTATAAAATCGATGAAGTCACTTTCACGCACATCTAAAAATCTTAAATATCTATAAACATATTTGAAATTCAAATTTTTATATGGTTATAACAGTTCTAACCCGCTAAAAACTATTTTCATTTTCATTCAGTAGTAGCTTTGTACAATCTTTTTGTACATTAAAAAATATTGCATAATATCATTTTTTAAATATTAGTATTTTGTGCTATTTAAAATCTCAAATGCAATTTACAAACCTTACATATTAATTTTAATATTTTCAATCAATGGCCATAGAAAATCTTTGCAATGCCCGATACAAGGCCAAAAAATTTTCTCACACCGCCCACCATAGTTTGGAATACATTACGACTGATATTTCCGTCGTTTTCCTCAGATAAATTTTCAAATTCTGGACCTGAAGTTACATTCTCTGTCGTATCAAATTTGTCAAAGTTTTCAAAGAAGTCTTCAAGGGTACCTGTTATATTTTTTGCCTTTTCTAGACCTCCGGTAATAACACTTTGAATTTTCGGAATCGCTTCAACTATCATTGATTCGATATTTGTTTGTGTAGTATATTCAACAGGTTTCGTTACTTTCATATCCATGATTGGTAAGTTTGACGTTGACTCATTATTAACCTTTATGTAGAGTTCACTATCTCGGAAATTGTTGATCATTTGATCTTTTTGTCGATCGTATTCTTTTAGTAGCTGTTCATCTTCATTTATTTCAATTAAGTTGTTCCACAACTCATCCATTTCTGGATCTGAACGATGAATACTATTGTCCGTTAAATCATTATAGGTATTATAGTCATCATCGGAAAATCGTCTATGCCTTTTTAATAAATCTTTTCTGTTTGTGTTTTCATTCATGCTATAATCGACATTAAAAGATTTTTCCCTAATTTCTTCGGCATTAATTGAATCAGATGGTGTATCATACAAATTCATAAATTTTTTAAATTTATTGTCAAACCTATCTTGATAAACCTTTTTAATATTTTTATTTATTTTTGATCCAGTTTGTAAATTAGATTCACTATTGTGGTCTAAAAACTGATTTGCTACTCGTTTTCTTCTGTTGAAATTGTCTGGTACTAAAACAAACATTTCATAATATTATAAAACACTCTGTTTTATATCACAATTTAATACTTTACATGTATACAAATTACTATTGTGCAAAGTTCTACGTAGTACTTAATAATACCATTTACTTCAATGAAAACCTTTAATTTGTAATTTCAGGTTAAAATATAATAATAATTAAAAAAGGTACACTCATACATCAGTTTTTTATACTACTTTACCCACCTACAATATTTTGAGATTTCTTTTGTATACTTTTTGTTTTCTTTAGTCCGAGTGAAAAGGAGAGTGGTCCATCTAAGTTTTCGTTAGTGTTATGAGTAATGGCATCTCTTTTTAATCTTTTATTGTCATAGGCAAACGGATCATGTCGGTAACTTCTTGTTGAGAAACGAAATGACGGTCTCACGAAAAAATCTTGTAAGTCGTAATCTGGTTCATCTTCCTCGTACATTGATGGATCAATTTCAAAAAATTTTAAACTCGATCTCTTTGATTTTCTATAATTTTGATCTAATGGTTCATGGTCTATGTATTCATCGTTAAGAGGATTATAATAAATATCTAAAGGTTGTTGTTCTTCTCGAGCAATTTCTTGATTAATATCATAGAAACGATCTTCAGGTTGTTGAAGACCAGTGTATTGATCAAAATTATAATAATTTTTTGGTTGGTTAATTTTTTGATTTACATTATATAGATTTGTATACTCTAATGGAGATTCATTTGTCGGAGTTGGATTATATTGAGTTTTAAGTGGCTGCTTCTGCACATAACTTGGATTCATTTGATATAAATTTGCAACAGATTGTTCTGGTTGATGCTGCAGTTGAATTTGATGTGTTTGAATGTCAGGTTGCTGAGCGTATGGTTTCTGCAGTGGAACTATTTCTTTTTCATTGTACGCTGCAGAAGGATAATATACTGAAGAAGATTGTTGATGCTCTTGGTAGTGAGTATTTTGTTGTTGAGGCTGATTCAATTGATCTTGCTGAACTTGAGCTGGTATGAAATGTGTAATCTGTTGTTGGGGTTGTTGAATTTGTCGATTTGAAAGTAGCTTTTGTTCATCCGGTTGTTGAATTTGTGAGTATTGTTGTGATTGGGGGTGACTGGGAAGATGATATTCAGTAGGTTGGTGAAAATTCTGCTCTTGTGTATAATATTCACCACTGTCACCTAGTGATGATGTTTTTTTACGGCCGTTCCGTTTATTTACTACAACCTTTTCTGAAGCATTATAAGGGGATCTTTTGATATTTTTAGATCGAGATTCTTGTTCATTGTTAGTATCATATTCATATGCTTCTTCTTTTAGTTGATCTGTTGGTAAGTTTTGTTTATCTTCACTGGTCATATTTTCATGGTTGTTATTATCTTTCTGTATTGTTGATGAGGTAGATATCGACAAAAGTCTTCTTCCAGCAGCTTGGTAAGGTGTCATTATTTCAACTACAGGTACGTATTCATCTTCATCTGAGTTGAATCTATCTTTATTTTTTGAAATTCTGATAGGTCTATATCTCATTAAAAATGCAACCTTTTCAGTAGTAGTAACGATATCATCGTTTTTTGGCAAATAGTTAGAATTTTGATATTTATCAAAAACATCACGTCTTCGCAGGCGGCGTTCTTTAAGTTCTGAACTGTCGTTTATAGCTTCGATAAGTTCTTCCCTATATTGCTGTAACATTTTCTCTCGTTTAGCTCGCAATTTCATTTTTAGTCTCTTTAATTGTTCTTGACGTCTTCTTTGATATTCCTCAAATCTTGCATTTTCATTGTCGAGTAATTTCATTGACGCTTCTATCATTTTTTTAGCACGTCTGCTTTCGTTCTCTTTCCTTAAAGCAGCTAAGGCTTCAGCTCTTGTAGTTAATCTTGCTTGTCTAGTCTTCACTGAGTCTTCATTTTTTAGAGTACTATTATCTTTTGCTTTGTTGTTTGATTTATCTGATGTAATGCTTATCTTATTTTCACTATTTAGAGTTGTATCTCTGAGCGTAGAATCGATCGTTACTGATGGTTTAGTTTTACTATTTACAATGGATGCGATGGTTGGCAAAATTAACGTTTCTGTCGTTTCTCTTTTAACGGCGGCATCCTTTCCTTTAAAGTCTATGTTTTCAATTTTTTTTTCAGTAATAGATCTAATATTAATATCTGTTTTTGGAACAATAGGAGCTTCTGCAAGGAAAGACTGTTTTGGATCGACTGTTTCTTTAGGTAGCTTGCTAGTATTTTGGTCCACAATTGTAGTCAAGACTTGAGTAGTTGCTTCGACAATTGATCGTTTGTTTGAAAACTGATTCACAGCTTGGCTTTCATTACCCGAGGTTGAAAGACCACCGATTCTAACATTTATGGCATCGTTACTGTTCATTTTTTTAGATCTTTCTAAGATCTCTTTTATTGTCGGTGCAGGTGTTTTTTTAGATTTAAGAAAAAATTTGGTTGTCGATTCAATTTTCCTTGGCAAACGATTCGCTGATATTTTGTCATCATTTTCAGTATCTAATTTAAGTCGATCTTCCGTGTTAACAGTGACCTCTTCCTCAACATTTGTTAATTCTTTAGAATCTTCTAATTCTGGTTGAGTATTTGTTGTTTCAGCTATCTCATCAGATTTTTCATCAGTGCTTATTTCTTCTGTTTCCGTATCTGCTGCAATAGTTATTTCTTCCACATCACTCTCACTAGCTTCGTCATTTGCATCGACTACTTCTACTTCATCAACGTCTCTTCGAAATCGAATTGGTTTATTGTAAGTAGTCATTAGAGAATTTCGTGTTATTGGCTTGATAGCTGATGGTATTTTAATATCATGTGCCCAGTGTTCTTCGCAATCCTTACATAGTTGAATACCTCGAATTACCCTACATTGACAGTCCCTCAGATTATTATCGTCTTGTGAGATCATCTCCTGATGTAATACATATTCCAAGTCATTTATGTGCCTTTTGGATCTGTGATGCGGAGTAGTAGTATCATCGTTATCTTCGGTGTCTGAATCTTGCTGATGTTTTTCTCTTATATGTTCGAAATCATCTTGTTCATCATCCGTAGATATTTGATAATACTTCACCAATTTCTCTGCAGTTTTTTCCTTCTCTTTGCGGTCTTCCAATTCAGAAAGGGGGCTCTCAGTAACAATTTCTTGGTTTTCATAGTCATCTGAAAAGTAAATAAGTTTCATCACCAATAAATACATTTGATTAAATAATTTTTTACTATTCAAGTAACGTATTATTTATAGCTGACCGGTCTGTTGGGTATCTTTCTCGGTCTCTTCTTCTTTCTCTGGAGCTTCAGCTTCCCAAAGTTCTCCACCACTGTTGGCATTTTCTTTCGGTTGATATTTTTGCTTGTTTATGTTCTCATAGAACTCATTAGGCAAGTATCTATTTTCAACCTCTTCATTGTCGTTATCCTCGACTGGAGTAACATCAGAGCGCTTCCACGGTCTCCTCAATTGTTGCTGAGCCCCTTGGTTATTGGAATCAATATAGAAGCCGTATGCATCTTTAGCCTCGAGGGAATCGCCCCCCGTTTCGAGATACACATCGCCTTGAGGAAAATTCTTGAGTGGCTCACGATGTTGGAAGCCATAAAAGTTGTTTTCGCTACTGTCGTCCTCGCTTAAGTGGCGCCTGAACCCTTGACGGCTGCGTAGTCTCTGACGCCGCTCATTGATTCGTTCTGCAAGTCGATCTTTTACTTCTTCGGCCTTAGTGCGTTTACGTAAAAAGATACCATCCCGACGCAAGCTCGGTGGTATGTCATCGACTATCCGTTTATCTAAATCTCGTCTTTGCCTCGATGTCGGTTGAACTGTTAGAAGATTATTAGAGAAAATTATTAATTAAGAAAATCATGGATTATAATATTTAAAATTGTATTAAATGGTGCTTACAACCTTTCTTGTCTTTTTCTTCAGAGAGTAGGTGATAGAGTGCGCGTAGCTGATCCTCTATTCTCGCGGGAATAGTAGTTCTTTTGGCTTTCTCAGTGTTGAGTACTTCATCAAGGAGAGGATCAGTAACGGGACTGCTGGTGCTTTGTTGCAGATTGGTGGTGACATCATTCTGATCAGCTGCAGCCCCTAGGGTCGACAAAGCAGCAATGGTTCGGTTCTCTATATCTACTTCTTTTTCTAACCCTTTCATCGCACTTTCGACTTTTGTAATCAATGCAAGTGCCTCGATTACCTTAGCCGTCTCCATGAACTTATCTGTCGACTAAATAGATATACAGATAGATAAATCTATTATTTTTAAATTAAAAAAATTATTTAATTTTACATTAATATATTCTGGTAACTACAATTTTAGTTTAAATATAATTAGAATAAATTTTATACGTAAAAACAAGAAAAACATTTTAATCATTAAAGACACTATTTTTGGTTATTATCAGATTGTTAATAAATGAAGAGTTCTCTTAACCATAGTATTATGATGATTATTAGAAGAATTCTAGAGTTAGTAGTATTCTTGAACTACTTGTGAGGAACGATCTTTATCATAAATTAATACAACGTTCGAATGATTAAAAAAATGAAGACGAACTTTATTAAACGCATTGGGATCGTCCTTGAAGTACTCCCTAATCATATCAGATGCATCCGTTTCACGTTGCTTCTTTCTGTTCTCGTGTTCGGCCAGACGTTTCTTGTACTCCTGAAGTTTAACTCGAAGTACCTCACTGGAGTCAACTTTTTGACCGTTGATCGTTCTTCTCGTTTGGCCCTTTTGGTAATCCCTGTCATCTATTTCTTCGCTATTCTCAAAGATACCACGATTGCTGCCGCCTTGATTACCGCTCTATGAAATCACATACATGTTAAACAAGAACAGGAAATGTGATACGCTGAATCTTACTTTTGGACTGACAGAATGATGATCTCGTTTGCGCATGATCTTTTCGAGTCGCTCGAAATCGTGTCTTGTGCCATCTAGCCTCCGTAGTCGCCGTCCTTCAAGGTCATCCCTCTCATCAAGTCTGTGACGAGAAATTCGATGCAAACGCTTTGGAGTGGTCCTCAGCCCAGATTTGCGTTCCTCATTCATTTCGACGGTATCTGCGATATCGTATTCTTCATCGTCCTCGAGTTCTACTTCTTCCATACGTTTCAAAGCCCGTCTTAACAGGTTCCGATTTGTGGTCTCCTCCTCCGAACCCATACATGTTTTAATCTGAGCATACGTACAGTGTTCAATTTTAGTTGATTCAAATTTAGTCTTCCTAGTACATTTCATATTAAATATGCAGAAAGTTTTACTTTTAGGTTAGGCAAAACCCAGAAGCCGATCCCTCCTGATGGCAGCTTGAGTTTGACGCCCCTTTCGCCGTTGGATATTGCGGGTTCGAGATCCGGTACCTCCTTGCCGTCAACAAGGTTGAGCATCTCGTTATTCAAAAGTACAGACCTGAAAACCATCGAACAATTCTTAGTCTTGCGAATAACGAGAGTAAAACGGAGCATGGATTACGCGTGTAGACTTACTCTGCAAACATTCGGTTGGGCGCGTCGTAGCCCGGCAGGAGGATGTACTTGTGAACGAGTTTGAGCTTGAGACCTTTGATGGTCGCTGTGACCTTGGCCGGCGTGAGATTGATTCCAAAGATGGTGAGAGAACCACGCTCGTACCTGGACGAAGGCTTGGTGCACTGGCAGTAGAAGTGAACGTGGGTGCGGTTGCCCGCTGCGACCTTGGTGTCGAGGACCTCACGGCCGACAAGGAACTTGTGTAGGACGGATACCCAGTAGTCCTGAAATGGCAGCGCTTAGAAAATAGCAGCGGATCGTTAGGTTTGCTGCTTACCGGCGTGGGACTGAAGAGGTCGGAGGCCTCTGGCTGCCGCATGAGCACCTGGATCCCGAGGCGCGCCGAGTTCCCTAGGCGTCGCGCCCACACCAAGGCCCCGAGGAACTGCCGCTTGCACTCCTCCGGGCGAGATTCGGCTACGCCAGAGATTTATATTATAAATATTTAGTTTACGATCGATTTCTCGGGCTGTCGCTCGGGCTCTAATTCAGCAGTATCTTACCGATCCATAGAGGCTTCTTGCCCGCTTGCCGTCCGACTACTCGGTAGAACGCATCCTTTTCCAAGGCGAGGCCGTCGTGGTGCATGGAGACTCCCTCGGTCTCGACAGTCACGCCCGCAAACTCCCTAGCGAGACATTCAGAACGAGTTTTTGTCACTTTTATAGTCCAATGGGTTTCTCGCAATAACAATTAACAATTGAAACAACCTTGCATTTTGAGCTATTCGTTTTTTTATCGCAGGAATTACAGGCAAGGACGCACCACTTGTGCTCTTTAAGAGACTCGGAGAAAAAAAATTCAAGCTAACATTAGTACTTGGCGTCTCCGAACCGTCTCCCAAGTTTCAAAAGCCCTTTCAGGAGCGCCGCTCTAAATGCTTTCTCAAAGTCGACTGTATGAATAATTGAACGGACTTTTACGAGGGTGTTTTTCCACCGCCGCGAAAACAGTTGTTTTTCGTTCTGTTCTTCTCGCACGACTGAATGCAGCCTTAGGTAGAGTTACATATTTACTCACGGGTGCCAGGTGATGGCGGAAAGGGCGGCGTTAGCCACGCCGAAGTATTCCTGAAGATACTGTTGCTGCTGGCGCGTCTTATAGGTTACGACGTCGGGCCCAGCGACGAGGCCGCGCTCCGCGTACCTGGGGAAGGCGTCGAGCATGTTGCGCAGCCTCTGCACGTCCCGGCCCATCTCCGCCCCGGTCGCCTCGCACCGCGTCTGGCACTCTGGAATTCCAGGATTCAGTGATACGGATTCGGCGCGGCTGTGGCCGAGGCTCCCGCGACCTCATAAAAGCGACCGACCGTATTTTGGACAACGGGTCATTAATCCGCAAGCGCGTGTCGGCAGGTCTAATCGGGCGGGCAGCTTGACCGCTTATCGGCTCAGCGATTTATAGCCGACAAGTTGCGGACTGCACCGCGGCGTTTCTCCCGCGCGCGTTTACGGGCCTGCGCGTATATACACGCTTGATAAATTTTTCCCAAAATACCAAAGATAAACCGGATGCAGAACGGGTAAAAGGAGCAAGAATCACTCACCATAGCCCAGCTGCCAGCTGGTGTTGTATCCCATGTGATCGCTGAAGGAGATGAGGTCGAGGGCGTTCCTCGGGTCCCACGCCGAGGAGCGCACGCCCGCGACGACGGTGTCTGCCTGCTGGGGGGCGATGCAAGCGATGACCTCTAGGCCTGCACGCTGCGCCCACTGGTGCACGCTTATCCAGTTGGCCTCTGCGTACAAATCGTACCGTGAGCCTCGCGACCTCCGGGGAACGAGTGGCCAATGCCCGAGAATCAATCAGAGCGCGGCGGCTCGTAAATCCCGCGCCGTAAACCGATTGCGATTCGTGCATCTTCGCGCCCTGCTCCAAGACTATACTATGGCCGGACGTGGTTTAATGGCTCCTCGTAAAAGCTGCATAGGACACGCCCGCCTGCCGCTTTGTCGGTCAGCTCGGTGTGTCGGCTTGCCGCTGACTCGGCTTTTTGTCACCTCCGTCTGCGCGTGTTTCGCGCGCGCAATGTAACTCCCACATAGCCGACTGGTAATTTTTTAACCGAGCTTTCAATATGTCCACTTTTTTATTTCGAGACTGGTTTTATAGTCTTATTGCAAATAATAAATAAAGATGCAACTTGAGTCAGCCGAAATGATACCTTTCTCAAAAGTTTTTATGTACTACGATGCTACAGCATGTTGTTACTAAAAAATTTTAAACTTCACAACTATTCTGAATCGAACTTTTAAGTTCAATACAACTCTGAATTTTTCAAAATTTTTATTGAAACTATTGGATTAGAATAATTATTCAATAAGTTTTAGCAAATTACCAATTATATTTAGTTAATAATTCCAATGACATTAGACAAATATTTTCATACTGAATCCTTCGGTGACATTATAAAGTTACCTATCTTCAAAAGATACAAATGAAATTCAATGTCGCTTCTGACCATAACTAGATAACTATGTTTTTAATGTCAACCTGCTACTATTATTTAATAATGGTGGTATAGAATTTAAGTGCCTTTGTTATAATTGAAAAAAAGTTAACTTGTATTTTAACATAATAAAACTATAATCATGAAACGGTTTCAAGTACACAAAAGTATCTTATTTATTATATTCAAATAAAAACAAGATTTTCACGCCGTTTCTGTAATTATAGTCTAATCAACATTATATGTACTTAGAAATGTTACTTATATTAAATTAGTAAAAAATGCCATACCTGTGAATGTGTATCCCGGATCTGGTCGAGCCTCTTTTGGATACAAGTCGCGCTCAAATACATATGAGTTGCTGCGAGGGCCGCCAATGCGAACATAAGCGGGCGATAGCGCCTTTGCCATGCTCGTGCTTTTGACCACGTCACTGCTGAGTCGATAGGACGGTATATTGTATCAAATGAGTCAATGGCCGAGATCGATTATTTTTACCGATCGAAAGCTTCGTATAATTGGAATAAAAAGAAGCCGACCGAAATAAATTTACAAAATATAAATTTTGTAATATAAAATATGTTCAAATAAGCGTCAATTAAATCGAATCGTACTTCTCGTTATAATGGAATACTAGCGCCGAAATTAGCTGCATAAAGTGCATTACGGCAGAGATCCATCCTTAGGTACTCACCTTAATATATCAGTACTAAACAACGCGGTCGGATCTACGGTGACGCTCA
Organism: Sycophaga agraensis; assembly: GCA_018906755.1. Classification (NCBI taxonomy): domain Eukaryota; kingdom Metazoa; phylum Arthropoda; class Insecta; order Hymenoptera; family Pteromalidae; genus Sycophaga; species Sycophaga agraensis. Next base: position 517,039 of record JACCIE010000086.1, on the reverse strand, counting down.
AGAACTTGTCGCTGACGACGGCCACCGGCTTTTTTACGTTGACGTTGAGCGTCATCTCCTCAGCCAGGGCGAGGCCGGTCAGGAGGCAAAGCGCCGCCAGGACACCGGGGATCCCTGTGTTCTGTGTCATTTTTCGGCTCTTGTACTTACGAACGAAGCTTAACTAAGGTAAAAAAAATATCCGCGGTTAAAAAGGACTCAGTCTCATAATAGTCGAAGGAAGATCGTGTGTGCAGAAAGGCGAGTCGCTCCCTCGCCGTCCGCCGTGGAACTGGCGCGGGCCCCGGGCCCGCCCCGAAGCCCGGGTGCGCGCCACCGGCAAATGGGTCGATTTGGAAATTGGCATTTTGCTTAATTGCATAAGCGCCAGAGTCCGGAATGTGGGTCGGCCTCGCGAAAAATCGCTGCGTGGCCCTCCGCGAGGACCGTGTCGCTCCTGTTCTCCACCTCTTTTCGAGCAATTGGGACGACGGGCCTTGCGCGGGCTTTCCTGTCGTAAGTATCCAAGTATCGCGTCGGTCGCCGATCGACGCTTCGATTTTACTAGAGCTTGCAAGATCTTGAGGTCCAATAATAAAACAGGCGGTTTCGTTAGACTTTTGTTGTAGTTTGCAAAGTTAACAGTTACTCTTGATTTTTAAAACAGCCAATTGATGGCTTAACATAACTATATATGTTTTATTTGTATGAAATGTAAATTGTAAGATAATGCAACTGTGTATAGTGAAATTATAGCTTGGGTTTTCAAAAGATTTTAAAAATTGTCATAAAGAATGTTTTGTTAAATAATTTAAACTAATATAATACTTACTGACATCATTCTATATATAAAATGTAACAATTGCGGATTATTTGTAGAATCATTTTTCAATCATTATAATAAAGTAAAGCGCAAAGTAAAATATGTTGTTATATCAGGATAAAAATAATAAACATTACACTTCAATTTTTGATAACATGATTGATTTTTATTTTTATTAATTTTTTTCTGTGGTTAGAACTAAATAACATAAACGCATTTTTTCTTAATTCAATTTTTATTATTAGTAATATTATTATTTTGCAGTATTATTATTCATTATTAATATTACTATTCAAATTGTGATTTCATGTTTGCTTGGATTCTTGTTCTTCATGCGTCGAAAAATCATTGAGTGCATAGTTTCGTTACTTTTTTCTGTTCAAAAGAAGGAAAATTACCTAGGTTTCGCAACGAATTTGTAACAAACAAAACGAATGCAAATAAAACGTGGCATAATTTTATAACAAACAATTCTTCATTACAACTATAAACCGCCAAAGGTAATGTAAAGTTTCTTTTATCAGATGAATAGTCTTGCAGATTCTTTAGTATAAACCATTATTTTTTAACCAAAGTATAATAACATACATTAATATCGATCGTGTATGTATTTATTTCTCGATTTATTTAACATGTTTCCGCCGACAAAACATTTAAACTTAAACTATTTATGGATTATTAAAGATAAAAATCAAAAGTAAAAAATAAAAATTAGTAAAAGGAATAAAAATATAAGGGGTTTAAAATGTGTAGTTCAGAAGTATGTCCTAACTTTTGTTTCATGTGAAATCGACGCATTCTAGAAGCAGGAAACTATAGAAAATTAAAGTTCTCGAGTATACCCTCATTATGTCAGAATTTTACTCCTTACTTTTAATTTTTTAAATTTATCTCGGCTTTGTTTTATTGTAGAGCTCGGAAAAAGTCGAAACGATTTAACTTCTCCAGCGTAAGTTTTACCAGATTGGTAATACAGGTCCATGCACTTCTAAGACTTTAGTATTTTTCCGTTCCGCGCTTCGACTTCTTACTAGTCCAATAGTGTCATCAATTTGGTGTGTAAATAGCTTAATTTCTAGATATACTTCATGTTTTTCTTTATATAGGTATCAATATATATATATATATACGTATATATATATTTATATTTATATATATATATAGATATATATAAGATTTATATATATCTAACAACAATATGTTATATTATCATCATCGTTAGCATCATAGTCATTTTTCCCATAAGTTTTACATATACAATAAGGTTTAACAACAAATTCGTTTCGATTTTCTTACATTCTTTTCATTTTTCTCACGTTATTTATTCTCATTACGTTCGACAGCTATAGATCTTTCTTCTATAGTTTGTATACAAGATCTTGAAATTTTCAGTTTATTTTCCTTTATGCCATACTATACTAAGAGCTGTTATCACTATATAAATTGCTAAAAAAATTTTTCAATTTTAAGAATCATCAATTTATTAGTAATGACATATTTGTTTTAAAATAATTAATTGTTCATTGCGTAACATATATTATTACAAGTAAAATTTAAGAAAAACAATGCGTAAAAGTTAGAAGTAAAAATGATTGTTACTAAAATTAGTAATTTTTAATTGGATGGTAGAATTCAAAGGATATAGAGTGTGAGGCCATTGGTTCTTGAAAACTACAACAGTTATTAATTTTTATCGAATTTCGTGCAATTTTTTAACTTAAATTTTCCATACACACGATTCCGTTCTCTTTATATCTTTTATATTCTTGTCGTACATATTTAAAGTATTTTTACTATATGTTCTTCTTAACAAGAAAAATAATTTAAAACATAATTATTTTCTTTCTCTTTGTGAAGTTTTGGATTTTTCAGTTTGCTCCAATTACGTCCTGTTTTTGTGCCGTTTGTTTTGTATCCAATTGTCTTAACTTTTACGCAATTTTATTCCACCTTTGGTGCTGTACTCCTACTAATGTTGCAGGTTGATTTTACTATGTACTTTCATTTTAGTTTTATTTATTCTGACAAGAAGGCTTGTGTTATCTTTTTTTAATTAATAGGCATCAATAATATTGCTTCTTAGTTAACATGTTTTAAAGAAAAACGATTATTGCAACCGTTTTGTAGATACTTGTAGATATTGAATAAAAATAGTAAGATTTTTTTCGTCAGAATTGGTCTAGTTTGCAAAAGATATTAGGTGTTAATGAAAGTTATTAACTTTGCAGTTTAATTATTATTGCAGATGGTATCTCCGGTAACTTGTTAAATAAATATTAATATTTATTTACTTTTTGTCGGTTAATCTTGAAAGTTTAATATCAAAAAATATTATTTAAAAAAATCACATAAAATTATATGCAATTATTTGAATAAACATTCAATCAACTTACATATAATTTCAAAATCAAAGTTTGTTTGTAAAATGCTTGAAACTTTCACGCCATGGTTTACACCATATAATATTTATTTCATAAATATAATGGATTCAAATTTGAATTATTTCAAGATTATATCACTTAAAAATTTATAACTTTCATTTTAATCACAAAGTTACCAGAGTAAAATTTAATAAATTTCCAGTAAATTGCATCTTTGCAAGTTTTGGTCTATTCATCCATGCAAACATCGAGGAAAAATTTTCTGTACAAGAGAATAAAATTCAACTATGATTTTTGTCACCATGCGATAATCGATTTCTTGATCTACCTGAAATAAAGAAAACAAAGCCCCTCAAAATAACTACAAATTGGCTCAAAATGTATCATGTCAATTGATGAAATTTCGTAACATTTTGCTATACAACATTGATCCCAGAATGTCGTGAATATTCGAATGGCAGTTGAAAAGGCAGATTATAAATTTAAATGTAAATAAAAACGTTTTTAAATGCTCTAAATGAAACAAATGCGTGTAATTAAAATTCTCGACCCGAAAAATGTCGAAAAAATCGAGAATGTTAGTGACAAAATGAATGAGAGAATTCTGCAGTGTAAACAGAATCGATATTCTTTTTGGAACGATGGAAGTTTTGCAAGAACAGCAGTGCACAGAACGCCTAATTCGAATCGCGATTTCGTCACGCGGTTCGCACTTAATTGCTAATTTTTCGTACCACGCTACATAAGTATGTGCGCGCTCTCATTTCTTATACTTCTTTTAATTTATACTCTATAGGTGTATATTATCCTTTATAATTAAGAACGCAATCGCCGCGTCAAGTCATCAATCAATAGTATATAATAATAGCATTTTTTATGTTTTTCTTCTCATCTATGAATCGCGTTTATTACTCTTCTAATGCGTTGTATCGTTGTCTCGGAATAGTCATTTTTAGCTCTTGAATTTTATTTAACTGACATACTGAAACTTTTTAAGGTAATACTGCTCTTGTAATCGTAAAAATATAGTTTCCCACCAGCTAGCGACAAAAAATGTTCACCTACAGTCACCACTTTTATACCGGAAACGATATAGTTGCCCATTACAAAATAAGATTCTTCACCATAAAAAATGCCCAGTCACATACATTTAACAGCTGCGAGAAGAAAAACATCTTCCTTTCATGCACTCGTTGCCCATTTGATTTACGCTCGTTCGATCGCACAGTGAAGCTGAGTTTAACCGACACGTCCAGTTTTCTTGTCTTTTCCCTGAACACGTACGAGCAACTTTTAAATATTCACTCCGATTGTATAGTACATCAAAAAAGAAACAATTCGATCAGCGTCGGAAATGAAGTGATCTTTTTCGGCGCATTTTATATTTTTATATAAACGTTCGCGCATAGAGCTGACTCGTTCAATTTCATCTAAAATCAGCTTTTTATTTAATTCTCTCGAAATTATGAAAATTTTATTTACATAATCATACGGGTATTTGATAAATGTACTTATTTACGTCATTATTAATATGCGTTTTTATAATAGGATACTTTAAAACTTTGAGGTAATACAATTTTTTTAAAACTTTTTAATAATATGATTACAAATTTAATAATTAATTTTAGGTAGTTTATTTTAGTTTTTTTTACAAACTTTAATTAACAATTCATTGTTAAGAAAGAGAACAGAAAGGCCAAATATTTCCAAGTGAATAATTAATTCAATTGTTAACAATTAACGATCCAACAGTTTTTCTCTCGAAGCAGCAAACACTTTTTTCAAAAGCTTCTACTTCTACTTTATTTTACTTAGGTTATATCAGCCGTTTATTATTTATTATTCTTCATTCGGTATAAGGTTCATTAAATACACTGATACATCCTATAAGTGCATGCTACCATTCGCTAAATTAAACTTGTTTAAATTTTTACAAATTGATTAAGTTACCTCTTGATTACGAGTAATTATATTATTAATGAAAAGTCGCTTCACTTCATTCAATGATTTGTCGTTAAAAAAGTGCAATGATAATTTTCAATTAGCGAATGGTAGATTGTTATATTAACTCTTCACCGGTTTACTTCACTCTCTACTAGATTGCTAGATTACTAAACTACTTAATACGCGAAATACGAGTTATTCAAGCTCACTCTAAACGCATCAGCACGTTTTAAATTTTTTTAGTTAAGCGCTTTGTATCACGTGCCACGTGTATTATAGGGTGGCGAGGGACGCGTCTTTGAAGGATTTTTTAACGGATCCTAAAAGAAAAGTATTTTCCATTCTTAAGTTTGTGTTCTTCTTTATAGTACGTTGCGAATAGTCGAAAACAGTAAGATGCTGGTTTTCAAGGAGTTGATAGTTCACTTTCTAGAGTGCTTATGATTATGCCGATAAAAATTGGGTACTTAAAGATAACATTACCTTAGAAGCAGTAGATTCTAGTAATTTAATCATTAGGACTGAAAATTAAAATTATTCATAATTTGCATGATTCATTTTATGTTTAGTTTCGCTAATGTCTATTCTGTAACTTATTTATCGAGTATATTTATATTATGAGTGAAAGAGTGAAATTGCCAAGAACGTCGAGTTGCTTACGTATACCAGAAAAGTATCAGGAAACAACGGTAACAACAAATACTACATTGATACACACATACATGATACTGTCAGCTTAGTGAGCAACAATTATAGCGGCAACATCGCAATTTTTTCACTCCATCGTCAGAAAGTAGATGTTTTGTTTATTATTATATCGCTTTCAGCAGATGCGCATCACACAGTCCTATTGATGGGTGCATATCGTCAAAGGCAAAAAATACAAAATTTAAAAACAAATAATAGGCTGTATAAGAGACATTGAAAAAAATAAATTGAAGGAAGAAAAGAAAGAAAAGACAGGACATGCAATGTGTAATAGATATGAATAGACCGGTCAACGATTTTTTTTCCTTTTTTTTCCTTTACTTGATTCCTTTTTATTATTTACAACATCGATAAATTATGTATATTTATATAGATACAGACGAATGTCACTGCTACGAGTTTGTCTCGCTAGAAAGTTGCGAGGAAATAGAGAAGAGACCTCGCAGAGCGTAATCCAGACGAATTGCCTCTCTTTCACGTCTTTTCGTCCTGGAATTTCGTAAAGCGGATAGGACATTGAGTTGAACAAAGGGAAAGAGAAAAATACTCGTACAGAAAACATAAAATAGTGAAACAAAGGGAAAATATTTTTGATTGTAAGTGATTCGTCTGGATTCGCTCTTCGACATCAAGCGTACAATTAAATAGCTATATATCCACACGATTCAGCTATAAGAGAAATATAGTTTACATGCATGTAGAAACATCGAAGGCGCGAGTAAAGAGAGTTTGGAAATTGCCATTTATCTTGCGAATACACAAAAGACATTTAAAGTGTTTTCTTCCATTTGTTTTCACTTTTTTGTTATTTTTTTGTTTAAACTTGTAGTCAAAGAAATCGTATTTTGTATTTTGTTTTAAACTCGTACGTGTATTTTCATGTAAATACGTAAATATGTTTGCATCGTGCGAATACATGGATAAAACAGCAAGTGGACACGAAAGTCTCTGTATTGTCGTATTAACCATGATAATGTGTGTGTTAAATGTTTTCTTTCTTTTCAAATTTTATGCTATTATTAAGTTTTTGTCTTATTTTTGGTTCTCCCATGTTCTCGTTTTTTCGCTCACTCGTTACCTTCTGTTCGTGAGTAGTTAAATGTTTTTGACAAGTATAAATGAACGTTAATTGATAATATGCGGTTCTTTTCTATGTTTCGATATATTTGTTAATGCGGTTGATGTGTTATAAATTTCTCTTTTTTATTTTTATTTCATACAGTCCATATGTCCAAGCCAGATTATTTTGTGAATTTATAGTCCAGTTGGTCATTCGGATGAAAATGATAGCATTAATTATCTTCTACAGCAAAACGCTTGATCATAGCGGTAAAAATGTTATTTATTCTATTAATTAACCATTAATTGTCTTGGTGTTTCACACTTTAAGTAGGTAAACACATAAGTCTTTAATTTTTTGTATAATATCTGGGCTGGATTACGAATTGATTCACAACATCTAGCTTGGGCACACATACTAATTACAATGATCTATTGATCTGATCTATAATTTAAATTTACACTCTCAGTATGTTTGTTTGCTTTTATTTTAATAATAAATATAATATGAGTAATTGACTTCAAGTATATTGTTTGTATTTTTTCTTTTGCTGAATATAATATAGTTTCTCTCATATTTTATGCTCTTTTCATTTTCCAATAGAATATCATTTGGACAGAGGATATCGAGCGGAAATTCGACGCTCCCAATTGTTTGTATACAGAACAATAGTTTTAGCGTAAATACTAAAAAATTGAACTGCAATACAATTGGTTGGATTATCTATCGTTGTAGTCATGAATTTAACAATACAAAGATACGCCAATCGTAATAAATGAATATTTCAATAAACATTTTATAAAAGTTAAACATAGTCTCGTGAAATTTTTTTTTTAATTGAATAATGGAATGTATAACGGCACACAATTAGGAGCGTCTATTACCGATTCGAATAAAGGTGTGTTTATATAATATATATTTTTTATGTCCCTGAAGTAAGAAGAACAAGGTATATTAGGAGAGATGCTCGACAAAGGTACATACGTTTAAAGCGTCTTCATCTAGAAACACCTTACCATAGAAAAATTGATCATATAGAGATAAAGAGCGCAACCCGGCGTATCCGGCCTCTCGCAAGTTATCCGCCATCCTTTTTTGTTCAGTAATACGAACGTCTGCAAAGTCCCCCGTTGATATACACATTTTTCCCATTATCCTTTGTTTACGTTCCTCACCCTTGATTATGTGACCCCCGACGCTTTGTTTTCCTAGTTTAGTAATCGAGTCTCCCCCATACTTACTTTTTTGTTTAGTATATTTTTTTAAAACTTAGTTTTTCTCCGCGTTCGTCAAACTGCCACGTAACAAAATATAGGTGATTTCTGTATTTCATGTTTCATTTTATCATATTCACTTTGCAACTGCTTACTTTCGCGTGTGATTTGGTACCATGAGTTTATTTTTACCATGGCCCCTTTTCACGACTTATATCCTTTGGGTTTTTAATTGTTTAGCTGTAACCGAATTTATTCAAAGTATTAATCGAAAAAAGTGATATCAGTTATTTACTAAGCATAACATTTTAAGTTAATAAAAGCTATTTGGTTTACTAAATATTGTTAAAAAATTAAATAACTTAAAAGAAATGATAAAATTGTTGCAAAAAGGGGCCAATAATCATAATTATTTACTGATATGCTATCCGTCACCCTTTACCATCGCGTTTTTATAAGTTCTCTGCTTAAAATTTGTCCTATGATCTTTTTTTAACGCTAGGATTTATCTACGTTATACTTCTCACTCTACGTTTTAATAATCGGATAACTTTCGAGATCCTCACCGACCGAGCTTCCGACGACGAGCAAAGCAGCAGCAGCCCGATGAGGAGGTCATCGAGCCCTCCATCGAGAAATTGACAGTCGTAATAAGCACATTAACAGGCATGCAACATCGAGACACGAGAGAGACAGAATATTTTTTTGTACAGCAGGCCCTTTTACACTTGAGTTTTCACTTTCAAACGCTTCCGCTTGTTCCATATTTGTTTATTATTCCCGACTTGTAAGCTGGATCGACGTACGTCTTGTCGTTAATGATATATCATTGCTCTTTGATTGCACAACGTACGAGTAAGTGTATTCTCTTCGCGGCGAATCTTAACGTCGTGAGTTAATGGTCATCGAACTCTCGTACAGCGACGAGTGCGGTTGATTCCAACTAGCTTGCTGTATGCGGACAAAGCTCTTATTTGATTCTTCACGCATTCAGCGAGCTGAGAATCGAACGATCGACTCGTGAGCTACTTTAAACGGGAATTTTGTCACGCGGTTCAGCTGATCGCAACTCCTTAGACCAAGTGTCCTAATGATTTTGCAAATTAATCGTGGTTAAAATAAATATTAAACTGGGGTAGGAGTTAAGATAAGGGGAAAATTATGAAAGTCCAAAGGATGGAAGTGGGAGCCACTAGCAACTTGGTGACTTTGTTTTCCGCGGGCAAACAAGTGGGGGAGAAAAGACCAAGAGGAGGGAATCCAGCCGAATTTTCCGAAAGTTGACTTTGCCACTCGGTTTTGGAGGATAGACTGGGAGTTGAATGAGGGGGAATGCTTCGTCTTTGAGGACGAGCAGGTCGGAGAAAAAGAGAGAATAAGTGAGCGGAGAATTGCGATCTGGCCTGTATACACAACTTAGGGCGTTTCGTTGAGTAACGACGCGTTGGAGAGAGAAAGTTGTTTATTTCGCGCGAATTTGCAGATCTCACGATCGATCTTGGAATAATTTTTAAAATTAGAATAGCAATCTGCGACAGGTCAAATGTATCAGATGATTTTCGGAAGCGATGGGTCGAAATACGAGCACACAAGCATTGAGATCTTCAAAAATCTAGAATGAGTGCATTCCGAAATCGATGTTTTCGAGAGTAAAGTGTGCAGCAGCGACATCGTTGCATTAAGAAGTGCACATTGATTTCACCAAGCAATCAAAACCGTGATAGCAATCCACCAGAATGTATAGAATTAGTCATTTTTTTCATCTGCGACGGAATGCCACTGTTAGAATTTATTTTTTACTTCCGTATTGAACCTTCGAAAATCCAATAAATTCGCCGAGGACACAGTCAAAATTTAACACGCGTCGACTATCAATATTGTCATAGCGTCGATATTTATTACATTTTTTTATTTAATTGTTTGTACAAATCTACGGTTTCTTATTTATTCCTGGAGACGATTGCGCAGCTATCTTCTGCGCGAATGAAAAAAAAGTTTAGAATATCGCTGGATCTGTCCTTTCTAGAAAACTGACTAACAGGATTTCGTTGGTTAATACAAGGTGTGAAAGATTCGTCACCGCACAGGTTTTATCACGTTTTGTCTTCTTTTTTTTGTTACCCCATGGGCAGTAATAAACTGAATCGTCCCATTTAAAATGATAGTGCCAGTCTTCACATCGCACCGATTTATTTCCCTCTCGTCGCGATCGCTCGTTTTAGCCACCCCAACGCCTTCCGTATAAAAATCGAGAACTCGCACCAGTGTCACGAAAGATCAATGAAGAAGAAGAACACAGGCTAACTTGGCTTGCACTGCCAAAACTTTTCGTTATTTAGCGTGTTTTCCTTTGCCAAGTTTTTCTTTGTCCTATACGAAGCGCTCGACGCGTCAAAGCGGAAAGATATACCGAAGTGCGTTTCTCGCGTATTTTATTTAGTTTCTTGTTTCATTGTTGTCCTACGTCACGTTCGACTATCGCCACAGTTAGTATTAAGTTTTTTATTCTTTAATTCGAAAATAAAAAAATACATTTTCTCTGGGTCTTCCATACAAAAAACAGCATCACGCACGTGATTACCTTTTTTTAACTCGTGTAACTCGGTTATAACACGTGTCCCTCTTTGCTTCTATCTCGCAGTTTCTATCTAGCACTATGTCTTTCAACTTTCTTGCACTCGTTCATTCAGGATTATTATTTTTAATTTTTTCAAGGTTTTGCTTCTGTACACGCGCGAAAATACTAGGGTCGCTTGTTACTCTTTAATTTTCTTCATTAAAACATTTGTTTTGCTCGGTCGCAACACGGTACGATACTTTCGCCTTTAGTATTACAGATTGATTTCTACCACTTCTTATTCGAATAAATCTGGTTGTTATAGCACTTTTCATCAATACTCACCCACCGCGGGAGATTTTTTCGTTTTTACATTAGTTTTTTCACACGTGTAATTAATGCTTTATTATTATTATTTGCTGGTTTTCCTCTTATATAAACGCCACACTGATCGTACAAACGTGTAAAAGCATATTTTTGGTTGAATCGTGACCTGGTCAGTCAAAAACATAAAATCACGCCTTTCAAATTTCATGATTTTTCATCCTTCTCTCTCTCTCTCTCTCTCATATATATATTCTACGTAATAACTGTATAATATATTTTTATATATTTGTATCAAACTGCCAGAAACATGTTGCTATTCCGCCAATACAATATCAACGTTATCGTCTCCGCAATGTATAAGCACCTTTATTAATCCACTTCACTCACTTTTCTCTTCCTGCATCGCTCTCTCTTTTTCTGTTTGTCCTTCCATAGTTTAAGCTTCCTTTACTTTTTTCGGCGCAGAATCGCACGTGTACGACATACAATCACACAAACTCGCACAGCACGCAAACTCTATGTAGGTACGCTTAAAACTTTACTTTATTCTCTCGTTAATAACGCCTACGTGTGTGTATGTGTTCTTTACGTGTATGTATTTTTATTATATATATACCGTAGATAAAAGTATATTATATATAAGGCATGCATCACCTGCCGGCAGTTGGTGCTCTTTTAAGAGCCATCTCGTCCGCAAGTTTCTCGTAGGCGCGCGTGCGCGCGCCGATTTATCATTGGGGCGACTTAACATCGAACTATTATTATATATCAACTTCAACAAATATGGCCCACATGATCGTCACGCGCATGCGCGCTTTTGTACCTCATGATCGCACCTACGGCCCATTTAAAATTTGATGCACGGGGACATTTTTTATGGGACTTATAATACATTTAATTTATCCCTCATAATTCAAACCCATGTTTATCCGTTTCGTAAAAAATTGCGTTTCGAGATTGACTTTATCGTTACACCTTATCGTGTTTCAATGCTTAGTTTTCATTATAATTTATTTATCGTTCCGTAGATTGATACATTCAACAGACTGCTATAATTGTAACTAAGTTGTATTTGTTACGCGATTGTCATAGTTTTACTAAGGAGAACAAACATTCCCTTTTAGCTAAACCACAACAATTACGTTACAGGACAAAGAAACACTAAACACTTTCTCAAATGAGTATTTGCTTATCTACAGAACACTACTTAATATTCTACCGTGGAATTTAATTCTCAACGATAAAAAGAAACTAGTTTTAGGTCAGATTGGAGTTATGCTTTATCTAACTTCGACGCAAATTTATTTATTGCTTCTTTACTCTACATTGTTTTTTTTTTGAAAAAAAGTAGAATCGAACTTTATTTAAGATCTCTTGTTGTCGGCAACGTCTCACCGATGAGTGTCAAGCTAGGTCAGCAAAGATTCAACAATAACAACAACAGTTCGCATCCCGTCCCCCCCGCATCGAATGGGCCGCCGGTCGCTCGCGTGGCTCGTGCTCGAGAATCAAACGGATGGCTGAACAAGAACTACCGTCCACTCGCATCTCAAGATAATCCATATCATGTGTATGTCGCCAATTCATTACCCTTCTCTTTGCTAATAAAACAGATCATCATTATCATCATAATTTTACATTCCTATATAATGTTTAGTAAAATTTACTTTGCTCGCTCTAGTCACGCCAAGCCAACCGCTACTCGTGAGCCTCGTAACAAAACGACTACTGCCCTTGTGAAAACCAGGCGCTCAGCGCGAAAAAAACGCATCTAATTTTACAAATTTACGCGTTCTATATCATCACGCGCATCTTCATAGCGACAGATCGATGGGCTTTACAGGACCCTTTATCCGCTTCCTCTCGCCACGATTACAATAATAATTGTAACGATTAGAGCGATAAGCCGAGGGATCACTGAACAAACATCTCTCCGTCGCGATGTAATACAACCCGCTGCTGTCTCTCGGCTCACTCACCTTCTCAACTCCCATCGCGCGTAATTACTTTACTGTTAATCAGTTATTAATATTATTATTGAAACAGCCGTCGCGCGCGAGTGTTTAATAATTACTTTTTTTTTAATCTGATTTCTGACTTCAACTAGCAACTATATAACTCCGCTACCGCATTATTTATTTCCGCTAATCGTTATTCGACTATGAAACTTAATGGCTATATACTTTTTTTTCCGTGTATTCACTTCGAGCGCGCTCGCCGTTTCTCTTATCCATACACCGAAGCGAAGCTGCACTACGGATGCGTGCAGGGCTGATCAGTTGGTTGGGGTTGGGTGGAGCCTCGAAAGAGGCCCCGGCGAAGCGCCTATGCTCGTCGTTATATATAATTATTTTTTTGCTCATTTTCTTTGCTTTACGGTAACAATACCCTCAGATTTTTTATCATTTTTGTTTTGGTTTGGTTGATGTATTGGTGACGGTCGTGGTGGTGTTGGCTCTACGAGTGGCTCCCAGTCGTCCTCGTCGGCTGTCCTCTTCTCGTCCCCTCGACGAAGAAGCCGCCCCCCTTTCGCCCGGCGCGACTGCCTGATTGATCGCGCGCGGGTCATTGTGCAAGCGCTTGCCGCGGCCGAGGGAAAGGGAAACGGGCGAGGGAGTCGGGGGATTCCCCGTCAAGTGACCCCTAAGCCGGGACGGGCTTCTTTGTCCAGGACGACTTGGCCGTCCGCCTCGTGCCCGTCTGGCGGCGGGCGGAGGCCGGACCGAGTCCTCGCGAGCGCAGCGCCCCACAGCCGACTCATTGGAGGCTGCACCTGGCCTCGAACTGCGTCTTCAGCTCATCCACTCCCGTCGTTATCGTGTTCTTCAGTTCTGAAAGACCAAGCGGAGAAGTTCGTTAGTCCCTTTTGTCCACACGGACGCCCCCTCAATCGCCTTTCGCTTTACCCCATATTTACCGCGCACTGCACCGCTAAAAGACGGAAAGAAAAAGAATCGCGAGGCTCCCGAGTATTTAATCGCCCAGTGCAAACAGGACTCGGCCGGCCCTTTCTTGCCGCGGTCGCCTCTCGCCTGGTCATCGACGGCGCGCGGAACGAGGGTATTTTATCGTTACTTGCGCGCACTTGAAAACAACGCAGACGGATTATGTCGACGCTCCAACGCCGCGGTGCATATGTACGCGTCCCGCCCACTGTACGGTGGCGCGAGCGGATTGATGGCTCGCTCGCGCGACTCGCGGAATTACTAACTTTCCTTCCGACTTTGATTGAGAGAGGGCGCGGGAAGTTGCCTGTGCCGCACCCGCCCTCGCACTCGCCTGTGTTTGCTCGAAGCTCGCCATGTATATGCTGCACAAATCAGCTTGATTGAACAAATATTGACGAGAGGCGAGCGACAATTTGTTTAGCTGGGAAAGTCGCCCGTGCGATTGGACGCGAGGCTCGCATCCTCCGACGAACAGCCTCACGGATACGTAATATCTTTTTACCGATTGTCAAAGAAGCTAGCGCGATAGCGCGCGTGTATTACCACATATAGAGGATTAAAACGAAGCTCTCTTTGCATTCTACATATATAGAGTAAATACGAGTCAACTCCTCACGCGTATAATTATCTATCGATCTAAGAAACGGATGAGAAGGTAATATCGGTATGGAGGTATAAAAGAGCGCCGCCAGCACGATTGCGATAATACTTACTCGTAAGCTCGTCTTCGTCTTCTGCCTCCGCCTCAGCTGCTAGCTCCTCGGGTGTCTTCTTCTTACGCATCAGCGGATTGGGCTCTTCTTGTTGTAACTCCTGTACCTCCTCCCGCTTCTTTATGTTATACTGTAAGGCAAACAAAGAAATACGACAACTTTTAGTTTCTGGCTGTACATGTGAGTGCTTTTCGCTCCTTTACACACAACTGCAATGCGGCTTTGAAAGCTTATAGAGGCGGCTTACTCATGTGATACGGTAAGCCGTCAGATCGGTGTGCGCGGGGATACGTGTATTCTACCAAGTATTGGATAGGGGCGGCCAATCGGTTGGACAAGGATTGACGCGAGCCGATTAGTACTGTTGTTGGACAGCGAATTTTAGATTTAGTCTAATGAAGTAGGCCCTTTATATAATAGTAAAAATTCAACTTTTAAGACACAAACTTAAATCATTTTATCGACAATGTTTTTTTGAAATCGTCAGATTATTCTAGTTTGTTCTGCTATTCAGCTAATTTTCGGATAAAGATTGACAAGCATTCGATGCGCTTTTTATTTTAGGGATGTGCGAGATTAAACATTTTCAATTCCGTTTATTATGAAACAAAAGGCACCCACCCATCCACTTATCCACCCACTTTACGCATACATCTATCGACAGTCAGTACATGCTTATTGACTTGTAAAATAACTGCAATGAGCTTTTTGATACCATAGTTTTATGCGTTCAATTCCAATTTTCGATATAGTATTTGAATTTTTATACATGAAACAATTTGAGTATAATTTTTTTCATTTATGAATATTATGTATGTAATATTTGAATTTTTTTTCAAAATCATTTCGTTGGTTCAAACTAGCGAAATATTATTCGTTTGGCAAGTTTTAAATAATACTTCGATATTCCTTTTTTACTTTATATAAATCTTCGTAAAAATCAGTGAAATGTTCTAATTTAACACAAAGACGCATTAGGGAAATTTAGACTTTCTCAAAGGGAGAATTTCGTCGCATTGCGCTTGTTGGATTTCACTGTAAGATCGACCGCACATGTTTGAGCGTGTGATTTGTTACCTCCTCGCTAGCGACACATGAACATGATAGTTAGTGAAGCATGTTCATTAAAATAAAATGCTTAACGGAAGGTAGTCCAATTTCTACTTACGGGGAAAAAAATTCATTTGAGAAAAAATTTGAGAAACTGGTTTTGAAGTAAGGAATTGTCACATTCTACATAGGAATAAACTGGATTCGCGTCCTGCTTGTGAGAGATGTCATTGTCGTCTGAGTCTCTTGTCACCGAATTTCGCATTCCGCACGCAAATACAATTTTGAGCAATTTTAAGAGACGATTGAATGGTTTTGGCCATAATTCGTATATATACATATATAATATATATATATATATATATATATATATGTAACAAGGAAACATAGTGTGTCACTGATTTATTATAGCCATTCGATCACTATACCCATTTTCGAAGTTGAGGAACGCTATTAAACTTTAGGTATGACAGGAGTTACGCACGGATGTTTCACTGCAGGTTAACAGAGGCTGTAAATGCCAATGTTAAAAATAAATAACGTATTAAAGTAAGAATATTGAAGAAGAATAGCTTCCAAGTTGCTTAAAAATTAAAATATTTATATTTTTCAATAGAAGTAAAATATGTCTTAATTTCTAATTTTACTCTCTTTTTGACAAAATTATTTATTACACATAATATCATAATTGAATCATATATAAATAAAAATGTTAATATTTTACGGCACATTAAAATTTTTTTGATATTGGAAATAATTTGTTTGTTTATTCTCCAAACATATAATATTTTAATTTATATGTATGGAGGTTTCATCTTTTTGATAGATGCATAAGTTAATACATAGATTGTTTTAATTAAATAATTTTGAATTAAATTTTTTAAATATCCGTATTATTAATTTATATGCGATGTTAGTAATAACATGCGTTATTATTATTTTTAAATGTTTTATAAATTAATGCAAATGTAAATAAAGTGCACTAATGATAAATTGCGCTTGATGTAGTTGACGTAAATGTCAACGGAATTCAGGTATGTGAACTGCAATCGTTATACGTATGGTTGTAGGACAAATGTAGATTATAACATTAACAAGTCTCGAAAAGTAATGCTTGTAAGTAATGTCCGATTTGTAAGCTGATTCTTAATTTCTAGGCATTAATTCCCCAACTATTTCCCAGCCTGCGCGCGCACGCGAATCGATGTACGAATTGGAAAAATCGAGGTCAAACGTCCCCGAGCAGCTATGTCTACACAGACGCGCGAAAACTATATTTAGAGCACACGGGGGTCTCCGATATATCTGCGAAAAGGAAACCGATTCGGAAGGCTCTCGGCGCAATGCGTCGTCCCCGGGCGGCCATTCCCCGCAAATCCGGCGCTGGCTCTTCCTCGTCAAACGCAGGCGCCGCCGAGGGCGCTGCACCGCGCGGGGCTTACAGGAGCGGCCGTCCGCGCTAATGCGATCAGCTGGCCGCGACAATGAACCCACGGCCCGTCGAAATTCATCAATCTGTCGCGCGCCGATTCAAGGGCTGCGGGAATCCCGCGATAGCGGTGTAATGAAAGGTAGCACGCGGCCGTAATGAATCGCCTTTACCGAGGGCTAATAATTCACAGTCTGATCAATGGACTCGGGAAAACGGATTGCGGGCAGGTTTTAAATGCGTTTGCGCATTAGAGGAACGACGCCAAAAGGTTTTACGATACGTTGCACCCGCGTTTCCAAAAAGAATTTACGATTTTTTTCCAGATTTCGATAGGCTTTAATAATATATTTTTTGACATTTTATTGGAAGCGCTCGGAGGGCAATTTAATTTATTTATGAAATACTCGAAAAATGTTTTTTTGTGCGCTTGTTGGGGCCAGGAATGCTCGCAGGATGGTTGCGCGAAATATCTCGAAGGATTTTTCGTACATGGATTTTGTGCTTTTTAATCACGCGATTCGTTTGTGCGAGGGCGCAAATTGCAAGGCGCCAACTCGTTTACAAGGTGTCCACTTTCTGTCCTATAACTCAACCAGTCCACTCTACCACCCGCAGCAAATCCTGCAATTGTGTAATTTGGAATTCCATTCTCAATTAAACAACGTAATTCACAAAGGGGTTTGATATTTAAGGGTGTTATTCATATTCATGGAGGAAGTTAAAGCGCGACAGGCTCCTTCCTCGACTCCTTCCGAGTTGGTTCCGGAACCATAAATATCAGTTGCAGGATGCTACTCAACTGCAGCCAAGCCTTTGTTACTCTAAGCTCTACTCCGCGTTAATAAAATATCGCGGCCCTCGAAAATCGCGTGTTTCTTTACCAGCAGTGTTCGGAGTTATGCCGTCCGACCGTGTCCGACGCTAATTGAACAAATACCGAGACAAATACTGACTGATTAAACTACGGTGGGCTCGGCGACGGGGTGTAGGGGCACGCGGGAGTTTATATTTTGTGCCCTGCATGCGATTTTTGATGACTGTGGTTGAATGACGACACATAACTTATATTAGTTATTCAATTGCATGAGAAGTATTTATGTAAACGATCTGCATTTAAAGTGTTTAATCTCGACAATTTATTTTCACGATTAAATTTGTTATTGATATTTGCTCGGATATTTGTTATATCATATAATCACAGATGTATAGATTAATGAAGCGATCGTTATTTCACGGTTATCTTAATAGATATTATTAATTAATGTAAAATTTTAAACAAAACAGTAATAATAAATCTATACATATTATTTTAAAAACAGTAAAATGTATTCGCGTCACCGATATGTATGTATGTATGTATTTCTTTGTATAAATTAATAGTGCGAATTTACTAAAAATACAGTGCAAAATATATGCGATACTTTAAATTTGCTTCGAAAATGATATAAGCTATTAAACTAAATAATTATAATGAAACAATAGATTTAAATGTCTAGTGATTGTGTTTATATATTTAGAGAACTCGCGGCCTTGCGGTCGAGCGGAGAGTCTCAAGGCTGTGCAGAAGTAAACATAAACAAAATTAATACCCAGGCAGCCACAAGCCTCTTCTTCCGAAATTTTTAAATAGGACATAAATTTTAACTGATATTAAAATTAATCTCGAGATTAATCTAGTAAAATAATATTGTATAAGATATTAAGTGATACGTGATATGAAGGTACGTGAATTGTGAATTGTGATAACGTTTTGAAAGTTGAATGTACATCGTTATCTACCTGTAATTTTCTAATATTTTTATAATGTCCCTTAATTCATATTATTTCACATTTATAACTATTACTCGAATGATTATTTTTAAATAAAAATTTGTAAAAACCTTGTTCCGTCACATATTCCATCATATGAGGAGGATGGAGATTTTTCTCGGGGTTTTTGAAACAAAGGTCGTCCAATTTTGGTTTTGATGGATTAGACTCCGAGAACCGGTGATTTACCTCCATGTACCGAATGCGCGAATAATTGCAATTCGAAAATCAGAGTTATATTAACAGAGTGCATTTTGATAGCTTTTTTTCCTTGATCAAAAAGTGCTTTATAATTATATTTAAAAGTATTTAAAGATCTTTTTTAGACATTTCGCAAGTCTTTCGACAAATCTATATTTTGAGCCATATTTATAAAAGGAAATTAAAGAACATACTTTCTTGTGTGTATTTACACGTAGACGCTGGAATTGATTTAAGAAAAATTTTAAAAGAAAAATTGTCAGTAAATAAAGTACGATTGAAAACGATATTCCATAAAGAGCTTTCGATACAATATAACTCGATCTTTATTTTGGCTGAGAATTGAAAAGTTTAATTAGGGTTGAATTCGGAAGTCAGTGGAAAGTGCACTTGGATCCTTGCAGAGTTAGCGTTTTTGTTGATTTTCTCTTTCTGCACCGTAGCCCGAGCCGTAGCCGGATGTACTTCCGAGGAATGCCGACGAAGAGTTAACATCATTTCACCGACAACCGGAATTTCCTTCGAAGCGCACCATGAAAGTTTGTACACGTTTTTAAATTGGCAAAAGCGCGCGAGGCTCGAGTGAGTGAAATTCGGCGTGTGCCGCGCGTTGCATAAACCATTGAACGCCCAAGGAGATTATCCTCGAGATTATCTCTGCGTGGGTAACCTTGTCCCCAAGCACAACTGGCACATAATCACTCACGGCCCTATAATCAATCTAATACAGTACTGGAGTACCGGTTACGCAGGCGGAATCGAGGGTGGAGGCGTATTAACCCGCGCCGGTCCGCAATTCGCAGCGCACGGCCGTCAATCGATGCCGTACTGCAGATATTTCAAGGTCCCCCGCCTTCGCCGCGGATAAAATCCGATATCTCGCGGGGGTTAATTGGACCGGAGGCGCAATCCTGGGGAGGCTGTAGGCGCGGGTGGGCGGATTTACCAGGTCGTCGTGCTGGATTATGCGCAGACTCCGCGCCGCAAGCCGCGGCAGTAAATCGTCGCAGGCCGCGAGGCAGCCCGCTTTTGACGAGATAATATGCGAGCGCGAGCTCCGGGATGGAATGTACTTTGCATCTCGGGTGCAAGGTTTGATAACGGGAGCGCGCGTTGATAAATTAAAATACTCAGTATGCCGAAGAAGTCTTATATGCTGACGCTCAGCCAAGTACACGCAGCTGCCTTCTAATTTTCAAATGTAGCTTTTGCTGATAATATGGCACACCGTACAGTTATGATTTTGCAGTCTTTACTTTTTTCTCCTTTTATATTATTTATTATTAAGATTTTTATCAAAGCACGAGGCATAAAAGACATCTTCTGTGAACGCGATGTAAGAAATGTATATTATGTGTGCAGTATTATTGAACTCGAGTATTATTTATTATCAAATCATTTCCGCGAAGGGAATGCCTCGGGGAATACGAGAAAGCAATTACACGATGAATTGGCAAACAAACAAAGTAACCCGATAGGAGTAAGCCCTATATTCACTAATCGCCATGAACAAATTCCCAAATCCAGACTGCTGCACTCGACGAGACTAAACTTCCGCGCTGATTGTATTATCAGAGAGGAGCCGGGGGTGGCGGGACAAGCGGCTTAATAACGCGGGCAACGATTCAACCTTAAACGTCAACAGTCGGCAAGCACTTGTAATTGAATGTACGTCCCCTAATAAAACAACCGCGGCGCCATGCACTCGTCAAGTATGGCACCGAGTGCACCGGGGGAACGCTGTCGCGGCAGCTCATTATCCCCGGTGACGCGCGCCCTCCCGACACACAAGCCCCGCACTTTTCCTCCCGGCGTATCGACCAAGAGCCGCTCAGCCAGCGGGACAATCACCCCGCTACATTAATTAACAGATGACGGGAGGCGACTCGAGAGCCATCCGCGTGACGCCCGGAGCCAGGGCGTCCTTGCCGCTGACACGTGATGCAGTACGTGCCCCTCGAGGGCCTCGAGTGTCGTCTCTGCACTGGGTCAGTCGAGTGCCGCGTCCCCATCGGTTTACGCATTCATTTTTTCACGCGAGTTTCGATTATGCAGCCCGAGTTTTTCATCCGGTGCTTTAGCTCGACGTTTTGCCTTGACACCGTAATCTTGTGGACGAGGCTGTACGTAAATCGAAAATCCGAATACTGTGTCGAATGTGCGGGGCCGCAGTTATAAGTTGATGCATTACGTTGAAAAATGGTAACGTTCAGCGATATTACGACCTTATATTTCGTGCTCAATGTCCTACGAGGACGTACTTGCAATATTACAGCTTCATACCTGTATATAACGCAGTAGCTATTTAGACAATATTTGCCAACTTTTATATGTCGCATAAAGCCCGCTTTATTTACATTTAGCTTGAAATTGGAATCGAAGAGCACTCATCTTTTCCAATTTATGTTATATTGCTAGATAAATCAACCATGTGTATAACTTATTTCTATAGGGAATAATGTACTGATGTTAAAATAATATTATAACAATCAAGTTATAACAAAGCAATATTAAAATTTAACTAGTTTTATTTTTAGCACAAAATTAACATGCATAATTAAATCGTAAATTGATTTAATTCTGTTATACACATTTTAATATATAAACATAAATCCAAGACAAGATCGAATAAAATATTACAATTAAAATTATAAAGATAATACAACAATGGGCATTTGAATAATCAAACTTTGAACTTTGTACACTTTTTACTTTAAATTATCGACAGTTAAATTAAAAACTTATTTATTTAATTTTTTCAATGTGTGACCAGCTGTGACCTCATTAATATGAGGTTTTAATGAAAGGCATTTTGTTTCCCAGACAGATCTAATGCTGTATCATTATTAGCGTGTACCAAGGCGTGTACGTGATTGCACATATTCTTACTGTTGCTCTCTTCGTTACTGTTTTCTTCGCCCGCCCTATAATTACAGTTAGACGGATCTAATTTTCGCTTTCTAGAAATTTCCATAGTTTCCATTTTTTCTTCCTGCGACTGATTAGCTTGATCCACTAAAAAACATAACGACCGATAAGCTTAAAACGAATTTGATAACGTAGGACAGAATTTTTCCATGATACTGACTTGTTAGATATACGTAGCCGAGGAACATAGACAAATGTGGGCGTGCAGTCTTTCTGATTTATCGATGTACTAATCGCGACGCTGCTCCAAATTCTGATTGAGTAACGATAGTTTAATACGAATGGGAAACGGATAATTCCTCGAACTTGAACACTTAAAATTCCAGGGAGCCTTGATCGATGTATTGGAAATGTATTCGTGCGTTTCTAGCTCTGCGCACGTGTTGCCGTAGGCGTGCTCTAAGCGTTCCCAGCGGTTCGTCGAAACCAAATGCCATCCCGCCAAAAATTGGACGCTCGTGCAGCGAGAAACCGCGGTTATTTCAAAGACTCGCCAGGCGCCACCGCGCCTTTGGAAAATGCCGGATTTACTCTCGCGGGCGGAGCCGTAGTCAAACACGTAGCCGGGCGTCGGGAGCAAGTTTGCCGCGAGTGTCCCAAATAGCGAGGACGACCCAATCTTCATTAGCATTCTGGGGGGATCGCGCGCGGCGAGGAGCGGATCGGCCCGCGGCCGCCTTCATTTGTCCGCCGCTGACGCGCGAATTCGCGCGTGAATTAGGAACTTAGTCTGCGCTGTGTTGCGCAAGCTGACAGATATCGCGGCCCATGTAAACAATAGCGGTGCTCAAGGCGCATTCCCTGGGATTCGCCGTTCCGCCCGGCCGGAGCGTCTCATTATTTCTCGATACATATATACACATGTGCACGTGTGCGCGCGGCCGTGTTTTCGAAATCCCTCTCGGTCGCAGGGAAGTAAGGAGCAGCAGGGTTTCTTTTTATCAAAGCGCAGGCTCACGGGAGCTCCCGCTAATTAACGCTAGGTGGCGCGCGCGGTGCGTTACCTTAATAAATTACATCTACATTTAGCGGCGGGGAGTTCGCAGTCGGCGGCTGCGGCAGCCGAGGCAGGGCAAACACGGGTGCCCCGAGCAAGCAGCCGCCGCGTCTTACCCGCGACAGCGCATTTCAATTAACCCGGGCGTTCGCGCGCCGTGGGAGTCGGCCCCCGCGAGTACAATAATTGAAGGGGAACCCGACTCTATCCCGCGAGCGGCCAAAATAAATAAACGCGTAGCGCCGATCACGTTTCCGGCTTTGTGTGTATATACGCCGCTCCGCATTGCGGCGTCGGGCTGTCGGTTCGCGTGTCGCCCGCCCGTCAGCGGGGGTCACTCCCGCTCGTTCTTATCGGCTGAGCGGAGCGGCCCGCCAAGTAAATAAGCTCGAGGGAAAAACCCGGCGCCGTCTTATAGAGTCGGCGGAGCCGCGCGGGATTCTCCCGGAATTCAATGGTTGCGCGAATATTGCCCCGGGACAGTATTTCAATTAGGACTTTCCCCCCAATTGCACCCGAATGCAATTCAATTAGCCCGATTCTGCCGGGCGGCGCGCGGGAAAGAAGCCGCCCCACGCCAACTCCGCCCCGGGCTATGAAGCCTAATAAGACGTCGGCACTCTGCCCTACTTTTACGCGCCCCCGCTAATGCATCGTTATGAGCCATTGTTGAGACGGATCCTTTGAGAGTACGTGTAGCCGAGATATCGGGTTAGGGCTGGAGCAAGACGCAGCGAAGCGTGATTCGCTTTGCTTGTTCAATCACAGCCTTAAATAATTTCCGCAGCGAGTCATACATTTTTAAATACAATGCGGTCTTGCTTTCAATGAGTAAACTGCAACGAAAGTTTAGTATTCTCCATTTGCATTAGACGCTAATGCATTTCCTCTACTCATTAGGATTTGTGACATGTGTCTAAATTCATTTATAAATATATTATTCTACTGTAAATAAATGACGGGCTTCAGATAAATATCTTTCACGTTATTTTACATGAATAAAATACATCCAATTATATATTATACACATTATTATCTTCTTTGTTAAATCCTATGTTACACATTACAGCTCGCATTACAGTCTGAAAACCTCAATACTTAAATTTTTATTCCAGACAGATTTTTCTTTCAAAAATATGAATAAATCACTTTCACAAATTAGCATTTTATTTAATTATTTTATATTAATCGGTGTTTATTTGATTACAGTAAGAAATCAGTTTTCATTTCGTTATATTAACATCTAATTGAGTATTATCATAATTTATCAACTTGTTATTTATTCAATCTAATATTGTTATCATTTAAATATTATCATATCTTTGTTTGATATTATAAATCAATTTCAATTATAGCCTATTCTATATAATTGAAAAACATTAAAATTGCTTTTTATTATAGTTTTTAAAACGATAGTTTACTCAATTTACATTCAATCTGGTATAGAAACATTGTGCTTATCAGTTATACATTTAACTAAACTAGTATAATATGTATAAAATAAGATAGACTAATACCGTTAATACAGACCTCTTGTATCGAAATATTTTCTCAATAAGTTTTAAACAATTTCTCAAAACTTGAAGTGGATGCGAAAATTGGATTTAGAAGTAGATGCTGAGCGTCTTAAAAGGAGTCAGCCTGACTCTATTAGGAAGTCGCCATATTGAATGCAGGGACTCCCTACTAGAGTCAATTTGACCCCAGTTAAGTTCAATCTTCTTTCTTCTCGGCGATGATCCTGGACAGCTATTATGCATCTTCTTTATTCTTTAATGACGTTCCTTATTTTTTACTTATCTGATCTATCATGGAACAAAAATACTTGCACTGCTTATTAACGTCTTTTTCTTTCTTCAGCGGTTTTAATATTTCTAAGAAATAAAGCATACGACGAAGATATTTTATTTTTAAATATTTTATTTTTCTAACAATAAAGGCTCAAAATATTAATAAAGCTAAATAAATAATTTCGCAAGAAGTAAGAATATCATATTCGCAGGAACGTGCACATCTTGTTATAACTTAAGCTATCATTTCGCAAATTGGTTTATATAAATACAAAATCTTATTTTTATAAGCGTGCGAATAATCTACAAATATTTTAATCTTATGGTTCATATGATTAATACAATTTATTAATATAGTTTAAACTTATACGTAATTAAAAAAACTACTTTACTTTGTTTCGTTGTCATTTGTTTACAGTAGATCAAATACATAGTTTGGTTATCCAAACTGTAAAAACAGTTGTGATTTATATATTTCATTGTAAACAGGAAGTTCCCAAGGAATTTAGTATAATATATTCATTCTATAGATCTGCGCGTCGATTTCGAAGAAATCCGAGAATTTTATATCGGTAAAAGCATACGTCTCTTTCACCTTGCGCAGTATTTTCAAAGCGATCCTCCATTCCATCTTTACCGGGTACCTAGCGCACTCGTCAAGTCTGCCCCTATCGCGGGACGAGACAGGAGAGGGATCCACTCAGCACAAAAGGGTCGAGAGGCGCGTGTGGCTGACGTCACTGTAGGTACGCGAGCGCCCCGGCGCTCAACCGGGATATTGAGATCGGTCCATTTGTCAATACGTCGGGCGTTTCATCGCTCGCTATCCTCCCCCTCCCCTTGGTCCACGCTATTGCCCTCTCTCTTTCCCTCTCAATTTCGCAAGATTATCGCGCTATCTTTTTTTATCAGCTCGCCCGCGCGCTGGTTCGACTGTCATTCGCTTAAATTCCCCGTGGATTGACGGCATTGCCATTATATCGATTGGCATTTTGAACTGAGTTTGTCGGAATGCTGTTATACCGAGCTATTATAAATCTTGTTTGATTTCGTTGTCACACCTGACACTTGACACGCGAGGTAGAATTAGATTCGGGGACGCCTTGAGGATGTTCGTCTTGCTTGTATTCTATTATTTGCAAGTATGGTTTGATTCCTTATAAGCTAAGGAGTACGTTTTCTAAAAATATTTTCAGATATTCCTGAATTGTGTGAGAAATGTGATAGTAGTTGCGTGACTTACGTGATTGCATTTCATTGGCTTTTATGAAAACTCACCTGCAACACAAAAAAATTAATTATTTAATATAGTTTAAACTAAATGATGCATTAAATTTTAGATTAAATTACATAATTTTCATATTTATGTTTATATAGAAAGGAGGTTTTCTTAAAATATATCGTTGAAATGAAGGATATTATTATTGCATAGATAGTATACTGGCGAATCTGCTTATGGAACGAGTTCCATATTGGAATTCATATGTCAATGAAAAAAGGACTAGTATTAGATATATTTTGATCTATATTTTGTAAATTTGCAGATGAAATAGTTATTCTAACATTTTTCAAGAATCTATAATTTTATCGTTTTCGAAACATTGCGATTAATAATGTAACAGATATGAGAAAATATGACTTTAGTACAATTTAACAGAAACATTTTCAGTGAATTACACAGAATAATTAGATTCACTTTAAAATTCTAAAAATATTGCATTATTGATTACATGAAAATAAAAAAGAAGTTATGCAAAAAAACGTGATACAAAACCAATACAAACATCGTGGCAAACATTGATATTGTGCGCAACAATGCACAATTACTTTTTATAGACCATGATTTATACACATAACTTTTATCGATATCATTAAATTAAAAATGGTTGAAAATATTTTATACAATACTGTAATATATTATTTTTGAAAAAATAAACCTGCATAAGAAGATTGCATATTGATAACACAAAAAAATAGTTTTTATGAGAAATTTTTACATTTAATTGCTATTTCAAACTGACCTGCATAGTTTACGTGTATAAATCTATTTTATGTCTGGTTCTCAATTTTGAAAAATATTTATCACGAATGATTAAAAATATAGAATATAAATATATGAATGATATAATACATTTATTGTAACATCATTAAATTTAATAGAGCATAGCTTAAATTGCATCAGATTTAAGGTACAATAAGTGTATAATTTTTGATTTTTACATAATTTATTTAGAAGATGTCGAGTGTATTGTACATATATGATCAGTTTGTATCGAGACAATATTAAAGATTACATTCTTTTGCATTAATAATTTTAGTCTTGCCTGAGTGACTCTGTTATTATTACACAATTTTTTTATATTGACGACTTTCAGATGAATATTCCGAATTGAAGGTTCTATGTTTATGCTATATTTTCATTTTTATTGCTTAGGTTTCCCAAAAAGCCAGTCTAAAAAGATAGTTTTTTATTATAATGATAAATCATTCTTCGATATTTAGTGGTCTTTAGAACAAAATCGTAACGTTTTATTTTCATCAGGATAGTTTTCTAGTTCATAAGGATTTACTCTTAATTCTAGAAATTGATGTTAGAGTATCTAAGGTTCTAATGGTTAGTAGGTTGATTTTTTACAAAAGTATAAATGTTACAATATATTGGCAATTTTTAAAGCAAGCGATAATCTATCGAGATCCATGATTAAACGCGAAAATTTACGCGCTTAAATCGAAACGACAACTTTACGACTGTGTGTATATGCGGCCGATGTCATGCATAAATATCCCCGGCCGAAGGTCCAATCAAGCGAGACTCAAAAGCGAAAATTCCGTCAAGGGCCAAAAGCACCGGCGAATTTGGCCACGTGCGGCCGATCAATCGGGTCTCTGGTCAAAAACTGCAATATCCCTCAGCGAGTACACAACTTTCGAGCGCTTGTCCTCGCACCCGCCCAGCCTGTATGTATGGTTATTGGCCGCGCGAGTGCCCGCCACATATATTGGCCCTCGGTGCGCTCATTACGCCGCGCCGATATATATAACACGCGGGCTTTAGCGCGCCTTAATTTCGCGATGGAATTTCACCGCGGCGGAGGAATTTTATTGGGGAAATTCCCCGGCGCGAGGAAAATGCGCCGTCGTCCCTCCGCTGGCAAGCGTCGATATTTTTTTCCTTTGCTGCAGTGCCGGAGGAGGCAGTGGAGCAGGGCCTCGCTGTTATAATGAATGTGGGCATTGTAGTGGCCTTTTAATTGAAGAGTCAGGAATGCAAAAAGGACGGCAGGACGAGTATGCTTCTTGCGGTTTATTGATGACTAGAGAACTAATAGCGACCGTACACTTTTGTCCAGTAAGAACACGTTGAAAAGACGTTATCATGGTTACATCGTTCCAATGTAGATATTAAAAATTATATTTATTTAAGGGATAAAATCAAGAATAAAACGCCATATTAGCAACATCTTTGACTAAACGCACTATGCAGGATGTGCCTTGCCTAACTTTTACCTGCGCATCTCTTACAGAAGGAAAGAATCCTGGTACAGCGGCGCTCTTGTGGCTTAAACAATTCCAGACTCTGCCGCAAAAACAGTGCCCTGCCTGACCAGAAAGGGTCGCAGGCCCGGAGGCTGCAAGCATGGCGACGCCCTAATTAAGCGGTATGGCGGCGAGACGCGCCCGGGGCCCGCCAACAATCTCCGGACATTTTGGAAATTCGTGGAATGGACTCGGGGAGGGGGAAGGCCGCGAGGCGGCCGGGAGACCCGGAGGCCGAATTTTCCCCACTCCTTCGTGCCGGGGATAGTTTGCCGATTTCTTGCGAGTTTGCGCCATGACTCGCCCTCGGCGCCCCTGCCCCCCTCGCGCCAACTTCAAATTGCCAAGCTGCCGGAATTCGATGCCGGCGAGCAGATCCTCCGACCGATCGATGCACGGGGATGTGTGCGCGCACGCGTGCGTCTTTGTAGATCCTTCAACGAGGTCTGTCACGTACTTGATGCATTATTATAGCAAAAACAGCTACTGTTGAGAGTGTAATAGAACGTAGTATTTGCTCAGAAAACTATGTAAATAAATCGAATGATCATTTAAGATGGCTTCAGTGTTTACATACAAAAGGCAAATATCTCTAAAACTTTAATATTATTTAAGAGAAGCATCTTAGAATTATTGGTAAAAAAATCTGTAGTTGATGACTTTTCATCATGATGTGATGCTTTATTCTCAAAAAATAGACAGTAATGAGTATTCTGGTAATTCGTGCTCATACGATACCCTCTATTCATACAGCCCTAAATGCCGAAACCACCTTAAATGTTCGCCAACTGCTATTGACGTTCAAAGGGTATTCGTGGTTTCAATGCATAAAGCCAAACGGCGATGCTCACATCTCTACATATCATCGTAATGAAATAACAAAACAAAAATTGCAAACAAAATCAAATTTTTGTAAAATTATAATTGTAATAAAAAAGTAAAGATTAATGTATATTGCGTGATTGGCACTCAACGTGTTTATAATTTATTCCTTACATTATTTATTTCTTCAATTATTCCTTTACATTATCACCATGTCTTTTTTATTTATATTATTTTTAATTTCATAACTTTCTCGTTAAAAAACAAGTGAGCCCTAGCTTCTCGATAATATATGCTATGGTTTCGCGCCTGGGATCAAAAATTATCAACGCGATCTCCCTGTACAGTATCTCGCTGAATAATAGGAATAAGGATCAATACTCGTTGCACACAATCCCGAGTAGCCGAAACACCTCACAAAGCCAGCACTAGAAAATTAGAAATATTTGTATTCTATTATCAAAAATACTTGATGCCTGTTCTTCAAGAATTCTGTCGCAATGGGAATCTTTTGGAGATTTAACATTTAAAGTTTGATGAAGAGAGGAAACCTCGATAGAAATATTGTTAAATGGACTGCTGAGAACATTGCTAACGGCAAATGGGTCGTAATTTAACAGATTTCGAGTACTAGTTTAATAGAGAATCGAATTAATACTAAGCCTTCAGAGCTGTGCACTGGATAAGAAATTACGAGGTATTAAAGCGGTTCATGCCCATCCGGTAAGATTCACGATATAGACTTCGAGATAAGTGAAATGTGCGATAACCTATTTTCTACCTCGAGACTTGATCGCATCGAGTTACAATTACTAAGTCGAGTTTGGCTTTAGGGTCTGCAGCTGAGATTGGAATAAAAAAATATCGTGGAAGAGGAGAAAGATGAGAAAAGTTAGTTGTAAGTTTATCCGTATACGGACATTAAAGTGTTGGATATAAGTATAATTTTATGGTTTTTCCGTCAACTTGAGCGTCATATATATAAGCTTTCCTTAATACGATTAAACAAATGTATTTATGATAATTGTTAAATTTAAAAAAGCTATGTATGTTTTGAATATATTTCTTTGTTAGATCGAAAATTTAAGCTATATTTTATGTGAATTTTTGTCATTAACTTTTAATTTAACAAAGAGTACTTTTTAATTCATTAGGACAGTTAATTATTTTTACAATAAAAGAGATTTAAAAGACTATTTTTTAATGTTTTCGAAAAACCTTATTCTGCTTAAGCTTTGTGCAGCTTTAGACTCTGTAGAATAACAAAGTAAAACATTTTTCATCGACTTTCTTTGTAATCTCGAACTGACAAAGAGCTAAAAGAGAACGAAATGGGTAAGTATACGATTGCAGACAAAAGTCTGTTAGAAGCCCAGATAGATTTTGTCGTAAATTTTACATCAAGGAAATCTTTGGGCTAATTAAATACGCCATTTTGTTATATAAAACTTCTTGCTAATAATTTCCAGGAAGATATTTAATAATCTATATAATAATAAAATGATTTTCATAAAAGTTAAAGGCATTATCGTAAAATTAAATTGTGATAGTTTTTATGTTTTTACTGAACTCGTGTTTCCATACTTTTTAATAATTAAGTAATATTTTTTGAAATAAGACTAGTTTACAGAGCTTTCAGGCGAAAGGGAAGGCATAAAAGAACGTCAG
The DNA here is from genome assembly GCA_018906755.1 of Sycophaga agraensis. NCBI lineage: Eukaryota > Metazoa > Arthropoda > Insecta > Hymenoptera > Pteromalidae > Sycophaga > Sycophaga agraensis. The sequence continues at coordinate 486,151 of JACCIE010000086.1, read as the reverse complement.
TTGCACGGAATAAACACTCGAGTTTGAAGGTCAGTAACTTTTATAGCTTAGAGTTTAATATCAATTTAAAAACATTTTTCACTTTTACGTGCCGGAAGAATTTTGTTTCGTGTGTCAACTCAGTGGAAAATCGTAAAGGCCAATAATAACTCTCGCGAGACTGAGCGGATGAGGAGAGCGAACAAGGATCTTGACAAGGATGCAAACATGCTTATATGTTATATAAAGGTTTTATTTTAATGGGGATCTGATGTTAATTTGCTTTCTTATTATTTTATTGTAGTTATGATATCGAATGTTTTTTTGTAAGATTAATTTACTTTACGATCTATTATTCAGTTAACATTAATATTATTTATGATTAAATTTACCAATCTAAATTTTTTACTTAATAACCAAAAATTTAAAACCTTATATAGATTTGAAAAGTCAAAGAGACTAGTACTGGGTTAGTTACGAGGATAATTGTATAAGTATAGTTAGAGCCAATATCAGTGTATCCGAGAATGGATCGCAACCCTCAAATCGTGGGTGTATTAACATAACGGAGCTCGCAAAATATTAATATACTTTCGGATTGATTGTCACTAAGGTTACAAAGTGCACTTTTATTTGTTATTGATACAATAAATGGACATAGCTGAATCAAAGAGTGTTTATACAAAAGTTACACCGGTAGCACATTTTATTCAGTTAACTCCATACAAACACGTCCGGTATATTGCGGTGACAGTCATTCAGTACTAAACAATCATTTAACCCGATACCAAGTTATTTTGCAGATTCTCAGTCGCAATTTGAGTATCGAGATTTTTTTCCAAATCAACAATTTCCAGTGAATCGATAGGTTTTACGAAAGATTTGTAGGGGTGGCTAGCAAGAGGATCGGGCTGCGTGCGTCTCAAATGGCCCGAAAGAAGATCCCGCCATTCGATATCAATCTTTCCGAGGATTTAAATAACGAGGAGGCATGAGTTTTTTTGCGGACGAAATTAGACCGTTCGTCATTATCACATGGGAGCAGATTCACCCTCTCGAGATTTATATGTAAGAGTGTATCAGCCCTCCTAAACAACCGATGACAGTAATCTATTTCTACAAAAGAAAGCAGTACATAAATATTTAATAATAATACAATTTTTAAAAACGAATCAGGGAGATTTATTTCATTTTCAGTAATTCTTTATGAGTTAAATATTTTAAAATTAGATTTTTGGAGGTCCGTAAATGTTTATAAAAGTAATTATTCGTAAATAAATTAGTGAATGACTCTGAAAATAAACAGTAAAGAGTTTACGCGTTGTAAAATGTATATAATGCATGGAGAAAAATTCTATGCAAGATGATGTAAAAGTTATTATTATAAAGTATAATAAAAGTCGGTCTAATGATCTTTTTGTCAAATAGTATAATAAAAAATACTATAAAATTTCAAGCATAGAAAATATTTAAATTTTTATTACATCCGTAAGGGAGTTGTGCATTTAATTTAAGGTTTTCTTTTACCAGAGTATATTTCAAACTAGCTCGCTAAATTATTAGTCACATTTCTTGACTGCCAATTGAATTAATTATAAAAGATTAATTTTTTATTCCGCGGATGAAGCACTGTGACAATTAGTCAATTTTATTTTAATTAGTTGATTCTATATACCAGCAAAATAATAACGAAAAATAATAATCTTAGACCCTGTGTAATTTTTTATGAACAAAGGTTTTTCCCCGAAGAACCGTATTTCAATATAATCAATTTGTAAACAGTAAAAAAATGTTAGTTCGACGCAGCACACAGAGTGATGTATTTGCCAGAGTTGCAATGGCGAAATGAAATCGAACAGTTATATTGGCAAGCGTTGTTACGCGTCATGCACTCGTTGTTGAAAAATTGGACAAGATTGGCCGCGCAGGATTTCCCGTGAGCTAGCAGCTCTCCTCTCTTGGCTAACGAAACAAAAGCCGAAAAAGAAGTTTCGTCATCGAGTAGCCGGGCGTCGCGCAATACACGAAAAACAACGCGGCCGCACGTACGCTGCACACAGGCTTCCCACAGCGTGCGTCAAACAAATTACAAAATTCAAGCGGTCGTGGCGAAGTTTTTACGCGAGAGACATGCACGGAGGGGACGTCGCAGCACTGGATATCGATAGTCGGACGGGCGCCGAGGCGCGCGAGGCGTATGCTTTCATCGCGGCTGGGGCACTCAAAGGGATTGGCGCGAGGGAAGAAACGGGCCACTTGCCATTCGCGCCCCGTGAAGGGGTGCCGGCGCTCCGTTTTTACGGGGACGGGGGAAAGAGTCGAGGTTACGGTCGCAACGCAGCTGGCTTATTCGGGCGGCCGATAGCGGCTCCTAAACAAGCTTCGGAAGCCGATCGTGCAGACGGCCGCACACGCAGTGGACGCGCGGGCGGAATGAACTGGGCCGCTCCCCGACACCCCGCGATGGCGCTAATCCCCGCGGCGCCGGTGAAAAAAGCCGATCGAGCGGGCCGTCAGGCGGCCCAAGTGCCGGCCAGTTTTTTTTTTTTTTGCGAAAAGCGCCTTGTTACAGCGGACTGTTTTCCCGCGTGGCAGCCCCTGCCCCCCGGCTCCTCTTTTTTTGTCCTCCCCGGCGTTCGGCGCCATTCTCGCAGTTTCGCCTTTTTCCCTCGATATGTGGGTCAGCGGGTGTAACGCCCGCCGGCAGTCGCGGCACATCCCGCGGCGCGCGTCAGCCATTCAGCCGAGTTGGCTCCGGCGGCGCGTTTCCCGCGAGCCGCAGACCCGGTCGGTCCTGTCTCCCGGCCGCTTATCGCCCGCGTTCGGACGGCCGGCCTTCGATTTCCCGGGTTTCCTTCAGTCACTCGGCCACTGACGCATCGCGGTTGTAAATCGACTCGACCGACCTCCCCGGCACTCGAGCACCCAACGGACGTGCAAGCGAAACGTTCGCCCGAGGGCCAAAGTCCATCCTTTTGCGCGCCGGCCCGGGATTCGCCGCTGAAAGAAAAGGCCGACAATTAGCGATAAAAGCCCGGCGAGGGGGGCCAGTCCCTCCCACTCGTATTTTCGGGGCGTGATTTAATCTTTTATTTATGGCCGGCCCGGGCACGGCTCGAAACAACGGGAGAAGCCTCGAGGAGGGAAAAAACGCCCGGGCGGGGAAGCCCCGGGCGCGGGCAGCGCGGCCCGTTCGCGGGCGACGCCCCGCGGGCGGCGCGTAAGCGCACGGAGGCCGCCCTGCGGGGGATTTACGAGGCGACTTTTAATTAGCCCCGGGAATTGCCCGGCCGATCCATCAGACCCGCCGCGGAATGCTTTTAGTGCAACTCGTAAAATTCCCCGATTCTATTTATCGGCCTATCGAATATATATGCCGCGCCTTCCTCTCCGCCGCAAGCCTCGCGCTGCAGTAATGTTAATTGGATTTTTTTTCTCCGCGAGCGTAGGTGTTAATGCGTAATTAATCATCGTGACCTCGGCGGTATACAATAATAACAACTATTACGCTCGAATTACTCTCGCTTGTCCTGGCGCGGGCGCATTTGCTGCAGCCAGCAAATTCTCCAACCGCAGACGTCCCACGTAAAGCGTAGACAAAAAATAATACTACTTCAGAGGAGGCGCTCTAGGATTATGTTTTTTCTCTGCTTTTACAGAGAAGATAAAACGGTATTCGATAATACGTGGCACCAATACAATAAAAACGTATATGTAATGGTTAGAATCGAGATTAAATTTGTTCCACAATTCTAGCGTGGTTCACCGACCAAATCGCCAGCTGCTAACTCAGCCCAGCCAACACTCCCAACGAATTTTTCGACCCCATGAATTTTGTAGACCGCGGGCAATTAGAATCCGCAATATCAGAGCGAACGATTAACTGGATTAAAAAGCCGGACGCGGCTCCAATAAACACGCGCGCGGACGCAAAGGCCGTTAAAAACTCGAGTATTAAACGTTCGATTGCAATTAAAAGCCGGCGGAGGAAGCGCCCGAAAGCTGGCCTCCCCCCGGGTCCCGAATAATTATCGAGGCGTTGCGCACACGGGCGCGAGATATAAATTGCGGCGTAATTTTACCCGGGGGCGGAGGCGCGCCTTTGTCACGGGGTGCGGGCCTCCCAGCCTCCTGCCGCGCCTTTTTTCCCATTTTTGCTGGCCGCGGAATCAAAGAGGTCGCGCGAGGGCTTTCCTTTGACCCAGATGAGGAGCTCGCGGTTGAATTTGTGCGGTAATCTGCATGCTAAGCGAGCGGAACGGTCCAGGGAGATTGAAAAGGATGCCCCCACCTCTTTATTCATACTCTCGGGCGGGAAAGGGGGAGAGGCCGGCGACGCGCGCGCTGCCCGCAGGATCGCCTACGAATTTTTCTTCCTGTGCAATCTAATTCTTTAATCCGGACGCGCGTCATGAACACGCGCTCGCCATCCCTGCGTTTTTAATTCAAGAGACTTTTTCAATTAGTACTAAATGATTGGCGGCACTTAGTTCGTGGTATACTTAGCTCGACTGATGTTTTTCACGCGCTGTGCGCAGGCCGATAAGTGAGCGTATATTGAGCGCTTATGATCTGCGCGCAATCAATCAGGTCCGCACTAATATTTGCCTGCGAAAGCATAGGTTGTTTGTTGAAAACGCCGGGGCTAAGTCGCGACAGAGTAATAAATTAGAAATTCCGGATGAGCGCGGAAGCTTGTTCTAGTCGGGATTACAGTGGCTCATCTCTCATCAAGCGCTCAGGGTGAAATCTCATTTTACCCTCTCAATTAATCATAAACATAAACGCGCGAGCCAAAACTAACCCCGGCCTCCTCGCTGACAAATCTCCAAAATATACTTTTGCAATTTCATTAAAAGATCTTCCGCGAGATGACGCGCACTCGCCTCGACCAGAAAATAAGTGCCCGCCATTTATATATTCCCCTCGATAATGAAGGCTGCCGAAGAATGCACTTGCGCATCTCGCGACCGGCGCCTTTTTCCTTGGGCTTGGCTACCGGCCTCGGGTGATAGAGCGAAGACACTCAAGCTACGAATGTGGAGCGCCTTAATGTGCAAACGCGATTATGCCGCCTGACGTTAGGTTGCCTGCTTAAAGCGTGGGGGAATTTCTGATACCTTTCGTAGTTGAATAAACTTATCAACCTACATTCAACGTGGGGCGCAATTTTTTACTCAATCTTCGAGAGACACATTATACAGACCGAGTCGAGGGCCTCCGTACTATTCATCCATGGTGCTACGCGTTCCTTTGTCAAGCTCTAATTAGGTCTTTATATAATAAAGATATTTGATCGTCTACCATTTTTCCGATGCAGCGTCTTTGTCTTGGGCTTTTTTCCAGTTCGTAACATTCGTTATTTTACGGTTACTCTACGCCAGAAGACGAATCAACCATGGAAGCGTCGTCTCGTAAAAGCGACTGCGCTTTATCTCCACATTGCATTGTGAACTAAAACAGGACCGATCGAGATCGCGAATGTAAAAACTAACATTGTAAATGGTTTTCCAGTCGGGCGAGACGTAAAGTTTTTACGCTTAAAAGGATTACACTCCGCCTTCCTTAGAAACCGAAACCGATAGATACCGGCATTACAAGTCCGGATCGAAGAACCTCAATCATCCACCGCGGCGGATAATATTTACTGCCTCACCTCGGCACTTCCGCAAGCCAGGGCGCGTGCGGATAAGCTAACCGCGCGAAAGATAACGAGCGCCGTGGAGATAATTTCGTAACGCCGAATCATTCTATAACGAGTCGGCGGCCGCTCGATTCCCGATACCCGCGGTGCAACCTCCGATGCGCCTGTAGAATACGCTAGTAGCCGAGTTACCCGCCCTCTCACTGCGGTCGACCTAACGATGCGCACTATCGGTAATTGGCCGGGAGCGCCTCTCTGTGTACGTGTACACAAGCCCCCGGGGCCCGTATTAGGAGCGCGAGCAGACTGCCAACGGGGCCACCCTCCAAATTCGGTTATTGCCGCGTCAACCGATTCTTTCGATTCCAGTGCTACCTGCAAAGTAAACGTCTCTCGCATCGGTAATTCCTTCTGTACATTGCACCTAGCGTCAATTTACCCACGATTCGGGAGTTCTCGGTAAAACAATCGCATTTTGACGGAAATGACCTATATTGCAATGAAGCGGCTTTTGTAGATGCCTAAAGTATTTCTAAAAATTATTTGTTCAAACAAATCGAAAATAAATGGAAGTCATCTCCATTTCAACTCTCTCGCAGCTTTGATGCTCCTAAAATCGACAACTTCTCCATGACGTTCGGATCTATATACATATGCACCGAATTTTTCAGCAAATACTTGTCGAATTTTCCCAATCGGAACGGTCCAACCACCGCTGTCGACGGAGGAAACCGAGACGCAATCACAGAACCAAAGCCCCGCATATTTTAAACAAAAACAAAGTCGTCGACTCATCCTCGACGGTGGGTAAATTGGTCCAAGCGGCTCGACGGACAATCCCGCTCGACTCGCCCGCCGGCGGGAAAAAAGGGGCTCCGGGAAGCTTGCAAAAATAAATGGCTGGTCGTTTCGCTTCTTTCATCGCACACAATGCTGTGGCGAGCTCGAACGCGCGCGGACTAACCCCGCGGGTTTCTCCCACTGCATTATCGAGGCCCTCGGCGGTGGATGTTCGCGGGTTCCAATGATTTCGTCGAGACTCGGTTACGAGTGACGCTGAAAGCTCGATTGTTTACTGAAAGGCCATATTGTCGTGACCGCATACCTATTCAAGTTCGGAAAACGTTTTGTTCAGGACGTTATCTCTTTCGCGAGTTCTCGTAGGAATTGATATTGTTCTTCATTTATCCAAACGAACATTCAAAACATTTATTCGGGATTAAAGTCTCATTTTAATATGTTCCGATAAGGTGAAAAAGCTACATCCAGTTTTTAAAAGCTATATGAATAATAAAAATTATAAAAGCTACGGAGACATATTAATACGGGCATAATGACACGTAAGCACCTTTGAAATAAGGAGATAAACATAAAAGCACCTAATTTACTGGCGGTTTTTCGGAGCTGAAACGAGTTCTCTGCCCCCGTAAAACCCGAACGGCCTCGGCGATCTCCGGGGCGCTCGAGGGAAAAAAAAGCAGAGGCGGGTTTGAGAATGAAATTCACGGGGCACGATAAATATCAACGTACGACTGCCGAGCAGACGGAGCGCGTAAAAAGTAGGGCCAAAGAGAAACTCCGAGACAGTTAAGGCGCGGATTTGAATCGCCCGCGCGCACGCGTGCGCCGGAAACGCCGCGTTACAGCGTATAAGCCGAGATCGTAAACGGGCCCCGGGGAATCCCCTGGTTCGAAACTCGGCTCCTCTTCGGGCGTCCCGCGCACGCGCATTTGCGGATAAGGAGTTTACTGGAAGATTTACGACACGCGAGCCTGGATTTCGTTTGCTTGGCCTAATTTTCTCGAAAGGCATGTGAAGCCACCCGAGCTTTAGGTTCCCTAGCTTTACAATTCTCAGTATCTGAAATAGAAAAAAATGTTTAAAAAGATTGCACATTACGCGACTCCTTTCCAACATTTTTAGACGAAACAATTTTTTTTGAGGTGGTTTCATAAAAATAGGGCTTTCATACACGTGCTAGTTATTTTTAATAAATATACAAAAAGAAGTTTTATAATAGCTGAAGCGCGAGGCACTGAAATTAACAAGGAAAGTATATATTAAAAGAGGTGAGCGTCCTGAAAGAGATGCAAATTTCTGGTCAAAAGTCTCGTCGTTTGGCTTTATTTTTCATTGTCGCCGGTTCTTATCTCAACGTTAATGATCAAAGCTCTTAAAGTCCGGTCATAATTTCGGTATAATAACGATACGTGGAGTGCGAGCTACCCCTTCCTCTTTACTGTCGTATAATATGCAAATGAGAGCCTGCATCGTGCATCGGGACCGCGTTTGCCTTCGCGCCCTCGGAAAAAGAGAAGAGAAACGGCCTTTTAAATAATTCATTTCTAAACGACATTTTAACCACAGCGATATGATATCTCGATACGCCCATCGTCACTCTTGACAATGTCAGCTTCATCAATGTCGCTATGAATGTGCTCAAGCATTAAATATGTGCATGTTTTGTGCTACACTGTTGCGGATTTTTTTATTATCAGTATTTATTATTCAATGATAACCGTATGTATATTATTAGTTCATGAAGTCGCAATTCCACTGTATTGAATTAACTCAATATAAAAGACAGGGAATTAACAATTGCGAAGCTCTTGGTACTGCTAATTGGTTAGTCGTTGAACCTAGGCTGCGTTAGACTTTTAAAGAAGGCAGCTCGTAAGGTAAACTAACCGAGTCTGTTTATCCAATTTGCCGGTCCGCGTCCCAAGTCCGAGACAGCAGCTCAGTTGGACGCGGAACCGAGTGCGGAAAAAGAGAGGAGAAAGAAGGCAGACGTCGCGGGGGCAGAAAGAATAAATAAAGACTTGGTGACTGACCTTGTCCCTGATTTCTTGTCGCATCTTCTCTCGCTCCTCTTCCATCTTACGGTGTTTTTCTTTCCGGCGCTCTTCTGCCTCTCGGATGGCCTCCTGCCTCTCCCTCTCTGCCTCCTCCTCCTTCTCCTTGTCATCGTCATCGCCGCCCTCGCCGCCTACCGCCCCTGCAATATAAGAAAAATCCAACATTAGCCGCCGTGTACATACTCGCCCGGGAATTATGCGCCACTCGCTTTTTCTCCTTGTCACGTAGAAGTGAACCGCGCGCGGATCTTAATTTGCGAGGGCTAACTTTCTTTTTCTAGGTTGACTTTGATGAGGGTGGCTTTAGAGTGTACCTATGCAAGATGTCTACGAGTTACAGTAACGAGTCAAGGATAGAGAATGTTTTACTTTCATCTGCTTATGAATAATTATGTATAAGTATGTACATGCTTAAGCAACTATATCATTATTTTTAATATTAATTATACTCTACCTATATTTGTTTTTTAATTTCGCACATTAGATATAAGATCAGTACTATTTTTATTTATTCTAATGAATTATGCATATTAAATAACGGCAGGATTAATAAATAAATTAAAAAATGCGTTACATCTGACGCGTATAACATCATAACACTAACTTTGCATATCCGAAAAACTTGTATTACTGTTATTTTGCCTTATGCAATTTATGTACAATTATTTCAGCAATTAAGTGCTTCGAGTCGTCAATCTTCTCCAACAAATTCTAAATTGATCTTAACGCACAAGAACTGCACTATTCGTGAGGTAGCGCTGCAAGTAGTACAAATCTACTTTGGTCGGCCTCTGCCACTGACCGCAGGAGTTAAAATCCAAAAAGTTCCAGTGAGTTATCTCGCGCGGTTTATTTGCAGAACCGCACAGTCCCAGAGTCCAGCAAAGCATTTCTGCGCTCAATTCCAAGAAAAAACTCTTTAAATTACATTTACGCTGCGATCCCGCAGACCGTCCGAGGTACTTATCGACTGGGCGTCGCCCGCATCGCTAGAGGGCCGGAATCCGGGTCTCGAGCCAATCAACCGGGCGCCGCGCGCCCACGAGGATCGGCCAGGCGTTCAATCACCCGCGGTATCAGCCGCGGGATCGTATTACGGGCAGACCGCGAGCCGGGCGGACTCGGTCTTCGGTCAGCCCTACCCTCCTGTGACCTTCTCGAGTTCACTGGCGCGCAGCGCGTGTCCTTCTCGCACCCTAGAGATAAGGTTCAACGGGTTGGCCAGGCCGGATTGGCCAGGTTCCGCTCGCGCGTTGTTTATTTTGTTACACGCGAATGAATAATGCCAGAGGCTCTGCACTCGCCCGCTTTTACACGGGCCTCGGCTAAGTGGCCCACTAAATTATGATCGTCCGATAGCGTCTAACCCTTGCAGTTGCATACTGTAACTGCGGCCCTGGATTATTCCGCGTGCAGTTATGCAGGGCAGCTCGCCGATCGGAATCTCCGCTAGCCGAGGAAAAGTTGGGAAGTCATGAAGCACGCGGGAGCGTCAATCGAAAGTATACCCACTCGGTCAAATCAAAAACTCGTCGTGCTGCCATCGGACGATTTCCTCAATCTCGCCCTGTATGCCTCAGCTCATCGATATGAAAAAAGTTCAGGTGGCATCCTGCGCACCCGTAAAAATCAACGGCTCGGGGCTCAATCGCGTCTCCGCGCTCTATCCGGCTTGACACGCGCACGCTTCCGAAATTAGCCCCGACTGCCACGACTTGTCCCTGGGGACGATCCCGAGGATCCCGCAGACGCGCGACCGATGTAATCGGCGGCAGCGGCGTGGCGGCCCAACCCCTGGATCCCGAGGGGCGCGCCTCCTTCCCCCGCTATCCCCCCGATCGCTCGATCGACTATGTATATATTCGCCTCCGGTGCTTACGTATGCACGTAGAATGCCCTGCACCCGACTCGTGGCCCGTGATTTCTTCAAAGAGTTACTCTGTAACGTGACTTGTTCCGAGGCTATTGAACAGGTTGTGCTTGTTACCGGTAGAAATTGGTTTGTTGGTTTTAAGAATCAAGTCGGTGATTCAATTAAAATTCAATTTCAGATACGATAAACCTATTTAGCAAATTGAAAGATAATGCACTCTATTTATTGCGAGTTTAAATCGAAAAATACTTTGATCCAACAGAAAACATTTGAGTTTAAAGTTTATCAAAGTTGGCTCTCTGAGCTTAAAAGTTTAATTTTTATTTTATTAAAACAAGTTTTCGATTTTTATTAAGATTTGAAATTGAATTTGAAATCAAACTTTAACGTTGTAACGGTAGCCTCTTTCTATGTAAATTCGGTGATACCAGATTCAGAATGTAGCGTGTTATTACACACTCGGATTCACACGAAATTGGGAAATGTGCTACGCGATATGCCGTGAAAATGCTCGTTGTAACATTATTGATTTTATGCTTTAATGCAACGTGACAAATTAATCATACACTTAATTTCACAAAATATATTTATTACAGATGTCGAAAATGCTTACGCGGATAATTCCAAGTCTTCTTTCGAATTAGCGAATGCGGAATGTAAACAATAAAGAAGCACTTTATGAACGCTTTATGAATACTGTGCTGCTCATTATTTTGTACTCACATTCAAATGGACTTTCTATTACCACGAATAATGTTTCACGATGCGTCAAACAAATATTGGAGTTAAAACTATGCTTATCCTCAGAAGTTTGCAGCCTTGCTGACGAAACGCTGTGTCCGAAAGCGGAGGATAAGGGTATAATTTATAGCAAAAGTTGTAGGTAATGGGGATATAGTAAAGATAGACCACTATTGTATTAGTCGCGGTGTGAAATAATTCAGAAATGGCGGTTAACGGTTGTCGCGCTGTGGGCTGTCAAACTTTATTATTTGTGTTGATAAGAGCTTATTTATTATCGTGTTTCGCTTATTCCGTATGAGAAAATGTACACGGATTTTATGGATCTGTTATGACTTTAAAATGTACCATTCGCAAATTTTCATGGACAGGTTTCATAAAAAAATTAAAATAAAATCATTTTTAATAATAATATTACATCAAAACAACATTCAACTATTATAAGATCTATAAAAAATGAATTTTAGAACAAAAAGGATTTCATAAATTTTAATAATAACATAAAATTTAAAAAACGAAACAGAAATGATTAACAAGTTGTTTTGAAGCCATCAGTGACCAAGTAATCAAATATTTATAACAGAATTTTCAATAACGTAAATGATTGTTTATTCGAATTTAAAGTAACTTGTGCTACAGTATATAAAAAAGAATTTGTTTATAGCAATTCATCATGTATTAATGTTTAATAGCTATAATAATTTTAATTTTAATATTTGCTTTAATTTTGATTTTTTTATTACAAGCTTTGAAATGAGATAGTTCGAATATTTTTAATAATTTTTATGCGAATGAAGAGTTTTTAGTTATCATTGACTTCTATGCTTTAATCGATTTTTAAACCTCATTTGGAGAAAGCTATATTATCTCGAAAACAAGCACACATAAAAGGCCAAAGCTGCAACTCCTACACGAGTGAAGTTCAGGTTTGTACTATAGCACTTTTGTAGCGTGCTAAAATCGAAACACTGCATAGAAAGTTATTTGTGCACCTCCAAAGCGCTTAAGCTCTCATCCGAACTCTCATCTGGTAATAAATTATTCATAATGTGCGTCAAATTCGGTCGCAGTTTAACTGACATCCAGATCTAATGGTGCTTTTATGCACTTGCAATAAGCGACACATTCCGAACACGACGTGAAACCAGGCCGTAGGGCGAGAGACATAGTAGCGGTCGAGAACCTGACGTATATATGTTAGGGAAACGGACACATACGTGCGCCACCTTAAACGGATCAATTATGAAACTCGCGGCGAAGCGTTACACAACATATAATCTTCACAATATGCATATGGGTGAAACTGTACGTGAGTATAGGGAAAGGACTTCCTTTGCTTAACAGTACCAAACATCGTACCAGTGAGCTTATTTAAAATTTCGATCTTTTTCTCTTTTCTCTTTTTCTAATATTTCTAAGAATTTCTTAAGCATTTATGCCTATTACTTTCATATATCAAGTACGTATATTTTTAAGGTGGAATAGGACTCATTAAACAGAATTTTTAAGTGCCGTGAGACACTTGTCAAAGATTCATTAAAATTCACGACCCAAGCAAGTGGTGCTCTCTTGGTCGGTATATATTCAAAGTCCGTTTTAAAATTCATGTGAGTCATACGTACGTTTTAAAATGAATATTACTTAATTAAAGAAAAAGAAAAAGATAAGAATAAGTCGATTCGAAGAGAAATACGTAACGCACGGAATTCGAGAAAAATACTTTATGACAGTTATAAATTTAAGATTCTATGTGTTTTTTAGAGTAGAAAAATGATGTGTTATACTTCATTTGAATAGAAATGAAAGTTGGAAGACATTAATCTCAAACTTCTTGTGCTCACTTTCATTTACATGCAAAGATTCGCGATTCATTAATATGCAACAGTTGAAAGATTAAAGTTACATTGTGAATTTCCTCAATAGAACACGTGTCCTGAACACTCTGAGCAGTCTGGTCAAATTCTATAGTTTTTAGCAAAATGAATACGAATTTACTGGTTAAAACTAGGACCGCTTTGTATGGAATTTAACAATATTATTTGCTAGCAATATCTATTGTGCCTATGAAATTATATCATACTTTTATTATAGATTATAATTGGCTGCAACTAACTAAATAATTACATAATTCCCAATTGTATTCTGTTCAAAGTTATGGTATAGCTCCCATCCGGCGAAGATGATTCAGATTTCCCGTTTAAGTTTTGATGCATTTATGGGATGTTGGTCAAGTAAAGAGGGAGGCGGTAGCTCGCTTCCGCTCTCATGCAGCTCACGCGTCATCCGGCGACATATACTCGCGCTACCCTAACTCGGCTTAACCGAGTTTCATTAATGTTCTCGGGTAAGGTTGAGTCACGCTAAAGTTGGCTCTGTTTTGGAAAATCATTAAAGGATTTATCGATATCTTTCGGTCTTTTAAATAGCACTAGACGGAGAGGTAGTTGAGCTGCTTGGGAGTATGGTGCGATTCGCCAAAGTTTGCCGTCCGCTCGTATCGGAAAAGCAAAGTTCCCGCGCTGGCGGTTGGAACTTTTGCATGTAAACAATCAGTTGCCACGCCTCAGCCTCGAGCGTTGCTTTAATCGATACAGCGCGGCGGGAAATTGCTCAGAGTTCTTCCATTTACATGCAGGGCAACTTTGTGGTTTTTCCGCCTTACCGTAGCTGCAGCATATTCCGCGGTGAGCCAGTGCCGCGGCGAAATACACCGCGGAGGGCGCCCATCGATTACGGGGCGAACGTCGCGTGTTGTATCCGGTAAAAAGAACCGACCGTCGATTGCAAGAAGCCGTAATAAATCGCGTCGGTGGTGGCGCCCCCTTCGAATAGTGCGCCATTATCGGTCGTTTACGCGTTGGGCTGCGTCGGAGCCAATTGAAATCGCGGCGCGAATCGAAAGTCATTATCCCTCGTCCGCTATCAATCCCGCGCTTTTAATCGAGCAGCGGACCGTCGGCGCCCTCTAGTGGTGAGCCTCGAGGCGCTCGTTTGTCATCCGCGGCTTCGAGCTCTCGATTATCGCGTGGTCGCGGCGCAGCCGCCAGCAGCCATTGAGGGTGCCGGGGCCCGATTCGAGCTCTCGCACCGCGTCGTGGCCCTCGAGCTGTGCGTGAGTTCGATGAATCGATAAATCGAGTGCGACCGCGCGCCTTTTTCCGCTTGAGGGGCGCCTGTCAGAAGCTTCGACGGCCCATTTGTCCCCGGCTGTCGGCTCCCGGCTGTTCCGCGGCCCGGAAAAAAGCGTAGTCCGTGCCGCGGACGTCGATAGAGAGTGGATTATTTTAATTTAATGCGCCGCGATGGGAATTTAATATCTGATCGAACGGGACCGACGAGCGGGCGGCGCTATTGGGTAATCGGGGATAAGCACACCGCGCGCGCCTAGGGAATTTAACGCTTCAAGGCTCGCTTGATAATTTAAAAAGGTCAGGGTGTCGGGTGCTCTTCTGTGTTTATTCTGTTTATTCGGAGGTAATAAAACACGCCGCTTTGTTTAAACTTCGCAAAAGCGTTAATATCGCGATTCGAGAGCGTACGATTGAAGCCGTTAATTAACTTATCGGAGACTCGCACGGCTTGGACGCTCGCGTGCTGCGGCGCGAGTGAAATCCCCTGTTGTTGCACACGCGATTATTATGTAATTAATGAAGAAACTTTACCGAGCAATTATAAGGGAGCGCGGTGCGCGAGTGCGATTGCTGAATTTATGCAGGAGACGGTCGGCGCGCCCCTGCGACGTCGGCGCCCGTTGTTATCTCAGCGCTCGCATCGCCCCATCGGAAACAACAAACATCGTTAGTTATCCAAGCGTCAAAGCTACGGCACTGAAAAATAGGTTGTGTACCCCAGGAGCCCACTCGTACGCGCTCGCACAATGGCATAGATTATTACATCGCGCGCGATTCTGAGCACAGCGTGTACGTGTCAGCTGCACCTCGAAGGCGATTCGCCAGTGGAGGCGCAATCTCGGCCCCCGCCCCCACGCGAAATCTCGCTCTCTCGTCAAAGCGGCGCGCTCCCGGCATTCTGCTCGCCGCCCCACTGCCAATTACCGGCAGAGCGCGCGCGCGCCCCCGGAAAATCTGGTTATGCCCGCGCGCTTCCTTCGGCGCAGCAGCCGAAACGCGAGGGCGCGCGGATCGATGCGCCCGCGCCGCCCGCGACCCACTTCCTCGAATTAAAAACTGTCCGGGTTTAATTAGTCAAAGCGCCTCCTGTCCGGCGCAAGGGCCGCGACGTTTGCCCCTCGGGGCTAATTCTTTTTTGGTCGCGCGCTCCTCCGGTAAAAAAGAACGACCCAGGGCTCAGCCGAGCGACTAACGGCGCCTGTTACCTTTGTCCATCATTCGATTGTTCGCGCCAAGTTAGCGTACGGGCACTTATATAGAACAGGGACGCGTCGGAGTTTGGACTTCCTTTTTGTCGTGTTTTTTTTTTATGGCAATGGCAAAAAAACCGGCGGGCCAGGTAGTAATTAAGCGCTTAAAATAGCGCTTCGTTGAATCGACGCGCGAATAAACGACGAAAACGGCGCGCGTGCAAGGCTCGAATTGGGAGCGCCTCCTATTTTTAGAAGCACTCGATGATAATAATGATAGGAGCGAGTGACTGCGCCGGCGACCCAATGAGACGCTTGAGAAGAAAGCGGCCGAACCTCGTTAGCGGGAATCTCGGCCACACGGGGGCGACGTTGAAGTGATTTCTGCTTTCCCAGAAGAAACCTATACTCGTATCTATTAGCGTAAAAATAAGTCGAATCGCGTTTCTAATTTAGAAGAGTTTGTAGTTTTACTTAAATTTTACTTAATTTAAGTAATAATATAAACTTTGATTAAAAATCATGGGAAATTTTCTATAATTTAAATGCATTCAAATTTGTATGTGAGTATAATTCACGTAGTAACACTTTGTATACAACAATGAAATTTGTATAATATGTTGATCTACATTAAACTCAATGCATATCAGAGTAGACTGCAGACCTTTTTTAATTTTGTATATAATTAGAGATCTGCAAGATATACTATATTTTATTTATTTAAATTATCTAAAATATTTATCTAAATATACTTAGATACATATTAATTATAATTATACTTAACATATATCGAAATGTATCTATGCTGATTAAACAAGAAGGTTTCCACGCGAATGATAGAAAAATGCCATCATTTGATACTCACGTGCAACGCTCAGCCAAGTTTTACCATGTTAATGCAAATTTGTTTATTTGTACATTGTTATACGTTAATTAACCCTTGAAAGCTCATTCCTCCAGTAACGCGCGAATGGACGTAGCATCGGCTCGACGCAAGGATTACGGATCCACTACAAAAGGTGGCGAGCGAAACATTCTTGGGCGGAAACTCGCTTCGTTAGCGCGCGCTAGGGACAGGGGCGTAATCGCACGCGGGGCGATAATAGCCCCGCCCTCGCGACGTGAATAACGAAGCGGAGTATAATAACTCTGGCGCCGCCGCCGCTTCCCCATTAGCATCCATTCTGTATCAATTTGCCGGGGAAGAGCGTCGCGACATTTTCTCCCGGGTAATTCGCGCCTCGGGAACGACGCCGCCCGCGCGCCTCTAGGAGCCAAGAGCTAGCCAAGAGCGGCTCTCAATTAACGGCGGGCGTCCTTGAAATTACGTCAAGGTGCTATTGCTATATATAGGTTCGTTCATGAGCGTATTACTTATCTTTAAGAGAAAATTATCGGCGCTCACTTTGAGAGTTGCCTGCGCATCGACCTCTTGAGCTTTTTCTTAGACGATCATCATTTCACCTTTACGCCATTCTCACTGATTTAACGACTTTTTTAATAGTATCTTTTACGTAATTCGCGGGAAGATATGATTGAAAAATAACTCTACGGTAGAAAGATTAAGAAATTCTTATGTTGGTGCCACATTGTTTGATTTAAAACTTATAAGGTTATCCATATACTTTTCCTTAAGCATTCTTAAGGTCTGAATGCAGAATTCAAAGTAAATTATTCGTGTCCCTATTGTTAGTTTTAAACTGTTCGGTAGTATTGATTTATCTTAAAAAAGTATGTACACATAAGACATATTCTAAATATGCTTATTTTAATCACAACTAGTTGACAAATACTTAAAAAGAGTAATATTTCTGCTAATCGAACATATAGCAGTAAATTGAGTCTTAACTATAGTGAATTACTACACTATTGCTATTCTTCATTTTCTTTTAGTAAATTTAGTTTCTAAATTGTTTTCAAATCCATAACAGCTACATGTAATTTCCAACAAAATCGGATATAAAAACTAATCGCACGTAAGGAGCCCGAGCAGAAGTATATGCTGTGTATACGAGTTCTACATTATTCAGTCTACTAGTATTATTCTGGAGTTAAATCTAGTGCAGTCGCGGGCCCTTGTCCCTTTCATCTGCATTGAACGACCCTTAGAGGTAGTAAGTCGGCTAAGCGCGTTACAAAGCGAAAGCAGGAGTGAATCCGCAACGCGCGCGCGGCCCCAGCCCAACGAAATGCTAATCAAAGCACTCTAATTTCTCCATTCGCGCGGTCCTCGCCCGGCTCGTCGCGCCTTGGCGCGCCCGTGAAATAGGCGCGCCTGCGCCGGCTGATAATTCGCCGGGCGCGAGTCTGCCGCGGCGCGACAAGCTGATGCAACTCCCTCCGCACGCATACGCCTCCTACGTACTTGCCGGAAAATGTAACTCGGGGCGGACGGCTTCCGTGTATAAATCAAGGCCCGCGCCCTCGTAATTAGCCCGGCGGGAAAAAGTTCCGGCTCCGCGGGGCCGAATATATATGTGTCCGCGCGGGCGATAAAAATCAGCGGAACAAAGTTTCGCCCGCTGATAGAAATATAATCCGGAGGCAAGCTCGCCAGTTCGGAATTAGCATACATTTCGATGAGCGCGTGGGCCACGCCCCCAAAGAGCCCCGAGATTACGAGTTATGCGCCCGAGCGAATTTACGAGGGCGCGCGAAAAACAGACCCGGCCTCGTTTGCGCTCCGCTCTCGCACCTCCACGTGCACGGACTGTGCCTGGGAAATAGCGGAAAATGGATCTCGCCCCCGCGTGCGGCTCGCGCGTTCGGGAAACTCGGCGCAATCGCTCCTTTGCCCTGCTTTTTGTCCCCGGACGCCGATCGGCTTGGTCGAATTGTTAGTATTTCCGTCGGCTGGTTATTTGTACACCGACCGAGTCGCTTTCAAACGTAGATTTTCATTTAAATATTTGTCCTGCAGTAGGATACTCGTGTGGTAATAATTATCTCTTTTAGACGTGTTTCGAATTGGGCGATTATTTTACTCCGAGTTTTTCGCGTTCTTCAATAACGATGAGAAATTGAAATTTGCAAATAATCCTTAAGTAACGTAAGTCCTCGAATTTCCTGAAACATTATAGCCATATCAGTAGTTTGTACATCTATTTTCTGACTCTTTTGTTCATATAAATCTTTGTGATAAATTTTTTAACTGTTTTAGCCTTTAACGACACATAATATTGAATAAATTATAATATTAGCTATAAATAGCAGTGTTATCAGAAAATTAATAAAGTACTTTTCATATAATTTATGAAATCAACAATAAAACTGCATATACTCTCTGAATCGTAATAAGTGAAATATTCACGTATTATGCAGGAGAACGAACTTTGCACTCACAAATAAGTGACAATTTGAATTTGAAGGGTTGCATGTATCATAATTCATGTGTAATATATTGAGTGAAACATTTTTATATATAAGAGTCGGGCACTAAATTGTTTTCAAAAGTCTGTTATTAATAAATTAATTAAATATTTAAAATAAATAATCTAATTTTATGAAAAGTTATGATAATTTTTAAAAAAACTAGTATGTACTTACAAACTACCTTTGAGGTTTAGATAGTATAATTAAGGAGTTAAATCTGCACCTTTTCTATTTCTACATATTCTTGAGAATCTATAATAATACTGTTACATTTGACATTTAAATTTGTACACATACACACACGCACATACCATAAACAAGTAAAATATATTTTCTATTTAAATATCTATGAAATATTTAAAAATATATTAAAAAGTGTATAGGCCGCTAGCAATTCAGTAGTTTGTAATACACTATTTTTTTATTTACTTATGAAATTAAAATTTAATGCTTGTCGTATTTTTAATGTATTCGCTTCGATTATCATAGATTCATAACAGAAACTTTAAATTTATCACATTGAGTGAAAACAATCTTATCAGAGCAAACAATTTATTATCAAAAATTACTTTGCATGTAATATTTATGCTTATTCCACTTTTGATAATATTTAAACTTAGCCACTTGTAAGCATAATAGATCATTCGGTTTATAGTTTAGTAACCACGTAGTTGAACATTTATACGCAATGAGGTTGTTATTGTTTATAATTTTGATTGCTATTTATGAATTAGAGGCTCTGCCTATGAGTATGTATACTTTTTAATGATACCTTCCACATTTCATTATAAATATAATCATTTGTCATATAGAAATCTTCTAATACGAGCTTTCAATTTTATTTATAAATTTTAACAGAATAATTTATGTAAATACTGATATTAAATATTATATTGACAATTTATTTACCATTTTCGACATTATATTTTGGAGCTATACCATTTTACTAATATCAAGAAAATAAAATGTTATTAAATACATGAAAATCAAAAACTTTCATATTTTTCAACTCAAATAAAGAATTTCAGATTTTTACATATAAATTTCGAAAAATGAAATTGATTTTGTAAATGCTATATTATTAATTATCTTTATTTCTTAATATAATATTCTAATAATATATTTTTTTATAGTTGCTTACAAGTATGGGATGGACAAAGGTGAGTTTCATTTTTTCATAAAGTTCTAATATACTTAAATATATATTCAAATATTACACCTTTTTAAAATTTATTTTATTTTTATTTTATGTTAGAATTATATTAAACCTTTATTTTAGTAATTTAAATGTTTTGCTATAATTGATTAAAAAAATTGCGCATAGGAAAAATTACAAATTTATACCTTTGAAATAGCTAATTTAAGAAACATATCTTTGATGAAGATAAAAATGCAGGGTGAACATTAATTTTCGTTTAGTAGCAATACATAATTATAAATTTGACTCATTGCTTTTCATAAAATCCTTATTCTTATATCATTATTTCATTTTCATCAACAGGGCGAGAAAAGAACGATAACCGAAATAATAATTCACTCCTAATATCCGCTCAAATACACTGTGCAAAAGAAAGAATCCCAGAAAGGAAAGAAAAGTGTATCGTATGTGTTTAAATATATATGGATTAAAAATTTTATTATAAATTCGTGATATATAAGACAATTTTTGTTTTATTTTTATTTTTAATATCTAAGTGTTTTTTTATTTTTAGAGAGATTACATGTGGAATAACAGATATAAGAATCGGCAACCAGGTAATTTTTTTTTAAATAACATAATATTCTGTTCCTTTAAAATTGAAAGACATATATATTGATTATCACAGCAATTTTCTCTTATATTAAGTCTTCGCTGCAAAAAAATCTTTGATACGTTTTACTAAATTTGCTTTCAGACTTAAATGAAATATTACCATATAGTAGTATATGAAGTATTATGTTTGTGAATCTGAATCAATATTAAAAATAGATAGTCAATAAGTATGTTAAATGATTAAGAGTTCTTTTGCATTATTACAGGTCAATCGAAGAACAGTTACAATGATTTTATAGCTAAGCTAGATTCAGCAAAAGAAAAGTGTGCAAAAGAAAAAACTGAACAAAGGAAAGACAAATGCATTGTATGTAACATTATTTATTTATATTCTAATTTAAAAATAATAAGTATAAATTAATTTAAAACTAATTAATTATAATCATATTTTAATACATACATTATATATAATTTTTTAAATTTATAATTATTCGTGTTATTTTATATTTTTCATTAGCTGAACGAAATCTATATAATTATATTTATTTTGATTTTAAGGCTGAATATATGTGGAGTTATGGCTACAAAGATTATGTTTAATCAGATTATGTTTAGAGGTAATAAGAATAATATAATATACTAAACTATCGTATATTAGATTATATGATTAATCGAAATTACGAGAAAATCTTAGTTATAAATGTTAATAAACTTTTTTAATCGTATTTGAATTTTCTTATTTTCCTCTTTAAGCTAGTATTATGTATCAAATTAGAATGACTTGCACGAAATTAACAAAATGTAACAATATTGAAAAATAACTATTTCTAGTAAACAAGTACTTAACTTTTTAAAGATCAATGACGAGATCAATGAATTATCTTATGTTTTCTTTAAAATGCATAACTACTGTAATAATGTTACATTAATTAATAATGTTCCTGCTAATAACTTATTTTATCTTTAACTATTCAGCTTAGTAATCACTGTCGACGTAGCAACATAGAAATTGCTATTATCATGTACTCGAGATTCCTAATGTTTATCAGAAAAATATGTTGTTATGAATAATTTTTGTTTAGCAATGGTGTAAGAAATGAAAATTATATTTTAAAGTAACATGAAGATAAAATATTGGTAACATTGTTTTTGTCATTTTCTCAACAAAGTACTTGTGCAATTGAGAACGAAAGATAAAGTTTCAGAGTGGCGCATAGGGATACTGTTGGCGTACCTTACACATACCAACGCGATCTGTTCTTAGTCCATGTAAAATTGTTTAACTTTATTTTAAAAAGAGCTATATAAAAGTTAAGGTTTAGAATTGTCTTCTGCTAACTTTAACAGTTGTCTTGGTAGCCGCACAAGATTTTTCTTACATTCATATACGATTTTTTTCACATTTTTCTTGGTTGCCTGCGTCACCTCTGGCTATAACCAGGTTAAAAAACTTTGAATTACAAGTTGGCAGTTGTCCCGCGGGCAAATATTCGCGGAAAAGATGATCGAAAGTACACACACACACACACACACATATATAAAATGTCGCTGAACGCTTCGATAAATTTGGTTATTCAGTGATATTTAAGTGAAAAATTGATATACGTTAAATGTAGTAAATCGTAGGAATAGAAATAGTCTATTACTTATTTCCCACTTAAATCGACTGCAGGCATAGACTCTTGTCCCTTTTATCCGAGTTGAAGGACTCTCAGAGAGAGTAAGCCGACTAAGCGCGCTACAAAGCAAAACCGGGACAAAATGCAAATCAAAGCACTCTAATTTCTCCATTCGCGCCTTCCCGACTCCGCGAAATTGGCTCGCCTGAAGCGCCCCGTCGGCTGATAATTTGCGAGACGCGGGTCTGCGGGACGCGGCGGCGGCACTCCAACCTTCTCCGTGCCCCCGATAATTCCGGCGACACTTGCACGTAGCTCCTACATTCGTATTCGCACCGAGGTTCACTGTACGAGAATAGGTTTTCGAAGAAGAGACGAAGAAGCGGGAGAGGAAGGACAGCTCACGGTATAAATCAAGTTGCGACTTTGTAATTAGCCCGTTAAAAGATTGTAGTAAGCTTTTCCGTTGCTGCACCTGGAAAGTTTAAATTTCCGCAGGATGATAAAAATCAGAAAAAATGAGGAGACCAAAAACGACGAATTCAAAGTGTTATCTTGTAATTGAAATATTAATCAGTGCAAGTAATAGCTTGGGATTATCAGTGTACGTATATAACGTTGTACGTGCAGCGCGTCCGCATCAGATAAATCGCGGAAAATGACTTTGGTGTATTGGCAGGGAAATATTCCGCACTATCGTTTCTTTCAGCATTTTTTGCATTATTTCGGAATACTGCTTGGCTCGTTCAAATTATTGGTATTAGCTGCAGTTGATTATTCGGTCGATGCATAAGTCGATTTAAAGCGCGTATTTTCATTAAAACCTTTATACCGAAGCATCGCAGCGGAGATATTCTACGTAATTGCAGAGAAAATATTTATTAAATATATTTTATAGAGATGCCTGAGTAATTCTCGACGATGATTACTTTGTTTCGAAGCTTTACACCCGTCTCAAAATTGAAAAAAACCGATAAGATCGTAAAATCGCATCGTAGCAATTTCTTTCGCGCGCGTCAATCGCGCAGCAAGGTACACAGGTCACTGCCAATAAACACAGGGGATAGGATAGGTGCAATTTCGAAATTCGAATTTGGCGCAGGTTTGTTCGTGCGAAAAGTGTCAGTCTGGCGCGCGTGCAACGATATATCGAACCGGAAAAGATCTCCTCCGCGTTTTCTTACGTGCGCGCGAGGCGTTTTTTTATCCGACACGCGCAGACTGTGTCACGAGCGATATCGAAATCGTTTTAACGCTGCACGCGTATTGTGCATAGCTTGCACTGACGTAACGCTGCCAAGCCGCCATATTTCCTCGCGCTCTTCTCGTGGTTTGCAGGTTATGTTCGTTCTTCTCGCGACTCTGATTACATTGTTCAAATGGGGCTGCTAAAGTAGGACGAGGCTTTCAGGTATATATAGTAGCGTAGAGGAGAACTGCTAGTGTCCCCATGAGTTAGCCCTCCCCCGGGTTGGATCTTTTCCGCGCGGGCCGCGTCCATCTTGCGCAACGCACTGATTAACAGCGACATGGCGCCTCGGCCGAAGACACGGCCGGTCTCCCGGGGGTCGGCCCCCGGGCGTCGAGCGATATAGTTTGAATAAAAGATGCGCGACTCGCCGGCCCATATTCCCGGGGCGACGGGCAGAGGGGAATAAAAGCCCGGAGTCTTTGGCCGAGCTCCCAGGAGCGCTGCCGATCGACGCGGCGGCGCCCGCCGTAAATCATGCCGCGCGCCGCGGAAAACAAGTCGATCCGCGGGACGCCCTGACCCCGATTCCCGCGAGATTAATATCGGCGCGCGCGTAAACTCGGGGATTTATCGCGCCGTAAAGGAAGCGCGCGGTGCGCGTGGAGCCTCGGCGATTGAAAGGGCAGCCGGGATTTCCCAGGCGCTGCTCGTCCTATTGCACGACGCGATTTACGCCCCGATCGCCCTGTTAACCGGCCCTCAGCCTGTGATTCCACTTCTGTGTATAGCGGGGCGCGAGGACAAGTATCGCACAAACGCGCCCTATTTTTTTTTGTAGTTACGTGCAGTCGTTTACATTAAGAAAGCACTAAGTATTGGGAAAATTCCTTTACATTCGTGGTATATTAAAACAAAATGTTTGGGTTTTCTGAGTATTGACTTTTCTTCCGAATTTTAGCCTGTGTGACGCCGACGACAAGTTACTGGCTGCGGACAAGCCTTATCCACCTTAGCCCGATCACGACGCGACTGTAGCCGACGAGCACAACTATGCATCAAAGGCTCAACCATAAGACTTGCTTTCCTCACATTCATTCAACTGCCGTAGTAAAGTCTCACTATACATTTAACAATTGAAAATGACTCTATTAGAGTTCAGTGCAGCCCCGACATTTTAATTTTGAAGTAATTTAAAAAAGTGTTGTGTATATTTTCGTTGAAATTGTTCATATCCCATTCACTCTATACCCTGGAAAAGAATGCAACCATTTTTTTAAATTTCTTTTCAAAAATAACATCGCAGGCTATGTCAGAATTTCTTTTAAAGTGCCCTCCGACAAATTTAGACTATTTCCAGATTTAATCAAAGCCTTTCGAGACTACGGCGGCTCCAGTCGACGCTGTGACGTGGCGCACGGCCCTTACTGCCAAGTCGTCCGCGTGAGCATATATATCGCGTAACCCCTCGGACTAATCATCGGCACCGGGGCTTAAAAATCCAATCGAACGCGTATATACCGGCGGCTGCGACAGCCCCCGGCTAATGCGCGCGTCCGCGGCCCACCCGGGAAATAAAAAGGCTCCGCTCGCGGGGTAATCGGAGACAATCCACCGTCCAATCAGCCCGGCAGATGCTGCACCTGACGGCCCGCGGCTTTGCGCCCGCCCGCAATTTCCCGATCGACCGACTCCCGGAGATAATGCCGCGCCCTAGCCTCGCTTCGTTTTTTTCCCTTTTCCTCCGCCCTCTCGTCGTATAATTTCGAGGCGGCGCCCGGGAGACCGGCGCTCGATAGGCATTGGGCTTAAGCGCGACAACGGCCCAATAATGCCTTCCTAATGGCGCTTTAAACTCTCGATAAGAGGGGAGGATGCTGCGCCGAAATTAACACTACGGCCCCGTTACGCGCAAAGTATATGCTTTGTCGACCCACATCGTTGTTCGCCTGTGCCCGCGGTTGGGACGAGTGCCAGACCACTCGAAAACTCCAGGATCGGTAATCAAATTCTTCGCGGATCAAAGGAGCTCTGAGCCCCGGAATCCGGTGTAACGCGGTGGACTAGCCCGGGTAAAAAAATGCCCTCGATTCCAGACGGTAAACAACGAGTTCCTGGGGCCAAGCAGTTCGCCCGAGCCGGATTCTATTGCATTAGCGTCCGCGGGATGGGAGTCCCCTTCCGCCCGGGACAAGGCGCCGGTGGCCTCATGAATTGCTGTTAAAATGCAGATCGGGTCGCCCTTCGCGAAGGCGCAATTCGTTTAAGGACTTCATTTACGGGCACATCCGGAAATTCATCCGCCGCCTGTACGCGCACGGGGATTGTTTGCCATCGGTCGGCCCCCGCGTGGACGGTGCCCTCGCCCGAGATTTCCATTGGCGTTACGTGAGGGGAAAGCCGGAAAAGTGCCATTTAAAGTTCCGGATCGCAGAGCGGCTGGGGCTCCCCTTTCTTCCTCCGCTCCAATAGGCTTCCAGTCAC
The DNA here is from genome assembly GCA_018906755.1 of Sycophaga agraensis. Lineage (NCBI taxonomy): Eukaryota > Metazoa > Arthropoda > Insecta > Hymenoptera > Pteromalidae > Sycophaga > Sycophaga agraensis. The sequence continues at coordinate 460,317 of JACCIE010000086.1, read as the reverse complement.
CGCAGATGCGCATATATATAAGTATATCAAGGATGCAAGTGCTTTTTACGCTTACGGGGAAACTGCATACGTATAACGGATTTATCCGTACAAGGTATTTTTCTATTACTGCCTTGATTTCGAACACAGCTGCTTAGATTAAGATTCCATCTGCAAAGTTGTATAGAAATTTATTGGGTATGATTTGATTCTATATTTATAATCCATGAGCAACGCGTCCTAACAAATATATTTGAGTACTAATGTTGCTGTAATCCAATTTACGCTATTATAAGTTGATTATATTTTGTAACAACGATTTTAATTTTGGAAATCGCAGTTAATATTTAGACTATAATATTCAATTCCTCATGTGTATGAATACTCATATATATCCTTGATTGAAATTTATTTATAACATATATTCTTTTATACATATTAGAAATAATTATGATTATACTGATAAAAATTAGCGGTATTCATTTTTATTTAAATCTAAAGAATTGTAGCAGAAAATAGTTAAATTTACATGTGGTTTACATAATTCCCATCCAGAATTAAAATTCTAGCAAAAGGAATTTTAATTTTAAAATAATTAAAAATGTTCTCATTTTTAATAATTTCTTAATACTTCATATGCTACTTTTGTCTTCAAATAAAATTTGAATCATGAATCAAAGTTAATGCAAAGCATACTTATATAAAGAATTAAGTAAAAGGATCAAATAATAGAACATTATGCGTAATAAGGATAAAAAAAATGAAGGTTCTGCTTGGTTTATATTTTTTTAGAATGGGAGAAATGAATTTATTTTTTGCAAATATGGGAAAATAATTTTACGGGTAAAATTTGTACGTTACTTTTATTCCGCTTTTGGGCTTCAAAAAACTGGCAAGTATTATTCAGCCAGGAACAAAGGATTATAACTTTTTGCATACGACGAAAATAATGCATAAAAGAGAGATAATGTATTGCTACAATTAGTCGAGAATATAAAAATAAAAACTGCTAATTTAGCTGCTAAACTGATAGCATAGATAGATATATAATCACTACATTTATTACTTTACTCTATTTTGATTAATATAGTTTATTAAAGCTGTAAATTATTTTTTTTAATTTTAACGCGTCAATTTGCGTGCCGAAGGGGTTATACAAAAAAGGACTTACTTAAAATAAGACCTGAGTTGCAAATTGAATAATCGATCACAATTTCACTTGCCTTTTAGTGGCTACGTGGAAAGACTGAAAGGCCGACTTCAAAGCTGGGGTAAATGCGAGCAGCTTGTCGAGTTCTAATTAATTCGTCGGTAATTAGGACAAGGTGAGTTGAACGAGACCCCGAATCTACGTATGAATTAAATGCGAGCTTGCGAGCCCACTTCTATGATATTGGGGGTCAATTGATGAATATAATTCCTGATTAATATTGCATCTAAACGGATACTCCATATGCAATTGGTATGGTGTCCTATGAACGCATGCAAATTGATATACGCATATATTATTTTCTCAATATCAAAAATAATAATTTTACAGTAAATTATATCCAAATTTAGTGCAAATAATTTTGGTTGTATTCTATGATCATTTTCAGAGCAGAATGATAAAATGTAACTATAGGAATAATTTTTAATATTTAACATTTAATATTTAACAATAATAAAACATTACCATCAACATTTTATTTACTTTTGATGTGGGTAGTGACATAATAGTTGTTGTAAAATCCTAATTGAAGTTCATGATTGGACGTTATTGCTCGAGCTAGGATACTTTCAATCTGAGAAACACTGCATTGTGGTCAGAAAATATCAGTATAATGTTGTTATACTCTTATCAGGGAATCCAGTCAATTAACTGTCCGATTGATGAATGACGATACGTTGCACTTATAATACGACAATTCATACAATCTATCGGTAACTACGATAAAATACAGGTTCGACCATAAGCAGACTACAGTGTTGAAGAAATTGACGAATACCGTGCACTCGGACCGATTGGGTCGATCGGTTATTTTAAAATAAACTAAGTGAAAACGAATGTTCATCTGCCCGTACATACTTCCATACCAGCATAACCTAATTCTTTTGTTGGTTAGTATTTGTCAATGCGTCGACAGATTTGTAAATATCTGGATTAATCTCGTATCGGCATCGCTGTCAATCGTTTGAAATGCAAACATGCAAATATTTTATTTCATTGGAGGTCACTGGGGTAACAAGCACGGAATCGATCAATTTTCCGCGGCTGGCGCGGCTTTCAAATAGCGGAACTAGTTACAAATTCCCGGTCATCCTTCTCAACTTTTCTCATTGGCGAGCGATTAAATTAGTCCCGCGGTCCCGCATTAATATAGTTCATCGGAAAGGTACAGACGGCCGGGACGAGAAGCCGGGTAAAAAAGTTCGACTCGCCGCATAAGTCGTAAATCGCATCGGAAGAGATCGAATTAATGCGTCCGAGCGGATCTATGGTGTTCGATCTCGGCAGCATTGGCCCGTAATTCAATCGGCGATCTCTTCCAATTTTCAATATTCAGCGGCGGACGAGCTCACGCAGCCAAGGGGCGAGCCGTGGCGCAAGCTTCTCCCAATCGAGTAATGAAGAGTTTTCCCAAGGATTACGCGCGTGGTTGTCGGGAAATTCGCTCGCGATATTTCCAGAGCGCCGCTTGTTTAAGTTACGGGCGCTTTCTTGACATTTTTAACGATCGGCGTCGGGCGCATAATGACGGAGGCAACTGGCGGTGCTTGCACGCGCAATTATTCAGCGGAAAGTTACGCCCCTCGCGATTTTTAACGAGAGTCCAAAAGTGTATCGGATTAAAAAGAATTTCGCGCGTTGGAAATTTCATTTATTATTTGTACAAAGTTCCTTTCTTACGTTTGAGTTTTTGTGAGTTCATTAAAAGATTAAAGCACTAGTTTGACTATATCAAGTGAAAAATAATTTTACTTTTTAAGTTTGCTAATGCAGGATCTTATGGTATAATGCATAAGCTCGTGTAGTGGTACGCCTTGGTAAAATTGTTTTAGTCCCTTGTGCCACTATTCCTCGAAAGCGAAACTATTCTTATTCGAAATTAAATTCTGCAGAGGCACATAATAACGCTACAACAAATGAAATCTACTTTGTAATTATACAATATGAATTTGTAGTTAATTTCTACGACTTACGTGTGACGAGTGTTATGTAGGACGGGTTAGTCAAGACTCACCTGGAACAGAAAAAAGAGAGAGCAAGGTCATTAAGATTCCCAGAATTACCCGTTGCTTTACTCAAATTCAACATTCGCGGAGGTTATTCGAAGCAAGTTAATTTGTCGGGAATTGCAGCGAGTGCTAGAGGAAGCTTCGTGCTTCCTCAAACAGCGAGCCTCTAGCGAAATGCCCGCGAATACCTGCCCCCCCGACGACGGGCGACGATGCTTTTGTCACCTGGAAAGACCGAAACTCCGTAGCCCCAGGAAGACGAGGAGGCAGGAAGTTCCCGACGCGGCGAATATAGTTCCGGGAGCCCCGCGGAGCGTTACTCGCAGGCCTGGGCCAAGTCGCCCCGGGCCATTGGTGCCGTGCCTCCACCTCGGCCTTGGCCCACTGACTAATTGGTGTGCACCCTTCGCTGGGAACAGCCTCCCGAGCAGGTACGAGGCTGACAGCCGCGGGCGAGCGGAGGCCGGAGTTAAGCGGCCTGTGCATTTTCATCGCGCGGATCTCCGTCGCTTCTGCTTTCTAGCGTCTCCGTGGCAAGTGGCCTGCCTCATCCGATGGGTCCTGCCCGCTTCCTTCGCGCGCGTTGCCGCACCTGTCCTCGAAAATTTCCCCCGAGCGGTTTTTTTCTTGCGCCCGAGTGCACCACTCCAGCAAACGTCCTCGGCAAATTTCCGAGTCCACTCCGGATTCAATGAGTGTCCCATATCCTTTTATTAATCGTAATCAACGCGCGCTTATTTAGCGGCGGAGCCCCAGAGGAATGCTCGCGTTGCACATCGCATTTGGAGGGAAGAAAATGTGGCGCGATAGGTCCCGCGACAAATGCGCTTCCCGTGTCAACGTCAGTTGGCCCAACTACCGCCGTGATTCACCTTCGCATTGCTTTAGTATTTTCATTAAGCGCTGGGGGTCCACGAGGGCTCCGCTGAAAAGCTCCAAGCGGTTTATTGATTCGGCGGGACTAAAAATAGCGCGAGACGCCCGGTAGGTTTTCGCGGGTGGCGTGCAGCCGATCGGCGCACCTTGACCCCCAGACCGACTTAGCGCCCCGGTCGATCTGGCCCATCGGCCGCTCTGCCCTCTCACAGACTCTCTCTCTCTCTCTCTCTGGAGGGGCGACTCAGTGGATGAGCTGAAAGCCTGGGCTTCCTTTGAACGCGGCATATGTGTGCAAGGCCGGGAGAAGAAAGGGTGAATAATTCGGTGGGCAGATGATGAAAAAAGTTTGTCCGAGGCAAAGGAGCTTGGAGTTTCGCGGCTTTCTAAAAAATGGACGAAATTGATTACGCAAGGAGTGGGGTGTTAACCGCCGCCGTCCTTGTCACGAGTTCATTTTACCCGAAAGTCCTTCTCTTCAATATCTGCATTTTTAACGTCAACGGATAAAGCCGAGCGCTCCGCTCTTTACCCAACGCGACCTTCTTCTCCCTGTTGAAAATTAACCATTGTTCCGTCATCTATTGCATGATCCGCTATACAATATTCGAGTCTCCATAAAGCGCGCGTACAGATCTGCTCGCCGTGCGAAAAGTCAGCCCACCCAAGCTTCCGCTAATCCTCTGGGGCTCGCCAGACCCAAGGGGCGCACGGCCCTCGCGCCTCCGCCGAAAGCCTCCGGAGAAAAGGGAACGGCTCTTCTTCCTTTAACTGGGACAGCCCGCTCTATTTCCCTGGCTCCCTTTGTTTTTTCCTCGCTGCCCGCGATAAGAATCCCCGCGGCTTCCCATGGCTCGGCGGCTGCCTTTCTTTCGACCGGACCTTTCTTGGCACGACAAGAACGTAGTAGTCGCGAGGCAAGGCAGCCTCTCGTGCACTCTGAGGTATAACATATACCCGGGAGGAGCTGTCGCCGAATATAAAATTGAATTGAGAAAGGTATATGTGCACGGTCCTAATGCGCCTTGCACTTTAACTGTTTTAATAATTCAATTACCATTTGTATCAAATGAAACGACAGGAAAAAAACCGCAAAGTAAATCTAGTATCTGACGTTGATCACTGCACCCCTGGATTACACCTACGTGTGTGACTTGTCGCATTGTCGCGATCAGTTTAAAATTCAAAAGAGGAAGAAAAGGGCACCAGAAAAAACGTGAACAAGGGCGACATTGACGAGCCGGAAGATTCAAATTTCAAATTTGCCCTACACCCGTGGAATATTCAATCATTCGGTACCGAAACTTGGCGGCTCCGAATCCCGACACGTAACCGGGGAGACTCCCTGCATAAAACACGTCGCGTCAATTGAAACAAAAGAATTTTCAATTTTCACAGCTCAGGGGGATAAAGGGCCGCTTTCGGAAGAAACCGAGAATTTCGATGGGACGACCGAGGGATGTCGTCGCGGACCACCAGTAGCGTCCCGGCATCCTTTATTCCAACTTTCGCAGGTCATTAAAATGCAATGAGCAGACATACACGTAACGCTGGACAATAGTTTGACTGTATAGGGCTTGTCGCTTAAAAGTTTAGGGAATCATAAAGTCACCCGCATTATCCAGATAATATGCTCTAATATAGAGCGTTATATATTTACGCAAATAAAGTTGTCTATTTCAAGCGTTCTTGTATGTTTATTGTGTTAACGTTATTGGTTATATTTTAATCTGCCACTAAAAGTCATTCGTGCCGTATTGCATAGTCTATCTATCAACTGCTACTGTAAAATCTGAAACTACTGCAATATTGTTTATGTAATTCAATACAACCATTATCTACTAACCATTGCATGTTACGAGTACATTTACGTGGTCGTCACTTGATATTATCATTTTTAAAGTTCTTACTGAAAACCAGTTCATTACATCGACCCAAATTATACTAAGCTATGATATTATACTGAACCTAACAATTCATCCCATATATCTATATTGCACTAAAAATTACAACACAATGTACAACAGAGTTATCGAAGAAAAGAAAAATAACGGTTCCTACCATCTTGATATATCAAGACATTTAATAAAAATAGCCTAAAAAAACTTTCCAGAGCTCGCATAAGGAATCGTTTGATAACAAATTTTTATTCAGAGTATATGCAACGCGTATAACACAGAGGAACGCTACTCGCGTTTTTTTAAGAGGGCGCTTCGAGGGGCTCGAATTAGAAGAAGTGAGTGACGGGGCATGGGGGAGGCGCGTTAGCGGGTCAAATTGAAAAAGCCAGGTCGGCCGGGGCGGCGCTGGGATAACAGCCGGCCAGGAAATTTGCATCGGCAGGGTGTGCGCACGTGCGCGGTGATAACGCCCGCTGATTAATCAGGATCCAAGCTTCTAAGTGATGTTCCTCCGTGAACTCGCGAGAAGCGCGTTGCGTTCGGGGCCAACGTGGGGGGGATTAACCAACGACGGGAGTCTACTACTTCACATATAGTGGTTGAGGGCGCGGGCTCGAGGACCCGGTCAAACGGGCCTCCGAGGGAATGTAGCGCGGCGCTCGGGAGCATTTGATACTGTTGGCCCGCGGCCGTTGCGTTGGCTCGCGTGTCGCTCCGTGAGCTTCATTAAAAAGCCGCCGGGCGCCTTTCTTGTTTTTCCGCTTACCGCGCGTCTTTGCGCCCTCTTGAGCGCAAGCGGCTTTGTGCCGTGTAGCTGCGAGAATATCCCCCTGGGACAATCTCTGCAAAGAGCTCGCGGGCGTGTCTTCCCTCAAGTTTTTAATTGCAGCGTGCGCCGGCCGTATGTTCATCCATTTTTTAGCCTTGTTTGCGCGTGCGTACTCGATTTCATATTGAGGTAGGTGTAACACAAAGGAGGGACATTTCACTTTGACTTGGTTGGTAAGCTAACGCTTGTAAACTTCGAAAGTAGTAGTCATATGTGTTTTAATAAAGAATTCATACTCACTTTTTATTCTACATTTAATTTATATACGTATTAAAATTTTCATTTTCATTCTTTTTTATTTTTAAATACATATTTTCAATAAATTAGAAGGGAGTATATTATTATCCTTGTTATATGAGTATTTTTAAATGTATGGACTCGTTTATGGATATTCATAGTTATGTCATCACAAATGGATCAAATTAATCAAATCTATTGAAATGTATATGAATTCTTTTTACTTTAATCGACAAATATGACGATTAATTTTAACAATTCTAATAATTATAATATTAGTGCAATTTACGCAATAAACTGATATTTGATCTATTTTGTTTTTTATAGTAGCAGAGGATAGCTAAACTAAAATAAAATATAGAAACCAAAAAGTATCCATTTGTGAATAAAATAAAAATCGTAGAAATAAAATATCTTGACCATCTATTCCATTCTTTGGATTAGTCAGTAAGATAAACTCTACTTTAGTCATGCAAATGTGTACACTTAGAGAAATATTGTAGTCATTTTTATAATACTGTATAGTAAACTGACCACAATCCAATTAATTCAACATCATATACCATAATTTACAATAAAAGTTGCTGTACGGTAAAATAATTTTTAATATATATTAATGGCCATGTTTATCAAAAAGTATAGTAATTTTTATTCAATTGATTAGCCTCTGGTCAGCTTAAAAATTATTGTATCATTTCTCTCAGTGTACATACAGGCGTTTAATCAGTAATATTTAAAATAAAACCTGACAGATCTGATATTGTATTCAACCCTTACTACGTAACTGTAGGTGCAAGCGGTTAGATCCCGGAACCCGGATGATGCATCAGGATGAATGTAAGTATGTGCGCTGCTACCTCAAGGGCCAATCTTCAGAATCCAATATCCTAGCGCGATCGGACGCGTGATACGAGGACCCCACCGCGGTCTTCTTTTTCTTAAACTTGTTCACTCCTATGGAACTGTATTTTAACCGTCGCAGCTAGGGGCGTTATTGCGACTATCCAATTGCGACGTTACGCCAGAAGATTCGCGGAGAAATCGAGTTGCCCGCGCTCATTTCGAAAAAGCCAAAGGGATTATTGCACGGAGCGCAGGGGAGACAAAGGGTTGTGTCTGCTCCATCGATCCGGCACAAAGTTCCGATTACCCGGCCCACCTGATCGCGTAGAAGCCGGCACTCATCAAGGGCCTGCGGCCGCGCCGACAATCGAAACTATCAGGCCTCGATTATCGGGCCACGGGGGGACAGGCCGCAAGCTGGATCGCGGCTCGATCGGCTCCGGCGATCGAGTTACCCTCGTGGATTAACCGCGACTCGCCGGGCTTCGTTAGGGGCCGGCATTCGCTAATTAAGAGGGAAAGTTGCGAGGGCTAAGGCGCTTAGGGCGGAAAATCGAGGGGAGATTGCGCGGCCCTGTACACCGATTGTGCAGCGTTGCCGAACGTGATACCAGCCGCGCGGAGATAACAGGGCCGCCGATTGCTCAGCACTTTCCCCTGGAGTCACGGGCCGATCGTTACGCGGCCCCGAACCCGCCGTGGCGCCCTTTATCCCCCCGCGGAATCCCAGGGCTCGCGTGCGCTTCCGTGCGCCTTGGCTTGTGTTACCTCGGCACATAATGCCACGCGCAGCCCACCCGTTGTACCTGGACAAACATAACGTTTTTGGATTATGCACGATCATTGAGCGGCATTCTTTTCTCAGCCGGCTTCTGTTGCTCCGAATATTGATCACGCTCGAGTCTCCCACCCTACTCCACTTTTGAGAATAAATGTTATGCATAATAATTAATCCAACTATTCTACGTAGATGCGCATTCAATTATCCCGAGGAAACCTAATTCGTGGAGGATCTGTAGCATCGTATTTTTAAGTACCCGTAAAACTAAAGCTTATTTAACTCTTCTAAAAGCAATCATTTCGCAAAGTGGAACATTTCATGTACGGTTATGGACAACATTCCATGTTTCAAGAATTTTCAGTGAATTTCAAAAAACTTTTTATTTTTTATTGCAATAATAAAACTGTTAGGCAAACAGGCTATGAAAATAAAATAATGGAATTTTCGGTGTATTGCCTCGGATGAATTTTCTTCCGATTTCGGCTGGTTGTACGATCCGCGGCCTCCCCCGCTACCAACTGCAGCTCGCATACACGCGCACAGCATTCGACTGTGTAATTCACACATTGCCCGTTAACGCCGTCAGCCCCTACCCTAAGGGCGTATACTGAGGGAATATTAAAGACTGCTTCAAAAGTATTCCATTTTGTAAAAAAGTTATTTGTGAATTGATTATTCAAATTCAAACTCCGTCTGAGCAAAGATAACAGTATAGATAACATATATAGCTTGTTAATATTTTGGTTATGTAATATTTTACATTCGCTTATCATATATATTTATTACTTGAATTATGGGATGAATACGTGGAATGTAATTCTTTTAATTGGACCATTATACAGTTTATTTGAATTGTATCAAGTTTATAAAAGTATTGCGCTCTATATGTATAATTTTAAACGGTAAGGGTAAATCTTGTACTTAATTTATTTGGAAACATTACACCAAAAATGAAATGCGATGAAATGTTAAAGGCTATAATACTGTGTAAGTACGAAATGGAGTAAAATAAATAAAATGTAAACTCAAAGTAAATATAATCTATAAATGTGACAAAGAATAATTTAAAATATGTATGCAAACACTTGTAAAATAAGCGAAAATGCTAGATTTTGAAAGAAAATGATCTTCAGGATGAACTTTGAATCAATATTATATTTTGCAATATACATGCAATTTTAGAAAATTTATCATTGCAACCTCGATTGGAACTTTGGTTGGAACTCTTATTAATGTTACCCCACGGTCGCGTAGCTTCGTGGTTTCAACACCACCAGAAGCATGGTCAGGAGTATCGTAAGTATCATTGGACAGAACATCCAGAAGAGTACCACGAGTCTGTGGTATGGAAAGTAATTTCATACAGATAAATATATATTTCTTGGATACATGATATTGGAGCTCTTAAATTTCGAGTTCCCGCAAAGTAGTTAGGCGATAGGAGAATTTGTGACAGGGATAGGTATTGAAGTGAGCAGGTATTGATCTTTGCTATAGGCGCACGTATTTGGTCACTTGTCTTTTCGAGCGGCAGCATCGCTTCCTCGAAAACTTTTTCATAATGAAACCTGTAACCCACAAATGCAAGTCGTGCTATTTTCACGCATCTTTCCGGCGTTAGGTGTACGAAAACTGCTCGGTTCTTTCATTTGCATGTGAATTTGTAATATATTGATCGTTAAATAATTTTCAGTTTCGAACATATCTCGAGTAAAAATCTCATCCCTTCGGAATTGTTCAAAGAATATAAAAGGGCTTTTTTCGAGATCGATCAATAGATACGTGCAAATCTGGGAATCATTCAAAATAAATTTTCCAGCGATAAACGACCTTTTCAATATTCAGCCTTATCTTGGGGGAATAGCGATAGCGGCAGTTCAAATGCATAAAAATACACAGTATTATGAAGAGGGCGACTGGGTATATTTATTGATCGGGCCCTCTTTGGCGGTGGGATAGGAGTCCCAAGGGGAACGGATTGCTCGTTCACACAAGCCGAATCGCAGATTAGACTCGATTACCCAGGAGGAGGAGGCGCGACTGCAGTTCGCTCGGGAGTCGAGCGCCGAATGCTAATTCCTCTCCCTTATCTCCCCGCATTATCAAGTCATCGAGAAGAGTATGTTCTGGCGGCCGCCTCGACGCATCGAAAGTAACTAATGTTTGGAGGTAGATGGTCTATTATAAGTAATGTCTGTGGCTACTCGAGCGGCGGGTTATTTTTCTCTATCAGCGTTCTTTTCCTTTTAATTCACTTCTCTCTGTCTTTTAGATAACGAAAATATCACTATACCTTTTTCAGCATTTAATTTTGTCAGCGTTTGTCATTTTGTCAGTTGCGCAGTGTGAAACTAGCTTGTCTTATCAGCGTCTAAGAATGCATGATATGCAGGAGACAAAAGACTGTAATATCTTTTAGTTTATATATATCGTGACATATGTTACAGTACTATATGTACATGCTGCTATCTCGTCTTACATTTCAAATGATTGCTTATATTAAAGTTTCCGTTATACAAGCGTGTTTTATAAAAAGATAACAATGGTTTTTTCAGTTTGCTCGTGAAAATATTGCGATTTTTCTCGAAGAACCTTGCATTTATTTTTCTCGTATTATTACACGAATAATTTGAAAGGTATCGTTTAAATTTTAAAATAACGTCCATAAACAGTGATTTTTGGTTTCACTGGATTAGCCATAAATAGATTGGCTATTATTACGTATATTTACCTTAGTCTACGGTTTGAAAACGGTACAATCAACGCTGCTACGAACGCGTCCGCAGGTGGCGAGTTTTGGGGGAAAGGATCGGCTGTGCGACACGGAACAACGGGCCGCGCGAGCGCCAGCGTGCTAAATCGTCCCCGGGACTTTTTGTGGCCTCCAGAGCAAAGCCCCCGACGTCTTAGGACTCTGCGGCTGGGGTCATTTGTATCGCGGACGGCTGATCGACCCGGCGCTAGTTTCTTATTAAACGCAGACGTGGCCGGAGCAGACCACTTCAAACGCATTGGTCTTTGGCTCCGCCGATACCCTCACGGATTCTGGCCCCTTTCCAGGCGCTGCTACCGAACCGAGCAGCGCGGTCGGGTCTTCAGAAATAAGTTTCCCAAGACAGGAGGACACGCGAAGAGTCGCGCATCCTCGGGAAGTACGGCGGCCGGCAAGTGGCAAGCTCGCACGCGACTTTATCTCGCACGGATCAATTATTGCAGAGGGCCGAGCGAGCGGCTTTCCGGCTGCCCCGGTCCGCCGGCACAAATTTACACCTGCACGGGCGCCTTTATATTTTTCCCGCTTTACGGCCGCCGGGGGCAGTTGGTTAAGCGCCGGCGACGCGAGTCTTTAGCCGCGCGCGGGGTTTTCTCCCGCTGCGATTATTTTCCGGCGATAAAAGGCTGCTTGGATTTACGGCCGGCCCTCCCGCGCTTTACGGGGGTTTAAGGGCCGGCCGGCCGGCCGGGCCCCGGCGCCCTCGTAACGAAATCAGTTTTTCAGATTTACGCGCGCCTCGTTATCGCCAGCAGGCCGCTACTGCCTCCGAGGGACTCTAATTGTACATTGCAGTACATCTTAATCCACCGAGCTTGGCGCCCGTTAAGATTAACGATCTATCGCTCTGTAGCGTATTGAAATTTGTCGGAGTGGCTGCCGCGTTCCTCGTAACGTATCGACTTCTAATTTCTACCGCGTGTTCTATAACTACTACAATTATCAAAATGTCGAATACATGGATTATAAGTTAAATTGGTAGATCTAAAGTATACAGTTAAAAAAGATTAGTTATTAGATTTTTTTTATTTTTGAAATTGGTAGAATCATACACAGAAGATATAAATTTGAAGTAAACTTAGTTAGTATGCAATTGAGGTTTACGAGAAGTGAAGCGATACGTTGCCAAAGGCAGAATCATAAAAGAGAAGTATACACTCGTGCAGAAAGGAGGTGGCAGGAGGGAAATGTTACGACACAAGTACACGGGTGAGCAGAGGAGACAGGGGGTTTCGGGAGACAAGTTCAACGGACGGCAGGCAGGAGAAGGCAGAAAGAGAGAGAGAGAGAGAGAGAGAGAGAGACAGAGAGTGAGGGCGGGCCAAGCTTAGCGGAGTTGCGAGCATAATCGAGCAAGATCGAGTGATGTAAGTATGATTACCAAAGTGGAGGCGTCGGGTCGCTTCGGGCGCACGTGGGGGCCCTTCTCGGAAGGGGCGCACGTGCCCAGGGGCTCTCTCTCTCCCGCGCCCTCTCTATCTCCCTCTCTCTCTTTCTCTACGTCTACCTCTACCCTTCGGCGGGGACGCGAGCGCTAGCGGGCTATCTGATAGAAGGGCGACATACCCAGTATGTCCATGGCGAGTCGGGCCGGGCGCTCCTCCTGCAGGCGACGGTGCTACTGGCGAGTGTGGCGGGCGCCGCGCGCCCCGCGGCTCCGAGCCGCCCGGGCTGCGCGCGCGCCCCGGGGGCGGGATCTCGCCGCCGCCCCCGCTCCGCGTGCGCGCGCACCCCGCCCGGGGCGAGGGAGCGGGCGCGCGGCGCCCCTGACGATCGGCAGCCCCCGCAGGCCCGCGGGAAACCTCCCCTCCGAGCTGCCCACTCACGGGCACACCGTGCGACTGCGTCCCGATACGTGTGTACACGACGAGTTCGCGGAAAAGCGGTGCCGTTTTCTTTTTGGGGCCTCCGCGCCAAAGTTCCGGCGTTTGTTCGCGACAGTCGGGCCAACTTTCCGGGCGGCCTCGCGGTGTAACCAACTTCCCCGGGGCGACGGCTCGCGATCGGCCGGGTCGGGAGGGCCAGCGCCGGCGCTAATAAGCCAGACGGCAGGAATCATTCCCTCCAGCGGCCGGCATCCGCGCCCGAGAGGCTCTTATTTCCCCTAACGATCGGGGAGAAGTTGCGTCAACTCCCCTCGAGTGCGGCCTCCGCCGGGAGCTTTGCTCCGGGGCTGGCTCTTCTTCTTTTTTTTTTTTTTTTATTTTTCGCTCTTCCCCGTCGCCGGGAGGAATTCGCGGCGCTCACCTAAGAGACTAAGAGGATCTGCGCGTAAGAGGATACGAGCTCCTCGGGCGGAAGCCGCCCCGACTGCCGGAATAACGAGTAATTGAATCGTGACGAACGGCTCTTTCCCTCCGGGATTGTTTAGGCAAAGTCCCCCGGGCCGATCGCTAACGATCCCTCGCGATTTAACGAGGTGGCGAGCCGTTCGACCCGGGGAGTCGCGCGGTTCGTTAGCGGGCCTCCTCGAGAGATCGACGAGTGGCCGGCCTAGAAGACGTGGCCCCCCGCGAGTCCGACTTCCTTGCGCGGTATCATTTAACCGAATTGCCGGCAGCTTGCGCCAGTCGCCGCGAGGGGGACGGCCGGAGGCGCTTCTTTTAAGGATCTACGGTCATTCGGGGAAGCACTGCGGCCTCGCCGCTCTTTATCGTGCGACGGGGGCGCGCTGATGTAATCGGGAGTTAATGCACCACCGCCGGCGGCGACCCCGAGGCCCCCGAGCCGACCCCCGACACTTTCTCCCTTCCCCCTAGCGAGTTATTGCGCTTTAAGGGGAGATATACGCGAGGGCTCATCTTTTTCTTTGACGAGGATGCGTCCCGGCCTTGGGGCCTGCCTAGTCTAGCGTACTCATGCAGCGACTCGCTGCTAGTCACCTCCTACTATACTACTGACCATCAATCATGCTTTCCTCAACTTGCACAGGAATTACTATATTTCATGGTAGAAATTTCTAGCTCTACGAATATGTTTTGATTATTCGAACAACTTTATTGCAGAAAGCGACGGTTTTCTATTTGTATACTTATTAATAATAGCACTTTTCATTCTTTTAAAAAGTAAAATTCTTTTAAATTACGGTGCAAGTAATCATGACATAATCAGGAGGATGAGTTTAGTGTAAAATTAAGATTTGCAGAGGGAAAGGATATTGCTTTTACTTAAAAACTCCCATTAACGAATATGAATTAGAAGAATTTTTTTATTTTCTAAAAGTTAAGAACACCTGATTTACGATATCTAGTAGAGCTCTAATATAGCTCATTTGTTGTTTTTACTTTTAAAGGGTATGATTAAGTTACTTCTTTAAGGTCAATGTTTAGTATACTTATCTAATGCCCTTGCTCACTATTGTCGTGTCAATATTTATTGTATAGGAAGGAAAATTGGTAAAGAATTTTAACTATATCCGGTAATAACCTATGAACGCAGTTTTTAAACAGCGCAATATACTATATAACGATTATGGTAAAAAGACAGATAGCTTATATAAAAATTCTTTAAAATTTGGACGCGAGAGATAGAGCGACGATTCGATTAATAATTTTGAAAAATGAAATATGAATGGTGGATAGGTGGGAAAGGACAAGGGGCGAGGGCTTGAAGAGGCGCAAGCTGCGATCCAATAAAGCGCGAGTGCAAATTATAAATCGAGGGGCGGGTGGCGCCAATAAACACTCGGGGCCGAGGGGGGCGGATATCTTCCTCGGCGCTTTTGCCGGCATTCTGGGTCGGCCGTCGCGCCCTTCGACGCGGCGTATAATTAAATTGCTGCCGATCGGGATTAGAATATCCGAGGAATTCCCATGGCCCGGGGGTCGGGGGGAGTTTAGAAGGAGGAGCGAATTAAAGGCGGGCGATTAAGCGAATAGCCGCACGATCGCGAGCCGGGGGCCGTTCTAATGAAGGCCGCATGATTTATCGGATGCAGGGCCCGCGGGCTCCAATGCTAGAGGCGCTCGGGGGCCGTTTCACTTTCCGCGGCACCTGCGAGTCTAGGCGCCTCGCCTGGATTATTGTTTAAGGGCGGGGGACGCGATCAGTATTCATCGAAAGGGCGGCTCTATTGCTCCTCCGCGCCTGCAAACGACTGTCTATTGTGGGCCAATCGAGTCGCGCGCTCGCACGCGCGAGGCACTTACCCGCGGCGGCCCTGCGTTCGACGGGAGGAAAAGGCCGCCGCCCACCTTATTCAATATTTATTCGAGAGGCGCCCGCGCCCCCGGTGCCGGCTGCGAAAGATGGAGCCGTGATTACGTGGCAGGCGCACTCGCCTCGCCCGCCCGGGATAATTAAATTACGCAAGTGCGCCGGCTTCGACGGCTCCATTGCCCCTCACCCTTATTATATTATTTGGGCTTTTCTCCGCAGAGTCGAGCGCCCGCGCCGACTCTATACCCTGGGCCCTAATCAGATTCTTAGCATTTATACTAGTAGTCGCGCCTCCTTCGCGCCTTCGTCGAGTCCGCCTTTTCCGAATAAACAAGTCTTTTAATCAGGCCCACCTCTCGACATCAACCCCTTCCCCAACCCCACCCTGGAAAATTAACAGCTCCTTAAATAATCATTAACTCTGCACAACTCGTCATTCCGTAGGTACAACTTGTTTAACATTTTCCTACGGTATAGCTATAATCTACCTGAAATTATTTAGCTATTACCTCATTTCCTTACTTGGAAGCCACTTAGCTATTTTGAATAGCTACGAATCAGTTAAGGCTTTCTAACGTTTGAAACCAAACCTATATCAGTTTTATTGACATTTTTAAGTTATGGTTTTCAATAATATATGTTAACGCTAGCTACATTACATAGCAAATAATGTACATACATTGTAGGTTATTCTGGTTATTGTTATTCTATTTCAAAATTTTCAATATTCAACATCGTTGCAATATTTTCAGTTAGGTATACGAATTTATACTTCAACTAAGTCACGCTGTTCTAATATAATAAATCATATAAGTTAAACCAGTTTTTGTCTAGCTTATTATCTCAATTATTTCTTGCATAACGTATAGATGCAACTCATGGGAATAAAGAAATGTTACGTAATCGACGACGTAAATAGGTAAGAATCGGTTACAATTTCACGACGCTAGCTCGCGCATTCTGGAACTCAAACGCACTTGGCTGCACTTCCCGGCCCTCGGCGAGCGGCGTGCAGACTGGGCTCCAAGACAAACGCCAAACGCGCGAATTAAAGCGAGGCGATAAAAGCGGGGCGGCCTCGCCGCTTAACGAAGAGGAAGCGCGCGATACATAAAGAAGCGCGGCGGGAGATAGCGAGTGGCCGACCGGCTGATAAATACGGCAGCCGTCTGAATAATGCAGGCGGCCGGTCCGATTCTCCTGGCGCTGGGGCGCGCGCGCGCGCTCAAATCGCCGCACGGCTCGCTGGCCGCGGCCCCGGATCGCCCGCCCCACGGCCGCAGGGCCGCGCGCCTTTATTCGCGCCTTTTAAACCGCTATCGGTCCCCGTTTGTCTTGCCCGGATAACAAACAACCCGGATGCAGGCCGCTCTTCTTCACCTTCGCCCGGTGCGTATGCGCCCAGTTTGTACGCGCTTGCTCGCGGGGCTTCTCTTTTTTTTTTTTGCGCAGGTCGACCTATTAACGCGTGAATCATCTCGGGGTCGCGTAAGTGCAGTGCCATTTTTCAAACTGGCCCATTCAATAGGTTCGCGTAAATCACGCTTTTCCCCGGCAAAATCTTCCTTGCGCTCAGTCGAAGGCCATTCGGATATCGAGATTTTTACCGCTTTTCTCACGTGCGTGTATACGCCGTCGTTGATAGTCAAACTTTGATAACTTATTATACACGGTAGATCCACGCCTTTGAAATTCCTAGTTATACAGGACAGGGCTGCTTTGATGAGTTCTTGTTTTACTCATTGACAGCTTTTCCGCAAAGTTCGATTTTAGAAACTGTATAGAATCACTGCGACTGACGCGCAGGTCGCATCCCATGATTAGTTTGCCAAAAGGTACGCGAATTAGGAATCACAAGCGCGACTCTTATGCAGCGCAGCTTCAATTCGCCCGTTGGCTATTTCCGCCTTAGGTTTCCCCCGCGGCCGATTGATTTCTCGATCGAGGGGAAGAGACGGGGCGAGCAACTTCCCGAAAAGCCCATTAAAGGCGGCGGGCTCCGAAAAAGACGGGGCGCCCCGCCCCAGGAGCCCCGGCTCGACAATCGGGCGCGATATCGGGAAAATTGAAGTTGCGCGCAGACTAATTCCCTAAGTGGCGCCGGCGCCCCGAGCGATCCGCAAAAATTAGCCGCCGGCGCACCGATTAAACCGAGTGTATATACGTATATATAGAGGCGGCCGCCGCGGGGCCCAAGCAATTACTCCGGCCCGATGACGATGACGGCCGGCATTATACGGCCCGTAAACTGGGCTCGACTTTATAACGCGCGCTTGATTAGGCCGATTGCGCGCGCTTTTTTTTCCTCCCCCGCCGCGGCTTTTTCAGGGGACTGACGGGCGCCGCCAGCGCCGCGTTTTCTTTATTCCGAGAGCTTTATTTTTGTTGGGACGAGGGGCTATTTTGCCCCGAGCGCGCGGCTCTCGATCCTAACGGACACTTGATCCTAATTGATTAGCCGTCTGCTTTTTTTTGCCCCCGCGCTCCCCATCCCCGCGCGGTCATTAAAAGCTTTCGAGCGCAGTATTTGCAATAACGATAACGGTAATTCCTGCTTGCTTTTTTACGCGGCCTCGCGCCCATCCACGGCCGCATTATCTTTATACCGCGTCGAATATATTCACGCAGGGAAAAGTCATCGATTATTATGCACTGCATCGATCGTAAAAAGAGAGGCCGACCGGAGGTTACTAAATCAATAAATGAACGCGGCTCGCGGGATTATAACGAATTGCTTGCCGCGCAGCCATTTATATTACAATTCATTAAACGCCCTGTCGATCGCGGCGCCGCCATAGGGCGCCACGGCCGGCGGAATCGTTTAAAATAATGGAAAATACGATCTATACATATATATATACATTTACAGCGGCAGGGAGAGAGAAGGAGCGAGGCGGGGCGGGAAAAGGAATGGGGTGCCGGGGCCGGATTGGAATGACGGCGGAGTTGCGGCTCGTCTATATTGGCATACCGCCGCCGAGCCATATAGCCTCGCGTCCGGAATACTTTAAGAGGGGCGAGTCGGCCTTCCATAAGGGAGCCTGGCCTCGACGTGTCGTAACGCGCCGCTCTATTGAGACTTGGGCTCCTCGGGCTTAATTGCGATTCAATTGGCTCGGCGGCCCCGCCCGAGCGGCCGCTGCTCCTTTATCCCGGAATCCGACGCCCGCCGGCCGGCCCTGCGCCTCGGGAGAAATGTAGGTGACGCACGCCCGATGCGGAAACGACGCGGCAGCCGCGCCTCGCCGTGGATTTTTTTTCCTCCCGCGCACCCACTGCAATTTACTTTTATCGCCGCGTGAGCTTGCGCCCAACGCGTGTACGGGATTAATTTTCAAAGTATCAAACTGCCGGTTGTATAGTAGTCGTTGTAAGACCTTCGCCAGCCCTTGCCTCTCAGCTGTTAAATTGCTGATAACGGTGCAATTTGACGATAATTCGACCTCGTGTCGTGAAAAACTGCCAAGATGTGAAAAATTTAGCCTTGCAGGATAATAATATCGTTATAAATCTTGATAAAAGTATAACTCCAGAAGAAGAATTTATTTAACATAAAGTGTAATAAATAGTATACATCGTTATTAATAGTGGACAGTTGTATTTAAAAACGGTTCTACTTGCAACACTGTACACTTATATATAAAGTAGTGTCACATTAGTTTCATTTATGATTTTAAACTGAAATTGTCTGACTTAAATTGCTGTAGTACAGCGCACGTTATACCAACGAGCTTACAACGTACGCGCATACACTATCAATCAGCTCCTGAATATATTCTAATTTTGTTATTTTATGGATAATTTTTACGTCGAAATGCATCAAGTTATTTTAATAAATTGCACAAGTTACTCACACTTTTATGAATAGCTATTTTTTATGCTTATGAAAATATTTGCTAATATCGGACACAATTACAGACTTCTCATATTTCGCCTGTAATGAGAAGTTTCTCATTAATTTCCTATGATTAAAGTAAGCCACGGGGCATATTCCAGTAATTAAGCAAGTTTCTTATAAAATATAACGATCACTTAGGTTTTAAGCCATTAGAATTTCGAAGATTAATCGATCGGAGATGATCAGTCGATCGCTCTTGATAATCACCCCTCATTTTTTGATCCCGAGCTGTCGAAGCCGCATACTAACGAAAGAAATGCCCGTTAAATGGATATATGGCAGCTGCTTGCAAAACCGGGGTGATACATGCTCAAAATAGGGACGTTTCGAAGCTATATCCTTCCACTAAAAATTGAAAGCGTAGTCGATGCGGCAATCTCGAGCTTCCATTCATAAATCAATAAAAGGCAGGTGCGCGGGGCGGAGGCTGGGTGTCCCGCGAGTTATCGTCACGCGGCGTCCGCGCGCTCCTTATGCCCTCGGGGCATTGCGCCTTTATATAAACGCGCGGCGCGTCCGCAGGCCGACGAGCGGCTCGATTTACGATCCCGATATAAATCAGCCGGCGGGCGTCCAAGTGGGCCGTATTGTGCCCGCGGCCGGCGGTCAGATTAAAATTTGTTCGCCGCGAATCGTTAAAACGGCTCGCGCGGCAGTTACCTTTATCGCGCGTTATTCGCCGGGGGCCGCGAGCCAGGGGCCGGGAATCATAGCCGATCGCGGGCCGCTTCGATCGGACCCCGGAAGGGCTGAAGAAAGCCGCGCACTCGTCATCGGTCCGACTCATCGGGCCGTTTCAATATCGGCCCAAGGCTTACCGGGCCGGCGAGTCACGCGCCGCCCGTAAAGCCGCCCAGAAGCAAAGGGGCCGCGTGCGTAAGCCCCGGGCGAGCCGGCGATCGGCCGATAGGGGCCCTAATCGCCCGACGGATCGGGCTTTACGACCTGGCGCCCCGGCAAATTGATAGGCGACGCCGCGCGAGAAAGAAGCGCCGCGGCGCGGATTAGCAGGGTGGGGGGATCGGCAGTTGCCGACCGACGGTAAAGCCGACTCGTAAAATATTTAAAATCGGCCCGCGCGCCCGGATTCAAATAAGCGCGGCCCCGTAAAACGGCCGGCCGACAAATAAAATCAGGCAAATCCTTACAAGACACATTTAGTGCGGGGCGCGGGCGGCCCGTGGGCCCGCCCAGCCATTATCGCCTCGGACCGGGAATAAACGGGCTATCCCGCGCGCACTGCTTTATTCGCAGCGGCCCGGCGCCTCGCTCGTAAATCGATTCGGACGAATCCCGTATACGCCCTGATAAGGCGCCCACGCCAGAGCTTCGTCGCGCCGCTGATTCTCGCTCCCTCGCTCTTTACGCCCCGACGCAATCCGATTTTTTTTTGTTTCGCCGGGCGATGGGCGCGTCGACGCCCCGGCTTCCCTCCACGCTGCAGGCAAAGCATCGACCGATCTAAGGGCTGCAAACTCTGCCGGGCCGAGTGTATTTCCCTGTACTCATTTGCCTTTAAAGCCCTCCTTAGTCATTTTTTGTCTTCTGACAAGCGCTCGGGGAAATACAAGAAGAAGACTACGGTATATATCACAAAGTAGGTAAGTCGCGCCCACGCTGCTTAAGTTCGTCACTCTAGTCGTTTTGGAGCAGGACCTATTTTAAAGTACATTTTCTTGAAAATTATCAAACCAACACGTTAAGCTTCTTAAAGACAACGCGAGAAAAACTCTTATGCGGGCCTGCTTGACTGAGAAGTTAAATAACAAGGAGTTAAATAAAGTCGGTTTTTGAAGGTTCGCTAATACGGTTGAGAGCACATTAGACGTTTTTTTAATCGAATAGAAAAAAAAATGCGCGTGTACGAGGTTAGCGGAGTACCTCAAGTTAGCCGCCACGGAGATGTCCCTTTGCACTTCAGTCCCTGCTCTTTTGCTTCAAGGTGAGAGTGACCGCTAGCGGGGTAGCACTGGGAGCATCTCCCCTTCGTGCTTGGAGGCGGTCAACCACCGGTTTCGAGGAGGCGACCCTTTTAGGTTGGTTCCCTTTTAGCCCAAGAGCGAGGGGAAGGCTTGGTCGTAGCTAGGGTTCGTCCGGTCGGGTCTAGCAGGCCGACGGTCGGCGACTGGCGCGACCGCGAACTCTACTCGTAACCGGGAGATGCAGTCGCCTGCGCCGTGGTGGGACTAAGTCTGAGGTACGCATGGCATGATTCGCGGCTTTTGACAATTTAAAAATCTTTTGGAAACTAAATGCAATACGACATGTTATTATAATCTATCTAAAAATCAAATAAAAAGACTTGTGACATGATATAGTGTTTTTAAAATACACGTGAAAAATTTGTTATATTATTTTCTCCGGTGATTTCACGTCCCTCTTTTCTTTTTATTCATAGGAATAACGATGAAATTTACAGATACATAGATTAACAAAACAAAAAAATTTAATTTGTGTTAAGTGGTAGTTCACGCTAGACTACACTTTGTACACTATTTTCTACTATTTTCAAAAAACTAAAGGTAAATTATCATTATTCTATAAAATGTTATATGAATAAGCTTTTAATAACGGTGCCGCTGTCCAAAGTGATGGATTTCGACATTCTGGGCTTCTTTTTTTTGAGTTTTAGAGAGCACCGTAAAAAGCGCAAATGGATGCCAGCAATCTAGTAAAGCGTCTAAAAGTTACAACGCGCAAGCGAGCGAGAGAATAGATTCCCCATGACGCAATAAAAGATATATTTAATGAAATCCTTGTGGATTTATTTGAGCAATCAAGTTGGCGCGGTTCGCGCAGTCGGGCGCGATTGGAAAAGTATCAATCCCGTCGCTCGGGAAAAGTTTGCCAACACTCGAGCGCAGCGCTCGCGCGCCTCGTCGCCCTTCCCAAGCGAGCGCGCGTAAAAAAGCCAGGTGTACGCACGAGACAGTGTATTAAGCGGCCGAGACTACACTCGATCACCCGATTGGCGACGTTTCCTTCCCGCAGCGCGAGAAATATTCCCGCTGCGGTCGGACGGAAAAACCCCCGTGGCCGTGCAACGGCGGGCGGAAAATTCCGCGGGCGGTCCGAGACACCTCGCGGGAATTCCTCCGCCAGTTCCTTCTACCGGCTGATGGAGCCGTGCGGGAACCCAATTGTCCGACTAATTGCAGTTAGTCCGTCTGCCCGGCAGCTCCGCAGGGCCTTTGTGCGCCGCGAGACTCTCGCGAGATAATTATAGCCACCCCCTGGGCCGGGATCGATCGATCCCCGGCTTTCACCCGCTCAAACCTTTTCTCCCGCGATTCAATTTACCTTTGGCCCCTTTAGTTTTTCTCCGAGTTTTAATTCCCCGCGGGAGCCGAGGCCGCGCACGGAGGTGACCGCTCGGGGTGAAGCGCCTTTCGATTGGGCGCCGGGTAAACATCCCGACTTCTCGCCGATTAGAATAGATCGTGTAATCCCCGGGCGCCTCCGGAGAAACAGCAGTTGGCTGCGAGTTAATGGCCCGCGGGCCAAGGAGATTGTAAACCAGTTTCGCGCAGCTGCTTCTGACCTTTATCGCCGCGCGGCGATTCCAATTTCTGCGAGCAGGCGACTCGGGAACCCCGGGGCCCTGTAAAGTCCCCGGCCCTCTTTAATTAGGGAACTCCCTTTTTAATTTTCCCGGATTTACGGTCAACCGGTACTTTCTTAAATGTTTAGCCAGTTCCATCGGCAAACTGCCCGCGGATAACTTTAATTAAAACTGTTAGTGTCATTCAAGCCTTATAGAAGACGAATTTTCGTAATTTCATAAGTGGAAAGTCGCACAATTAGAGAACTTTGCAATCGCTTTTGTATTGTTTTTTTTACGCGGCCGTGTAAAAACTTCTTCGCTGTCTTGTTCAAAAATACTCGTTATGCCCCTTTTTATTTTTCCAAAAAGACACACTCTAAGGATGTAGTTTTTTTCTATCCAACGCTATCCTATAGGAAACTTGAAAACGGAAATTGTATGCGTATACAGAAGAAATGAAGTTTACCTTATTATTTAGCAAAATATTCTGTTATTTATATGATAACGGTGCATTTGCTTTTACTACTGTGTGTCCGACAACATTTATTTTTCTTCCTCATTGCAAGGAACTTCTTTACGCTGTAGTATAGTTTCTTTACACTATTACGTATTTTGCCTAACTTTGGCTCCGTCTGAATTTTGGTACGATTTTATCTACCGCCTGTGCATTGTTTGGGATTTTTCCTCTTGACGAAAAAATTCCATATTCGACCAAGGCAAAGAATGCAATTAAACGAAAAAAGCTTCAGGGGTTGGGGGCGGAACAATAAAAATGTATTCTATATATGAAGCTCGAAATGCAAGAGCACGTAAACCCGGGCGGGACGACCCTCTCTGATTTTTCGGTCGAGAATAAGCAGGAGTAGCAGCAGCAGCAGCAGCAGCAGCGCATATGTGTAACAAAACCGCGCGCTCTCTCTTCGCGAGCAAAATCAATCCTCGAAAAAGTGACTGTACACGGCGGATGGCTGCGGCGGGAAAGCCGGGATCCGGCGGAAAATCCGGGCTCACCGGCGAGTGGGCGGCGCCCGGGGCCCGCCATAAACTCCCAGAAAAATGATTATCCCCACTCGGCCGGGCGGCTTATAAATGAAAGCGCGTCGATCCCGGGCGGACACTTAGGGGCGCGCACTCTCCGGGCGCTCGGCAGGCGGCGCACGTAGCAGTCAGCTGGCCGCGGCATTGTACTCGCGCGGCCGGGCCTAATAGCGGCTCAGCCAGCCGGAAGTCCACTCACGGCCACCGCGGCGCGCCCCGTAAATCAGCATTAAATCGCCCGGGCAGCTTACAATCAAACGTACTTAAGCGCCGCGCATGCGCCCGCAATAAATTCGCGGCCCTGAAAGCTCGGTCCCCTTTGTTGCCGGCCCTCGGTCCTCAAGTCCTCCTGCACCGCCTCGCAGGCCTCTTTTGCACCTTCGCGGATCATCGGTTTTCGCCCGCGGCGAACGCCTCCGCTGCGGCGACGCTTGCGGCCCGCGCGACTTCGTTGCCCTCGCTCCGTGTCAAGCGATCCATGGGGATTATTTCTAATAAAAATATGCGCGCCAATCATCGGTATTAACGCGCATCGCCAAATTTGTTTGGTTTTGAATGAAGGATTAGGGGCGCGAGGCTCTGTGGCGGAATCAACGCGCGTATGGAAAAAAAATTCCATTGGAACGTAACGCGGAATCGCGTTACGTCTGGCGATAATAAACAGACTGCCGGGACGATATAACCCACCTAGACGTATTTCCCGCGCTTCACTTTTTCCCCCCTTTTTTACGCCCAGGCAGTATAAAGCGGGAGCCCATTCAAATTCTGATCCCGGATCTGTATCGAGTCGAACTGCAAAATTCAGTTTTCCCCCGAAAGTTACGAGCCCCCCAAACCCCCACTACTCGCTGAGCTTCAGTCCCTATCCCAACCCCTTTTCTTCAATTTTAGGACGCCACGCCGCGTCGCCTCGATATCGATTTTCGTTTTGAAATTCAATCCGCCCTTTGCCAAAGGTTCTGTGCGAATCATTCGCGCGATTTTTCCGAGTGATCCGATCCTTTTTAGATACGTGTTACACTCTCTAGTATCGTGCATTTTTACAAATTTCACAACATTGATCTTGCGTGGCTCTCAAGGTAACAGCTTTTATTACGATCAAATGTCACTCATGTCTCAATGCGTCTATAATGAGCAATTTTTCTTCTGTAATTTTATCTATTTTTATACAATAATGTAATAGTACGACAAACACAGTTGCACAATAAAATTAATCTTATCTGAGCATCACGTGTAATTCATAAAGGAACAAAATCTATGAATTTATAAACATACATTTATAAAAAATATACGAGATAAATATTTTATTAAATTAAATGTTATACTAATCGAGTAAACACGTATTTATGTTTATAAAGAAAAAATAAGTTTGTTATTATAAAAAATATTAACTTGGTACAATTCTAATAAATATTAAATTATAGAAACTAAAATCTACAATTTAAATCCTTGCTAAAAAATTCATCGAGTAATTTAAAGATTTAGTACAGTTATGTTTCAAAAAAATTAATATACCATAGTTTACATATAATATATCATATATTTTCTATCTGAATACACTTGTGTATTGTACAACAAAAAATTTGAAATGATTTAATTACAAATATTTTTTGTTACGGGTATTGTAAATACAATAAGAGAATGAGCATTCTTTCCGCAAGAATAATTAAATAATACGACTGGACTAAGAGTTAATATCTAACAAGTTCTTTGAAGTGGTATAAACTTTAGATATGTCAGGCAAACTGAGACCTATACTTTTTTTAACACTTTTAGCTTTGATGTTTTATGAAACAAAACCAATAGCTAGTATTGTTTATAATTATAAGTATTTATTTAAAAACTTACATAATTGACGCAACAGTTTCTCTTCAACAATTACAGCAAATCAACTCACCTGAAACAAAAACAATAATGATTTGTTAAAAAGAAAATTTCATTCTAGATTCGAAAACAGTTTAACATGGAAAAGAAATTTCTTCTATTAATAAAATGTTGAGATTTCAAGCCTTAACGCCGCTACAAATCAAAAGCAACGTAAATGCTTTCCTCCGTTCTATCGCGTAAAAAATTTATGGCGCCAACTTGATTCCCTGGTCGCTTGAAAAAAAAGTGGCCAACGGTGGTAGCAAAATGACCATCATAAAATAATCGAAGATAAATAAACCTACGGAGGAAAAGGAATATACCTGAAATACCTCGGTTGTTTGTGCAATTTACACTGGCATTTGCAGCAACAGCTAAAAGTGAAATCAAGATCGAGGACGGATAAAATTTTTTTTCAAGTCGTTCAGATTATTAACGTCTAGTGTTAGTCAAAGGGCTGTTTAAGTCTTAAATAAATTTCGAATAGTATTTTTCTTTCTAGGGTCCTAGGTTAGTACTACTGCGCAGACAGAAACTTGGTAATTGAATCACTTAATCCAGATGAAATTTGATCCTAATGAAACAGCAAACTATCTAATATTTGCATGAACGTGTATTTCATTATTCCTTGAAGAATATCGAATGTCCAATTTTTACATCTTAATTATACCTATCTAATCTCTAATACTATCTTGCAAATTATGTGAATTTGAAAGCGTCTATAAATAGAATGACAAGTTTTGGATCTGTCACACGTCATGCAAGGTCGATGCACTGCTAGTGGATATAACGGCGATCGGAGGGGGATGAGATGTCGCAGGTAGTGATCCGCGACTCGCTCTCATGCAGCGATGAAAAGTAACGGTCATAAGGAGGACGTGGGCCACAGTAAGTAGCTGCTCGCACTACCATATAAACGGGAAAAAGGGAGGGAGTGAAGAAGGGGAGGGAATGCTCTGATTACTGACCCGCTTGCGACGCTGGACTTGTGAAAGGGGTCAACCTCGACCTTGACGCTGTTTTTAACTTACTAATTAAATGCTCATACAGTTTAAATTTGGAAATAAAAAGTCAATTAAATTCCATTGGCGAAGGATTCTGTTATATTTATCGACATTGCAATCCACTTCGCTATCCAATTTCTGCATTCAGCAGAATTTAGGTATTAATACACTCGGTAATACATTTTTAAGAAAACATCATTTATACTGTGAAACTGCGTGTGCAATTATTGTGCAAATCGCTTTAATCGATATTTAATAGCACTTGTATATTTTATAAAAGGTTTATCTATATCTAGGTTAGAGAGATAAATAAAAAAAGGAGTGAAAAATAGCTTCTACTTAAATAAATAATTCAGCGAAAAAGTCAACGCATTCCTAGAATATGACATAACTATCAGCTATATACATAGATATATAACGCGAGAACTCTTCAAAATAAGCTATGTAATTTCGAAAATCATAGAAATCTAATAACTATCATAAAACGGGACACAACAGTCGATGCTAATTTCCTGATTATTAGATCTTAAAAGCTATATTGAACGAACAACCTCATCACTCGGTATAAACATGGACATAACATTTAAAATTTAACATAATTCATCTTCCAAGGGAACTGGCGCGCGCATATAGAGAAAAATGGAGCGAGCGCATCGATAAAGATAATTGGTAATTGAATCGATAGGTTAGAAATGAATAATAGTTCAATTTCATACGAGCAAACACGGGCGGGAGGGCGGGGGAGATCGCGGGGCGATCGGGTCGTCATAAATCCGGCGGCGCGGCCCCGATAAAGACGGCGCGGCTCCGGGGATCCGGAGGCGGCCACGCCGCGGGATCCGGCCCGGATCCCCGGGCGGCGTGATAGATAGGCCAGGGGTACGCACCGCGGGGATGTGGGTCGGGCCGGGCGCTAACCCGACACCTTCGCCGGGAGCCCCGCGCCGTCCGCGGCTTAATTGGCCGCCGGGCTTTTGGCGCGCGGCCAAGTGCCGCGGCACTGCGGATGTCGGGGGCGCGCGCAAGCGCCCGGAGCATACCCCCCCAGCCCTTTTTTGGCGCATGCACCCAGCTCGCCCGGGCTCGGCTCGCGGACGTCACCGGGCACAAGTACCCCTCCCTCCTCTCGGCGCGGCCCAATCGGCAAGGGTAAGATCGCTCCTTACGCGTGTCCGTCGCGATCGAGCTAGCACGGTGTAGACACTCTTGCGATAACGAGGGAGTGCCATTCCAGCGATCGAACTAATTGATGGAGCACACAATTTGACCTTAATCATAGTTGTCATTGTTGAGTTGGGTCGAATAATGCTTTCTATATTGTTGTAGTTAATAAACTAAAAAAATATTTCAGTAACTTTTAACTAATTGAAGAAAATACCAGACTTTCTATTCAAAATTATCAGACAGTGAAATAGTAACAAAACAATAGACATTTTTATTCCTAAGTTTATTATTTCTTCAATTTGATAAGCCTTTTATCATGCTAAAGAGTGCGATAAACATTTTCTCTCAGCGTACAGATGCACGACATACTGTTTTATGTTAACTGATTATGATCTACGAGTATATCTACTGTAATATCAAGCTGCCTGTTTTCCCGTTTGCATGCGCTTTATTAATTGAGTAATACTGTAACTGCATAATTAACGCGTATGATGTACGAGGACTAACTACAGCACTTGCATAATCAAATCGACACATTTCTTCTTTTTCCATCCCCGGAGTTTTGCCGATAATACAGTACATTTATAATTAATTGAAATCCTCGATAAACTCGTCACCGTGGCACTGAGGCTTATAAAGAAAAATCGGCGGATATGAATATGACAGTGTGCTCCACGCAGTTGGTCCAACTATAGGTTTTGGAAACTACGTACCGAGTACAAAGTAGGAAGTTGAGCTTTCGCGGCATAGTGGCGAGAATTATCGATGAAAAAGCAATGGGAGTAGTTTAGTCAATGCGAGAGGAATACGTAATGGGCGGCGGTAAAGGCGCGGCCGGGCGAGCGAGCAGAGGCTAACATTGCACGCGCCCCGGCAAAAAGTCCGATATTCCAAGGTGCCAGATTTATAGGGGGCCGAGCGCCGAGGAATAAGCATTTTCGATATATTTTTAAGGGGAATTCGCGGGCGATTTATACTCAGTCGGGCGGTGGGGGTTGGGGCCACGCGACCGGCTTTCATAAATTCCCGCGCGGTGATTCCCCGGCCGCGGGATTTATCGTTAGCGCGCCATGGGAGGAGCTCGCATCCCAGCTGAGAGTGCGCGCGCCGTTTAACCCGCCAGCCGATATGCTCGACGGAGCCAAGGAGAAACCGGCGTCCTCGCCGATCTTCGAGGGCGTCCAGCTCGTTAACCGCCGCCAGGCTTTCAATTTGCCAGGCGAGCGCTCGCTGGTTTACCGATCGCCACCGATCGGCTGCTCATTGAGGCCGCCCGCGACCCCCTATTGTGCGGGTCCGTTCCTTCGAGCCGATCGGCCGCGCGTAACGATTCCGCGCCTATCGGCCTTCCACAGGACCGCCCCGCGCATTCGTCATTGTGCGCCGCTGGCTGCCCGCCTCAAGATAGCGCGGCTTTTTCCCCCCGCACGAAGAGTCAGCCGATCTCACGCCGCTTTTCTCGCGGCGGTAAGTGGCTTTGCAGGAAAAGTTGCGGCGTTCATGCGCGGTGTTAACGCTCGCGCTGACGATAACTAACCTCGTTACATCGTCGATCGATGATTAGAGCAGCTTGTTGGGAAGGTATTATTTGTGCCCTCGAAAACGGGGACTGCACTCGCCTGCGAATGGCAAAACCACTTTGACATGAGGCTTTGTGGCGTTCATTCTAGTACTGGCATACTTTGAAGCATAGATTGTTCGATTTCCGCAAGTTCAACAACTGTTTCGAATGCGCCGGCCGGCGCTGCTTGCAGGGTCTCGAGGGACGTAGCGTGTACATAAGATTGTATATCTTTGAATGACAGAGTGCGAGACATCGCGAGCACATCTCAAGAGGGAAAGATCGCCACCACTTGGCGTAAGGGAGGTGGAAAGCAGCCATCTTCGAAGAATTTTCTTGAGACCATCGACTTCGACCATCGTTTTCACTTTTGGTGTAAATTTACGGGATCGGCCGGAGTTTTTCTTAGAGCAAGTCTGACTTTGTCGATCTATACGAGCTAAGAGGAAGAGTCGATAAACAGGACAACTGATAAATAGCTTAGCCTATTTTTACCTCAGTTCCATGTTACAATGCCATCGATCGATTTAATCGATAGAATAAGTTAGTGGTCACTGTATAATTAAAAAACTTGCAGTATTTGGTTGTCCTTGCATTCATTTTTCGTCGTATAATTCATAAAAGTTCAAAAGTATCTTTCGACTTCGTCAAATCTTGAGATATAATGTAAAATTTAGAGTTGAACTTTAGGTTACTTTATTTTTGCTAACTTGGTGATGTGAGAAAAAAGTGCGGTAGGCGTCGCGTCAGATTAAATAGTCAGTACATAATGTCGCATATGTCTAGCGCTTAATTTATACAGTAAAATTCGGTCGATCAATGAATATCTGTTACGAAACTTACAATTCCTGGCACTGAAATTCTCCTATTATTATGAAGTACGTAATTATATATGGCTTAAACTTTTATTAGCTACGTATTGAACAACGTAATACGTAAAACAACTACATATATACCACCCCAATCAAAAGGAACGCGGCGTACATATTCGAGGATTTTAATACTTAACAGATATTTTATCTGTAGTTACAGCAAGTGCACGCCTTATTTCACGATAATGAACCTAATATCACGATAATAACCTTTCAATCTGCGCAGTTAACCAGACTTTATAAAGCCTCTCTATTAAGTGGCAAGATCAGCTGAGGGCGAAAATTTGCAAAGTCCCCGACTAATGTCCCGGCGAATCTGCATATAATTATTTTGGTTCCGAGCGATAAACTCCCCAGTCGGGATAACTTTAATTAAAATCCGCGTTCGAGATCGACCATCCGATAAAAAAAGGGGAAAAAAGGAGAAGTTTCTATTGACTACTAAGCGGTTAATATTTCTTATGGGTGTTTATCGTGCGCTCGGGGGAACTCGGGCCGCAAACTTTCTCAAGACGCACCAAAGAAAAAGCTGGCCGAGCGGAAAGCAGCCCGACGGCGCGTTCCCTCGCTCTCCAGGTGTGTATATATATATATACACGCGGAGACGGCCATAATGCAGGTGCGCTCGCGAGGAAAATTCAGCAGATCCTCGTGAAAAATGTTTTTGCCGGTATTAAAGGACGGGCATATACATAATTAGGATAAAACGCCGGACGAGTGTACGCCTCCAAAGATAACCCGTATAAAGGTATACCCGAAAGATTAATCGCTCTTTTCGCGAGCGGCCGTTTGATATTCCCCCAAGCGATATTCGCGCTCGTGGATTTCAACAAAGGGTATCCGGAGAATCTTACGCGGCTCTCGCAATAATCCGCTATTACACGCGCCCGGTGAAATGCGGCGGGCTGCGCGCGCGGGCTAATTAAGGGAGCCGGGGGCACGATTAATAAACCGACGAAGCTCAGAATGCCATCCGCTGGTAAAAGGCCGCGAGTCAATGGGCAACGAAGTCCCCGCGGACGCGCCGGCGAACGGCGGAGGCTGCACGCGAGCGGATAGCTCGTAGAAAGGGATAACCATATATCGAAACGGGCTTTTCAACCCCTTCCGGGGACTACTGTACTGTTTGCTCTCTCGGCTGGCTGGCCAATTGCTCCGCTGATTTGGACGCTTTCATGGCATATCGGGACGAAAATTCAAGAGTATAATTCTTACGCTAAAGGCAGTTTTAAAAAGCGACGTGTCGTCAGATGTACAAGGGCTCGGCGTTTAGGCAAATTATTAGCAACGCAGGGCAGCAGGTGTACGCCTCCCGTTGCAATTATAAATTGAAGCTGTCTAGTATAATGGCAGAAAGTCCCCCTGTAGTTATTCGCATTGGTTTCGGCACGGCGCGACCCTCCCCAAACTAATCGGCCGCCCACGCCTCTGGCCATACATGTCTTGTGCGCATAAGATGTGCCCATAGAACAGCTTCTAGGGTACCGGTGGGCGTTTTGGACAACGAGATTAGCGCTCTGCCCGGGATTCTGCCCGGCCCGCCAATGAGCGGCCATTGGTATTTCACCGGCTCTTTCGGCTCGCGGGGATAAGACTGATTCGGAATAATTAGTTGTGTAAGCGGCCTCGGCCACTTGGGTACATGGGGCCTGCGGGAGTTTTCGTTACTCCCGGCTACCCCGGAAATAATGCTACACGCCGCGCGTATTTATCAGTTCGGGCTTGTCCATTGTTTTCCTCCTTTTTAAACACCACCGACTACATCGGCATCGCTGCAGTAATCCGAAGTCCCGGGAGAGATAGCCGGACGGCCTGTGAAAAAGCGCGACGAGGAGGTACATACGCGGCAGGGGCGCGCGGGAGGCTTGAAATATGCCCTCGAGTCGGATTAGGCTCGTCGCGGCCCCCGGCGGATTTGAATCCGGATTCCCGCGGTGATCGGCGTCCGGATTACACTGACCTCGCGCGCACCTCGCGGGGACGCCTCGGCCGCACACACCGCCGGCTGTTTATTAAGAGCTCCCGGGACTCTTTGTTTATCGTTGGGCGCTATTGTTTCGGTCTGCGCTTTGTTTGCACCCGCGGCTCTTTGAAAAGCGCCGTTTTTTCAGATAACAAAAATCTGCGGCGAGTCCACTCTGCCGACGTACAAGCGCCTCCGTCAGCGTGTATATGTGCACGTTACCGCTATTCTCTCGAGAAGCCGAGCTGCATGGAACTAGTTTTGCGGAATGGCTCGGAATCAGGCTCAAATCTGAAGAGGCTAGAAGTTACACTGCGCTGCCGAGTACGGGATATAATCCGTGTTTCGAAAAATAATCCGCTAGATACCGCGCCTCTAATTGTTCGGCTTACTCTGACCAAACGTTCTTCCCGGTAGCTTAAACTAGCGAAGCCCCAAGGCCGCAGAGCAGAGGCGAAAGAAGGATAAAATCCTACCCACTGGAAAACCTCGGGGATTATAAATTTTGGGGAAAAGAAGCCGCGCGATGGGCTCCGGTATCTCGCCCTTACACCCACTTCCTCGGCTCCAGCTCGGTAGCCCCCCTGTGCAGCGTCTTTCCCGCCGCGCCGAGCGCAAAACCCGGTGCACGGCTGACTGGGCGCGATATGGGTTCGGAGAAAGGGGGGACCGTCGGAGGGGATCGGTTTGCATGAATCGCGCTTTCGGTACCGAGTTACAACCGTGCGAGCCGATTGAGACGTCGCTCCGTTTTCAAGTGCGGTGACTTGCGCGCCGCCCGCAGACGTCGGAACCACGAGATCTCGCGGCTCGAATTCCCAAGGATTAGTGCGAGATGGCTTTTTTTTGGGCGACAGGCCTCAGATTAATAGACCAGGCCTTGTGGTCAAAGTGCTAAACGGTGAAATAAGCCGAAAGAGAAAGTTGAAGAGGGCGAGGCGGGGAGGGGGAAAAAAGCCCAAGGCAAAAAGTTGGCCGGGCCCCAGGTCCTCCCAATTTTCTGGAAGCGCGCCGCCGAAAAACTTCCCGGCGGGCGCAGCTGCGCGCGGAGCTCGCTAGCCGCGTTCCAGCCTCCCAGGATCTTCCGTAATACCTCCCGAATAATTTTCACGTGGGATATACCGAGTCATTTTTTCCTTCCCCTGGGGGACCTGGTTATACGGGGGATATCGTGTACTCTCAGGGGGTGAGGAAGGTCGCGCGAGCGCTATTGATTTTTAGGCGAGTGTTTGGTTCAGGTTATACATTGGTTTTGAATGAATAATCTCGAGTCGCCGCAGTCGAGTGCCTTGAACTTTAAATACTTTTTCGGTTCGCTTTATCTACCTTCCAGGACATTTACTTTTCCGGGAAATCGGAAAAAGTATATTAGGTCCATTTTCTTGGGGATTTTAAATTATGTCCCGTGGAACTCTATTTGGATGAGAATTACTGCCCTTTTAAAGAGGTTTTCTCTGAATACTTACATTATTCACGATAAGGCTGCTTGTTTCGTACTAACCGAGTTCGGACGAATGTCACTGCGGCGAATGAGGTGCGATTCCCGCGGGAAAATTAGGACTTTAAAAAGAGACTGCCGTATAAATATTTACCCTCCCTATTCTAATTTCCAGTCTAAAACAATCATAAATATCTTGTAGGCAGATTTTCCAGCTTTACCAACTTTCTGTGCAAGATAAAGCACTTGCCTCTTTAGCATATTAGTCTCGTAAATTAATGGGCGTTTAGCTCCCCGCGAGCTTCACATAGCAAATTCGTATAAATCTCGAACTCAGCAACGAACCTTGGCATAAGACTCCAACGCCCAAGCTGCAACTGATCTCCCTTCCCTCCAAATACCCCGGGATATGTATTGAATGAAAATCGAGGGTTAATTTATTCATGTTAGATAGATATACGCTCAGGTAGATGTGAGAGTACATCGGAGGATTAAATAAATTACACAAAGATTCGGGCGTAAATCCGTTATATAGTCGCTGGCGAGCGGTCTTAATAACTTCATAAGAGAGCCCGCACATAGAGATTATGAAAAAGCCATAACCACTCACGCTTTCTAGTTAAAAGCACTAGAGTTGATCTTGAAATCCTCTTATTTTAAAAGCTCATCCATTAACGAGTCCATTAGTCTCTAGTTACGCCAAGTGACCGAAAACTGCCAGGCGGCCTCCGCCTCCACCCCCTTCCCTCTTCCTACACGGCGTATCAAATCTTGCCCCTTCATCGCGACTCGCCAGCGGGGCGTTAATTGCGGATCAATCGCAGCGGGAGCCGCGAAGCGAGCCGCGCCAACAATGTCCCGCAGAATCCCCCGCGGGTATCACTTTCTGATCTCTCCCGCGGGTCGGCACGGCGGCAATATATCGGGATAAAGCCGGCGGGGAAGGAACCCATGATAATTTCGAATTCCTCGGGCAGACGCGGGGGCGGCGGATATAGAATTTCCGGATTGCCCTGGGCCGGGCGGCCCGGTCGCCGGGAATGCGCGCGACGCGAGACGCCGGCGACAATAACCGCGGAAAGAGGGAGGGCGACTCCGCACAATGGACCTGTCGCGATATGGGCCGGACTATTCAAAACTTCGTCCGTCCGCTCTCTCGTGCGTAGTCTGGTTTTTCCCGCGGGCGCTGTAGGTGGTTCGTATATATACTCGCGGACTGCATGTACCGCAGGGCAAGTGAGGAAAAAATTGTAATAGCACGTGCAATTATATGCATAGCCACGCGCTCACTGCACTGCGCGGGCTGTTTCGCGAGGATTGTTATGTGCCTCGAGGAGGAAGCTGACGTATGAGGAATGCCTCGGAATAATCTCGTCATCATGACGTGCATTAGAAGAATGATACCTAGACGTGGGGCTATCACATTTGAATTTATTATTCGAATGAAAAGATAGAGATTTGCAGGATGAATGCAATTCCGCGGTCGATGTAGCTCCTTCGAAAGCTATTACCATCTACTGGGTCGTAAATGTCGTCGGTAGCGTACAGGATGTTAATTAATATCCGCATCGAAAAAAATAATCACAATAAGTCACGTGTTTTACAAGAATGATTTAAAAAGAACACATTTAATATTAAAGCGATATGTATGTACAAGGACAATATTAAAGAGAACTGGTACAAATCCATGTCACTTTCTTACTTATTTTTATCTGCACCTTGATTACTCAGCGAAAGCATTGAGGAGATTAGGAGATTATATAGTCATTATCCAGGAGGGGGAAGATCTCGGGGTTATTTTCGGAATCCAGGGAAAAGATGCACGAGCAGGCAATTGGGATGATGAATAGACGTGGAAAGAAACAGGTTGAGTGCAATAAGTAATGCGAGGAATTTTTATCATATCTTAAGTAGAATATCTGTCATTGGATTTTATAGGCTTAATCCAGATGAAGACATTGAATAGCTTTTTACATTCAGAAGATTATGTTACGTCTGTTTTGATGAATTACAAGCTTTCACGGTCTAAATGTAAGTCATGAATAAAGAGAGGAAAAAATCAATATCGTAGTGTCAACCAAACACGTTAAATCTCTGTAAGATCTTTTAAGTAACAGAATGCAGGCACCCTGCTTTTTACTAAAGTTTTTGTTTTATTTCTAAAATGTTAAATGAAGAATACTTAGACTCGAGAACAATTGACAAATGTTTGTTAACGAGTCAAAGATAAAATAATTATATACACAAATAAAATATTAATATTAGACGCTGTATTATATTAAATGCATAATAAATGAAGATGATAAAATTAAATCTTGATTGCAAGTGATGCAAACATTTCAAGCATTGAATACATGTACATGAATCAATACTTTTTTAAAGGAAAATTATTAAAACGTAAAGAAATTATCCCTTCTCAGAGAAACAAATATATATATAAGAAAAAGAAAAAATAGAAATTTAATGACATCTCAAATGAAGTAAGAGTTTTTCGTGGTGGATAAAGTGCTGGCTTATTAAATGCTAGCTTGGTAAAAGCTTCCTCTTCTCGCGTTTCTCTTATTTTTCTATATACCCTGCATTCGCCTTTCGTGTTTTGCTTTATTAGTTTGCCTAGAAAGGAAAAAGAAGCACAAAGACAATGTTTCTAAGAAAAGGAAATAAAACTTAATATAAAGAAGTCTGATTTTCAGCGCAACACGATTGCATATTTAAATATATAAACGACAAGGAGCTTGGCTTTAATCTGCAAACATATAAGATAAATGTCCAGAATCCACTTTGGAGTTACTGTCGGAAGTACGTCAATGAAAACCTATCCCTCTTAAAACCAAATTCAATCTCCAGTGGAAACTCAGCTCCGGGGGGCGAGCATCAACGTCGATTCGAGCCCAAGGAAGCACAGGGGCACAAACGTGGCTCTGCACCACTAACTATCCGGGAATATCGCCACTGGGCGGAGTTTCGGGGGCCAAGATCGATTCGCAGTTTGCCAGGGACAATGGGACGCTGCGCCGAAGCAGATATTAGGGCGGGAGTTTTCGAAAACTCGGGGAGCTGCATTTTCCATGCCGTCCCATTAAAAGTTACGAGGCGCCGGGGAGGTTCCGCCGGGAGTTGCACCGCCCCCCCCCCCTCGGCTTGCGTGTCTGCAAATGGCTCACGAAGGCTTCCAGGTTTAAGTTTTCCTTTTCTAAATTTAGCACTTGAGATTATTTTTTCTCTTCGCGCGACGACTTGAATTATTTCGAGGTGAAGATTCCGAATTTGTTGAAAATACGATCTCAATGGACCGTCTGGTCCATTCTCAGTCGTTAAATATAAACTAAATTCTATAAAGCAATCGATTCAATGATGGATAATTTCTCTTCTGGTTATAGCTTTTGCAGCATCTCGTACGCGTTTAAAAATTCAATTCTTCAATTGAAAATCTCAATATAACCGTGTGTCTAGACATTTATGCACATTTTTAAATAGCGTAATCCCGTCCTTAATTGGGTATTATTGCGCGGATTTACTTAACTGGATGAATAACACGCGCACGCAATGTACACACTAACTCGGCTGTATCTTGGGATTGCAATAATTCCCTGCTCATTGTAAAGTTACGAGTAACTGACGACAGTAATACATGCTTATCTACAAAGTTGTAGAAGCACCTGCGGCAATTACCATGACAATATCCAAATTCTAAGTTGCTATGGCACTCGCATGCATTTAAAACCCTACCCGCCTCTACTCCAGAGAATTCAGCAAGACAAAACGATTTTTTTTCTTTTTTATTATTCAAGGGGGTAAACGAGTTGCCTGTAAAATATTCGCGGGAAATGAAGCTTTATCACGGATTACACATTGGATTCAAAATGTAAATACCGGTAATATGAAATTGTGCCGGCAAAATTAAACGCGGAGATTTTTATCAGAACTAGAGGGTATTCCATATTAGACAAGAATATTCCGAGGTTAAACGGGCGAGCGGGTAAAAAATGTGATTTATAAAGAGATCTTCCCAAGAAAGCTTACCGTGCTATTTCTCTAATTTTTCACGAACATGCCCCGGCGACATGCATTTCAAACCTTTTTCCAGCGTGGGGCAGAAGCAATTAAAAATTTCCGCGTTTTAATCTAATCTTCTTAAAGTGCTACCCTTCTTTCGCCCCGAAAAACCATTTTTACCTGCTAGCTCTAGCTTGCAATTAGTGCCGTTGAAAAAGGAGCCCCAGTGCCGCGGAACAAACGCCGGCGAGCTTGGGCCAGTGCTCGCAGCCAACTATATTCTCGATACTTCACGCGCCATTTCCCGGGGCAAGCTGCGCCCCGCGAATTGATAATTCGGCATCGAGTGATTTTCCCCACGCGGCTCTCGGAGCGACCGGCGCAGCAGCCGAAAAGGCCTCTTTAAAAAATACTTAGGCCAATCGATATTCCGCGCGGCGAGGGCGAGCCGCCCCGCGCGAAATCCCCGCGTCGCTCGGTGGTGTTTTTTACTGCGAGGCGTCGCTTGGCCGGCGAGCGAGGGACGAATGCTAATCGCGCGCGCGGAGGGAGGAGGCGCGATCGGGGCCGCGAGACCTGCCCCTTTGCCGCCCGACTTTTCGGGTCAGCGCCTCGCGAGGCTCTCGCTCGTGTGTATATAGGAACGACTTCGATCCCCAACTCTCCGGCCAGTTGAGTCTCCTCGGACCGAGGAGACGCGGTCACTTTTACCGATTTTTCGCTGTAACTGTGTGCTTGTCTGCCTTTGCGCTTTATCGTGTTGAATGATGAAGTTGCCGCGGCCGTTTGTTTCGCGGGCCGCGCGCACCGGGCCCGTCACTCCAAGACTTGGCAATTCCATTTCGGCCGTTTGTTTTTCGAACTTTAACTCGGCTTCCCGTTCAGGAGCGAATCTCATGAAAGTTATTTAGTATTGTAATGAGAAAGTGAAAATTATAAACGGAGAAAGACTCTTGTCACCGATAAGAATAATTTCAACTAATTTGAATCTCCATGTTTGTTGTTAGTATTCGGACAAAAATTATGTATTTTCGTTTGCATTTTTGCGAATTTTTTGCGCTAACGCATAAAATTCTTTTAGTCCGTTTATGAATCTTTTCTCTAAAATTTAAAGAAGAAGTGAACAAGTAGGCTAGGTCTTCTTACAAGCGATTATCATATAGTTATTCACTAAGAGTATTAAATAAGGTTTCTTTTACACACAGAGATTCGCTATGAGCGTATTCTCTTGCCGACTATAAGAGCATGATGGTTTAGACGTTAATCATGCTCTTTGTCAGCTCTATACCGGAGCACGTGGGATCAAATTGGGCGTTTGATTAATTTTGAAGGTAATGTAGATGTTTATAAAGCAGAGTCTAACGACTCTCAAAGCTCTAGCAAAATCGTAATCTATATTTAATTTTACGTGGTAAAGATTTACTTTAATTCTCACTGGGCCATGTAAGAGCATTTCTTGACATATCGATCTGAAAATTGGGTCATATTATGAAAATACTGTGATAAGAGATTATTCTGAAGTATCTACTCGACGATGTGAATCAAAGTTATTGTTTATCAAATTATAAGCTGACCTCACAACTAGTACCTTATATATAATGTTCAATCAGTTCAACTCGATTGACGATCCGCGGAACATTTTACGACTACTTTTAAACGAAATTTTATTGACAAGCATGTAATCGGGTGACATCAACTATTTTATAACTTGTATTAAATACGAAACATGTTTTTACGCTTGTCGTTAGATATAAAGTACTACAAGACGAAACGGATCGTTTCGCCTAGTGTTATACGGCTGCATCTGCGCACTGTTGAATTTAAAAATAGCATTCTAGAGGAATATAAACGGCAATTACTTTGAAATTCGTATCAGGGTATACGGTTGATAAACTGAAAGTTTCGCACTTTTGTAAAACTTTAAATGCTTTTATCCCAAGTTGAAAGAATGGGCTTAATACAGGAGAATCGCGAGATCAAGTCTTACTGATCCTGAAATTCAGGAGGACAAGGTAATTTAATTTACATTCTCTAAAGGAGCCGTACAACTTTCAACTAGTTTAAGGATTCACGCTATTACACGCTCGCGACCGTTGCCATTTGCGACGTTGTTGTTTTCCCCCTGTCGCGTCGAACAACGTGGCCGGATACATCGAGCAACAAAATATCGCGCTTGATCTGAATAAGCTACAAACTTCTGACGTTTCATGGAGCAATTGGCTATAAGGCTCGCTCGCTTCTTACCCGGCGTAGATGACGGACTAAACCGCTCGCTCGAGGAACACACGAACGCGGGCTCAAATGGAAAGACGCTGGGCGCTTTAGCGGGCTATTCACCCCGCTAGACAATGCCTCGCCTAATCAGCTAAATCAGCGAGCGCGGTGCACTTTTGAATAAAACAAGGAGATACAAATGGGTCGTAGGTCGACTACCCCTTGGTTAAACTTGCGCCCCTTCCTTCTCCGTTTGAGAGACAGCGCCCGATCAAATGATCCCCGGCCGATTGAATAGCAGCCCCCGGTACGGTTAGTGTCGCGCTCTCCGGAGTTGTCCCCCTTCATTTTACCGCCCGGATCCGCAGGCTTCGTCGCAAGGTTTGTATTATTTACCAAGTGCTCAGTGCCTCGCGCGGTGCCGACATTCGGGGAAATCCGTTTAGGCCGGCCCGTCCTAACAACAGCGCGGTAACTCCTGAGTAACTCCTGCGCGGGAGAGGTTATACAAGGGCGATTAAAAAAAAATGACGGGGCTGGTAAAAGGCGCGGTAATTATCAGTAGATCGAGCCGCGGGGCACCACTCAATCGAGAGGCCGGGTATCATTAGCCGCGTCCATCACGGCCAAAGAATCCGCGCGTCCATTATTCAGGGGCGGCCCCCCGGGCCGGGCCCGGAATTCATTAACGGCTGCGGGTCACCGGCGGCTGCGGAAAATAAAAAGCCCGGGGAAAAAGGCCACCGGCCGGCAATTAAAGCTCGCGCAATTTTCTCAATTTCTTCGGGGCGGCCGCTAAAAGCATTGATAAATTGCAAAGGCTCCGCGGGGCGTCAATTGGCGGGACGTTGATGATGAGAAACGAGGCGCGCGGGGCCGGCCGCGATGAAGAATAACCGCCGGGCGTAATATTTACGCGGATCGAGTCGAGCCGAGTAGTCCGTCGATCCGGGGCTGGCGCCCGTCGCGGGAAAAATAAAGCGCGTTTGCCGAAAGTCGGGCCGGTTCTTTGTTTTATTTTTTTTTTGCGCGCGAGAGGTCGATTGATCGATGGGCCTCGATCGCTCCTTTCCCGCTCGGCCGGCGACGTTTACGTTCCTCGGGCGTAGGCCGTCTAATTTTCAGGCGCCGTTAACCCGAGTTGTCGGCCGCGTGTGTATCGCCGGCGATATAGGGCCCGCGGCCCGGCAACCGCTCCATTTTTCCACTTACGCTGCCCGTTCAATTTACCCGGATTTCTATTACTGCGCCGTCGTGCGCACCGCGATACGGCCTCGAGTATGACTAGGCCGTTAATGTTTGCCGGGCGAAAAATACGAGCCGGCTGTGCTGCCGAGTGAAATTTTCACTTGGCCGCCGCCGCCGCCGCCGCCGACGCCGACGCCGCGATTATCACTCCGACGAGAATAATCGCGCCTACGCCACCCGCGGAGGATAACCGCTCGGCCGTTATCGCAGCCGGACGCTTACTCGCCAATTTTTCGTCCGATTTGTCCTCGGCGCCTTGGAGTTATCGCCGCTGGCCGGACGTATTTTTTATAAGCGCGGGCCCTCGATGCGATTTTTTTTTTATTTCGAAATCCTCGTCGACTTGAATAATTTGTCAAACGCGCGAGCGGCCAAAGGGAAATTCTAATTCGTCAAAGGTATCCTCTGCTGTCCCTGCGGATATCAAAGGGCGATTCGAGCGCGGTTAGCCCATCCCACCGC
This sequence comes from Sycophaga agraensis, assembly GCA_018906755.1. Lineage (NCBI taxonomy): Eukaryota > Metazoa > Arthropoda > Insecta > Hymenoptera > Pteromalidae > Sycophaga > Sycophaga agraensis. Next base: position 418,453 of record JACCIE010000086.1, on the reverse strand, counting down.
GCCAACTAGTTCAACGGGCGGCCGGGAAAAAAATCTAGGCCCGTGGTATATTCCCACGTGCATAAACTAAAGCGCCTTCCCTCCCGCCGCGAAACTTGCCTTTTAATTGATCACTTCACAAAAGCTCCCGTGGGTATATAACATCGAGTTTTTCTCGTTAGCGCCACCCGCTCGCCGGGGCGGTATATGCGCGGTGCGAGGGCGCTGGGAATCATAGACGGTGGCTCGCAGCTCGGCCAGGCGGGAAAACCAGGCCACTGCCCAATCGACGAACCGCGGACCGGCGAACCTATATATAGCGTATAGCGTATTCCCAGGCTTTTGCCAAGGGTACCCGAGGCTTCGTTTTTCCGGGCCGATCGCGTATGCTCTCGCGGGTGTCGGGAGCCGAGGCAGATGCTTCCGACTGATATATATATTAGTAAACGAGCGCCTCGTGAATGCGGAATTTGTGCCGCGGGTGATTAGGTTAAAAGCGGAAATCGGTGCGCAGTCGGCCGACCGATCGATAACTCGCGTCAAAGCTCACCGGGTAATTGTCGCAGGAGCGGGGAGAAAAATGGTCGCCGAGGAGCATTAACCTTCCGGCGGGCAAGTTTGAAGAAGTGGCCCAAAGTTTCGGGGGCCGCCGGGCGTATATACTCGCCGGTCGTAAAGCGCCGGGTCGCGCGCGCCAAACTTCAGTCGTATAACAAACGATTGCGATTCGAGGTATATTGGCGCGTGTACATATACCGCGGCGCCAACTGGAGCCGGCCACTTGTCCCCGGTAAACCTCGCGGGCCCCTCGGGCGGCCGCCGACGGCAAAGTCGATGAGCGATCGTTGCTCTTCGTGGAAACTAGGCGCGCCCCGATGAAGGAAGCCAATCGGACACGGCCGAAAGTAACGGCGGCCCGGCCGATGCGCCCCATTTGCCCGTCGCGCACGGACCAGCTGATCCTGCGGAAATCACACCGGGGCGAAGAAGCGGCGCAGCCTCTCGCCCGGGGTCCTGTGTGCGCCGCGCGTCCCGATAGGATGATCGGCCTGAATAATGGGGCTTTTTCCGCGCTTTTCTTGCCGGGGCTTGCGCTCGGGGCGCAATCGTGCGAGCTTCAGCGGTTCACGCACTGATTCGCGCTTGCAGGTCGGTGCCCTGAATACCAGGCTACTTATGTAGATTCATTCGGCGGCGCAAAAACCAGTCCTGGGGCGCGGCGAGCTTTTTTTTTCCCAGAGGCCCCGCCTCAAAGAAATTCGCGCCGAGGAACAAACCCCGGGAAGAGGGGCGTGTCGAGCTCGCGAGGCTCGCGATGCGTTTAAACGTGCCGGGTATCGATCGCCGATTACTCGCTCGCCCGTGTCCGCGCGGAGCCTCTCTTTGAGTCGATCGTTTATACATCTATCGAGATTCTTCTCGCTTTGGCGCCGCTCTCAATATTGTGTGGATACAGGCCAGGGAGCGTGCGACAGTTCTTTGACGCAGTCACGCGCGGAAATGGTCGAAAAAGATTGCTGCTGCATGGAGAAACAGAAAGTGGCAGATATCCAGACAACTAATACGAAGCATAATGTGTTTCCGTTCTACGGTCATGAATCCTGGGTACTTTGAATGCGGTCGAGTTTGGCGATTTAGATAATTTTAAAGGGCCAACTGCATGAACTACCGGATGCTCTCTAATACCTATAGACAAATCAATAATGGCCGGCCCTTGTCATTCCACGCGCGCGATATACATTTACCCGGGCCTGTTATTCACCTACACCCGATTATAATTCTGTTCGTGAATTTGAATAATTTATTCTCGTTCTCCCTTTTGCTCGCTATTCTGTTGTTGCGAAAAATGGATTATAACTCATTATTCACATTGACTCATAAATTGCTCTGCGCTTTTCCGCCGATTTTCCAAGTCGATTGCACTTCTCGGAAATAATTTTCTAAAATAGAACACTTACTAATTACACTCTACGTTAGTTAAGCTCATTGTTTACGATTCAACAGATTAAGATTGGACAATGAAGCAATAAGAATTGTTGTATGTATTTGCGCGGTCCTTCGAGAAGCTGAATCAAGTGTTTTCCGCGAATGCATTTAATCGGTAGCTGCTAAGGATTAGGGATCGCCGTTACTCTTCCGCGCGTGTATATATATATACTTTGCGACAAGACTATGATTTATGTATGAGGGCAATGGCAAGTTTACGTGCGATAAAAAAGTTCGGTCACGCGCGCGCGACTCCCGATGGACCTCACCGAGTAAAAAGCCAAGTGCTAAGTGTGTTACGCTGTAAGGTGTTTGGGCTGCGCGCGGCGAGTGACCGCCGCGTAATTGTGCGCGAGTCTCCCGAGCCACGAACCCACCGGCTGTGCGTGCGTACTCTAAAAATAGGGAGGTTAACCCCCCCCCCCCCCGCAAGATATACGCAGCGCGCGAAAACCAGTCTCAAGGCGTTCGATCCGCGAAGAATAATACGACGGGGGTCGGCAGTATTACTCTGCGGGAAAACAGCGTGGCTGCGGAAATATTTAGAGACATGAATACTACAGCTGCGGCGTCTTGATATAAGATTCTCGGGGAGATAAAACGCGGCGGGCTGTTTTTCCACGAGCGCGGCGAGCGCAATAAAAAAAAAGGAGTGAAAGTTTCACCGCGAGGCGCCCGCTCCGCGTCGGCCTAATACAGCGCGCTTTCATTTGCGTGGAGGCAGCCGCCGCGCGGACCTCCAGCGCCTCTCCGGCTGTACATAAAGCTACAGGCTTTTATTAAGGCTTGCGCGCAATGGTCGCTATCGAAAGGAGCCTATCAATTCGAGGGCGTCGCGGCTGTAAGCTCGACGAAGTGCCAAGCGAGTACTCCGCGCGACGACGACGACGACGACGACGACGACTCGTCCGCCAGCTCCTCCCCGTCGCGCGGCGGGTTCCTTTTTTACTACCGCGGTCTCCTTTCAACCGGGCCTCCCGAAGCCGCGCAACGGCCATTCTTCGCGATCGGCTTTTCCGATCGGCCCGCGTGAATTACTCTCGGGATAATTCCGAGAAAGAACGTCGCGTACACTCTATCGGATGGGGCGGAATTCGCGCGGCCGGGAGCTACACATCGCGCGCCGAAGCGAGTCCGCGTTTGCCGCCTCCCGATAACCCGAGCAAACAGTCCAGAAAGCCCAGGGAATATATGGGCATGGGAGGGAAGGGCCGAGCCGCGCGTGAATTCCCGGGCCGATTATGCCGCTAACGGGGGCGGATCGCGGGGAAAAAGCCGCGCTTACAGCTGCGACAACCGTTAACTGGGCCACGAAATATTCACCGGGTGCTGTAATCGCCATGGGTGGTCCTCGTTGTGCCGGCCAGACGACGCCGCTAGGTGGCGCTCAGGCTCCGAAGGTGGCTATCGATGGGGGACGATTGTTGGGCGCCCGCAGATGAACGGCTCGATAGGGCCGGGGGAAATACGGTGGCGGTCTTTTCGCGGATTTGTTGCGAGCAGCGAGTGGCGCCGGGTGCATTGGGACCAAATAAGAAAGCGCAAATTTCCATAAAGCGGTCGGCGTACGCGCTAAAGCCTCGATTTAAAAAGACCAGATTACGCGGCAGTTCAATATGCAAACCAAGAGCGCATCTCCTTATCGCGAGGCCCGCATAATTTAGATAAGCGGGAAGAATCCGGGGGAGCGGCCAAATCATCCGCGGGCGATTCTCATATTCATGCTCGAGTTGGCTCGTGTACACAGGCGGATTACTCGTATAGCCGGGAGTATAGCCGCCGACGAGTTGCGGCAGCCGGATCAAGATGGTGTGCGGGCCGATTCGCATTTTGAGCCGACGAGTTCTCCTGGCCTCGAAATCCCATTTGTGTAATGGCGGCCTGGAGATTCATTAAGTAAAGATCGAACTTCAAAGGGCTGTGGCGCAGTCGAATCCAAGCGAATTTTTCGCTCTCAAAGTATCGGCTGAGTATTCAAAGTACGTTGTAAATTTAAGCATGCAGTAGCAACACATACTTGAGTGTGTTTTCATTTCATCTCGCGTGTTTTTCTTCGATCGTTTTCCTCCAAAATTAACGTTTTGAATTGTATCGATTTACATATTTAACAAAAAAACACGAACTCTACCCTGTACAAATGGCTATTCAAGCAAGTAGCATTTATCTCGAAAAATTGGTAGATCTCCGGCAAGCCACGAGAGAAAGCGTAGCAGGTGCGAGGGCACAGATGTAAGAATTTGCACACGGTGGAAAAGGCGAGGTCTGCACGTGGTCGATCGCCTCGGTGGCTCATGCGAGCAAGCGATAAGAGTCCGGACTCGATAGACCGAGCGCCCGGCTATAGGGGGAACGAGGCGCGGATAAAGCTCGCCACTGGGGCTAGAAAGAAAGAGAATCGCGCGGCAGAGGCAATATAAATGCAAAGACGCGCCGGCTAAGAGGAGGCCCGCGAGAGTATCGGGCCGATTGATACTGCACTCGGGATATCCTGAGCGTCGGCGCCTCTCGTCCCCCCGCGCCGGATTAGAACCGGGAGATTCCATCTCGCGCGGCTCTCGGAGCGCCAGTGGCGGCGCTTAATCGCGTCCTCGGAATTCCCTCCCGGCATCCCCGTATCCGGTTCCACTCGGCCCGCTTCCCGATAGTTTTCTCTTAATCGCCCGCTGCGCGATAATGTACAATTATTCGCCAATTGCCGCGTGCAGCGCTCGAGCTCTCGGTGCGCGGGGATGTACGTGTGCGCCCCGGAACCGATTCCTTCTCGCCGCGATGAGGCTTTTAGGCAAGTTTAATCGGACTCTTCTTACAATCAATGCAGATTATATTTTATGGACCAAGTCTCGGGCAGTTTTATAGGAGCGTGCAGCCGTGCGCGTGCAATTTAATGGGTCCACTGGTAGTCTTCTTTAATTAAAGCTTCGGCCATTACTGCACTCCACTTGGCTTAATACGATTAGGGCTAAATCCATTTTTAACGAGACTTATTATTATTGGACACCAAGAGCGCCGCTCGACGTTATATAGCGCAACATCCTGTAATTTAATTTAGCACTTGACTTTGGCGGAAGGTCATTTTGAAAAGAGTCGCAAACGAAGCTAATATTGCTTACGAATAGATTTTAAATTAAGCTTCTATACAGAGCTCGCGCCTAATCTTTTTCAATTTCTTTTCAGAGTTGGACCGAAGTAAAGGGCACTGAGAAAAACGTAATTGACTATACATTTGATATAATAAATTGGCAAGTTTAACTAGAGTCGTTAAATCGGTTTCAAAGTAATTCTATAACTCTGAGTGAACAGTGTACCCGACAACTTGTATGATATTATCTGCAGGAAATCGAATTTCCTGCTCTTATTCTCTTTGGCGCACCTTGAATGAATCCGAGCATTGACTCGCATTGCAGGATCTAATTACAAAAGGAACATGCAGCAAGAGAAGAAAAACAATCGACTGCTGCGAGGACTACGGTACATAAACCTTGGCACTAAACCAATTAAAGCAGTAGATTATTAACTGAGTTAGTTGTAAAGGCCCACTGCGTGTACTAAATTTCCCGTTAATGCGCACGCACGAATGCGCATGTTTACTAAAAAGGACAGGGCAATGGCAATGCGGCGCGAGCACATTAAAGCTCGGGCACGAAGGCACTCCTTGCATTTGGCGCCAACTGCTGGATATAAGTCAGCCGCGCTTCCAGGTGCAGCGCGCGGAAAATCTCGGCGCTCACAGGGTTGCATAATGTAGAGGGCGCGCGCTAGCGCAGATGCTCTCGGCACGGGCGCGAGTAACGGGGCGATTTGCAACGATTCCGGGGGATCCCCGAGATTTACGAAAATATTATTCCGACGCGGGCGCCCCCTGCCTGCGAATGCGGCGCCCGCGCGGAGTTACGTCGGGGCCGTAAATGCCGAGATAAGCGGCGGCCTCCCGCCGGGCATCGACGCCGTTACACCGGACGGTCCTTCGAGCCCCGGGGTAATTCGGAAGCCGCCCCCTTTACGCTCGCGTGGGAAAAAGGGCTCGGGCGCGGGCCGCGCGCGACAGGCCCGAGATAAAAGCCGACTCGCGGCCTCTTTCCTCCGAAAGTAAGGATCGGGCCGACCGAAGCGGCCCATAAAGCGCCGCGTAAAAGAGCCCGGGATTCATGGGCGATCGGCCCCGCGGCGACACCTCGCCTCGGGGAATCACAATTTCAAATGCAATCCCGGCGGGGCTGGCCGCGCCCCGGCGTTAAGTCGCGGCCCATCGGCCGGATTAAATGTCCCGGAAGGGCCCGGACTTTGATAAGTCGCCGCTCGCTTAAGTTAATGAAACTGGCGCCTCGGAGGCCAGGGGCTCGCGGTCGTCGGCTCGTTACGCGTGAGTGTTTACCTTTTGACGCCCGGCCGCAGCGACGGAGCGCAGGGCCTGCATTATGCAGCAGCCCTCGGGCCTTTTATCGCCGTCCCATTAGTTTTCCAATCGAGTTAATCGATTCGCCCGCGACGCCTTCGGCCCATTGTTAATGGATTAGCGGCGATACGGGGCGGAATCCCCCCGCGCTGGTCGCGCAACCCCGCCCTCCTCGCTTTTTCATTCCGACGGGCGCAGGGGCGCGGGCTCCTCGAGTGACGGGGCGAATCCCGAGCGTGGATTTTGATTTCCATTCGGCGGAAAGCTTTCCCGCGGTGGGACGCCTTGGGCGCGGAGCCGCTCCATACATATACATGTGTGTACGTGTCGATCAATGTGCAAAACTGGCGGTTCCCGCGCGCGAGCCTTCTTTTTACGGTTATGCGTCACACTCGGTATGTCGGCTCCGCGGCTCGCACTTGTGCGCGCGAGGCAGAACGATTTTGACGTTGCCTGGAAAGAATGGGCTATTTCCCCGCGTGTCCGAGCTACGGGAGATGGGATGATAATATCGCTATCGGTTCAGGTAATTGCCTCACTGGTTTATCGGGTTATCAATTCTCCAAGAGTAGTGGCTCTTTTCTCGGCGGCTAGTTCTTAAAGGCCGACTGTGGCCCGCGGCCATTCCTTCCCCGCGACACTTTTATCGCTAAAGGTGCGCTTTGTGCGCTCTATCGCGAACGTCTGGCCAGAATTCATAATTCATAATGTGGCCATTGTCAAAGGGTCGGGAAGAAAGTGCGGCAAGAGGAAGGCCGACCGATAAATTCCCTCCTTGCCAAACCTATTGCTCGGTGATCCGTGCCGCCAGATACCCCAGAGTGGCGATGGCGGCCCGTTGGGCTCAAGTCCAATTAGAAATTGGCAACAGTACTGCTCCGACCCTTGTCCACTCAACTTCTCTAACGAACTTAAAAACTATTAATTCGCTTGCCCGGCTGCGCTTCTAACGAGTTCGGGAAATAAATCGTTAAAATAATCCGCAAAAGTCCACGCGGCTAATGATGGCGATCAAAGAGTGCGATGCCGTACACACACCGAGTGACCGCCTCTATGTACAGTTGCCCCATTAGAGGCCCTTGGCGCGTTCAATTAAACCGACAATGACACTGTATGGGTAGTCCAGAAGGAGGATAAAGAGTCAAGGGCGTGACCGTATGTGCGCACGTGTGCGAACGCTCCTCGAGATTGCAGAGTGCAGATGGCGCGGGGAGCGAATGAAAAGCGGGATGAGAGCTCGCCTGGCAGAAGAATTACCGACCAAGAGAAACACTGCCAAGATTATCGCGGAGCCTTAGCCTTACTCAGGCTGTTCTGCGGTTATATATGTATATGCCTTTGTAGGATCGAATGTTTTGAGGCAGTTGAAGGTCTAATGAAACAATGAAAGGCGGTGATCGATATTTAAAATTATCCAAATTACTCATCGAAATCGACAGAATAAAAAATGAACCATCAGCATAGAATGTCATTTTGATACTTGACCTATCACATAAATGATTAATTTAACATTCCATGAATTGTAACCTTTTAAATGTCGCATGTCCTGCTGACAAATGAAATAAGAATTTCGCGATCTTATCTTAAGAATAAGCAAAAGAATTGAAGACTGCGAAAATAGTATTTGAAATAGCAAGTGGAAACCTTCTTCGTCTGTATTTTCTGACGCATTATCCTGACAGAACGTACTAACATTGTCTAAATTTTTTTTTCGTTTATATAAATTTATATTCATACCGTGCAATTTCATAAATATTTGGTGTTGATATTTAAACAACCGATGACTAAATTTAGAAGTAGCTGCAATATTTTATACCACATGAAATGATTTATAAAGCTTTTAATTATTGTAAGCGTTGTGAGTATATGGAGAATATTATTTATTCTCCCAATTCTTAAAACGCTGCATCGAAATTTCAAAATTTCACTGGGACAATGATTAAAAAACGGCTAATAAAACTTAGCTAGTAAGACTCATTAACCATTAAATTGCAACTAGGTATTTTCCGCAAAATGCAGACCACTAGATATTTCCTGCCATCCGAAGACGTCAGACAGTCTACGTAATTGCCAGCGTACTGACCCTTCCATCTCGTGATAATCCCTCGAGGACTGCAGTAACGCAAAAATTGAGTTGCATGTTGCGAGTGGCGCCTCGCGGAAAATAATGCAAGGCGGGTCGTCGCAATGGCGTTGCCGAGTACACTCGAGCCCTCGGGCGCTATCCAATTAAGCTCAGCGGAGAAAATTTTTTCGAAAAAAGCAGAGAATGCGCGTCATTCGCCCTCGCAGTCATTCGTCATTCTCCCGGGCGCCGACGGAAATGCGAAATAAAAGGCGCGAGCGGTATTAAAAAGCAAAGGCGGAAACGCGAGGCGGGGCGCGCGGGAGCGGCTCGCGTGGAAATGAGGAGAGCGCCGTGACAAAGGGCCGCGGCGATAGGGGCCGGGCGAGCGCACGAGGCGAAAAAGCCGAGAGCTTTTAATAAGGAGACCTTGACACGCTTTGGCCCGGTCGCCGCGGAGCACAAGAGACCCGGGGATAGCTGCGGCCGCGGCGACAGGGCGCGGGGCCCCGAGACAATAACCGCGGGGTCGCGCGAGCTTGATTATCTCTTCCCTTTGAGCGCGGACTCTGACGCATTAGACGGCGCTCTCGCGCGCGTCCAGGTCATGCATCCCCCGATGTGTATTTCCCAGTCGAATATGCGTCGCGGACTCGCTGGCCGGAAAACTTTTCCAATTTGCGCGGTCGTATGGCGCGAGAGAGAGAGAGAGAGAGAGAGAAAGAAGCGCAGCCCGGCGATCAGTCCGCGGGGGGTGGAAAAACGCTCGGGTCACTTTATCGCGTGTATACTCGTGGAAGCGAGGCGGAAGTTGGCCGGAGGGTCCGCGTCAAAGGAAGCGGCAATGCGTTAATGAGCCTGACGCGAATGCATAATGGCGCGGCAAGTATACTCGATAGTTTAGGAGTCGGCGAGTTGCCGTGTGTAACTTGCTACCTGGCCTCTCGGTGGCTCTTCCCGCCCCGTTAGGCAGTTTGACCCCGATGGACCTGGCAAACTTGAGGCTTCCCGCGGCGCTCGGGGCCTTGCGGCACTCGCCCACTTTTCCCGCTAACTCGAGTACTCGAGTTACGGGACACGATTCGATTTCCCGCGCCTCAGCCGCTCCGTAAAATGATTTCCGCCGCGTTAAATACACCCCGGCTGGCTCCGCGATAGGGCTTTATCGGGAGACACGTGGAAGTATATACATAGGTCGGGGCATCGATTGCGCCGCCGGTATATTTAACGGCCCCGGCGATCGATGCGGCTAATTGGATCTCCGAGTTACACGCCGGCTACCTTCGCGAGGCCCCTCGCGCAACGGATGTAGGGTAGCCCGAGTAGCCGGCGGGGGCGGGGCGCCGGGAGGAAGCCCCCGGCGGGACGGGCCCGAATTTACGGGGGCCAGGTAGTGCGCGAAACACGCCCGGGGATTTATCGGCCCGCGTCCCCGGAAGCCCTTCAGACGCGCGAGGAGCCGGCAGCTACTTAATAGTTTTCCAGCGCCATGCGCCCGGGGCGCGCCGGCGACGTTTATTGGCCCGGCGCTCGCCCGTGGGATTCGGGCGCGGCCCTGACTGATACGTCGCCTCCCCCGGGGGACGCACTCGCCCCAGCCGCGCGGCTCCCTTTTACGCCCGCGCGAGTGCGTTGAATTTTGAGTCTTCCATTTGCCTGCCGTGAGTGGCGATTAAAATTTAATACTGCCTCGGATTGCCCCTCGGCTCCACCCATAAGGAAGTCACCCTCGCGCCTCTCTACTCTATAATACACTCTCTTAATTTTAGATAGCGCGTGGTATTTTAGCTTTATGTACTTATTGATTCTCACGCAACGGCCGACGATACGCCTTGCAGCCGTGTCCTACCTGCATGCAACACCCAAAATAGCAAAGATCCTTATCACTACATGCTCTAATAGCAACGCGTATTCGCTAATGTACTCCAAAGTCTACTGAAATAGATCATTTTATGGGTATTACACACGTTCCAATCGTCTAGTGGTACCTATATCGTGATGTTTTCTCCCCGGTTGGACTTGTCGGTAGTGTACAATTGACTTACAACGAAACTACTTGTCTACTTGCTTATCCGTCGCTACAGTTGAATTAGCATTTCAACTGTTACCCTGTCATAATTGCTCCGGTGGGTCCTATCTATTTCAACACTACTGCGTTACAGAGAGGTCTCGTAAATGACGCGTCATTTCGTCCCTCTACGTTTTATTTAGTGCATATTCGAGGGTTTTTGCTGCTTGTCACCATTACGCGGTTTGAGTGGTTGCCAAATTTCGTAGAATTCCATCTAGCGCATTTGTTTACATTCTGCGGTTTCGCTTGGAATGTATGATAGTTATCGCGGGGCCACGAAGCGTCTTCGGCTGTTCCTGCGGATTTGCTTAGTTTCTTTTCACGGGTCCGTCCTAGAATTCTCCGGTTTTATTATACTCGGGCTGTCGACAATGATTCGATCGACAGCGTAACGGTCGCCCGTCTGCTCCCCCCGCGGCCTGCCCCATCGTGCTGCCTATATCCAGCCTCCAATTTTTCCCGCGCACTAAATCCCCGACCCCCCCGAGTGTACTTCCCGGCGGCACTCGGGGGCTCCGTGACCGGGGCCGCAATCGCCTACTCATCGGCGGAATTTAAACAAGCCCCGCTACATAGATAGATAGATATATATATATATATATGTGTACGGTATAAGAACCGGGGGCGCGGCCAAACTTGCCGCCGGCGATCGGGTCTCCTGCGTCCGTGGCCCGATCGCGGCAATTCATTACCCATTCGCGTAATCCCTCGCGGCGGACGCGAATTGAAAGTAAGATTCGCACGAGTGTATATTCTCGCCCGTCTCTCAGTACGTGAGCCGCCAGTTTTACGAGGATTGTTTCGCGACAGGAGCGTTTAGTGCTTCTCCGATGCTCTCGGGCCGTGGAGCTCAAGGCCGAGCTTCCTCGGCCGTACCGCGCGTTGACTTACGTTATGCTCGGAGATTTCTCACGAGCCGGATCAGTGGCGCTCGGACTCACCTGCAACATAAACCAGAATGATCATTAGGCTGGTGCAATCGATTTATATCGGGAATAGTGCTTTATTTTATGTTATCTTAAAGAGTATACAGTGTGAAATGATAAATTTCTTTAAAAGCCCCTACAATTGTCTTGCGCGCATAAAAACGAGGTTATACGGCTTGACGTGCCCGATCAGCCCGTAAAGTGTCAGATTACAATGAGAATTTCCAATTCTTAGGAAATATGCAGGATATTCTCGGTTTAAGACTTTTTTATCACAAAAAACAATCGCTACTGTTACTCTACTTTCATATCCTCTGGATACTACGCACATATTACACAGAGATAATCACGAGAACCTTCAGAGAAAAATCCAATAAAATATCTTACGTTTTCAATCTTTCAGGGAAGCGAAAATTTTCATTCTCTCTCATTGTTCAACTGGCTTTCCTTTTATATGCAAAGGAAAGAAAGGCAACGGTTAATACTTCAATCTGGTAAATTTCATTAAGGAGGAAAAAGTTTTTTAAATATTTGCGGCCGGGAGTCGAGGCGAAAGGATATTTGCGCGCAAGGGCGAATTTATTGAGGGAATTTATTTCAAAGTTGGCACTTGCGAATGAGGCTTTATATCGGTTGGTCGCTCGATGCGCCCGCCGTCACAGTCGCGGGTTCATAAGGGGAACGCAATTACAGAGCATATGCAAAATTGTTGCAGAGTCCAGCTCGGTCCGATCTATTGAATATTGATTGGCGTCAAGTTTCCGCACGCTATCAGTAATTTGATACCATTTTGGTGACGTTCACTCGCGCAGCCAAGACCGCAACGAGCGTGCTTATCAATTCATTTCCCAATGAGTTTCAGCATAAACGTCTGAAAAGCCACCGGAAGGAGATGCATGCAAATCCTGTGTAAACTGGATTCCAAGATTCACTGCACTTCCCAAAATGCTGCAGCCCGAACTAGATCTCGAAAGGCGAGCCAAGAACACAGGTTTGGATCGATAGGCAACCGCGATAACTCTCCCGCGGTCGCAGAAGCGCGTATGAAAAACGAATCAAAAGCTTGCGAGGAACCGATAACCACACGGACGCATCGCATCGGAGGCCCGCAGCCTCGAAAATCCAATCAAATGCCCAAGCGCGCCGGCAAAAACGAGGAAAAGCCAGCCCGGCCACGCCGCAGTCATCGATAATCGGCCGGCCGATATCGGAGGGGAGATCGGCGGGCCTCCTGGGGGGAGACGGCATCGAGAAGCGGAAGGTGATCATCGATCGGCAATATAAGGGCGACCTAGAGGACCGGGCACGAGACAAAGCGGCGCGAGGCCTCGGCGCGCCAGATCTGGAGCGCGTCCTGGCGGCCTCGAAAATCCGACCCCTCCCCCTCACCCTTCGCCCCGTATTCGCTTGGAACGCCGCCAACTGGCAGCCGACACGACGATTTAACGTCCCTACGCTTAAAATAAGTACACACGTGCCGCTGCCTCTGCACTTACTCCCTTGCAAACTCTCTCTCTCTCTCTTTCTATTCGTGCCGTCGTCTCTTTTCTCATTCTCTTCGTACACACACGGGTTGCTTCGTTTGAAGTTGAATTAAAGGACTTTGGCGAGTGGGGTTGTGTTGAAAAGGAATTTCACATTTTCGTTATACTTTCCGTTTAATTCTGTGGTCCTAATAGTGTCAATACTGACTCAAAGCGATTAATGCATTTTTAAATTTTTGCAATAGAAATCGTTTTCGAAGTACAATTTCTTTTTACATCGCCTTTTTATTATTTCTAATGAAGGGAAAGCCAGCACTTTAAAATTACTTCTAATTCACATTTCTTAAAATGCATTTTATAACAAAGCTTGATGATAAAGATGCACAATATTTCAAAGTATCAAGCCCAACTGAAAGAAAATATTTTATTTGACGGTACTTACTCTGGTAAATTAATTATTTATATAACTCGAGGTCCAAAGTCTTAATTTGATAGAGTAGCAAACCTTATACTACAGATGATGGACTAATGGGAGTTGATGTTGAATAATTTTAGAGGACGATGAAAGGATTAGTACTGGATCATTTGCAGAAAGGTAGTTTAGCCGCTGTTAAATTTGTATTAGTTAACGCAGAGAGATTGCTCCTATGATAAATCGGTATTCTCATTAAAATGTCAATGGCATCAAATTTAATGAAAATCAAACTGATAAAGATAAAGGTACGGTGTACGAGATAATAACAAAGGTGTGCTGTACAAAGCATTCTCGACGTACTCGAGTGTATAAATGGTATCCAATTCTATATTAGTTTTAGAATGGCATGCGAATCTAATCTCAGCACTATTAGTATCACTAAATAATATAAACGTTATATTGTGTTGCTTTTACTACTCTGTTTTGTATTTGTAATACTACACTGGCTGCTTCTGAACTACATGCACTTACATTTACCACACACACACACACACACATATATATATATACAGTCACCTAAAGCAGCAATAAACCTGCCAAATAAAATATTTTAGTACGATGACAGAATCACAGATATAAGTTTAAAAAAGTTTATTTTTAGATATAGTATAATACTATCTCTACAATATTTATCATAAACTTGTGTTTAAAGTTAAAAAAATATATGTATAGTCGAATCAAAAAAGATTCAGCGGAAACTTTAGTTTGTTTTTAGTAAAAAGTTTGTAGTAAAAAGTATGTTTAAATTCACATTTAATTAAAGACTAAGACATATACATGTTCGTCAGATATAATACCAATATGCATGAAACAAAACTCGTCAGTGAGTTTCATGCCCTACAATCATTGTTTTGCTTCCTTCTCGTGGTTTATTTTATCATGTCATCAGCTAATTAATTAGACGACCTACTTTATATCGGATCTTGAATAGCGGAAGCTAATGCGAAATAATGCGGGTGAAATTTTAACCAATGATAAATTTTACATTTATATTATCAATATATATAATTTCGTACATATAAACTGTGATAAAATGTTAGTCTACATGTAGTAATCAGTATACATGTAGCTGAATTGTCTCATTTTTTCAGAACTCGAAGAGTAGTCGATATTTTATTTTCACATACACTTGGAATATTTTGTAATCTTGCACGTGCATACGGACTGCTCAGGTTGTTTCAAGAGCTTAAATCACTTGTTTCGATAGATTTTTGTGCACAGTCCTATATATCGTTTTTATTATTTTGGGTAAAATTTACATTCTCTTGTAAAAGGGAAGTACATTTCCGTGACGACGAGCAAAGTGATTTTTTCGCAAGCCACTTAAAGAAAATGTGAACTTTATTCCTAAAGCCGTCTAGGCTTTCTCATCTCGTTTCATCCCATCGCGTAAGATTTATATGCCGTCCTTTGTTTTCATTCCCTGCTGGGGAATTGATGAATGTATCGTTATATATACGAGCTTTGAATTCGGGTCACGAAATTGCATTATACTGTATTCATCATTTCTATTATTCTGCTCGACGATTTGAAAACTACTATTGCTTTGTAACATCAAATCGATTGTAGAAACAATTATTTATGAGTTGGAGAAAGGCAACTTTAACATTAAAACATTGTTGCTCTCAAGTTGAACATCGAAAGTTTCTAAATCGCCCTCCTGTAAGTAGTTTAATTTTGCATTTTATAAGAATGTTGCACTTTCTCAGAGTTGCCGCAGTCTCTGTAAACTTTCTGTCTTGTGGTACTTAAAATTTTAATTGAGCCCGCCCGACAAAGAATTACTGCTTACTTTGCGTAGGAAAAAGTAAATAATTGGATAGCGCAGAATACCGTGATAACTGTACCGCGTTTTACCTACAACTCTAATGCTTTTAGCCTTGTAACTAAATTAGAAGGGTTACCATATTTGCACTTCTGAATTGAATGCGGTGTAATGTGTGCTATTCGCTTACGCATCCAGGCTAAACAGAATGGTTGAATATTACCGAGATTCGTTCGAAAAAAGCTGTTTGCTCGGCCAGCCATGTTTGACGTGGACATTAGGCAGACATTATCACCGACAGAATTCCGCACACGTTTGAAAGCCAACGCGCCAAAGAAAAGCTCGACAGGTAATTTGGCCCGATTAAGCGTATAGAAAGACCGCAAGCTGTCCGCAGTTTGGCCATAGAGTCGATCGGGTGGCAGTAGGTCGGTTTCCCTCGCGGGCCGCACACGTCGCCGCGGCGCCCACTAAACACGTGTGCAGTTCATTTAGCGACAGATGGCGCCGGGGGCGCGGGGCTCCTTTTCCCGCGAGTCAGCGCTCGCGGTGCATTAGAAGAAGTGGCCCCGAGCCGGCTGAATGTTAATCGGCCGGGCCGTCGCAGGGGAGAGATCGAGGTGAGACATTGAATCGGCCCTCGTTTATCCGCGGCCGGCCTCCCCCGGGTCATCGCTCTTCCTTTTCTCCGCGGCGCTCGGATTTTCGCCCGGCGACACTGAGCGGCCCTCGTTAATCCATCCTTACGATCATGCTCCGTAATACACTGCCGGCGGAGAGGACGGCGTAAACGTTTCCTTAAAAGGATCATATACTTTTGAGTGCCCCGCATTTTAATAGTGGTAATATAAGCGTGTAAAAGGGAGGGCGCGGGCCCGGCGGTCTGACTGCGCAAGCGCCACCTTCAGGACGCCCTCGACTTTTTAACGGGGCGGCCGCTCTATTGGCGCGACGCTTTTTGACAAGCCCCCCTCGCGGTGGCCCGCAAGGATTTACGCAGAGCCGCGTCGTCAATCACGGGCCACTTTCATTCCCGAAGAGCCGCCGCCTCGTTAAACAATGAGAAAGCGCAAAATCCAGGGGATTGTGTAGCGTGGAAGGGGGCGCCGCCGCTCGGCGGGGCAAAAAAACTAGGCGGCCGTATAAAAGGGCACGAGCGAGCTGGGAAAAGTGCGGGCGTCACGTAGAAAAAAGAAGGCGAGGGGCATAAAGAGCCAGAAGGGGGCGCGCGCACTCGGGCCGGGGGGCGGAATCCTGGCGGCCGGCTGATCGCGGCAGGCCGCTTCCACAGGCCATTGTGCGCCCTTCTGGGACAATGAGGACCATCCCGATTGCCGGCTGGGGAGGAGTCCGCCGGTGATTAGTAGGGCCGCGGGCCGCCGATCCTCCGGTCGCTTAGATACTTCTTCGGCGGGGCGCTTGGAGGTTATGACGTCTGGCACCGAGGCGATTGTTCCTCGCGCCCGGAGGAATCGCCGCAATCTCGAAGCGATAATCCCCCTCGTTTGCGTCCCGTTCGGGGCGCCGCGCTGATTAGGCGCACGGGCCGAGCTGCACGAGCGCCGCTCACGGCGAGACGGCCGCGGCCTTTTCCCGCCGGAAGGGTCAGCATTCCGAAAGTCGGAGGATTATTTAAGAGAGGGCTTGAGGCCCGGGAGATAATGCCGGGGTGGCGCCTGGGCGGGATGACTCGGCGGCCCGCGCCGACTGCCCCGAGTCCTGATGTAATGGAGCCCCTCGGGAGTCCCAGTGAGCCAGGGAGCGAGGGAGGCCAGCGGAAGGAATGTAATAACGCGCGGACAACTTATCCATTCAATACTTTTTGTTAATAGAGAGAAACGATGGAATTCGCTTATCATCCGGCTCTCTGCGCGCCCTTACTATCTCCGACCTACCAAGAATGTTTATAAAGGTCGCCGCTTTGAGCTATAAGCGCCTGCAGTTTAGTTGCTTAACGTCTCTTACACTTAATATCCAACTCTAACGCTATTAATATTATATAACAAAAGATTTAGATTAAGAAGGAAAGTTCCTTTCGTAGTAATTACAATGCAGAAATTCGTAAAATTAAGTGAACTTGGATTAAGAAAGCTTAGCTTTGTTTCTGGTACAACTAATTCTTACCCGTTGACAATTTATCGCTAGGAACTTGCATAAATTATAAAGTCAGTTAATATAAAGCGTAATAAAATAATATTTTATAAAATAATATGAATAATCGATAATATTATTAACACATACAATTACTTATGAAAGCTAAGCTGATGATTTATTTTACATTTGAAATGTTAAACACAGCAGTCAGAGATGACAGATTTTGTGTTACATATTTACTTTTTAACTGACTCTTTCTGTAGATATAAGGTCACTCACATACGTACAGTAAGAGTGTAATGAGCAAAAATAAGAAAATTCTACATAGAGCATAGAGAGTATTGTTTAGCTGTTCATGAACAAATGGAACGTTCGACCGGTAGCTATTTCTGTCTCTCTTGAGAATGAGAGTTGAACCGGAAGCGCGGCGATCAATCACCACCGCATCCAAGAGGAAAGACTGCCACAGAGAAGATATAAGATTCGCGCGGACCGCTCGCTGCGTTTTCGTCGCTGGAGGCTCGTAGCCGCTTGATCTACCCCGAGAGCGCCGCGGGCCTCAAAGTCGCTCGAGTATGCAGGATGAGCGGGTCGAGGGTTAGCGGCTATTGTGTCCCGAGCGGACTGCAGCGCGTCTGCCGCGAGGGTTATGCGGCCTGCGACGTGCACCTGACGCGCGCCTCCTGGTGAATTATGCATCGTCCGCGACCCCCCGATGAATATTTACCATAGCCGTTTCGACCCCCAGCGACAGGCGGCAAAAGAGCTAAACCGAGCGTCACACTTTGGTATATATGGAAAAAATCCGATGAGCGGTGATTCGGTGTATTGGACGCTAGCCGGGGAAGCGAGCCCTCGGCGATACGCGCTCGCACATCCCGCGAGTGCTCGCGCAGGTGCTCGGGAATAAACATACCGGGGTCAATTTGCAAGATCCTTTGGATGCAGCCCTCGGGTGTTCGGCCGGACGCAACTGCTTGCAAAGTGGGTGCCACCGACGGTCCCCGCAGAATACCCGCATGCGCCGGTCAGCGTGGCTATGCAACTTTATCAATTGCAGGTAAGGCCGAGTCCCCCGGGGGCCGCCGATTATTTCGCTTCTATCGCCAGTAATCCCGCCCTTTGGCCCGCCCACGTTTGTCGAATGGTTGTCTACTTGCTCCCCACATGCGTCGTTTTACGCTCGTTCGACACTGCGAGTCGCTTTCGCAAGCCCGAGAAACTTTCCAATTTTCGGTGTAGGCAGTGCTAGGGCTGCTACTATCGTAAATCTCAAGGAGTCTGCGCGAGTGAGCGAGCCGTTTTATTGGCGCAGCCGATACATTGTTATTACGAATCGTGCAATACACGTGCCGGAGTTTACTTTTATTCATGTGGGGAATTTTACGAGACGTAAACAAATAATCGTCAACCGGAGTTTAAGGTCTTTTTGCTAGTAAAGCTTTGATCCATAATGACCTCACCGCTGAATGCGGTTATTCTATTCAAAATAATTTAAGATAGATCGCAAAGAACAACAGATACATATTACATGAAACTCTTGTCCTTGCAAAATGTTCACATTTCCGTGCATTATCAGAATAGTTATGTGCGCATAATGTAAATTTCCAAAGTTCTAAAACCTTTCTATTATTCGTGTCTTGTAAAATGCTGACTGTACAAAAGTTTCTCTACATGTATAAATTGTTTTGACACCACGACTGAACATTCTACAAATGCCTTGCACTAGACTCATTTGTATTTATCAACAAATACAAAGAACAATTAAGTAATAGGTGTTCAGCTCAATGTACATTTAAAATTTACAGTAGGCTTTACAGAAAATGCTGTAATTGCTTTTCAATACTCGTACATACACCAAACCAACATTAAAAGCGAGTCCCGCTGCATATACATGAGCTTTCGAGGCGGGCATGGATTAAGATTCAGAGAGTCTCCAAAATATCCGGAGATCCGAGTCTCCGGATCCTGGATTAAACCCAAATCCGACGCCTGTCGATTAGTTTCTCCGTACTCTTTAAAGTCCTTGGAGTGAAAAGCCACTCTGGCGCAGTGGAGGCGCTCGGCTGCTCGAGGAGCCACCCTCGAGTTTTTTCGAGCGACCTCGTGCCAGTTTCGACTCGACGGATCCGCAAGACGCATTTACGGAGCCGGTGTCGGAGCGAACCCAGCGGTTCACGAATTCGGTTAGGTCGTTCGTACCCAGGTACTCCTACCGTGCTGTTCGGGGTGGTCAACGATCCTCAGCCGTTTATCGATTTTTTTTGCTTTCGAGCCGGAAGCTTGTCGTAGGATCGATCATCGGCCTTCATGTGGAACTCCGCGCAGATGCACCAAGCAAAGTCCTTGGCGCAGTCAGCTTTTAGCGACTCCTCGTGCTTTAACCGCTCAAGCAGCTTGAGCTGCAACATCGCGCACATCTTGAGCTTTTCTGCAATAGTTTAACGATTAGCTGTTACGCCCGACTTCGCTCTTGATGTTGCTTTGGTAAAGCTTTTGATAGACTACACTTTTGGTTTTGCTGATTGATTTTGCTTTCAAGAAGCATGACAGTTCATCACCGAGTATGTTGAATTTGATTCATAAATTATAAATAAACTTCACGTATATGGTTAGTGGAAAGCTTGCAGCTTATTGTTGCAATCGTACACAAAAAGAATACTTATTTTTATAATATAATCATCAAATCGAATAACAATATGTTATTAAGAAAGACGAAAAATATTTAAAATAATATATATTATATCATACTGTTATTTGCTTTAAAAAGTTAAATGCACTAATATGAAAAGTATTCTTTGATTATATTTGAAATGTCAAAATTAAGCATTAAAGCAGACAAATACATTTACAATATCAAAAAGAAGTTTAATAGATTTTATTCAGATAATGACTAAAATGAACAGACAGAAGTAAAAAAACCTTTTGAAAATATGTTATGAAATTAAGAAAATAAAGCTTGACAAAAGACAAAAATATTTTCAAACTTTTCATTTAAATTCCACTTTTCCTTAGTTTAATAAACTAAATTGACCCAGAAAAAGAATAAACACTTTTATCAGAATAGATTTAGTGATTACTAAAATTAGCCTGAATCTCTCGCAAGAATCAACATAATAAATGATTTGATATAGAAATGCAATGTACAGAACAAAAATTCAAATGTATTATTTTAAAACGAGGCTTCATAATAGTGAAAGAATCGTACTAGTAAAACAATGAATTAGAATATTTTGCCTTCGTCCTATTCAAATCGACATGCTAAGCACCAAAGCTTAATTTAAAAGCTTTTCATTCTATTTTTTATTTTTTTAATCACTCTAGTATAAATATATAATGTCACTCATTTTTAAAAAGCATGCTAAAATATTATACCCTTGTACAGCAAAATACATGTCGATGAGATCTGACAATGCTTAATAAAAAAAATAAAGCAATATGAGAAACCTTTAAGACAATAAATTTGATAATACATATTTTATGAAAATAACTTTAAACAATATATTATATCATCATAAAGAATAACAATAAAACTTGATTCCAGAATATCCTTTGTTTTTTAAACACCACTAAAGAATTTTTTTAGTGATCCAGCTTAATGCTATCTTATATTAAAATTTTAAAACATTTCAAATTTTAGAATAAAATCAAGCTTTTCTTAACATCACAATAGTAGAGGAAAATTTAAATAATAAATTATATTTATTATTATTAAAATATTAATCACTATTCTTATTAAAAATGACTTAACCTTTGTGATTATCTGTTATATTGTTTATAAATGGCACAGAATAAGTTGTTGTTTAACAATTTTACAAAAAACGTTACGTAATTCTACAAAGCCAAGCAGAAATATTTGTTTTTATAAACCATATTCTAATACAAATAAAATGCTTTGTCTGTGTACTTAACTATAGTTAAACTCAAACTTTCATAATCTAATTCTATGTCGTAGCAGAACTTTAGTACAAATCAAGCTTTTCACAAAAAACTCAAATCAATCATTTTGTATAAGTAGGAGTTTGAACGTTATTTTAAAAATCTGCAATCCATGCAACGGAGACTTTCTCAATAAATGCCAATATTGGTGGCTTTTGAACTAAATCCTAACATTTGCACCTGCAAGTGTTCTGAAAAGACTTTATTAGTAGGCTCCGGTGTCGTTAGTATCGGCTTACGTTCTCTATATTAGTATGTATGCCTTGAGTCCGAAAAGAAAGAGAGGAAATGGCGCACACTCTAAAATTATATATTTCACAATTTATAGTGATTAAAATGCTTATATAAATCTCCAAATATCAACAAATTGAACTCTTTGATCGCATCAGTTTTTCTTTCAGGCTTATCTTCAATATCAGATTTTAAGAGCATTACATTATTTATGATACTTCACGTGTAAGTAACGCGGCTATATAATCGGCAATTAATGGTTTAAATTAAAAAAATAATAAGTCGTTTATATTTGAAGGATAGCATATTCATGAAATAGCTGAAGACTATTAAAGATTTATAATTACGGTACACCGATACATGAAAATTTCTCTAATACAATCACTGCTCGTGTATTTATACATTTTGTTTTTATAAGGGGAGTTAATAATTCAGGCCATCGATCAATCATGCTATTATATTCCTTTTTTGTTTTAGGGCTCTCCATAATACGCTTATTCTTCTATCCTTTATTCAGAGTATAGTGCAATTTTAATTTTACTCGCGAAAATTCAGTATTGGGCTCTTCATATAGCAAGAGTGGGAAAGAATCAGAGAACAAAGCGGATGTAGTAAAAATATAGCGCAATCATAGGTGACTCTGTCTATGTGGTTACTTAAAGTTTGCATAACAATCATGTATTAAAGGATACTTCAACTTTAGTTGTAGTGGAGTTTTCCATTTTCGTAGTTAGAATATAAAGTACGGAAATATGAGAGCTTTCATCTTATACAGCAGCGTGCTATACTTCTGTAGTGCAAGGTCTGCTCTAAATTGAATGACGCGCCATTGTCACCTCGATTAATACACCCTGTGTACGAAGTATATTGTCTGTAAACCTTTGTCGTCGCCATCTCATAAAAACGTTATTAAGGTTAAGACGGTTAAAATTCAGTCGCGAGGGACTGCCAAGGGTAAGGACTCATCCAAATGCACGTGAGGAAGTTATTAATTAATGTCTCTTTTATATTATTCGTGCATGAATGCCTGGGGAGGGGAGCACAGAATACAAATTAGTGAATTTTAATTTTCCTGCAAGCAAAGTTCCCCGCTCGTTAGAAAATCAACTCAGAGCCGTCGAGTGGCGCTTGATGGAAGAGTTATATTTCGGTGGATCCTCGGCCGTACCTTTAATTGCTTCTACAAATGCAAATATTTTGAGTTATTGTCAAGTATCTTTAGATCTCATTTATTCTGGAGAGCTTCTAAATAAGTCCCAATCATTATGTAAACATTTAATAAAATTGATCAATATAAATATTTGAATGACGTTCGTTAATCAATATTTAAAGGAATTATTTATATGTATATTATTAATTTGCTATACTGATAATATTTAAAGTATATATGTATAAGCATACATTCTAAATTTAAATATAGTCAGATCAATTATATTCAAATAAGGTTTTGAATTAGAGTGTGACAATTATTTAAATTTTAAGTTTTGACGAATGTTCGGACGGTGAGATGTTAAAACCTGATAGAGTATATTTTTGATTTTCATTATTACTTACGAGTATCTCAGTGGACCAACTTATGTGTTTCCACGTCAATTTTTACAACATTATTATACTTTCTGTTAATAAACTAATAAAAACGATAATAAACTAATATTTGCTATGCATTTGGGAGTATTTTTATTTATTAAAACGACTGTTTTTACAAAAAAGAATTATTTTTTACGGTTATAATTCTTATAATAATGAATACTTAAAATATTGTAGCTATTGAATGGCAGCATAAAAAATTAACGAGAAAACAAGATTTCGCACATTATTAACAATTAAAATTTTAATATTATGCGATTTATTTCCCGTTAAACGAGTGTTGCGAGAGTTGCGGGGTGAATTAATGCTTAAAAAAGCAAAATTAAAAATTGAAATTGAATTCAAGCGAAATTTTCCGTTAGAGAAACTCTCTTTTCATAGCAACGAATTAATTCGCTTTTAACATCGCTCCGAATGCCGGGGTGAAATTCCAGCTGTTGCGAGCGGTGCATTGCTTTGAAATTTCCAAATGCAGTCTTGCCAAAGATTCGTAATCGACAAAAGGAGGGAAGAAAGGAGGGAAAAACGAGCAGATAGGGCCACTCGCAGGAGTCTATCCTTAGTTACAGGACAGCTCGACAAACGGACGGCTCTGCGCGAACTGGATGAGGTACAAGGAATAGGCGAGGCCCCATCCATCGGTTTCACCCCCACTTCCCTGCAATCCCCTGTCCGCCTTGTGTCCGTTCGCCGGCATCGGAAAATTGGAAGCTTTATTGCCGTTTGATTGAAAATGTTTTGTATTCCCCGCTTCCGCCGCTATTTTCTCCCGCACCTGTACCCCACGGCTATTTCGCCTCTCTCAGTGGCGCCTCTAATCCGTCCGCCTCGTTTTAGAGCCGAGGCTTCTTTGCAACGCCAACTTTTCCTTGTAGATGCGGAAAAGTCGAGTTTGCCTCGGCGCCCCTGGCATATACGCAAGTCTAATTAAGAATTAAACGCCCAATGAGTTTTAGTAAACTGAAAGCGCTCTTTCCACGGGGAAATCGATTTTAGTAGTGTGTCGAGCTTACGTAATTGCAAAGTTTCGCTTTAATTTTAAACTGTTTGTCTTAAATTTAATGATAAAGTCCTTGCTATGGGGTACACTCGCTGTTTAGTGTGAATTTAGATCTAAGTAGCATAAAATTAATTTTAGAAAATTAAAGAAATTGAAATCTATTATGTTCATAATTCCTGCGTAAGAAATAAAGCATATATATTCTAATTAATTATATTTTAATTATTTATAATATCGTCAAAATTTACTTTGATACAACTTTTTTTCATACTAACAGACGAACTCAGGCTGGTCGATTATAATTTAAACCTATTAAACTTTCTATAAATTATACCCTAGAATTGGCCTACCCCCTCGGAAGAATGTCTTATTGTGGAGACAAAAGGAAACTCGACGAAAATCCTATTAACTTAAATACCACGCGGCGAAAAGAAAAGCCGTACAAGTTTCCCTCAATGCCACGCCTCGCCTACCAACGCTGCTTCAAGGCAAAGTCAAAGCAGAACCTCATCTATACAGCCTAAAGTACTTCCTGCGTCGTTTCTTCCACTCGTGGAAAAACTTGCTCGCACCCTTAAACTACCACAAATGCCTCTTCGTTACAAGGCCGTCACTGCCGAGATCTAATTAAGATATAATAGGCGATAAATAAAACGGGTCGAGGATCGGGAGCAGAATAAGACACGTTTCAGCATACCGAAATAAGGCTCGAAATGCATTTCCAGCCCTTTGTGGTTTTAATTTGGTACTTCTTTTTTGCAAGCCATACCTCGGTACTTTTTCACGGTCTACGTTATTATTATTATCGTGAAAGTTTTTGTCAACCGATGCTAAGTTGGATATCGGATAATATGCAAGTTAGGGGAACTTTTTTATCGGCCGCGCTTTGATGTAACCGTTTTTTACTATTTTTCGGGGAGGACTTTGGCGTTGAGCAGCTAATATTGGATGAACTTGCTGTATGCAACATGATCCGCGTGCGTCATTTTTTCAGTTTACACAAGCGTTTATGAAGTTCATGGAACAATTTATCAAGCCTGCAGACAACGTCAAACACTTTTTTAATCATAAGCACGTAAAATCGAACAAATATTGTAACTATTTAATATATGTACAAGTATAAAGTAAAAAATATCATAGTTTCACTCTAAAAATAAATAGTTAACTTTAACTTAGTGATTTAACTAAACTATACTTTTTAAAGCAGTTATGCGCTCATTATTCAGTGTGTATTTTTCGTAGAAATGTAGTGAGTCAGCAATATTTTGCATAGGTATTTTTCCGTTATAGATCGAAAACTTCGGTATACAGCTGCCTCACAACTGACGTCACAATTCACGATATATTTCATTCTTTTTTGATGCATATTTTTATATTTGATGTAGAGTTACATTATTTAATTATTTATAGATCATCAACATAATTAGTAGATGCATCACTACAATGAGCACTAAAAAATGAAAATTAGGAACGATTATATATACTGAGCGTATTAAACGGGAATCAGTGAAATTTAATAGGACTTATTCCTTAACTTTTTATAGACAGATTATCTAACTTCTTTAAATACCGTTGTACATCGAGTAATGAGATCTTGAGCAGATACAAAAGAAGTATTTAATTTTATTGTTTTTGTTTTACTGAGCACAGATTGTTCACTCCGTATCAGAATGGGAAAAAAGCATTGGAAGTGCACTCGTCTCTAGCAGTACGAAAAGCCAACGTAGCTCTTTTCCAAGACCCATGAATATTTTCAAAGGATCTCATGCTCACTAATTTCCCCGAGCGAATGTCGGATGGGTGGCGCAGGTGGGCGTGCGTCCTTCTTCTGGGATCGACAAAAGAAAGTGGCGCGCGCGCGCGCTTGCGGCCTCGGCCTGTAATCGACATGTCGAGTGTAATCGAATCACTGATTGGAGAACAGTCCTGCCGCAGACATTATATCTGGAGGGCTTGGAAATTGGCATGGAGGTGGGGAGGTCGGTCGAGGCGGCTTTCGGTGAAAGAAAAACGGGCCACTCGAGCGCGGCGCTGCAGTCGTGCGGGCGCGCGCGTTATGTACAGAGTGGGCGGAGAGTATCGGGACGTAATTAAACGGAGCGAAAACTTTTTCTGGATTCAATTTCGAGTGGCTCGCCCCGAGTCCCCTCCCTGTTCCTCACCCCTCGCTGGCACTCTCTCCCAATGCCCCGGGGACGAGGTCGCCCCTTCGCGCCGGCGGATAATCTTCATCGGTGCAGGGAACCCATTTTTTCTCCTCCCTCGGCGCATTGTCTTGGCCTCGTCTGCGGGCGCGAATCTTACCGCGACTCGAGCTTCCGCACGCGTCGAGGGGTATAAAAAACGGTGCGTGCCTCGGCGGATTGCGTCTAGGGGGCAAGCGCGGCCAACTTACTCGACACCACGGGATAAAGAAGAGGCACGCGAGCGGAGGTTACCGAGGTTGTTAGGATGAATATTTGAGGAGCTGGCTCGGGGAGGAGGCTGTATTCGGGCGCACGCGCCTCGAGTTGTGCGAGATAATTTCGGCGCACCTCGGCACTTTTCTCGGGGCCTCCTCGCCGAGGCAGAAACTTTGCGGCTACTGTCGCGAGATTTACACCCACTCGGAAGCTTCCTCCAACGCGGGAACTTTTTTGATTTTTCACCAGGACCGGTGAGCGCGTCAATCCTGATAGAGATAACGCGCACCCGCTAACCGGGTCCGGCGGCAATAAAACGCCCCTTGACGGCCAAGAGATGGTGCGGGCTTTATAATACAATTAGAGGGTCGATGATCCGCTAGGTGGCGCTCGGGAACGGCGTCCCCGGGCCCGCGGCGGACACGAGGCGGCGCGCGGGGCCATTTAGAAGCGTTAGGTCGGGCAAATGGCCGCGCAATTAAGCCGGGGCGTCCTCGCCTGACGCGGCCCGGAATCTCGGGAGCGCGAGGCGTCGCGTGCGCGGAACGAGCGCCGCGCGGCCGTCGGGCCGGGCGTAATGGTGCCGCGCCCGCTAACCATACACACGCCGGGAGGAGGTCCAATTTTGCCCCGAGCAGCCCCCGGCCGCCGATTACGCGGGACAATGGCCAGTACAAGCGGGGGCAAACTGCCCGCGAGGCTTTGTGCCAGTGATAGCGCGGCTTCCGGCGCGGCTGCTCCGATTAAAGCGGCCCGCCTGCCACCCCCGGTCTGGCGTGTGTGCACTGGCAGGGATTCGTGCGGCCCAAGCAAACTCCCCCGGCAGCTTTCCGCGTTTGGGTCTGCGCGAGGTCGATAGGCCATCTCGCGGCCCGCACGCTATACCGCCACCGCGCGTATATCGTGCCAGAGGCTCGCGCGCTCCTTATTTTTTGCCTTCTTGCGTTTCCGAGTACGTGTACACGGAGGGAGAACACGTACATTCGTGTAAGCGACTGTAAGCTTCCGCCGGTAGGAGCGGGCGAGCCGGCCGCTTGTGCACGACATGCCTCACACAAGGAGAAGCCAAAAAGCAACGTCCGTGGCTCGAGTTTCGTTGGAGGAGGCGCGAAGACGGCTTCCAAGCGGGCCGAACAGCGGCCGACCTGCAAACCACCGGCTCCCAAGAGCGCCAGCTAGTGCACAAAGCGTAGGGAGACGGAAGCACGGAGAGATATCGGATCAGGCGGCCGTCACCAGCTCCGCGGCCTCTTCTCGGCCCGCCAAACTTTTGCCGAATGCGCCTTTCCCGCCAGCCTGTCGCGTTGGCGTGCGCGCTTTTGTTTGCACTCCTGTTTTCCCCCGTACCCGGGCGATAAGAGCCCGCGACGCCTCCGGACCGGAAACGCTCTCGGGATCCGCACGAGTCGGGAAAGCCAATCCACGAGATACGTCGATAGGTCGCGCGCGAGGCGCATTGTATCTCTCGCGACGCCTCGGGACATAAACTCACCCTCGTAAATGCGGGCCGTATTGAAATCCACGCGCGTCCCGGCAAAGAGGTTAATCGGCTTAGTTGCGTGCGCCCCCGCTTATACGGCCCACCCCGAGATTGAACCAAGATTCGCCAGCTGTCCAGGGTTGTTTTGCCCGTCCGGCCGCTTAGACGGCTGCATCTACTTGCAACTGTGTGCTTGTGTGCTTTATATTCCACGTTGTGCGGCCCATTCGCGCCCCGAGCTTAGCCTAACTTTCCAATAGTTAGTCCTTGAGATTTCCTCGGGATAATCTGCATATACAGCCCTTGTTTGTTCGACCTATCTGATTGTACATATTACGACTTTGTAAAAACCTTGCAAGACGCTAGTGTGATTCAAAGGCTTGCTCAACTTTGTAGTCGACTAAATGCGATAAGATGGAAGTACCTTTAGAAATATTAGAGCACGATTCGCACCAAATGCGTCGACTACCCAGCTATGTTGCGAAAATCATATTTATCAATTTGACGTTTCTGAGGACGTTTTAGTACAAACAAAGTGAAAAACTTTTTGCTTTATTTATTAACTTTTTATCTCTAGTCATTTCTGGACATTTCTATGCAATAGAATATACGATAGTCGATAAGTTCTATCATCGAATTATTACAAAACGTGAAAAAAATGTTAACTTTTTGCCCATAAAAAACGACGAGATAAAACGGTTCGAATATATTATTCGGTGAAAAAGTATGCAATTTTTAAACATGCAAATAGTAAAGTAATAAAAATAAAGTTTAATTCCTTTTCAGATATATGTTTAACATTTTGTTAAATTACGGACTGGAATAGTGCATGTTTACTTATGAGAAAGCACCCCTTCGATTATCTAAAACTGCATAAATCTAACTCAATTATTCAAGTTAATTTACCAGTCTTGCATATTTTATTAAGAGAAAAAGAAATGTTTATATTTTTCACTTTTATTTGTTACAAAACTTAATTTTCTTTGAAATAGGTAACATTTCAAAATTTTTTACTGACGCTCACAAAGTTGTAGCTCACATACGCCTGAAAGTTTTTAGGTCGCTACAACTTGTCGGTATGTCTGCGAGATTATCGATACCTATTTTCCCTGCTTTATTAGCTCACTGCAGTATTCAAATGTTTTTCGTGAATATTTTGACTATTTTTTAGATTAAAAGTGACCATATGGTTATAAATTTCGTATATCTCTATTGAAATTAACTCGAGATAATAATTAATAATTGATATAGCGCGCTATCAGAGTTCATCCAGTATGAATTAAATAAATTTTGAGAAATCATCATGCACAATTAAGCGAACGTCCTCATTAAAAGCATATAATAAAGTTTATTGTTTTATTGAATGGGAAATTGTACATAATTTGCCGTTAATGTTTCTCACTTGAATTCAATCAATTCTACAATAATTAGGAAGGTATACACAATAAAGTACTTACGATCATTTATGGATTATAACAATGTATATTGTATATTGATTTATGACAATCTCTTAAATTTATGTGGATTGAACTATCATGATTTTAAATAAATCCATACATAATGGTCAACCATTATTAGGTGATATTTAATATTGCACACCATCGCTGGAGTTAAAAATTGGAATATCATTTAGAGTAGCATGTTGTATGTTTGAGTTCTTAGCGTGAAAAAAGTTAAATGGGGTACTTACTCAAAAGCATTGATTGAAAAGCGTAATCTAAGATCAGTAATCTCACCTGCAACAAAAAAGAAAGGTACACTTTAGCAATCGATATAAATGCCAATGTGGGTTAATGAAAAAATGACGGGGTTGCGTCAGGTTCTGCGGAGTACGCGCACTTAATTATCGGCCGATTCAATCCGCGTTCGGGCGGTTCATCGAACGGGCGGAAGCCAACGGAACAGCCGAATATCTATCAGACGAATATCGCTGCGAATTGATCATCAATCGCACGTACGCGCCGTGAACTGACGGAGTATAGGTGGGGCGACAGTCGGCCTACGGACCGCTCATTAGCGCCTCGAGATAAAGTATCTCGGATCAGTTGCGGTGCGAGTCTCTGCTCGCAAGATAAATAAAGCGCGGGGGGGCGGAATCCTTCCACTCGGCCGGGCGGAATTTATCGCGCGGCGCGTGGCGGCATCTCGGCGCGCCTGGGCCGCGGCTGCGCCTGACGGGAACTCGATAAAGCGCAGCGCGGCTGCCCGGCCCCCTAATAAACAGGGGCCGCGACCCGCCCCGCGTAAATATGTCCTGATTACGTAATAAATCCGGCGCGTGAGCCGCCCGCTGTCTCGGCTCGGCCGGCTGCGCTGGGTTCGTTTAGTGCGCGCCCAATGCCTTCTGGTTATGCGCTATTCCATGTAAGGAGACTATCCATTTGGCCGGCCCAGCTCGGGTGTTCATCAAACGAGCTGACTGTACTGGTTACGGCAGCGATTCCGAAGGAACATATTTGTATTTACGGATGGCTGAACGAAATTTATTGTTTAACGTCTACTTGTTATTTATATCGAAAGTTCTGTATCATATGATAACTTTTCGTTTATCAATATACAGACTAATAACAATTACCGAGATTATTGAGAACGAAACTATCTTATTATATTAATGTTACGGTTCTTTCTCTTCGACCGGTACTTATTCCACATTATACCCTTTCTTTTCCAAGAAAGCTTCCCTTGACCTCAGTCGCTGCCTCTTCCATAAAAACCTGCCTCTGTCTCCTCTTTTCCTAATAAGTTTATTCACTGGCTTATTTGAACTTTCTACACTATCTTCTTATTCTAAAACATTGATTATAAATATTAAAAGAATGACATAAGATAAATATTAAAATAGATACAAAGTAACACAAATTATTATTCCAATTTAAATTTTAAAACTACTTTTTGCGTACTCTTTAGTCTTTCGATTTTTTATTGAACTAAAAAGCATGAAAATGTTATCATTATCATACCTTTTATTAAATTTTTCTAAAAAAATATCAGACTTTTAATCTCAATATATTTTTTGTTAGAGGTATTTCAAGTAAAACGCATGAAAAGTACTCCTTACCTTACTTTTTACTACCCCTTGAGTGAAATTTTCTACTCTTAATATCATTGTATAATAATAATTTACGCAATATTCAAAGAAGATGCTCAAAGGTTAACTAAAAAGAAGATTTTAGAACAAGCTGAAGTCAAAGGAATATATTATTTTCAAAGATACAACACGAATAGTCTGTACATCTGACTCTCGCAAAAACATAAAGCAGTAGTGATACAGTTATGATAAACAGAATTAAATCGAATCATTTTAATGTAGCAGAACCGCTACCAAGGACAAAAATTAGAATGGAATCGAAATATGTTAATCATGTAATTTGATATAATTGTATGTAATGAACCTTCAAGCACTTTTAAATAATTGAAATGAACAAAAACTGCACGTATGTACCGATATGCATAGCAATGCTCAAGATGGAATCGAATATAGAGGTGCACAAAGCAATTTGTATTCTTCGCAAATGGCAAATTACACTGTTATATTCCTTTTATATAATTTGAGTAAAATATAAATACATCTAGATTAGCTAATAGATATATGATGTGCGTGTAAATCTAAGCAAACTTAGAACGTAAGCTAAACAAAGCTGCATGAAAAACTGGAATTATATAATACTTCGCATAACGTAGGCTTAACAATTTAGATAAATAAAAACTCTGACTAAAGTGTTTGAATAATGAATAGAATAAGCAAGGATTGTTTACTAATTCAGAGCAATCGTTATAATGAATCAGCATGAATTATGGAAGAGTGCCGTGGCTGGTATAGCCGAGGGTACAACTAACACAACTAGCGCATCCGATATAGAATGATAATGCGCAATTGGTTCGATAACGAATAAGCCGCGCAACCCAACTAATTTTCCAGACGGATGACAAGCGCCTGAAAATAATCGAATCGGTAGATGCCCGAAGCGGCAGGAAGGAAACAAGCCAAGCGGGCGATCAATTACGAGACCGAAGGCGCCACATCCGCGCAGCCTGGCCGGGGGAATAGAACAGCCGAGGGACCTAGCCGCTTGCAGGGCTAATGGAGCGGGAAGGCGACGCTATCGGCCGAGCGATCGCGGGGGCGGCCGCGACTCGCGCCGAGCACTCAATCCTTGAGTGACGAATGGGCCGCGCTCGTGGCGCATCGATCGGGCGGCCCGGGCCTTGTTACCCGGGGCCCACCGTCTGCATGCGCCTCTAAGTCCGCGGGCGCCCTTATCGCCGAGACAGGGAGCGAGGCTTGTCGGAGTCTCGTTCAGGCGAGTTGTTGGGAAGTTCCCTTTAAACCTTCTCTGCTTATCTATAAGGATTATCGTAATATTTATAGTAAGTGTTAAATTCGGTGTTAAATGGACTTATGTTTGTTACTGTTTTAAGAGACGAACCGCCCCGAGCAGGACATGCTCAGCTTGATCGATCCAGCCGAAATTTCCCCGCAAGCTCTTATAATAATTAGCGCGCAGCCTTTGTTACATTATCGCCTTCGAGGCGCTTGCAGTTTAGCGCTCCTCGCGCTACAGCACAGTGTTACAGTGTAGTGAGGCCCGATCCATGCGACACCTTCATTTTATCTCAACTTACAGTTACAGCTAACTTCAAACTTGACTCTCAACGTCCTAGTTCAATTCTAAGGTACTCTGCAGAACAGTTTACAATTACCATTCGGATTCTTATCTGGTTTTGATATACTAACACTAGATCTGATTTGACTAAGTTTGTGCTCTATAGATAATATTTTAATCAAACGAAGTCTAAAAGTTTAAAAGTCTAAAATCAGTAAGGGTAACCTTTAAATGAGACTACAAATAATTGCAACAATATGTGCGCATCCTTCTGTATAATGCATATAAATTTTATTTAATTAGGAATAGAAAGCCAACAACTGATTTAACCTATCTAGCAGTAAACTGGTCTGACATTAGTTTGAATGATATATTAAAGTCTATAAGAAATATTTTTTTAATGTTTAAATACCAATGATTAGCAATAGTAAGTTATTATTAATGAGGAAACGTCATTCAGGGTTTATGGATTTTAATTCATATACTCTTACTTGTTTTTTGTATTGAAACAATTCTATATTTGGTAGCAGTATCACGGCAATAAGAATCTGCGTAATATGCAATAATATGTACTTATGCATCCATGTAAATATTTGACTCGATCGCGATGTTACCACTTCAAAATGCTAGATATGCAGACAAAGCACCATAGAGTCTGTACACTTGACCACATTCGACGGTCTCAGTGCCTGCTATATTACTTTAAGCGGGTAATATATGTTCGGGAAACGAAGCATCCATAGTCATGCAGGGACTGGCTCGCTCGCCGCGGTCACTTTGTAACAAAACAGCTGCTGCCGCGAACTCATGCCGTTTGTTGCAAGTTTGCGGGGGTGCGCATATACGCGCAATCCGTTTGTCGCAGGGCCGCTAACGGCACTCCCGCCGTATGTTTAATGGATTGTCGCGACATTAATCTCTGGTGGCGGGCGGGGGCGGCGAGCAGTTATTCTTATCAGCCGTCGGCAGCTCGCGGGCTCGACGCGTCCCGCTCTCGGAGCTCGACGGATCGGAAGAGATTTATCTCGCCGAGTCGATTTCGGGGCGATCACTATCGACTGGCAGCCCGATCGAGCGGCCACTTGCTCGCCCCTAGAAAAGCCGAGGTCGCGGGGATGCTGCTGAATCAGGATCCCCGGGCGCGAGACTTGGCGAGAGAAGGGCGAGCCAATTAGCCTCGTTAAAGGGCGGCGGCCGGAGTAACGAGCGTAAAATGCATTCGCCTTGAGGATCCGGTCGGCGACGAGGAGGATTCCATTAGCCCCGCCCCGAATTTGGGTTAACGGCGCGGACGCCCGTCCGAGCGATTGTCTTCCCGGCCCGACGTCGACTGTTTGCTTTTCGACCTCGGCGCTGTGTCGTCGGCGCAAGCTTTGTGCCCGACGCCTTTGAAATTTCTCTTTGGACTGTTGGCCTGCGCTTGCGTTACAATTGGCAATCGATCCCGCGGCCCGCCTTTGCACGTACATAGCGTCGCAGTGCAGCTGAATTATTTGGACCTTCGGGAAATGTTTTAGCTAGCCTTAGTGCAAGTTTTTTTATAGCGGCAGCTGTTGTTCCATCGCGTTACAAGTCGCCGGTTGAGCACCGTTACACGTCGTCGAGTTAAATGGACGATAAAATGAATCAAAGTATGACGGGCGCGGGAGCAGGCCAATGAAAGAAACCAAAATTAAAAGTCTGAATTAAAGTCTGACTTAGTTGCCTAACGAGCCTCGTTAATTTTGTGGTGAACCTACCTTAAGTGGAAATGAAAGTCCTTCCATTTATCTTACGGAATAACATTCCCCAAGATAGTAAAGTGCATGTTATTGAATTTATAGCCTTAATTAAATAGATGACAATCAAATAAACAATACCACTAATGTACTCACGATGCAATGCAGCATATTTCAAAATAATAATAAAAATGACCCTTGATTGGTCGAATAAAACATCTTTGTTTGTTAATTTTTAAAGACACGGTTTAAAAATTCGAGTCACGAATCTTTTAACATTTAATGCAAGTAGTTGCCCCGCTTGTGCCTGTAATCATGCATCTACGCGTTCAAGCGAGATTGAGATCGAGATACATACGCGAGTGTGCAGTATGAACTATATACTATTCATGAATTAACACGGCTGCCCGAGTCAAATTACTTGGCTCGAAAATTCGGGAGAGCTATGGGAGTATCGATATATGTATGAGTCGCGTACATATATATATATATATATATATATATATATAACACACGTATATGAAATGAAGCATTATTCCGGAATGTAGTAATGTCCAGGAGATTACCGCGCACTTTCATTTCGGTGCGGTGTAATGTCAATAACCAAAGTTGTACGCCAATATTCAAAATGGCCCGCAACGATTCAACCAGTTTTCAGGCCATATACCAACGCGTTTCATATCAACCAGAGCCCTAACTCTACAAAATCAGCATCGAGTTATATTAGTTTAAGTGAAAAAGGAATTATTTGCAGAAAATACTTGGGTGCATCCAGAATGTAAATAAAAGAAAGTTTCCGCCTTCTCGATGCTTGGAACAAAAGGAGGTCTAAATTTGCCATGTATAACAGTATTAGTTATACAGCAAAAAATCAGAAAAATCAGAAAGTCGCCACATTCAGTATCCCAAGGTAGACGGGAATGGTTATCAGGGGTTGTAGCGCATAAGTAGCCCGAGGCTCGATGGTGTTCAGACTCTAGGCGTTCTCAAGATGATGCGGAATTTATCAACAGGGACCAGCTCATTCAATTTGATACTCCACCCGCCCCCGTTATCCGTCACGTTCGCTGGCCTCTGGGGGCTAACATCATCTCTGGGAACAACGTACCCCATCCTAGAGGCCTCGACACCTCTCGCTTCCTATCTATTATCATTATAAAGCCCGGGTGAAAAAGTTCTTCGTCTGACGAGACCAGACAGCGCCACAACTCCTTTTCCAGCCGGGTACCGTCGCATGCATCATCGCCATTTTGTAAACTTTTCTCTCCGGACAGTTTAAATGGCGGGGGCTGGCCAACTGCCGCAGGGCCATCCGGTGCCCGCGGCGCCGCCGATAATTGCGATTGCGAAACTTTATAAAAGGTGCGAGGAATTAGCATCTCACGGACAGTCGTTGCGCCGTCGCTGGGTGCATTAACTCTCGGAGAAGAACCTGGCCAAAAGGGAAGAAAGTGCGCCTCGACAGGAATTGCCACTCGAGGCGTCCGTCTCCGCCTCCTCCTTCGACCCCCCCTCTCCCTCCTAATCTCGACTGGCTTAACGCCATTAGACCGATGCCCCTAATTGATTCCACCTCCCTCGCCCTTTAACCCCCTTGCCATCTCCCGCTATGCTGTACCCGTGTACGTGTATGTACCTGCGTAAAAGCCCCCCGCGGGCCTGTACCAGCAGTTCGCGCCCTCCCTGTATATCGGTCGCCGACAATTTATCGACTTGTCACCAAGTTTACTCCCGCGAATTTTGCAGCGGCTCACATATTTTTTTGTAAGCTCGCCGAGAGCCTGCGCCTGCCACCCGCGCCAGCTTACGTGCTTACCGTTACGTGCATCTCACCCCTCTGTCGGCTTTCGTCCGCTCGCGCGTCATTTTGGCTCTAGGACGGATTTATTTTCCACCGTAGAGCCACTTTTTTCTCAGAAATTTTCCGGTGCACTAGGCCGGCATTGAACAACCGTTGAGTAAACAGGTACTATTTTTAATTATCAGCATACTACTAATGTTGAGGGTCATGACTGTGTAACTGGTTATTTACAGAGACAGTTTTATACAAACTCACATAAGTCGTGTGATAGGAGAAGTAGTAATACGTAAGTTACTTAGTAGCTTTACCCTCGTATGAGCAGAAAAGGATAATAATCATATCGATATATAATGCTAGCATTATATACATGCTTAATATAGTCCTAAAATGCCTATAAGTAAATACTTGAGGTATTTGTTTGTACTTCTTTATTTTAAGCAATAAAATTTGTACTTATATATAAATAATATGCATAAACAGCAGAAAATATAAGTACACTGGCTGTAAATTCGTGTACGACGCAGTCTGTACAAGACTTTAGCAGTCCACCTCTCTTTTCTATGTATGCATATATATCTCAGTTTAATTTGTTGAATATATTATATTTACTCATTTCAGCATCAGAAAATATCCTCTAATACTGATAAAGATTTTGTAATATCATAATTATGCACGTGTGAAATAAAAGCATTCGTTGTATAATATTTTATGATTTTTCATACTTTTAGTTGTGATTAATTCGAGATCAAAAATGGGTTGCAAGATCTTGCCAGTAAGGAGGATTTAATAACAGTATTGAGTAATATTTTAAAATATATTTAAAAACATTATAGTCTAGTAGTACTATAGAACAGTGTATTTTATATTCTCTGTTTCAGCATAACGTAAGGCATAAAGTAGAGGGCTTTTGGCTCATAATTATGTAGCCAAATCGCGGAAATTATAAGCATAATATAAAGTAGGAGGTATGCAGCGCATGACAATTTTGCGAATTCGGGAAGGTCGGTGAGTCGAGGTAAGTCTACTTGTCGCGAGAGCGGCTTTTTCGAAAAAGAAGGGGTGGAAGGGGTCTGCCGAAGGCCAACTCCCAAAGGTGGGTGGGGACTGGGGAGCTCGCAGCAGATGCATGTATACATGTAGTCCCGCTGGGACATGTACAGTCTCGCGGCCCGATTCTGATTCTGACCTATACTGCGCTGAAGCCGCGATACGAGGGCGGAAGTAATAGCCAAAGCTGTAGTTTTAAAATATATTTATCTGTAATATACTATATCGCACAAATTTTTCTTTTTTCGATAAAACTCTTTTAACCAAGCCGAGACTTACACACCATAATACTTAAATATGCAAAATCGAGTCTGTGAATTCACCCTTTGCCCTACCATTGCTCCTTGAAAATCCCAAAAGAGCAAACTCCCTCTCTCTTGGCAAATTTAATAAACTTCTCGAAATTCGAAAAGGCGCAATCGCTCATCCGGTATATTTTTCCACGGCGCGGCGCACGAGCCAAGGGAGAAATCGTGCATACTCGTCGGATAATCCAGCCGACTTGGCGTTCTTCCGAAATACAAATGGCACCAATTCGGACGATCACTCGTTAAAATATTGCTCCGATCGGCTGAGCATATAGCCCCGGCCTCGGATATACGTGGCACGAACCGCGTCGTCAGCAGGAAACCGAGACGCCGATTGTTGTGCCCGGGGCGTGCAAGAAAGCTGCGGGCGGCCTAAGTCCTGCACTTAGGCATCGGTCACGTTCGCGCTCCAACCGATCCCCCTGCATTTTTTAACGAACTTCGTCGGCGGCTTTTTTTCCATCGCGCCCATAAAGCGTCGGTAACAATTACACTGTCGCAATAATGTCCGGAGGTTTTAATTGCGTGCGTGTTTTATATGGCGGACATATTTCAGTAGGGGCGCGGGCGCTAGATCCCGGCTGTATGGCCTGAAAAAATGGCGTAAACGAAGACCGTGCAACGGCGCCCGCAACACTTGACTCCTCTTCCGGCCCGTCGCGCCTCCCCCGCATCCCGGGGCTCTTAGTCTCCTTCGGCCGCTTCCCTCTCGACTTTATCGCCGCCATCCGTTTCGCCCGCGTTCCTCCCGCGTGAGCACATACGTCACAGTCAAATAAAACGCGCGCCGAATCCGCGAGGCAAGTGCCACGCCTTTTTGTTCGACTTCCTGCATTTTTCAACCGCTACCCCCGAACGGGGAATTTGTTTCCCGCTCGGCTGGGCGCCCAAGTTGGTTTTTGGAGGAAAATGCCAGTTAATGCGGATCCACGCGGCGCTGAGCTTATATTAATTGATGAGTCGCGTCCGTCACATGTGGAGAGAGAGAGGGAGATGAAAAATGCGCATGTTTCGGAACGCGTCCGCGAACGAATTTTTAAATAATTAGCGAATTTATAACGAGTAAAGATTAAGTTGGTTTTTTCTCATTAGCCAGTATTTACCGGCTTGAAATTTGATGAATTTATAAATAATTTTCGGGCGAAATAATAAGGTTTTTAAATTATAATGAACAATTTTAACCGAAAATAAAATTAACAGAGAATATTTTTGAGCTAGTTAAAGTTTAAATATTCAACTACTTTGTTTCCGCTACACAACACGACGAGTAAGTAATGTTTTAGCCTCCAAATTACATTACCCAATTTTTTTATAATTCAAACACTTTATTTATTGCGCCCAGTTGATTATCGGAATTTAATTTCATGCACTCATCAACATAAATATCGCAGTAAACAAGTCGTATGAAGAACATATTAGCTCGTATGCTGATGGCCCTAGGCACGCCAAACAGCTTGCATACCGTCCAGTTTAAATTCCCATAAAGATTACAGAGTATACGTGTGCAACCACGGAGGCGTATACAGGCGGTCCAACCAAATTCCGTTGGAATTTGCCTAGGGGCGGAAAAGGCAGGACCGCTAGCCGACGGCCTCGCCACGCGAGCGGCTCGATAAAGTGGCGCGCCCTAAAACCGGGGGTAAAAGGGCGGGGGCGGGCGCTATTCGCGGCAATACCCTTTCAGCGGCCATAAAGACCGGGGCACTTTTTTTTTCATGCTCGGCACGCGGATATCGCTGATTATTAGGGGGGACGGATATTCGCGCGCGGGGCCAATAAAGCCGGCAGCGGGCTTTATCGCCGCGTCACGCGGCGCCGGACTGGGGGGCGCGCGCGACTCGCTCCGAGAGCCCGGCCGGCACAATAAAGCGCCCGACGGCTTGATTTATGCCCGCGATGGCCTGCGTATTACGGTATAAGGAGCACCCCGAAAATGGGTCAGGCCCCCGGGCTAGTGTGTTTATTTTTTCTGAATATCGGCCGTCGTCTATCCGAATACTCAAGCGCGCACAAAGCACGTGGCGGGGAAAAAATTGCGATTCTCGGGGAAGTATATCAGCGCACTTTCAAAGCTCGCGGCCCTATAGATCCTCGTGACGAAGACGTTCAATCTGGCATTGAGTGCCGAGGGATCTATAGGGGCTGGCGACGGCCCTCTGGGAGAGCCGATCGCTCGCGCGATACCGATTAACCGGTGGCGCGATCGTTAAAGCCAAGCAGCCGTGAGCGTTAACGGTCGCGTGCAGGACCGAGTAATTGGCCAGGTCGCCCTTTTCGAGGCGCACTCGTTACCTCCGCCGCGGGCGCGACGGTTAATTGGGTCAGCGATCGCGCGGCTACTCCTTTGGACGCGGGGGGGAGGCCGGTTCGTTTGCCTCGGCCGTCATTCGAGCGCGGAGTCGCCTTACCCGCGGTGTCGAGTTGCCGGTGCCGAGCCGCAGAGTGGGCAAATAACTGCCGGATCCGGCACTTGGACCGATCGTCGGCAAACTTGGGCGCCGCGGTAAAGAGACTCGACAGCGACTCTTCTGCCAAGTTTGAACTTTTCGGCGCACCCGCTTATTGACGAGTGTCCGCCGCCGTCCGCGGAAGTCACACCCGCGATAAAATGAAGAAACTTGCGAGCGCGGGCCGCTGTAGTTTTGCCGAGGTGACCGGCACTTGAACAAGAGGGGAAAAGTTGCAGCGTGGCATGCTAGGAGAAAGGCGGTTTTATTCGACGCGCCACGGGGATGTTTCGGGGCGAGTACTTGTACGCGGTAAAGCGTTGTGTCATCACTGCGCTGTCTATAACAATATTTTTACTCATTGATTTGAGAATGTGCCTTCGCGTATGGTAATATATCACGGGGCGCGACAGCGCTCAAATGGGAAGGATAAGTACTGCCTTACGTACGTGCTTCCCAGCCGCTGGGATAAATGTGTCTCAATGATATTATGGAGAGCTTTAGATTTCCGTGAGAGATTGACACATTGCGGATGTCGTTATACCATTTTAATTAGAAATGCAAATTCTATTGCGCGGCTTGAACATTTATCAAATTGATATAAATTGCAGCATAAGCAGAAAATGCAAAGCACGACTAAATGACAATATTTATAACAAAACTAGTTTCTCTTAAAATCTTTGCAAAAAATAAAGGTGGAATAAAAAATATATATAATTATTATGATAGGAGGAATTATTATTGAAATTATTATTGAAAATTATTATTAAAATATATTGTTTAAAAAATCGTTTCGTTGTTTCATATCTGACTTGATTATTTATACAAATTTTTCCTTTCTATTCAGGACTGTGCATAGAAGATCAAATTAACATATTAAAAAGGTAAAAAATTTACTTCATAGTTCAAAACAGAAATCTGAAATATTTGATATATTATTTATTTAAGTTGTTTAAAATAACATTTAATATAAAAATTTTTTATTATTCTAATTTTTAATTTTTAATATATTTTTAATAATTCTAAGGATGTTTTAATTTGTCAATAAATTGTTAAACGTTCACTTTGTTCGTAGACAAAAATATTCCATTAAAAATAATTTGTTTCACCGTTCAGATATTTTTTTTAAATAGTATCTTTTGTTTTTTTAGTAATACAAAACATATTTTTATAATTGAATGTCATAGTAAGTAAAAAAATACAATTATAGTGAATAAGAATGTTTTTTTTTAAATTGTTTCAGTATAAAATTAGTATTCTGTGTTATTCTTGTTTTATCGACAATGGAATTATATAAATAATTTAAATATAATATGATATATGAAGTTCGGAAAATTCCCAGTTATTTACGTTACTCAGAGAACAGTACAAATTGGTTTTATATAAATTAGACTATTACTCGGACCTGAGTTTTGATGGAAAAATGTTCTCTCCCAGCAGACGCAAAATTACACGCATTCGTTACGAAACACTTTAGCATTATTCAATATTTTATAAAAAAGATATAGTATTTCTCGTGGTTAAATAACTGCTTGTTATACATATATATATATATCAGTATATGAAAGCCTATTCGTTTCTCCTCTATAACGGATTGATTTCTCGAGTAGACCGGCGCGCCCGCTTCTATATAGATATTGTCCTAAGGTAAAGGCCGTGGTGGAGCTGTGAGAGTCCGGCCCCGATACGTCTTCGTGCAGATCGGAACGAAAGGCACTCGGGCCGGCCTGCAAAGCTTGCCGCTAGTCGCGCATAATACCCCGGCAACGCTCGAATGACGTCGGCGCCGACATTCTATTCCGCGCGCGCGGGCCAATTCAGACTTAATAAAGCGTCAGGCGCAAGCGACGCGGCCGCATTTTTCCACGCCGTCGGCCCGGGAATTCTATGCGCAGGCCGCGCAATGCTCATTTAAAGCTGCCCCCGCCCTGTCGGCGCTTCATCCCTCGCCTTTCACCGGCTCATCCCCCGGCCTCAATTCCCCCGTGCAAGATTCCTTCGCCCGCGACTCGTCGTTTTTTCCCCCGAGATGTGCAACGCGTGTGTTCGGCAGGGGGTTTAAATTAACGGAGGGATGCCGGGCGGCCTATGGTATCTTGAGGATGCGCCTTTCCCCGGCTGCTGAAATCCGATCGGGTCCACGCTTTCGTTCGCCAGATATTCGGCCCTGCCATATATCGGAGTTTGTTTATCGAGTTTAATCATAGCGCGCAGTCTAGTCGCGTTATTAATAGATAAATAAAATTTGGTCCGCCGCGCCCCTATTGAAATTAACGCAAATCAGTTTGATGCCGTGCGCAGATTTAGTTTGTGACTTAGCATTAATGCATCAGCGATGACCTCGCGATAACAAACGTGAATTTGTACCATTCATTTTGTTCAACGGCTGTCGATCGCCCGCGCGCATTCGACATCAATTCATAGACTGCACATGTAGACTGTCATAGGGAAGGGAAACTATATGTGTTCGATTGATTGATGCTATTTCCGCCAGGAAGCGTAAAGTATTAACGCATTATTTTCCAGCTGTGTCCAATACTTCTTCGTACTTACCGAGTGCGCAACAATGCTTGATTTGACAGATCAACTAGCATTCACTCACCTGTAACAAAAATCAAAATGGAACTTTATAATACGCACAGTGTGGCTTGAATCAATATAACTTACGATCTAAAATCTATACAAAAATTCGATAGTTCGTGTCGTTTTAAGCTTTTGATCGACATACTCGTCCGGCCGCCTTGCAATTTTACGTAATCGTGCTCGATCGCACTAGGAGGTCGCTCCTCATCGGCGTCGTCGGGGCAGCCTCGCATTCCGGGCTGGCGGAAGCGCGCGCCTCGGCACGTGGCAACTGCGCCAGGATTCGAAATGTCGAACACGCGGGGAATACCGCTTCATCGGGTGGCGTGCACGTGCCAGCCGCGAGAAACCCGGAATCCTTTAATTTAAGTCCTGGCCTCTTTGCGGGCGTGAGGCTATGCGTATATCGGGTCGGCGGACGACCCGCTTGCACGCAGTTGCGGTTCTTTAGCGCGGAATATGGTGCGCGACTGCCTTATATAACTCGGGAGTATGTGTATGTATCGAGATCTGGAGGCGCCGACCGAGTCGCTCGGGTAAAGCGAAGAATTTTTTGAGACTGCCCGGTAGAAATTCTTCCGGGGAACGTATGACGGTTCGTTTTAAATGCACGGTGAAACGCAGTCGGGGCTACACGGGGTTAACCAATGTTGTTATGCAGATAACATTTGATTTATAGTTATGAGAATTCAAGCCTTTCCGATAGCGAGTTCTTGTTTGCATTTTTTGCAATGTTAAACCGAATGTTTATTTGAGTCCTATATATACAAATTAACTGCTATAGGTATAAACAATGAGGTACGCATTTGTGCACATCATTAATTTAATATTGTTTACTCCAAAAGGTTGCTGTTAGCTTAACAGCCTATATACATCAAACAAGGGTAACCATTACAGTCTATCCGAAACAATAGTCGGTTGATATATTAATCTCCTAATCGCGGAGTTAATATTCGGAAGACGAATTATATAAGTAATGCAGCGAGGTATTGGGGGAAAAAGAAGATAGCAAGGGAAGAAATTCCTGAAGTTTCATGAAAGGAAAAAAACGGGGGGGGAGCGGGCCAGAGCTTCGTGGAAAGACGGCACGGGGGAAAAGAATGAAAGGGTAGGAAAAAGAAGGAGGCTGCAGGCGCTCGGGCGCCACGAGAGCGAGACCAGGGGGGCGGGGGGTAAGATTCCTCCGCCGTTCCTCGCGCGGGAAAGGTGGTACGAAGGCACGGAAAGAAATGGCGAGCCACGGAAATAATAGTGGAAAGGAGATATACCCCGCGGCGCCGGT
Organism: Sycophaga agraensis; assembly: GCA_018906755.1. NCBI lineage: Eukaryota > Metazoa > Arthropoda > Insecta > Hymenoptera > Pteromalidae > Sycophaga > Sycophaga agraensis. The sequence goes on along the minus strand of JACCIE010000086.1, from coordinate 374,786 downwards.
GCGACCCCTCCCGCCCGCAAGTGATAATGGCGTTATCGACATTTCAGCGAGGCCCGGATTAATCTGCGGGACTCTTTTGTTGCCCGCGGCTGAATATATTCTCGGGGGTGTGCCATCGCGGCGCCCGATGCGCTGGCAATGGTCTTTAAAGGCCCGCCGCGAGCAGACAGCGCGCGGGTCCGAAAAAAATCCCGCGTCAGCGCGATATATATATTCCTCTACGGCCGGGTGTCTGTTGGCCCGCAGTGCGCCCACTTCCGGGGCCGCCTCGTAGCTTTTAACGAGACGGTCCGGCGTCGCGGATGCTGGCCGTAAAGCGCCGCGACTGCTCGGCCACTCCCACCAAGCGACTGCATTTTCGCCCTTGGAAGACACTGCAGTACTTCGCAGCTGTGCAGGGAGACACGGAACTGCGTTGGCTGTTTGATTACGTACGCCCGCGGTTTTGGTTTATTCGAACAGGCCGCTCGGTACTTTTGTTGCCTAACGCAATGTTTGGTTATGCGTGGATTTTCGAAGCCGATTGACGGCCGGTGAATAGCGGATGATGCGGCTGCCCTTTGATGTTCTGTATCCGGAGTTGTTCAAAGAGGAAATAGGCTGTATTGCCAGGAGCATTTTTTTTCCATTTACTGGTATAATCTCGGATAATGCCTTTCCTCGTCGACCTTTTGCGGAAGACCACTGTGGAAATTTAGATTCAGTCAGGCAATGAGCGCCAGCTGATACGCCAAGTTTGAATTTAACGAATTTAAAGAATCATACCGTTTACTCGAGATAAGAAATTTTAGTCTTACGTCGTACTACTTGAAGTATATTATACAAACGCGCATGAGTACTTTTGAATTATATCGTCTTTAAATTGCGATATGACGAGGAAATTTGGTGGACCAGTTAAACTTTAGGATAGTATATTACGTGAGAAATCTCTCTTCGTTCTAGATTAGCCCAAATTATCTCAAAATTATATATATAACGCTATGTATAATAATTTATTTACATAAATTTAGGCAGTTAAGTGTCCTTTCATTTTGTACGTGTCATCAATGTTACAACTATGGCATCGAAGCTGAGATTAGTTGGTATAATCAATGCATTAATTTTAAATATTACTGTTGCAATACGGATATATTACAAGTCAATACAGTTTCCGATCAGTTTGACATGTTCAAAGGGCTTCGAGTATCAATTAATCTCTTAGAATCCGAAATAACAATGTCCATTATCTCCACATCGAAAACAGACTTTATTGTTGCTAAATCGTAACATCGAATGCTCTCAATTTTCCAACTCCGTCAAAGTCTTTGAAATCCCTACATACCATATTGCGGGCTACGCGGGCGATTCGCATTCTCTCGTTGGTTCCTTTTCGACTCGACGATTTCCTTCTCGTACAAGGCATCGAGACTGTTCTTAAATTTTTCATAAAATAACTCGGGATTTCACGAAGAAAGGGTGTCTCCTTCGCTCTCTCCGACGTACGTCAACAATATACCTGCATAGACTTACGAGGCGCTCCGGATTCCCAAGATGCTCAACCTATTTTCGCGTCCGTCCGATTGCGAGATGTTCATTCGCGTCCTAACTGCTAGGGCGCACGATGAAATCACAGATCTACGTGGCCGGATAGCGAGGGCGTGTTCCGGACGCGAAGCACCGGCAGTCCGCGCCGGTTTAACCAGTTACCCCCGCTGATCGAGCGGGGTGCACTCCGGCTAGTCTCGGTGAATTCAGTTCGATTTTCCGATGGTTTTCGAAACGTGGAAATACCTGGTCTCCCTTATAAAATATAATCGAGTTCGAAAAGGAAACCATCGTTTTATCGTCAGTTATTATTTCAGAGAATTGGAACAAATGTTATACTCCCCGGGTAAGAAACGTCAAATCTACAGAGAAGCAACCATTTGTGATACAAACCCTTGGAACGAGTAAGTATTTTATTGTAATAAAATGCGAAAGAGAATTCAGTAACAGTAAAGTGTTGCCAGCGGATAAAATATGCAAAAGAAGTGCACTGGCATTTACGGTTATTTTCCTCAAACGACCTTTCGACCATTACTTTTTCTTCGCCTTTTATTGCATGCCATCTATCTAAGGAACTCTTTAAAAGAGAACTTTACTGCATTAAAAAGAGAAGGGAAGCATTAAATATTTGTAGATAAGAAAAAAGCAGAAAATTTGTGACGTTACCTCTCTATAGAATAATTGAACAAAAGTCCCTAACAATTACTTTTCTTTGTATCAAATTCATAAGTAGCATTATCTCGGTTGGGTAAAATGAAGGAGCAAATAAATTTGCAACAAGAATTTCTTTTTAAAAGTTCTCAATTTTTTTGTATTATCCCGCATATCTAATTAATAACAAAGTATGAAACATGACATCATAATTAAATTCATAATAAATGTAAAACAATTTTATTTATAATATTCGATCGTTGATATTTATAGTTTACAACATTTTTAACAAATTGTATAGTTCATAATATTTTGCCTCATCAGGAGACTGCATGTTGCCCAGATATTGTTTCGCAAAATTAAATCCATTCTCTCATTTATATAATACAAACTTCTATATATAAACTAAGTTTTCCCGTCTACTTTGTTCATCTATGCTGTTATTCTTTTGATCTCCTTTATTTCAATGCACTATGCATTTGAAGTACCACTTTCCTCGCGTTTTTTGCCCAACACTTGCTCCAGTTGCATTTCTCCGTGCTCTTTCTTTGCATGTCTTATAAGAATGCATTTTAACCATGTTTTAAGTATGTATTCTTTCCCGCACCGAATACGAAAATAGACCGCGAAAGAAAAACTTTTTAATTAAATTTTTTTCACACATTGAGAATTCGATCGTCAGAATTAGACGCTTCAAACTTAGTTTGGAAATAAGATCGGTCGGATGGTATAAATATCGAGCCGCAAGTTACATTGGCACACGCAAGCATCTACTTTCAAGATGTTATTCAGTGGAGCAACTTACACGCGGGAAACAGTGCTCGCATCGAATGAAACACAAAGATTGACAGGCAAGAATTAAAGAGCCACATTTATGCATGCCATTTGGTCGACATAAACCCACTTAATTCCAAAGAGGTTGGGCAAACATTTGCCCTGTCTTTCCCGTCGGCGCACAAGATACGGCAAAATAAAGCTGGGACGGGCAAAAAAAAAATAACTGCCGCGCGACGTTCCCCGGACGAGCTTCAGCGCTTCACTCTTTCTCGTTGAATCTTGGCCGAGATCCCTCGGATAGCGGCGAATCCATTTGTCATAGTCGCGCGCGATTACGAGACTTGGAAAAAGTACCAATTACAGAGGATGCGAGTTACGCGTCTAGTGAATGCGACGAATAGCCGGAGCTTGCGTGGATTGCGCCTCGCGTGGGTCTGATATATACTAAGCGTTAAATCGTACATTTCCATAAACAGAAATGGGAGGATGGTCAAGACGCTAGGCGAAATATTAATTTATGTCTTATGGTGGAGGTTCGAGTAATTCTGCGTCTCTCTTCATACGATTATTATTAAAGCATACGTAGTATATACGCCGTTGTCGGTTTTAGGGTTCACGTATTGCTATCACGTAGCGGCCATATTTTTGTCACCCGATATCTGCAGGGGTCTGAGTTTATCACTAAATTGCAGGTAACACAGTTTCACTTGCTCGCCCTTCCTTGGCCAGTCCATCTCTTTCATATCCCCATAATTAAGCGCGCACTGCAATCAGGTCACGGCACGTGAGATTATCTAATTATTGCGACGGCTTGAATTACAACGATATATACGACTCATTGTAGGATATAAATGAAGATATATACAGAGAGTAACATTTGGTTAGATTGCAGCGTATTAAGTTTAATTTCAGAAATATAATTACAAGAAGTAATTCTACTGGTACAATAGAAATTTATTGAATAGAAAAAGCAGTAATAGCAACGAATGCAATTTTATTTAATTGACGATTTTTTTGAGACATTATAACAGTTATCTACGATACCGACAGACGATCTTTATTTACAGCACACGATACATTCTTCCAAGGGTATATAAGATATACACTGGAAAACTATTGCGTCCTTTACATATGTTATATTTCAATAGAAAATATTATTGGATAACCAAGCAAACACTTTATATCAATTTACTACATTGAAATAATTTTTCAAAAACAATTTAATTTAAATAATTCTTTTTAAACATAGTTTCTACCGCGAATATTAAATATACACTCGTGCAGAGGAGATAAATCTTTTCGAAATTAATCAGAAGATAACAAAGTGTAAAAAGTTAGAAGGATCCGAATGCAGAAAAAAGGGAAAGGCAAAAACAGCGCCATTAGCGAAGTGCCGCCATAGAAACGCACATTATACATGTGCAGAGGAGCGAGCGAATCGAAGGATTCGACGACGAATCGGGAAGCCGGCTACGATAGCCTTCGCTCGAGCAGCTAAGCTTCCACGCGGCCCCGGGATTTTTTAACGGCAACGAGCGCCCAAGCCCGCATCCGGGCACAGTTAGCGGACTGATCCGGCGGACAATGCGGGCGCTGGCCCGCTTGCGGAATGAAAGGCCCGCGCGCGCGGGAATTCCTCCGAGTCGATCCTTTACATCAGCGGGGGCGCGGAATGCGACTCGCGCCCGTTTTTACCCTCCCCCGCGGCCCTCATTGTGGAGGGTTTTGCGCACATCCGGCGCCGGCGGATCGGCCGGCTTTGTGCCCGACATCATCATCAGCCGCGTTTCGAGATCGGCGGAATGACGGCGGCTGCGTTCGGCGGGAACAATGAGCGCCGCATCGTTGGGCCCGTCGCTCTTTCCCCAAGTGCGCGGACTCGCCGCGAGGGAGAATCTAGCTGGCTTGGGCGTTCACGGTACAGCGTGGCACTGCCGGTAAACAGGTGCTCCCGCATTGTTCCTTGGGGGATCGCATGTGAAAACGCATCGGTGTTTTTCGCTGGGGGAGGCTGGGCTGAGCGAGGGAGCTGGTTACGCGACTGCTGATTGGTTGGCTGGACCAATATAATACGTGGGATAACGCGTCTCGATGGCGAAAATTAATAGGGCGCTGTAACGAATAGTTACCGCAGTTCGGGCTACAGCTGTGAGATCTGCATGCGCAGCAGATTTTAAATATCGATACATGTATGGCTTTTGATGAGTACGAGGCTCCACTGGATTTCGTTCGAGAGATATGCTTTTATAAGCATTCAATTAAAATTTTAATAATACCGCTGGCGTAACAAAGGATTTTACGAATAAGTTTAAAAGATCAGAACAAAGCAACTATATTTTCATATTTGCTTGTATATGGGTTATTTCAATGGGTGCGATTGTTATCGAAATTTCAGGATGACATACTGTCGAGATATAACGCCGAAGAAGCGGTGGCTGGAAAATCGAGGAGATTCCCAGGGAATATGTTGGCGATATTTCATGGGTGCACTTTTCTAAAGAGCTTTAATATCACGGAAGGCTCATCGGCCGTTGCCAACAGGGCCACGTAATCTCTGGCAGATTACGACTTTTGGAAGCGCCTCGGGAGACAGGGGCGCCATACACTTTTCGAACAAAGTCTGAAAACACAGGCGGCGGGAAGGAGAGCCTCCTCCCTGCGCCCGGGCCTCCACGTCTGCAGCTGGCCGACAAGGCAAACAACCCAACTGCCCTGTCAACTCGGGCGCCCTAACAAGTCCCCGCGCGGCCTCGGCCGCCCTGCACACGGGTGCTCCAAGACGCGGGGCGGCTTGGCCGCGATCGAGCCACGCGCCCTCGCGGAATTTAATTAAATAACGGGCCGGCGGATGCGCTCTTTCGAAGCGCGCCGTGGATGCCGGCTGCGGAATGGCCGGGCGACCCGCGGCCAACGAGCCGGACGCAGTTGGATTCCGCGGCATTTCAAAGTGACGCGCACGCATGCCTGCACCGGTATTTATTGTTTATTCGCGCGGCCCGGCCCCGGGGATTAAGGCATTAGCGAGCTGCGGTGCCCCCGCATGCCGAGCCTCCCGCGCTATTTCGCCCCTGCGCCAGCGCCTCTTCCTCTGGCGTTTTTCTTAGCGAGTGCAGGCCAAGCTACCCAGGTGGCGCGAGCTCCGTTTCTGCTTACAATCCCATGGCTTGGTTCGGAAACCCAACGGCGGTAAAGCTTATGGGAATTCCAATTTATTATCCCAGCTATTTTTTTTCTTGGCTTAGGGAGCATTTTTCGTTTCATATTACTCCAATTTTTCGATATAAGTCATGCATGCATTATATGATCACTTTTTAATAGACTGACTTATCTACTCAGTTAAGATGAATTTTTTACTCGGAAGCGTTCTGGCAAACCTTTTTATCGAATAAAACAAAATCGTACAATTTTTTACGTGCACTTGTTTCCCGTTCTTATTTTATGTACCATTAAAATTGGTGCGTTCATATAATGCTAACTAAGCAAACGTTTCCATAACCATGATACTATAAAATGTTCTATAAAGAAACGATTGATTAATTTTTTTCGGTATTTTTGCCTTTAAGGTATAAACGATGCATTAATTCAAATGACCGCGATGAAATGTTTATTCCGTGTGACAAAGCAAATTTCAAAGCTTTCACCTAGACTAAAAATTCCAAGCTGTTGCTCGTAAATGTTTAAACGACTCAAAAGGACCGCTCGTATGATGGACAAAAAAAAAGAGGGGCGGTATAGTCGACCACGTATGCCGCGTGCGCGTAATCGTATCAATTGCCGCTTCGCGTCCCCCGGTTGCTCTGTTCACAGCCACGCATGAGCATTCTTTATTGCCGTCAAAACCGAACCATCTATATCTTCTATCGTAGTTTTGGGGCTTGTGAAATCTTCCCATGGATAGTTTTCTTTATGGACAAAAGAAATTTAATTCGTTAATTGAAAGCTACGTGCAATTGGAAATCTATCGTATACACTGGCAGAAAAGTGACAGTGATATTTACCGTCCTTATTAAAAAATCTTCAAGGAATAATCAAATAAAAAATATTATCAAAATTTCTATTCTAAAAAATTGTTTAATTTAATATAATAATTTTGAATTAAAAATGACAATTTCTATTTCAATAATTTTTTCGGCTTAACGAGTCTCCGATCATTTTATCTGAGTAATATGATCATTGGAATGGACGTATTATGTCTTAAATATCTTTTAATGTAGGCTTCAGCACATGCTTTGGTGTGCAGTAAAAAACGGTTCTGAGCTGCACTCTATCCCGCCCCAACTTACATGCATCGAGCGCCCCTCCCCCTTCGAACCCCCTCATGTGCCTTCGGAGGGCTCGAAGCCGCGGTTACAGTTCCCAGAAAGGAGCCCCTCATCCTCGCGACCTTTGTTTCGCGGAAAAAACTTCGACCCTTTTAAAATGTAAATTAAATAAGTACTTTTTTAAAAATATTAAATACACAAGTTATACTGGGGAGATTGGCCGACCTCGCTGAAAACTGCCACACGGCTCCTATACACCGACTCCATGACCCACGAGACTTGCAAGCAAACTCCCCAGGAGTCAACGCGCGGTTTCGCTTCAGCACAATGGCCTCTGCAAAATACGTTGGACCGCGTGAATGCAGATCCCGTCGGGTTATGCTCAAATTAGCAAGCGCGAGTCGCTTTATTTACATTTTGGACTGTAGCAGCCTTGAGCTCGGCCGCTCGGTCTATACGTGGCCTCATCCCCTACCGCTGCGCCTACGTGGCTTCGACGGACGCAAGCACTCCGACATACTGAATTTTAAATTTTCAAAGATCTCTATTAAAATGACTTACTTACTACAGTTTGTGGAATATATAAAAATTAGAGAAAAATTAAATTATATGTTACACAGTATTACGCACGCTTATTATGTTTGCAACAGTCGTAATAATTGCTACAATATTCTTCTCAATGTAGAAATTAAATCGAACTTCTTCAAACCGGGCTTCGTATAATATCAACAAAATTTGGGTGTCAGTCTCTACATATGTTATAGCGAATATACATATACAAATTAATTCTACAGTATGCAACTCCAAGTTTAATTCTATTCCAAATTTTAGAATTTTTAATTATAAAGATATTAAAAATATCTTTTGGGTTATTTACCTAGTTTTCGGAACAAATGAAAAAGAGTGGCACGCACTTGGGGCTTTTTATTTTATTCGTAATATACCAATGACTCGATTAAATCAGCTTTTTGATAGAAGTGTTAATGAGATTGGAGAAAATGTAATAAAAGCAAAAACTATTTTTAGTTTAAAATAGCATTTTTCAAAAACATTGTTAAACTTATAATATAAAGAGTTGTATTATAAATTAAAAATAAATTAAATGACTAAACTTAACTTTGTTTTAATTTTTTTATTAAAAACTAATTTATTTGATAAAATGCAAGTATAAATTGATGTTTTATCAGAGCAATGTTCAATTTTACTCTACACTGTATAAAATATTATTTTGTTCAAAAGAATGAAAAATTGGCTTACTTTTAAAATCATTTCTGTTTAATTACCTGTATCACTTTCGCTATCACTCAAAAGTAATTACCCCATGCATATATTTCGCGCAACCTAAAGAGTCGAGTTCCTATACTTAGCCATAGAAATTTATTTCATGTTTCATCAACCCGACAAATTTAAAAGTAAACAAATTTAAAAATAAAATTCGCTCCTGTTACGTACAAGTATATTTTCGAGTGCAAAGGGATTTAATTGCTCCACCGCTATACGAGTACAAATAAAACAAAAGACTATATAGTTGTATGTTCATCAATCACGTTAATTGAAAAAGTAATAAAAAAAATTGCCCCAATTTAATCACTTCATAAAACATAATGACTTTTTCAATAATCGGCACTCGTTCGCGTTCTCGCCACAAGTCAAACAAAATAGATTCCAGGCAAGACAATTATTGCGTCCGTGTACAGGCTGCCAAAGAGCCGAGCTTGTACATGATCACCGAAGGCAAAAACAATCCGGCAGCCTGCTTGAATTAGCCCATTATCCTCGCGGGGAGCCTGCGCTCGAAAGGGGCGCCGCCGAGCGGTGAATCGAGCCTCGGGTCGAGGGTCGCGGCCAAGTCACAATGAGCCCTCGCGCTGCAAATCAGGCTCATTGATTCCCGGGGCGAAAGGGGGCGTAGGCGTAGTCGAGCCTCAAAGTCATTAATAGGCCGCCGCGAACTAGCAGCCGCGCCCCGGACAATCCGCCCGGATTGTCGCCCATTCTCCCCCCGCGAATCTAATCAGCCGCTTTTAAACAGCTCCCTGCGTGCAGTTGCCATTTGTAAGGCACGCGATCTTCCTGGTTGACTCCGCATCGATCCCCGACTATTGCACGCTGTTTTCGAGAGCTTATACTGCCTGCCTTGTTAACCAATCGGGGGCCATTGCGAGTTCAGTGAATTAATCGAAGAAAGCGTTTAAAGCGTCGTTTGTTATCTCTGTACGAAAGGTGTATATTGTGCGTGTTGTTACAGCGAAAGGTTGAATTTCTTATTACGGAAGTGAACACCTTTTATCCAGTGCAGCGCTCATTGTTTTTATAGGATTTGTGCTTAATTGGATGAACGCCGGCCCTCGCGAAGATGCTGTAAGAGAGCTTTTAATCGTTGTTCATTACTTAAGTAGAAGATCGCTGTTAATTATTTAAGCAGGAAACTTTCATGATTCTCCTCGGCCGCTATTATAAGGAGCTTTAATTAAACAGCATTGCTCAACCAAATGCAGCTTATTATACAGCCGCAATTAAAAAATTTAATAAGCTTAGTCGACGTTACGTTATAATACTCGCGTATGATAATGTGCTAAGGATATAGGAGTATTAATAAGCGTTCTACTACGCGCATCCTGGCACGCAGGCAATCAACGCCCGGATCCGCAGCTCCCGGTCTTATTAAAAATAACGCGGAGTACATACACGTATCGCTTTCACCCGACAAACTATAAATCTCATTGCGCCGATTTGAAGCGATCGACGTTTGGATCGCTTGCGACCGATCACAGACCGTCCACCGCTTAATCCCCGGGCACACTAATAGAAAAGTACGGCCGAGCACCGGCGATAAATACGTCAAGTGGCATAAATGCGCAGGCTGCAATTAGACCGGGGCTCGACTGCGATGCCTCATCCCGTCCGACAAGCTGGCGGATTAACGCGTTACAGCGACGCTTAGCCGGCCGCACTCGGAATTAGCATGAATCGCTCGCTCGCGCGTGACAAAAACGCGGGATTTGTCGAGGGCCGCTTAGCGCGATAAATTCATCGGCGCGCACCCCGGCGAAACAGTATTTGTGAACGCGGGCCGCGAAATAACTCCCCGCGGCGCCGCGGCCGCGCTGCATAATTAAGTGGCGCAATTGTCCATCCGACCCCCGGGATCCACGCGTGCAACCCGGCCGCCCCGCGCGCGCCCTGCAATATCGATGAATAATCCAGGTCGTAGTGTGCGCGTGCGCGAATGCTACGGTAATTTGCGAGCTTGATGGAATTACACGGCGACGCCGGCGAGGAAACGAACGCCCAGGAGCCATGTAGACGCGGGTAGAATTCAAGGCGCCGTTAATTGCTAATGAGAGGGCCGCGGGGTTTTGTAACTAACTGTACAGCAGTGACTGTAACCGCGCTGAATACGAAAAAAGTCTTTCAAATCTCTTAAGTGCATGTGTACAGTAGCATTTTGCAGCTTTACAGTTGCAGCGAGAATTAACTTGGTTGTATAAAAGTAGTTAAGTCAAACTGAGAATAGAAACGAGCGTCAATTTATCAATTGTAGTTGCACGAGTATAGTTTCAAATCATGAGATGCGTATTTAGAAAATTTGTATGGTTTCAACATCTCTAAGGCTTTTAGAGAATTATAATGCATGATGAGATCATTTACTATGCGGAATATATCATTCAACGTACCAATAGACCTCTTACTGCTTTAATTTCTATACATTTGAATATCCATATCTTCTAATAGTATACGGTTATACGTTTGTTAACTAATATAAATTTAAACCAAATTTTGGTTACTTTATAACTATAATTTATGATTTTAATTGGTTTAGGTTCCTACTAAAAACAATTTTTTGACATAAAACGATGTATATATCTTTATTAATTTATTTATAACAAAACGGTATAATCTGAATATTTCGATTGGTATATGTAGGATTTTCATCCTACGTTCGAGAGTCCAATTGAACCTAAAACTGCTGTAGTATTGAGAATTATTTTAAATAATACGCTAATAGCGTTCCCCACAATATAAGTAGTTCACCCCTACATTTTATACAATTACGTATACCCTAGAATTTATTCGCTTTCGTCCGTAAAAGAGCCACATTCTGTGTTCTATAATTATGAGAAAAATATATTTATAATTTATTTAATAGATATTTATTTCTATAAGTGTACTCGGCCGGCGAAAAAAATTATTTGTATTATATGTACAATTAGTGTTTAATGCCTAGTTAATATCTGCTCTTGACTAATTAAGTTACGGTGTATAATGTATTGACCGACGATGCAGCGTTCCTATAATTACACAATGTAGTCTTGGCCACAACATGCAATGCTCCGCTAATTAATATCAGATTTGAGGGCAGATCACGCGATCGCCGATATATTCCAATTCCCGTATAACAAACACGGAAAAACTCAAAGTGTTACACAAAACGTAAGTCACAAGCATATATAAAATTCTTAACTATCCTGCAAATGTAGCCGAAAGAAGAATAATTCAGGATAAAAAAGCTTGCGATGAACAATGGGATCGCCGACCCGGTCGCCGCGAGCCGTCGCATCATCTTGGGAACGCCTCGAGTTTCGAGACGCGGCGGAAGAATGGCTGCGGGCCCGAGGCCCTTAAGTATTCTATCGGAAAATTACCATACGGGATAAAATGAAGCCGTCGCGGAGGTGCGAGTGCCGCTGAGCAGCGGCGAGGAATGCAGGGATGCGATGTGCGGCGGTCGTCTTGCGAGATCGCGTGCTTCGCCTGCATAGCGCGCTCCGCGACGTTACGCGGGAATGTTCGGAAACGATTTCAATATGGCCCCGCGCCGCGCGGGAATGTCACGTGCCGCCCTAACCCCGTCTGCAAATGACGTATCCGCCTCATCTTTTCTAAGGCAATTAACTGCTGGCGCCTTCGCCCGCGAAAGATTTCGCGAAGCAATGCAACGAGAGGTCGAAAAGGACGATTTTTAGTGGATTTGGAATTTCTCCAGCAGCTCTTGACTCATCAAAAATGCATCCAGTCAGGGACGTGCTTCAGAGGATCGATTCATATTTTGGTAAATATAGATGTCCTATAAAGGTTTCTACATCTTTTATATATCGATACAAATACACCATTGTCCGTGCAAGTACGTTTGATAAATTTGGGATCAACTCGGAAACTCTGTATTATCTATTTGAAATGAATTGGAATAGAAAGAAGTGAACAGTTGATGATATGAATTCAAATTCTATGCTTTACCCGACTTGACATATGCGTCGTGTTGCATGTATCTGCTTCTCTGTTTGAAGAATACAATACAATGCTCGAAATGCGTAGCTATTTCTCTTAGATAATTATTGCGTGATCAATGTATGAATACATTGCACATTTTGTTAAATTTAATTATTTCTTTGATATAGTATAAAGTAATCTTAATTAAACATTCTATTTTTAACCAATTTTCTTCATGGATATATTGTATGATACACAAATTGCACAATTTAATCATTTAAATTTTATAAATTAATTTATTTCAAAATATAAATTCTCGAATAAAATTTATTTCGGGATTACAATTGCGTTTGTACAAGAAACACAATTTTTAGTACATTAATAATATTTGTTATGACGTACAAAATAAGTATGTTAAAATTTTGTTGAGTACAACGTAAAAATAGCACATTCAATTTTATTTACGATATAAAAAATAATAATAACTGATATAAAAATAAGAAGCTTTTTTCATAAAGTAATACCATGATAACTTGGTAGAGATGTAACCGAACAAGTACATACAATACACTGCATTGAATATTCGCACAGCTAAACTTAGTAGTACAAGTCTTGTAGTTTCAAAGGCATCTCAGCAGATTGCGTAATAATTAAGGATCTCTGTGTCTCGTTATTGTGTAAATGCAAATCATAATTATGTACTATAATTGTATAACGAGAATATAATGCCGTGAAACAATATCTACGTAATACGATCAATTTAAGATAAATTCTTAACGACTAACTAACGATAAATTGCATTGAATATTAACAGGTAAATTTCTTTATTTTATATATTTTAATGGTTTTCAACGTATAGAATATTGGCTGGTTTGAAAATCTTATTAACGTGTATTAAAATTATACTGTAAAACATTACAATTAAATAATTATTTAAATTTAGCCATATTCAACCTACCCCATACATGTAAAAATATTTGCAATAAAACATCAAAATTACTTGGTTATTAAAAAATGCTACAAGAGAGCAAGTAGGGTTATTTCATAATTAGTTAAACTTTCTATTGGTATTGTTTCATTACATTTGTTTCATCTGGAATTTGACCCACCTCAAAGATAGTATACTTGCGGCGTGCACCTGGGGTATCCCTGTCGGTTGACACCGCAATAGATTTATGTGGGTCGAGCTTTGACAGGTCGCTAGTGAGCATTTGGAGACAAACAGGGAGGATACTGAATGTGTCAAGCTCAAAGAGAATGAGCACAAAGCGAATAATAGATATATAGTAATTTATATCTCATCTTATACAACGTCTTAGGCGAAATATAAATTAATAAAAATAAGCCAAGAGAAGCGATTGAAATTCATATACAATCCTGAAATTCAATCAGGATATTCTGAATTATGATTTAGTTCAATCTGAAGGAGAACAAATATTTACTTAAGTTTTGATCAATGTTGTCATTAGTGCTCTCAAGTTAGTATTTATTTAAAGGAGACCTGCAGTAGTGAAGTACTATTGTTTTGGTAATTATTGTGCAATCAATACGATTGTTTTGACAAACCAGCTAAATAGTACTGAAACAATATATCATTAATTCATATTCATTTAGATTGAAAGAGAACTTTGGATTTGGGTTAACAGTTAATCATAAAATGTTAGATCTATTACGAGCGTTATATACATTTTGTTGAATATTGGAAACATTTGAGTACTTGCAAGTTTAGATAAATAGCCACTATCGAGACAAATGCAAATACTAACGTTTGAACTTCTAACAGATACTTCAATTCCATTCTTAACCGTATCCAATCAATTCGAAAGCAACATTGGAGATCGTAATTAAACTTCTGCGATAGATTTAAATGCCGGCACAGAAAAGCCGCGCTTCAAAGCACACGACAAATAAACGCGCTCGATATATTGATTAAACGAGGAAGCGAGGAGCCCGAGTTTTTGGGATTGCAATTCTGCTTTCTCTCGTCGCGTCAACAGCTCGTAGCAAAATTACAAGGGGCGGGAGTGTATCGATTTTGGTCAAAAAGCGACCAGAAGCGGAAATAGTCGAGGGCGGCAAGTCGCGTCGCCCAGCGCCAGTGCGCGCACAATATCAAATTAAGCGCCGATGTTTCCGGGACTCTCCGCGGCGCGTAACCAACTCGCCAAAAGTGCCAAAATGAGTTAATTCCGGCTCGATGATCAAGTGCGCACCACTTGCGCCCGTTCCGATCCTCGAGCTTTTATTTGCATCGCCATTTTCCCAAAGGCGGATTATCGAGTCGCTAAAGCTCCCTATTATGGACCAAAAATGGCTAATTACGAAAGCGCTCTGCTTATATTCTTATGTGAGGTTTATCATTGGACTGTACCTCATTTGCATTAACCCGAAATGAGTTTAAAATTACAGAAACATAACAGGGATTGAGCTGATTCTGATAAAATAAGCTGGTTAATTTGCAGGGGATGAAAGAATATTTTACTAAATCCAGTTTATAATGATTGCACAAACTATAATTTTTTTTAGGACAAATTTATGTTCAGCATTTTCACAATTATAGAGTCAACCTTTATTTTATAATCGAGGAATTAGCGGGAAATCTGTTTCAATAATCAATCGTAGTCGATCCGATAATTATCGCTTAGCTGCCTCTCTTTTTAAAGTAAATATGGTTAATGATTCCTAATAAGCATATAGCGATAATAATCAAAACCTGAACTACATATTTTTCCATTTCCACTTTTTAATAATCAAAGAAAAGTATTTATAAAAGAAATTTCAAGAGTAAATTTCAATAACATGTATGAGACTCCTACTTTTTGACGTCAAGCATTTGTTAAATATATTAGAGTGTGCGGCCTGCAAATCTAATGGATCATGATAACATGTAATATAATGTAACTTTATATTTTCGTTAAATAATTTTGGATAACCTTTCATGAAAGAAATTATGTAGCATATAACGTGCTTAATACATGAAAGTTAATGCAGGCAAATGAAATTGTTATTAGTAATCTTCTTTGATATACCTTAAAAGTATTTATTAGCCTAAAATCAAGAAACAGTAAAATAATACTAAATAATCATAATATTCGATTTATCTTACAACTATTTAATATAAATAGTAATTGTTTATTTATTTATTATTATGTCCTGCTATATTCGTATACGTAGAATGATAAAATAAAATTTTAAATACAATAAACCGAGAAACGTATAAACTAGTTTGTATCATTTTGCAGTCTGTATTAATTCCAGCGGAACGTATCGATAATTTGCATTAGCCGTCGCTTTAATTTTCGTAACGAGTTCAGTCCAAATAGAATTTTACCAAAATGTTCGAGGAGTACGAATAGCGAGAGACATGCGTATCTTGTGAATTCCAATTCTAGTGGTGAAGTAATTTTAGGCAGTTATATTTTTATCCACCTATATTTTTACTAATTTCAACTTTCTTTCTTTTCTGCCACTTTCGTTATTATATTTATCCTGATTTTCATGGCGTTTAAGTCCCCGAATTAATAAAATATCGCTTGTGGATCTTAATTTTTCATTTACAATGGCCTACCAATTATAAGAATCGCTGCAAATGACGTCTGCAGGAGCTCAAGACTATCTTTGCGACAGACCTGCAAGACTGAACGAGATCGTATACCTGCCTCCTGTATGTTCATCAGACGGGCATCGACTCAGTTTGAAGCTAGCACGATTTCGCATGTCTACACGAGTGCGCGTATGCACAGGTATGTCAATATGATCAAACGGAGCGAATCTGCATGTGTTCATAGGACATGTTTGTTTTCAAGAAATATAAAATTTATATTTATCCTGTGACAATATCATGTTTTTATTAAATATGATTTCCATAATATTTATAGATTTCCATATTGGGTATAACTTATGTATGCTTGAATTATGAAATTTTCATTCTACGTTCGTGAAATTAACTTAATTAAAAATACAATGTTCCTATAACTAATTTGACATTGAATTGCATATTATTAACAATATTTACTATTCATTAGGGATCAATTGTTTCTTTTCATAAAATATTTTACAACAGTATTCATTAAAAGCATTAATTACAAAATTTAATTTATGAATTCTTAGATTATTATAAATAGGCCAGCAAACGAAAAATACAGTAGTAATAACTTAATATGTTTGACCAAACTCTATATGTAACTACTGAGCCAATTTTTATTTTAAGTAAAGAATTAAATTTTATTACAACACCCTTTTTCTAATAAAATATAATTTTTTAAATGTATTACTTTATGTATAATGTAAGGAGTAAACAGAATAACGAGAGAGTCAAAGTAATTGCAGTGTGCAAGATATATGTAGTGTGTAGTAATGCAATAGTCGATAGTTGTATAATCTACCACCTTCGACTTTAAAATGACAACTACGTGTACAAATCCTTGGGGAGCTTTCATTGACGGCTGCCAATGACAATCAAACTACAGTTTCAAGCTACGATGGTCTCCATTGTCTTCTTCCGTTTTCCGAGTTACCTGCGTTTCTCGTTCTATTGAGATACGCCGTAGAAGAGAAAAGGGACATATAAATAGAAATTGATACACTTAATATAATGCAGGCTTTGATTGGATTGTGCCTTTTAAAGAAATAGTTTTGTTATCCCTCGAATTCATTGTCGATTTCAATTCACACTTTGAAATTTCATTTAGTTGATATAGTTGACGAGCTGGAAAATCCATTTACTGTGTACATTTGAATTTATTAAAAGCATTCGAGACGGAAGAGAATACATTTATTATATACCACTTTGCGTGATTCAGCCATTTCTTTACTGGGAATTATCCACTGTCATGAAAGAAATTAATCTTGAAACGTTGAAAATTTTGATTAATTGATCAAAGCGGATGATGTGCTTTACAGAAGCATTCCTGTCTAAAGATTTCCATTTAATAGATGAAGATCAAAATATTAATCTTTTAATTTAAATTATTAAATTAACTATTACTAATTGACAAAAATATTATATTTCCATAGTGATGAGTTAAATCATATACTATAGTGTTGTGAACATGCGCTTCGTTCATATGATATATAAATAGAAAGTTGGTGTAAATTGCTTGTCAGTTTGTTTTAAGTAGCTTAAAATTTGCATAATACAGTTTAGCCAGTGGATATTGTAATGAAATTCAACGGTTATATTATTCGATTCAACTTATGCTTTAATTGTCGTGTTTATGAATTGTAATATTAGGAAATATGCGAAATAAAAAGATCATTCATTTCGTTTGTATAAAAAATCTAATACTTTTTAAATTGTAAAATATAAGATTAGTGGAAGTGATTATAAAACTAATCCATGTATAAACGGATACATTTAAATAATTAATCCATTGTTAGTCGTTGCGTTCATGCATACAAATGATGAATCTTACAAAATGTGTCACATTTTGATGGAACACTTTAACTCTTTGAACAATGCATTACACTTTTAGCAAAACTCTTATAGTGAAAAAGAGCGTTATTGGAAAAAGGCTTCCGGCACGTATGCCTTTGCCGTTGTTTTATACATCTCGCGCAGAAATTTTTCAGCTCTACGCGCCGCTAAAATTGATGGAAAGAATTTTTCTATAGTGTATCAAACTTATTTTTCAAAGTATGAATTTTTCACATTGAGTCTATGAGCGAGTTTGATGAAGTGGTGTCTATTACGTAAGAAGATGGAATAAACGAATACCGTACTAAATAACATTGATATTTTATGTTATATTGGAAAATATTTCCAGTTGTATTCTATATATTAATTTTTGCAAATTAATTTGTCATAACATTAAAAATTATAAATGTAATAAGCGATAAAATAAATGATGTTATTTCTAAATCCCATATGATAAAATTTAACAACGACAAAGGCTTTTTAAAATTATTGTGTTTCAAGTAATAAATATAGCTTCTGCTGGCTAATATTCTTGTGAAAATGACTTGAAATTTTTAATAACTTGGACTACAGTAGTAATTCCTACGTCATACTTCAACTGAACTTATAGTAATTTCGATATATAATTCTTATGAAATTTTCAGCTAATTTAAGAAAAGTTAATTCGTAATTTTTCATTTCTTCGTTGTAATAAAGTAAAAATTTGATACGTAGGCAGAGGAAACTTAATTACTAAATGGTTACTATATCAGACTTAGCAAAGGGGAGACAATAAAATTCAATAGTACTCATAATTCCATAATCATAGAAATTATGTATTTAATTCCATAAAAGTTAAAGAATAAGTTTTGTAGAATTTTACTGTTTTTAATTTACTACATATAAAAGGATTTTTATACGTTTATACAGAAACTGGGTTCACGTTTATTCTTTTTCTACCTTCATTTTCGATTAAATGTCTATACGTATTTAAAATATCTTTTTTCTATTTTATACTCTATGTGGAAAGATTTCCATTTCCACGAGAGCTTAATTATTTCGACTGTTGTTTTTATTTGCGAAAGCCAATGCACTCTCTGACACAAATCACGTTTACAATTAAATCCTAATGGCATTAAAAACCTCTCGTTACTCTGAATTGAACGTTTTAACCGTCGGCAGGAGCGGTTGACTGTCCTGTTAATTGCTAAATACTGTAAACAAGTGAATTACGGCATATATAGAATTCATGATAGAGAGCTTTGTCGTATAGAGAATTGTAAAAAACTGCTTCGTTTTTTCAAGGTCAGGCGATCCAAGAGGGCACGCGAGCGCGTGAATTATACATGAAAATCCGGTTTGAAGGACTATGGCGGGACTAACTTTCCTGCGCGCTCGAGGCCAGGCGAAATTGGAATTTTCCACGAAGCCGCTCGCTTAATCTTCGGCTTGCGAGGGAGAAGGACGCATCTACTCGGCCCGGCTGCTTAGCGTTTTGACGCACGAGGCTTCATCAATCGTCCGCGGACTCAAAGGGGCCGATACATAGCCCGCGTGCGCGATCACCCCAAACCGCGCGCATAAACAAACCGTGTTTTCATTGGCACGCGCCAGCGTTGATTAAGCTTTTCTAGTCGTTGGAGAGGCCGCGCCCTCTCGCGGTTCGTTCGAGCGCTCGTCCCTCGCTGGCGCGTCCGGAATTTTTAATTCCGCGTACGCCGTTTACAATTGCGCGGCTTTGATCCCGGTCAAGTGGCCCCGAAGCGAAAGAAACGCGGGCATTTTTTGCCTAGGGCGCGTTTGGTCGGTGCTTTGAGGCGCCGTCCGGCTTAGCACTTGTTTTTAGCGCAGTATTATCCCGCGCAAGTGTCGCCGCGCCATGGGGGCGATTAGTCTCTTGGCGCGTCTCTGTGTGATTAAAACTTTGTCGGACGCGTGTGCATCAAGTTTAAAGGGTATCGCGCACTAAAACAGAATACATTAGGACGTAAAAAGAAGCCATGAGCGAGGTGAAATATAACGCTTTAAAGGGGCATCCGGACGGCCTTTGTTCAAACAGGGATTTCGTTGAATATATACCCTTATACGTCACGCAGTCTCAGTTCTCATAGTCTCAAAATTTCGGTTTTCCCGGCCGCGTCCCCGGAATTTCAGATTCGAAGGTAAAATCTCTCGAAATTGAGACCCGGTGACCTTTAAGAATGCACGGTGCGATTTTAGCTCGCGAATTCGCAAGATGTATAAGCTGGAATGCAGAAGGAGGATTCTTTCTCTCACCGCGCTCGATATGCATATTAATTTGGCTAGCATAAGGTTTATTTGCGCAGTTCGCAGGTGCCGCCATCCCGGCGAATACACTGCTAGGATAAACGCGGTGCAATTTGATGCGGAGGAATGCGCAGTGCAGCCGGCGGCCTATCCGCCAAAAGACACGCACTCGGCATGCGCCCCCATGAAAATTCGCGTGGGACAAATACTTTGGGAAATCGGACGGGGATCGGGCCCGCGCTATCAACCGGCGGGTGGTGGCTCCATATCGCATTCCTCGGGGGCGGCTCCTTGGGATGCTGCGCATATCCGGCTCGCGCGCCCGGCCTCACTTTGGCCCCGCGGCCCAATTCGCATTCCCGCCCGCGGGTAAATTTCAATTAATTGTACCGCAGCCGAGAGCCACAATCCTATGTGCACTCCGTCGGCCCTCCCCTACCGCCCGCTGATTGCACCTTTTTCACGGGCGCTCTATACGCGATTAGCTCGGTCGAGCCCCGCCTAATTGAGAATCTCGCGCGGAGGGCTGTTAGCCCGGAAGTATACCTCTGCTGCAACTCGCTTTGATCGAGAGCTGCGAACAAATAAACGTTCTCTAACCAACTGCAGCTGTCGCTTCCCTTGCCGTTCTTTTGTTTTACTCGTATGATTATTGTAGGGGATGTGCCCAAGTATAAATATCACGAGGTCGAAGTGACTGCAATTGTAGTAATCATATAGGGATACAATTGTAGATCATAGCACAAAAAATTGGAAAAATTGAAAGAATTGCAAAAATTTGTAAAAATTGGTCAATTTTTAGGCAAATAAACGATGAAAAATTCTGCTGGAGAATTCCCCGAAAAATTGGAATATTCGGGGAAATTTGAATATTTTATCGTATCCGAATATTCCAAAGATCCTTCATATTCAAATGTATTCAAAAGTAACAACCCTAGTCTAGACTATCAAGCTACATTTAAAACAGTATCTTGAAGCAATATGGTGAAACATTTGATGCTTCGTTCAATTCCAGAGTACGCATTATCCTAATATTGAATTTGTTTCTCAAACAATACAATTTAAAAAGTTAGTAATGTTATTTCAAGAGAAATATTTAAAAGAAAGTATAATACAACGATTTTATCCTATACATTGATGCTTCTTACTTATCAGAAATTATTTAGACTTATAAATTGCACGATGACTTTAAAAAAATAACGACATTCAAGGCCTCTACCCTCGTTAGTTATATTGACGAATGTACAACATTTAGAAATGTACTTATCAGTGAAATTTTACAGTCATTTACACACATGTTGAGAATCATGATGCTTGATCTATAACTATTACTATTTATTTGAGTACGCTGTATGACTTTCGGCTCTTCGTTGTCATAAGTTTAGAATCGTTATTCGGTTACTGATTCCTGCTTATTCCTAGGTTATCCACGAACCATGTATCTCTATGTATATTGGTCTATATCATATTTATGGAACATTTTAAGCCGTTCGCGCGAGTGAGCGTCGAAAGTAGACTTGGTAACATCAGAATCCCTGGCACATTACCAACGGCCATTATAATATCGCGATACTCCAGTCTCAAATTCCAGGGCAGAAATACAGAAGCGCAGTGTTATCGAGTAAGGAGCCCCGAGGTCGATAAACACGGCGCGCGGTAAAAATCATACGTGTACCGCGCGCTCGTACGCGCCACAGAGAGGCCGGCCTAATCCATTGGGGCGCGCGGGCGCCGGCCTTTATAGCTTTATCAGCCGAGCGGCCCATTAATACCGTGGCGTTCGTATTTAACATTTTTCCCAAACGCGACGAGGCAGTAAACCCGCGCGCTGTAAACTCGGACCGCGTCTGTTATCGGCTGGCTCGCTCCTCTTCCCCCGCGCAATATCTCGCGGATCGCGAGTATAAATCCTCGCGGGGCCGGGTAAATTGCGCGGCTCTGTCTTTCATCGCGAGGCCGGGCTCGAGTGGCGAAAAAAAAAAAAGGCAAGGCTTCCGGCTGCGTTTATTGTCGTAAACCGCGAGATGGGCACGGCGTAAAGGCGCATTAACGCGCGCTCATTTCGCTTCTGTCGAATTGTTGCGAGCCGGGCTTCGCGCCGAGCGTCGTAAAGGCCCGTCTGATTAATGCCCGGCTCCGCTTTATTTAAGGCCGCGCCTTCTTACCGCGATTGCGGGCCGAACCGCCCGGCTAATTTCCTCGGCGCCCGGTCTTTTGCGCTGCGCGCGCTTTCGGATTATTTTTGACGCTAATGTTTCAATGCCCGGGAGCCAGTTGCGCGGTCGGCCCTCAAATTCGCCAATTGCAGAGCTTTAATGCAACGAGCGGTTACGTGCCTTCGTGTTTCGATTGCGATCCCTTTTTTGTTTGCGTATTTGCTCGATGCCGTTTGCCTTTTCGACCCACTCTCCTGCACGGCGCGTAATTATTCCCCTTGTACTCTGATTTATTGCCATAATCTCTTGTTTATCATCAGCAAAAATGACATTGGAAGGACGCGCTTTTGTCCAATAGTTTATTTGTCAAAATTCTGCCGAAAATTTCCAATGGTAAATCACTCCGTTGAGCGACGCGGTCGAATTTTAAAGAGACACGTTGACAAAGTGTCCAGAAAAACATGCGATATGGAATAAAAGTTACTGCCGAGGAAAATAAACCGGCAGGTTAATCAAACGAATTTTCACTTTAATAACGGTATTAGATGCTTTTGCAAAAAAGCATATTTGCACGAGCCCGATGTACATTTAATAAGTATAAACAAATATACCGCTGTTCGCAGACGATATTATTTACTGAGAAACGAAATACGGATCATCAATTTCTCGTATTATATGCTGTATCGATTGAGAGTGAAGCTCGAGTGTATTTTAAAATACCCGAGGAATAAAACACACTGTTCCCTTGTTATGCAACGCGATATAATATCGGCGAATTATAAATATAGAGTAATTGAAATAGCCATGTTTGATTACTAGAAAAAAGCAAACGCGCGGAAGGATAAAAAGCATGTCGGGACGCATCCGCGTAAATCGACTCCTGTTGCCGGGGGCGAGGCTCCGCTGTCCAAGGCGAGCTCTTTCTCCCCCCGTCAGCTAATTATAATCGCGGACAAAGGAGTCGATCTAAATGTAAACCGCATGCCAGGTCCCCGGAGCCACGCGCAACGAGTCCAGGGCGTCCGCGACTCTCGAGGAGACGAGGGAGTGCCTCGAGTTCGCGGGCGCCGATTGCTCCCCGGGTAATTGCCGCGGGTTGCCCCGGCTGCTTATGTGGGCCCGGCCGAGTACTTTTTGCCCAACCGCCAGGGCTGTCCCGAATATTAAAGGCCGGCAAGAAGCCGAGCCGAGATCATCAATCGTCCGGGGCTTTTCCGGGGCGGGCAAAATATTTGGGCGATAAATCTTGGGCCGGCGCTCGGCGCCGGCGACTCGAACAATCACTTTTTTCCACCGCTTACCTTTGACGGCGTTCAGCTTGCTCCCCACCATCTGCTTCGCCACGAATGCCGCCATCTCGCTGCCGGTTCTCGCTCCTCGGGTTTCCCTGCGGGAAAGAAAAACACGCCATTAGTCTGGCGAGCCAGAGTCGCGGGGCCGGGCTCCGGGACTGAAGGGGGTGTACTCGCGCCGCGCCCAAGTCGGCCCTGGCTTCATTTTCCCGCGGCTGTACCCCGACTCCCTCGCGTCCGCCCGGCGAAACCTCATCGGCCCTTTTGGGGGATCCTTTCACCTTCGGGGAATCCCCTCGCGGTCGCTCGAATTATACCTCCGGCAGCGCAATCACAAGCAGACCGCCTTCCTCCTTCCGCTCGGAGACACCCAGCATCTCATTTCACTGGTTCTCTGCTAGTGTATGCGGAGATAAAAGTACGTTGTGGTTAGTGCTGTCAGTGGGAGGGTAACTTGTAAAGCCCGTTTCATCCCTACTGGAGATTGTAACGAAATGGTAGAAAAGCAATATATTGAACCGGCAAAGACGTTATCAAGATAAGGCCAAGGCTCATCTAACCGCATAGACTACATGTTTACACATAAATGGGAAGTAGGCTTAGTAATAAATAGAGTAATAATTATAAATAATTGTTAATTTGGTATACGATCATATGCGATGCTACCTATTATTGCATTTAGTCCGAAAAAACAGTTCAAAGTATGTGGATGATGAAAAAAGGCCAGCAAAAGTCGTTTTTAGCCAGCCATTATTATGCAAATACCTTATCTGTTTTTGTAAACGATGAAAAAAGGAGTGCATGTATTGATTCATTGTCATTATTAATTATTTATTTATTGGGAGTTTCTACAATTTATCAAAAAATTTATTTGAAGTAAGGGAAATGCGATGCACGGGTGGTCCTCTCGACGCGTGTCGGCTGAGCGAAGTCATAGAGTCCGGTTATCGTGACCGAGCACATTTGAGAAGGCGATCCGCCGGATCACGGTAGATCATATATAGGAGCTTCGAATCGGGGGCTCCTAGCTCATCGAGTTGGCGAGTACGGAGGCGATGTACTTGTTTCTAGGCCACATCTGGCGCCTCATAGACGGTATATCTTTAGTTGCCTCAGTTAAATTCATCCGTTATTTGTTCGAAGTTAAAGGCGTCTATCACCAAACAAAAAGAATTTATGATTCAATGGATTACGAAAACAGAGCGTGGTGCCAAACTTAACGAAAGACTCCTACGAGATACTCAGGGTGCACAGATGCGCGGTGCACCATATCGAACATCAGTATAAGCTCAGGGTAGATCAGTTGCCATTTAAAGTCTCGATACCTCCCTTTTAGCTAATTATTCTATCTTATATTGTATTATTATATTATATTAATTATTCTCTCTTATATTATTGCCTCTTTTTTCAAAGTTTTTCAATTGTATCATCAATTTTGTTTTATATAAATCTTTTTGGATTTTAAATATCTGTTATTATATAGTACTATATTAAGTAGTTACAAGTTTAGATTTTTAAGTATACCACTAGCATCTTTGACACATTAAATTGAAATCATATTCTTTTACAAGTGAAGTTATTACATATTAGTGACCCCTATGAGAACGATCTTTCTACCCTGTTTAGAACATTGTGACGCCAAAAGCCAGTCGCATCCAAAGACCCTCAGCAAAATACCATTAGTATGACAAACCTCTATACAAAGACAGATAGCTTCGAGCTTGAGTACGCGCCTCTAAAACCGAGAATATACCATAGCCGCGTGTAGCCGTGGAAAAGGACCGTGTGGTAAAATCGCGCGACGCCATCCGAAGGCCCGGCCAGTTCTCGGAAATTTCCAGCTCCCGTTATATGCGTAAAAAAAAATAGCAATATACATTCTTCTGCGGTGGCAAGCCTCGGCAATAAATCCGCAGCCGACCGCAGCATCCCCGGGATAATTGTGTCTTTGTTCATCCTCGTGGGCTTGTTCCGCGTAGGCGCGGCGCGTCTTAATCCCGCGCGTGTTTATGATTAATCGCACTCGGAGGACGGGATTTGTCGGGCGCTAATTCGGGAGGGGATGCAGCGGTGCCGAGGGGATTAACAGGGTGCGCCCCACCGCCCGGGAGAAGAATCGCCGCGCCCCGTGCCAATTACCGCGTCCCGCGCGCGGCCTACTTAAAGGGGATGGCCCGCGCGGGCTTAGTGCGATCGGCTTCCGATACAGCCTCCTGTGCACTGTTTGATTCAGCCGTCTAATGTGTGTACAAGCTTTTGAGGTTAACTGCCAATCATTCGATCGTTGGGCACCGGCCTTGTAAACATATTGCCCACCTACCCGGTACCCGCATGCACATAATACACTGCTATCAATTGCGTGTAATGGCAGATTCCGGGACTTTTTCCTGTACATGTGGATGCCTGCGGGTAATCGATGTCAGAGACCTTTCATCAAAAACAGTTCATGCGTTTGATCCAAGTTTTAGAGTTTTAGATTGATCTGCGTACGTGCAGCTCTAGATCCGGGTGATATTCTAGTTTTTGCAAGATTTGTTTTTTGATAGTCTACTCCAGAAATGGCTGTGTTAGCACTCATACTAAGTCTCCAGTTTCACGCACCTTTTTAGGATTAGCTTTAAAAATGGCATGGTTTTTTGAAGGTTATTTGTGCTCAACAGACTCTAGATCTCAAACATTGAATAAATGTATATGTATGATATAAAAACTCGAGTTGTTAATTAATAAATCAAGTAAGACAAATTGATACGATTACACTGGAGAAATATTAAAAGCGATTTATCTGAAAGTGGGCTCGTACTATTCGCGTGCCGCGCACTACTCGCGAAAGCGTCATTGTCATTTTTATCGGTAATACTTTATCCCCTGGCTCGGCTGGGCTTAAGCCGAGATTAGTAATACTTAGAGTCAGTCCGTTAGACAAAGTGCAGTGAAATGCTTGGGCGGCAGAGAAAAAGAGGGCGCGCGAGTAGCTCGGGGATCTTCATTCGCGCTCGCGGGCCCCAGCTGCAGTTGGAACGGGCGAGTCGGGGGGAGAGGGGGAGAGGAGGGGAGAAGGTATCGAGCGCCGGGACCATTGGTAGGCATGTCCCGCGGGAGCGCCTCGGGGAAAATATTAATAACGGCGCCTAAGACTGTGATCCCCGGCCTCTTACCCGGCGTATTGGGCGACAGGCTGGGTATCAATCAGGCGCGGGACGCATAGCAAGCGCGCGCCGACGCACGAAGTAACCTCCCAAGGTCGGGGGAAGACAATGCGGTCCACGCGGACGACCGGCGCCGCGCGCGGGATCAATAGTATAGGGATATTGCGGCCGGCGCCGCGACGTCGTGGCGCCTCGGAGGCACTTCGGACCTCCGGCAAGAATATTCTCCAGGAGTCTACGGTTTCGTTTCGCTCTGTGCCGGGGCTGCGCCGCCCGATTAACGCCCCCGCGATTCATTATCCCCGCGCACTCGGTTTTAAGTTGCGGTGAGTAATGGAGGTTGGTTTTATTTTCAGGTGCAAGAGGTATTTATGGCAACTTTGCGGGAAGACACGCGCTATCCCTGTCTAAATTCCACTGAGACGCGGATAAGCTCAACTCGGGGAATTCGTGCGCCGTCCACTGGACAACAGGGAATTTGACGAGTTTAGGAGTGAAAAAAAAATTCTGTCGAGTGGTCCGAGTATCGGGTAACGTATAAGTCTCACGCAGAGTCTCGTGGGTCTCGCCGCCCTCGCTCGGATGTACTCGGGACGTATCCTGTGGATTTTGTCAATTTCATGGAATCCAATAGTTGACAAACTTCAATATTTTCCGAATGACTTTTGACAGCTGCTCGGAAAGTCTAATAAACGGGCTTTCTTCCGAAATCTGTTACGTAACTTTCTACCTTGTTGTCCAAACAAAATTTGCAAATACAAAGTAGGGAAAAGAAAGAAAGTACAAAATCGAGAGAAAATTTTTTGGGAAAAGTGTTAACATTGACATCGATCGCATTTAGATTTTAAAAGCATTCATGTATTTGCAGACTTATATTAGTTTGCCGAATGGGCGTGGCAAAAAGGTCGAGCTTTGACGTTCGCTTAAATAAACGACGCGAAAGAAAAATCCGAAAAGGAGCAAAAAGCCTCATCCGTTCCGCTTGAAATTCTTCGCAAATTAAAAGAAATCCTCCGAGTTTTCAACTAGTCGGAAATTCGGATAGCCTCCGACCGTTTTATAGAGGAAAAGTCGAGGACCGCCAATGCTTTACTACTTCTCCGCACGCGGCCCGTGTACGAAAATAATCGTCGGCTCGCTTCAAACATATACCCCTAATCTGAAACTTCGTCTCGAGTGACCGTCTGTACATACCTCCAAGCCTTTTTCGGTGCTTTATTAGCCCTCAATTTCGTGAGAAAACGCTGCAAAAAGGGGCAAAATGCAAATAAAAGATTCCCCGACAAAGTTGCGTTCTTGATTTTTCCTTCAAGAGGACGAGGGGAAAGGGTCGAGTGCTAGAGGAAAATCGGCCGAGTCACCTCGAGGGCGGCAATTTAATGAGCGTCCAATGATAAAGTGCTTCTTAAATTTTATTCGCTGACTTTCTGAAGGCCAGGAGATATTTTCCGCGCGCGAGAATAACGACGACCGTCCATTGCATTCAGCGAGCGAAGTGTGGAGAAGAAGCGGTCTATATACGCTCCGTTACACCACTGCCATGTGCGAGCCGTATCTATCGGTGGCGCGAACTCGGTGACACGTGTATACAGAAACGCGCGGCATTGGTCCAAAATCCCGGATTTTCACGCAGACCCGAATCTTCCCGCGCGACCCAAATCTCGAGCCGCGCCCAGGCCTCGCCGCGCCGGAGCAATTAGGCTAATTGCCGCCCGCGGCCAAAGTTTTATCCGGATACCGGACGAGGGCAAACCCATTCGCCCATACATTTTCCGTTGCTCCGACTACCTTTAAATTGAATAACGGCCGCCTCAAGCGCCCCCAAACTTTTTCTACTACTTTTCCGACCTGGTCAGCCTGCGATTTCAGCAGATTCGCGGAGCGCATATTTTATTAGGCGGTTCAGTTCTGATAACACTACTATATAATCAACATTTATACGGGTACTAAAGAAGAAACTTGATTGTTTGCACTCTTCCAAGACTTAATGTGTACGTTATTTTTAAGGGTACAAGATCTTTAGATATACAAATCGTCTGATAAAGGAGTAATATAAAATTAGAGAATGCTTTAAAATAAGAATTTTAATTCGAATAATTATATAATTACACATTCGCTAATAAAAATTTTCTTTCATTATTTTTATTAAAGTTACTACTTCAACTGTTAACAAACGTAGCTTTTAACATGGATTAAGTGGACAGGATTAAATAGTTAAGAAATGGCTTATTGTTCATTTTATGAAAAAACTGAAAAGCAGATACGTTGCTTCGTAACTATTTAAATAAATTATGCATTATAGCTTAATAAATGTAACTTTGTTGTTGGAAGTTTTCTCATGTTAGTATAAAACTTATGGGAATAGTTTGTTCGCTTGCCAGAGATTGAACGATGCAAGGTACGTAACCTTAATGACAGCTTTCTCGCCAGCTGTTCCGAACGATCTCTTACTATTTTAATTTATAAATTTGTATCTTTCCTAATAACCTTTACATAAATGTTTATCATTTGTAATCTTGATTCATTATTAAATGTGATAAAAATGTATTAATGTGTGTGAAGACTCAGAAAGATAGTTTTATATATCAGTGATTTATCTATGAAGTTATACTATTTCATGGGTTAGAATATATAACAAATTAAAGAATATTCATAGTAGGAGGAAACATGAAATAATCTACGATTCGCATCGCATACATTATTTGTATCAGATTACATTTACATCGTTGATTGAGTGGAATTTCTAAACTTGACCTTGTCAAGAGATAATGGTCCATTAAAGAGTGCCCCTGAGGGCGAGCAACAAATCGAGAAACAAATAGCGGAAAAGGGGCAGGATTCCCGTGGGCGTAGAGAGGGCGAGGCTGCAGGTGCAGGCCTCGTTAAAAGGCGATTCCCCGAGCGTGGGTGGGAATGAGCCCCGCGGCAGTTGGTACGCGAGCTCGTTATCATTTTGGCCGTCCGGCCGGGCCTCCACTGGCGCGGCCGACCATCTTGCGAGTGCGACAAGCAGGGCAAACTCTTTTTAACGCCAGGGCAGACTAACCGGGTTTACCGGTCCGCGCGTCGCTCCAGAGGCTTCGGCTCCGGGCGCAATCGATGGGGGACGACTCGGGCCCCTCATAACAGTGAAAGCCCGATAAAGCCGAGTGGGCAATTGGGCCGACGAGCAGCATTACTCCCCGGCGGCGGCCAGGCGCTTCATTAACAGCCTCGATCGCTTTCTTTTCTAACAGTTATAACAGGTATTATTCGTAACATGCCGTCGAGTAATACGTACTCCTCGGGCTTCATTGTTCCTCCCGCTTCCTTGCCAAACTTACGATTGGATGGGGTGTACCTTTCAACGACGAACCCACAGTCGCGCAATTATTTGCATGGCCAGCCTACTAAGTCGGCTGCCTCGAAATCTCGGCTGGGCGATCGGCGGAAAAGCGCACTCGAGGACCGGTCGATCGGTCCGACAGAGTCTCGGGAAAGGGCCACCTGGCGCCAGCTGCGCCCGAGAATTGCGCTTGTTCGCGGGGCGCCCGTTACACCGCTAACTGTCGCGCTCGAGCGGGCCTTTACGGCCCCGTCAGCGACGGCTCCCTTGTTTCGCTCGGCCGCGGCTCTTGTCGGGGCGTAGCCGTGCACGCGCTATTGCAATCCTTCCGCGAACCTTACCCAGGGAGCTAACTCCTGGATCGAGCGGCTCGCACCTGGCTCCTTCGGTTAAACGGCGCCGCGCGAGCCGTTCGAGTAACATTAAATGAGAATATCGGCAGGCGTGTGCAGTTTTTATTATCTACGCGTGAAGTTATTAGCTTCTTATCATTCAGTGAGGTTGAATCGGTTGACTTATAGGCATGCTGGAAACACTATCAAAACGGCTCGAAGGTATCTGAATAATATGCAAAAGGAATTCCACAAGCCTAGTGTGTACGGAACCCGCATAACTTCGGCTCCAAGGACACATGGAGCGCCAAGGGACTATGTAATGGGTTAGAGGTAAAAACGGCTCCCGGCCGTCAACGGAGTAACGCTAAACTTTGCCACTTTTAAAGGTTTTTACGCCCGGAATTCACTTTTTCCCGGCAATTAGCCTAACTCTGCAGGACAAACGCGCGCGCTGCCGCATCAGGGCCCACTGAATCAAGCCGGGATTTCTGTAGCCGTTAAAACGCGAAATATAACGGCAGCTGTTATTCACCGAGTAACAGACGCTAATGAAAAGCCAAAGGTGAGCCGGGCAGCCGGGCACTTGACACCGCGAAGGCCGCAGCCTCGTCAATTATTCCAATTCGGGGGGCAGACGGTGCCTCGGGTCGATTTCTTGGCGCCGCGGGTCCCGGGAAGCGCCCCGGACCCGCCGCCCTAATGAATAAGTAGGACGGGCTTGCGGGCGCCGCGTGGCTGCCGACCGGGGGATCGATCGATCCCTGCGCGCACGAGATCCCGCTTGGCGCACCCTCAAACTTGACCCAGAAAGTCGCGCGCCGACGACGGGGCCGACGCGTGTCACCCGCGTACTTATCGATCCCCGGGGCCGGACCTTTTTTTCACGCCCTGCCGCCCGCGAGGCGCGCCCCCGCCTTGGGAGGTTAGGGCCAATCGATGGACTGGCCGATGGTAAGGTCGGGATTCCTCGGCCAGCTGCTCGCCCAAGGCCCGCTTTTCGTCGCGATTATAAATTGCGCGCGCGCCCGGGGAAAGTCATTGCCTGGCCGCCGCCGCCGCCGCCACCGCCGCAGCGGGCATTAATCACCCGTAATAAATGAGTTATTGCGAGCCGGGTAAAAGCGCTTAACGCCTCCACTCGCCATTACCCGCGTGTCTCCTCCTCGGCCGGCTTTCTCGCCCTTGGCAGGCCCGGGATGACAGCACCCGGGCGCGGGAGATAGGAGTTGGATTTTTCGGGCTCGTTAAAAACGCCGCTGTCCCGAAAATTACCATCTTATCCGGGGCGCTGAAGGCCTCGGCGTTACGTAGGGCCCGCGATAAAAATCAAGTGTAATCGGGCGGGCCGTCAGGGCCCGCGACGAGGGTCATGGATTGGAAAAAAATCGGCTGATTTGCGCGGGGGCCGGCGACGAGTCGGCGACCTGCTCCGACGCCCCGGCTTCCGGCCCCATTAATCTTCCGCGCGGCCGCCGGCCGACCCGCTTTTTCCTCTCGACGGCCGTCTCGGCCCGCAGCCCTTGAACAAGGTCGTGAGGTCCGTTATTGTGCGCGGATTCCGCGCTGTCGAATAAATGAGCCGCCCGGGGAGATAAGGTACGACGAGCGGGAGATAACGCGCCCCGGCCCCCGCGCAGGAGGCCGCTCCGGGGGAATTACTTATACAGCCGGCTCGGGGCGAAATTGTCCCTTTGTACTTGGGAATCTACTTTCTTCTCGGATGACACTTACTCTTGGAGGGCAGGCGCTCGTCAAACTGTGTCGCTAGGACGACTCGAGGACCCGTGAATGTCTCACCTAAAACACAAAAATAAAGATAAATTATTCGTCTTGCTTCGGCCGTGTTTGTTATCCGCGCACAATGCCGCTCATTAATCACGCCCGGCGGTAATGCGCCAAAAGACAGATCATGTTTTTGCTCTCGACCCGCTCGCGATAATACATCCCGAACGCATTCACGCATACCAGGCAATTTGAAGAGATTAATTAATTAGTCGGAAGCGCAGCGGCGACAAAACAAACTGTC
The DNA here is from genome assembly GCA_018906755.1 of Sycophaga agraensis. NCBI lineage: Eukaryota > Metazoa > Arthropoda > Insecta > Hymenoptera > Pteromalidae > Sycophaga > Sycophaga agraensis. The sequence continues at coordinate 342,418 of JACCIE010000086.1, read as the reverse complement.
GCCGGGCCTGGCTCCTGCCCACCCAAATCCATCGCCGGGTACATGTATTTACAAGCGTCGGTGCTTCTCGGGGATTATTGTCTCGGCCCAGGGTGCACGTGTCGAACGGCACGTGGAATTCATTTGGGCGCTATTAGGATTCCTCGGGCGAGATCAAAGAGGCCTAATTTCCATCAACAACCCAAGGCCACTTGAGGGCCGAGCGCCGTTTCATCTGACACTTGATGAGAAATCCAGCGGGACGTCGCCGGGACGCTCGGCCCCGCGACGCCCTCCCAAACTACACTCCTCTGCGTTTTTTAATTAACCCCCGCCAGCCCCGAGCTCAAGATGCTCCCGGAAAAAAGAAAGTATTCGTCCGAGGGAAGATTAGAGCGGGACGTGGGCTTGTTTGCCGTTCACCTTTGCCCCTTTTGCTTGGCCCTCGCGTTCTGCCTTTCAATTAAGCCCCGTCGATTGTGCTGGTGTCGCTCTAAGGGGAAACCCGGAAAGGGGACGCCTCGGCCTTTCTTTTCCACCCCGCAGATGCGCTTCCTCTCAAGGAGACTTCCTTGCCCCAATGACAATGGGACGGTGATCAAAAACTTTCGAGGCGCGGTCCTCCGCTTAGAAAAGGTTAGTCGTAGCTTTGAAGCTTAGGTTTCCTTCAAAATCCTACTTCGAGATTGGCGTAGCAGTGCAAATATTGAAGTAGCTTTCATTGCCTAAAAAAGTAGTTACGATTCGCTCCCTCGTGCAAACAGAACCATTTAAGATTATGCATTGGTGAAAGGAAATCGTACGGTCATTTGACGTGCAATTTTAATCATGAAAATCATGATTGAATTGCCAACGATTGTAGTATAGGGTTGCTTCGAGGGCTGCTTCTCATGCTTCGGCCTAAATTTAGGTTTATAGGTTTCTAGTTACCACAATTATAACTATAACCCTTAGTAACATTGATCAAGTGACGCTTTTCTCTCTAAATAATGCTCTAGAAATAATTTGGTTCTTTTCAGTAAGTGAAAAGGTCATGATTTTGTCTGACGTGCGCAGTAGTAAAAGACATTGATATTGCCAACTCGAATTGTTGTTGCATTAAAGGTACGAAGCACTACGTGCATAAGCCTGTTTCTCGTTCTTGTTATAATCCTATATATAATGCATTTGATTCAACGCAATTACAGATATTGTATTGTATTCTATTCAAACATCGCATATTAACTATTGTTAACATTCGTATATCAAAGTTGAAATCAAATACATGGACAATACTATATGTATTAGAAAGCTTGTTTGAATGTACTTGATATATTTTGATTATTTAACGATTAATTTACAAAAAAATTAGCATTTTGGATATTAATTATGCTCTCGATTATGCTCCATTTCTTATTTAAAATGTCCAGAATCGATTACACTTCTAAAATACCTTAGAAATTTTAAATCCTTTGAAACATCTTTTACAATTTATTAAATGTAACTATAGTTTTCTTTTATACTTCAAACAACAGTGACAGTATTTATTCAAGCGAATTGCGTGTAAGAATCATTAATCAAAAACGAGGATTATTACCTCTTGATCCGTATTTAAAAAGCAACGTTGCATAAAAAAGACGCGGATGGAGGAAAACTCAATATTGTAACGTTTTCTAGTGAGTGAATGTGGTTTCTTTAGCACCGAACATTCTGAGGAAGTACATACTTGAAAGAACTTTTATGCTTCTAATTAAGTGAAGTCTTAACTTTCTATATATACTTCTGATACATAGAGATTATCTTTTTAAGTAAAACTTGTACTTACTTGTGAATAGAGTAAATATTCTACGCTTGTAAGCGTATAAAGTACTTTATATTGAGATAAACACCATAAATTAATATTTCAAATAAGAGCGTATCATAGAACTCTAGGGAAAAAAGATTATAGGTCGTGACTATTTTATGATTTGTACGCAAGCTCATGATCAGTTCCATCCAATTGACTTGTCCAATCGACTTATCCAACAGAAAACAAGAGACAAGAATCCGCGCCGTTATAACGATAAATGTAATCCGCCCAAGGCTCGAGAGACCTAATCCGTGCAATAATCAGACTAGGAGATCGTTTAAAAATGCAGAGGATCCGCAGAAGCGGCGAAGCGGAACACTCCATTAGGTGGAACCTTATCGGAACATTCGCCATCCTTCATTCTCCGAACGCGGGGGGCCGTACATAGTGCGGTGCGCCCGCGATCGTAAACACGCGGGACGGCGTGCGAGGTACTTGGAGGCGAGCGTCAGACGAGCTCTCCAACTGATGGCCGGCATCGTGGCGCCCACTCGAATCCGATTTGTTTGCGGGCGGTAATCATATTATCGGGGCATCCGCCGGCTCGCTTTTCCCGAACGCCCCTCACTTGACTCCGCCCGCCACGCGTGCACTCGTTTCGAGTACTTTTCATCGGAATCTGCGTATAACGGCGACCGACTGAGCTATTGTTGACTTCGTGCGCCGGTTAATTCATCGCCGAGCTTTCAGAACCAGTGTTATCTGGGGCGATCAAATCGGATGCGCTGTGACCCTGAGATATTTTAACGGCCGTATCATCACGTGTCGAATATGAAGACACGTGCTGGATTTTCTTGGCAGTAGCACGCCACTTCAACTACTTTTCTTCCACTAATATATTACGTATCCCCCTTTTATAAAGCTTTTGTTAAATGAAACTTTAGGTTTGCATATTTAAAACTTGTGGCGATATGCAATTGGCAGAGATTAGCTCGTAAGAAGAAATACGAGTCGTTTCCTCAATGGATAAGATTATGCAGTGCAATAACCCTAATGGCTGAAAAATCCTCAATTACGGTTCTCAAAGCGCAACGCTCATTTTCATAATACGATGCACGAACGAATGACACGCACCGATCGCGTGACGCGCTCCAGTCGTTTGCTCTGCCTCAACACGCACGCGACAAAGACAAGTCCAAATTAACAGTACCTCCAGGGTCTTAGTTAGTTTCAGAAAAAAAGAAGAGGCCTCGTTATAAATTAAGCATAGGTCGTCAACCCCGCCATATCCGCCTTTTACACTTAACAATTATGTAACCAATTCTTTAGGATAAAGGAATTCAGCTTAAAGCAAAGATTTTTTGATGAAGGTCGCTTTTCCTGTCGCAGTTTTACGTGTCTAAAGCTTAATATAATCAATCAGGTCAAGTTGCGGGGTACCCCCAACTTTAACAAAGCTCGTTCAGATTCCGCCTGTTTTTATTCGATCCACCCATAAAACCTATATTTTTTCCCTCGGTTTCAGGCTTTGAGGACCGTGAATCGACAGGAGAGTTTGATTAATGGGGTTTGTTTTCCATCGTGACTATCTTTGTTCCTTAATGTAACGGATTTAGGAATGCGATAAAAATTATTCACAAGGCTTTCTATTTTTGTATATACGATATATTTGAAAAGAAAGCATTTTTATTAGCAAATAAAAACGTTATACGATACTGTTGGATATATCTCAAAGTATTTTTATATTTTTATGTAAACCTACACATAATTATTATAATAATATAATATTACTATTGACTATCATTTTATTTACAAGTGAAAAATAAATTATATTAATATCACTTGACATTATTTGCTAATTTATTAACCTATGAATAATAATAATGAAAATTCTCATAATTGAATTATTTAGCACTAAATGATACAAATTATGACGTTTATCGCTAAATGAATAATTTATGCATCAATAATTACATATACTATAAAGCACTATTTACTATTTATAAATGGAAATAATATAGTATTAAAACAACTTCAATCAACATTGCATGCTCTATATGTATTTATTCAAACTAAATATTATGTATATTGTATATATTTAACTATAATTGCTTATTTAGCGTTGCGATAAACATACATGTCCATATTTACAGCTGAACCTATTACGATAATATAATCTATAATCTATTAGTTCCGTTAATTAATATCGTAATAAAAACATTAATTTTTATGCGCAATTTGTAAAATTTATTGATGCTGCATAGTGTTCATCTTTATGTGTTCAATTATAAGAGATAACACAATATTTAAAAGATTCGAATAAATAATTTTGATGGGAGTAAACTGTTGTGTATACATATCGTATAGATATTATTAAATGGTCGTTTTTTCCCGGCACATAACCTACCCGATTAGATCATAATTTCTCTTGGATTAGTGTACCTTAACAGAGCTATCTTTCAACACATTCGATTGCTTTTCCCAGCACCAAAGTTCCTTGAGTATACTCGTCAATGCGTATAGTTGTAGTAGAATCGACGACAGTGATAGCAACAAAAAACACTCACGAAAGCTCAAATTGAGTAAAGAATGTGAAGACGTATACGTAATAGATTTTTATAGGCGAATTTACTCGTTATGTATTGATGATATTCACTGGTGTGATAATAAAATTGGATTAAATACAATATTGGGATAGCCCAGAACGATTCCACAACTGACGGTATTTTCATAAGAAAATGAAAGATTCCACATTGAATAACCTTCCTGCAACGAAGAAGCAATTCCACAGGTTAAAATGGAGAATAATGTACAATAGAACCCCTGCATCAGCGCAGATTGGCTTACAGCCCCTGTGGGCCCCAGAGTCCAATCCCGTAAACAAGCAGCGGTTCCAAATGAAAATGACCTAGCGGTGGCATCGAGTGCATTATTGCCTTCGCCTCTAACCGACGCGCTACGAGTTTCCGCAGAAGAAATAAATAGCGCGGGTCGTCTTAACCCCAAGGCTCACGCGCCAAAGGATACACTCGCGCGTGCAGCGCACGATGCCCGCAGGGAATCCCCGTCAAGGGACTCGTGCGTTCTCGATAACTCGCGATATCGCACCGATAAGCCCTGTTTGCCCTGTCAAACACCACCATGACGATTGGTCTGTGCCTGGTTTTATTATCCCGAGGATAAGTCACTGGCGTCGCTTTCCTTGTAATCGATATTAAAAGTCACCGGGTGGATGCAATTAATTGGTGCCCGAAGAGCAGCGGTGCTCGAGGGCGCCGAGATTATCCGAGACGCCGACGCAGTAAACGCTCAACTTAATGTCCCTGGGGCATGTCTACATTGCCGGGACGGTTCTAATGAACGAGTGAGAAGGGTGTCAAAGTGGTCGGTCCGATGGCCCATGAGATGATGAGAAGTAGAAGTGGAGTCTCATCACTCTCACTCTGGACTAATTATAAGTACTTCGTTTCGAACGCATTTATTGTCTGGCTACATTTTTTGTTTCAACAATTATTGTCGGCATTCACTTAATATTTTACTGCATTGGGCCGTGTATTTTATCGACTTGGCTATCAATATCATATTAGTAATTATTAATAATCAAAACGGAGCAGTATTATAATGGAAACTGACTATATTTTGCTTAATTGGCAATAATGCTGTTTATTATTTATGAATACGTAGATCACAGTGTAGATGTAGATATATTGCATTTACGTTATAAATCGATATACACTATATGTAATTTCTGTATCTATTGCGCGAAGTTACGATTTTTATCATTTCATTAGTGTTAGAAAATTTTTAAAATCGGTCTGTATATAAAATTCATCACTCATTTAAATAAACATAAATAATCGCGTGCATATATTTACATATTTAGAACGTACAACTAAATTTGTGTTTCATTTTATAACTTCGATTTGATTGATTTGTTAGCAGGTCTTTGACCATAAATTTATTATCCAGCTAATTAAGAACAGTTTAGCCGGTCCCGTGTGTTAATTATCTATAATATATGCTGTATATAGGCGAGGTGCAAAGTATGAAAATAATACAGAAAAAAAAACTAATAAATTAAACTAACTAATAACACTTAGATATAGTTGAATATGTTATTGAATTTTTTAACTAAAAAATTTTACTTACAAGACTGACAACAAGAAGTAGAGGAAGAAGCGCGGAAGGATAGTCTCAGGAATTCCCAGTGACCATCGGGATTGGCAACGTCTCTTAGGGAAGTTCCGAGCGCACTGCGCGCCTCTGGCGTCCGCGAGGGTCGAGTCACCCTATAGGCACACGAACAAAGCGATCGGGTGCCGTACCCCCACTCCTGGCTCGGCCAACTCGGCATGTATCCCTCCCCTTGCCCTTCGGGGGGCGTGTTTACGTATCTCGAGCGCTGCGTTGACGGATCTTTCTGAGAACAGCTCGCCGGGCGCCACAGTTCGCGAGATCAAGTACTAGGAAATAGGGAAGCGCGCGCGTGCAATTGTTATGAACGGGGCCGTTCAGCACATAACAGAAGCCGCTTAACATCGGCGGCGAGGGGCTCGTTACTTTTTATTAGGGGCCTAATGGCGCCTGTATCCAGTCGTCTCACGTGCCTCCCTCATTCGGCCTCGCTTAACGAGAGAGCGTACCGAGACAGCGCGAGGGACGGAAGTTCTAAGCGGGACACTGGGTATGTAGGAGGCGGGGGAGGCAATCGGAATGGCGGCGTAGCGGCCTCCAATCGGCGCCGGCGACAAAGCCGCGGATGAAAGAGTCGCTAATGTACACTAATGTAGGGGAAGTAGCGAGGCCCTGGGACAAAGGAGCGCGTCCTTGATCAAGGAGCCGCTGCGAGAGCCTGAAACAATGGCCGACAGACAGCGCCACGGACATTCAGCCCGCTGTTTCAATCCCCGCGGCATAATACTTCGGAGGACAACTCGACGTGCCCTTGCATTATATGCGCGAGTGTACATGCGCTTCAGTGGATTCATCCTTGCGAAGGGCGCGAGTGGCTGCACGCCTGTAACCTCGCGCACCCGTCGATCGCCGGAATTGATCTTTCGAGCGGAACTGTGTCCCTTTTGAAGAGCGCCAAGTTGCGCGGCTGGAAGCTCGTGGTGCGTCAATGGGGGAGAGGAAAGTTGGCCGGCGGCGACGGCACCTGCCGCGTCCTCCTTAGCAGCCTAACTTAGCCAATATTCCGCACCCCCGCAACTTCGCCCGCATGATATTATGCCCCGACTCGGCCCTTTTTACCCAGTTTTACGTCGCCCGACCCCGCGATTTTCTACCTCGAGGGCCACTCGCCCCGTAAAGTGCGCCTGAGCGTGGAATTCGCAGGCGTACGAGCTCCGCGTTAACTCGCTCACTCGATCTTACGCGGTTATCACTTTCACTCTGTCGATTGCCTCTTTGAATATCTCTTGCAAGATTGACATCAATGTACTGATCAAAAAAGTTTGAAATACTTGCCTAATATACCTCTAAAAATACCTTGTTAAAAATAACTAATAAATTGATTCACATGTGATCAAGCAATTTAATATTCCATATATCGGTACAAAAAGTTTGTTAATTTATTTGATAATGCAATTTGCAGTCGGTCAGGTACAATTTAAAAAATTGATTAAACTGTAATATGATTTGGCTTTGACTGTGGATAACTAGAATCTTAAATATATTCTATTACGAATTCTTTTCAATTATATTTCAACAAAAATTGCTTCTAATCAAGATTTAATTTAATTATTATGTAGTATTCTGTTTAAACTTTATAAATGCAGCAAAATATTATAGAAATTGTTTCGAATTCAGAGATTTGGATTACATATTAGTTTATTCATAAAATTCTTAAATGAATATGTATGTAAACGAAAGATACACGTATTTAGCGTTCCACAGTGATAATAATGTCAACTATTGTAACTGCCTTGTGGGTTGTAGAGTTGGGCGTCAGGGCTCTGTAGTCCAACCCGAGTCCGACGTGGGTGCAATAAACTTTCGTTATAAAATGCAGGTATAGCATGGAGTATAGCGCCTACTTGCTTGTATTCTACGATGATTATCCGCCTGCCTTTGTCTGTATATACTAATATTACATGTTATACATATTATTGGTATGTTCCAATGCTATGAATTTTAATATCTAACTTTGAAATTATCGTGATGAAAACATAATTTATATTGTTTTTTACTATTTTTTATTATTTATTTTATTATTCAAACTTGAGTGGTATAATTACTATAGCTATACAAGTCTACGTTATTTGTTTTGACTCTATATTTAGAAACCTATATCTATACATATCGATTATGTGCTACACCTAAATATAACCAAGAATACTTGCCTAGTATAAAATTGGCCAGTTTTTACGACTAACCCATTAATCAAACGAAGCTATAAATCAATACAATCAATCCAAAAACGTAATAAAAATTATTAAAGTCTGGTCATATAGATTGAATTATAAGTTAATATTAACTGATTGTCGTACATGTTTTTAGTATGTTTATAGTTTATTGTTATCTAATTAAAAAAGCCTAAATCGAAAACTGACGAGTAATATAAACTTCGACAAACAATCTATCTAGAAATTCGTTTAAAATTGAATCCGAATTGCCGCACGCTCAGGGGTAGTGTCTACGGCAGCTGTCAACCGTTTGCATTAGCGGGCGATTGTAGTTATTTCTGTAGGCTGCACCGAAATTCGCGGGCAGAGCTGCAATTTCGATGACTGCGGCAATTTTTCTTGCCCCGTGCGGGCAAACACGGCAGGTGGGCAAACGAGTCGACGGCACGCGCCGCCCAACCCAGGCCGGGCGGGTCGGCTTAATCGGGCACTCGGCCGATAAAGCGGATCGAGTCTGCGAACAAGGGCGGCTTTCCGGCTGAACAATGAGCCCACGAGGGCCAAAAAGGACGCGACTCCCGCCGTCAGCCGCAGCCTCCGGATTGCACGAGGTGCTGCTGGCTGTCGCGGGCCCGCCTCGCGTTTGTAACGCTGGCTAATAATAGAAGGGATCGATACTCCCGCGCAGCGCGATACAGGCGCTCATTACCGCCTAGTCGACCTAGCCTCCCGAAGCGATAGCCGGGTGTAACCCACTTCCCGTGGCGACACAAAGCTCGCACCCGGATCAATTGGGGAAAAAAGGCCCGTTGCGGGCTCTTCTTTTAACGCGCGGGTGCAGCCATCTCGGGCGCGCCTGAATTATGCAGCCGGGGCGACATGGGCGACTGTCCGGCAGAAGAACTCGGCGCCTGCACTGGCATCTCCGACCTTTCCGCGCCGGGCTTAGAACGATCAGTAGCGGGATGTTGCAGCGGAAGGATTAGGATCGTTGAGGTGTTTGCGCGAGGTCTAAATTACTTTTGCCGCGTGCGCGCGTGGAAACAATCACCTTGGCGCGTTGTATTACGGCCGCTGATCCGCGGATAAAAGTCTTCCCTGGAATTCTATTTGCTGCAATTACGTGCACTTTGCCGAAGGATTATAATGTATTATACGGAAATAGTGGGGCTGTTATAAAGTTATCTCTTATGCAAATTGACGAATATTGCAACTTTGTGTTCATTAATTCGTGTATAGAAATTATGTCGTGTATAATAGCTATGTACATCAATACAACGTGTTGCCGTTCTTACTTTATTATTATATAAACGGGATAAGAGCGGAGATTCCACCCAATATATCCATTATATAATAATCCCACACGGTGCTCAAATTTTATACATTTACGGCGATGCAGCCTCGAATTTCAATTACCAAATAGAATGAGAGGATCGCGTAATGATCGATCATTTGGCTCTGTAGCTTATACACCGACAATCGCATGTCCCAAAGTTACGTAAATCAAAACCGTCGTTTCCGCTCTGGTGTAGGAAAAACTATATATTTCAAACTAATAATTTTTAGACGCGAGCTCTTGGGGTTAAGCAATTGAAAGACTCGCGTTGACGCATGTCTGTCGCAATAAGCATCCTGTGACTTTTCATCTCCCGCCGGCTTAGCATCCGTAATTCTGTTGTTCCTCGCCGCCTGTGAGCCACAAAGCTCCCGAGCTTCTGTCAGTCTGTCTTCAAAAATCCTCCTTTGCAGAAGAGACAACAAGAAATAATTCGTTCGCGCGATAGCGAGCTTCCCTTCTTTCGCCAGTGCGAATCATTTATGATCGGCTTTATTATTTAAGTTTGACGCGCATGCGAGTACTATACTGTATTGATTCGTCCGTTGTCCGAAGTACATTCGCTAGAGATAAGATAATGAAGAAATGCTACGCCTGAGTATAAATGGTAAACCATAAAAAGCTGCAGTTTTATATTCATACATTCAGAAAAATTTAATGGGAACTTTTTCTTTATTATATAGTAAGCTGTGCGGACAGACTTGCTCAACCATACATATATTTCCACATATTATACGGGTAGAAAAAAAATTTACACAAGTTTATAGCAAGTTTATTACGAATTAAATACAAATTTTCCCAACTTCTAGTATAATCCAAATTTTTGACATAATTTATAGTATATCGTTTATAACGGTTAATCGAGTATGTGTACAGTTTACTTTTTATTTAGTTCCTACTAAAAATTCCTAACAAAGTTTTTAAACCTACATTTTTCATGGACTTTTGCACAATTTCAACAATTACTAAGTTTCAAATTTACTATTAATAATTAGGAGAGTATATTTTCTAGTAAAAAAGTATCCATGTTATATGTGATAGCCCCCAGGCTTATCGATTTCATTCAAATTTAACCAGGTATTTTTTATTAATATTTTTAATGATGCTTTAAGAAAAAAGTTTATGCTATCGATAAAGAGACTTGGATGTCGTCTTAAAAAAAAAGCTTGTTATATGTATATTCTAATTTTATCTCTTCATTTTTAATGAAAAAATCATGTCATTATAGCAAATTGTCAATAAAGTTACATGAAAGTTTTATTTGTTTTTATACAATATTGAGAATTAACACTGCAAAGGTTTTTAAATAATTTTCAATTAGATAATGACAGACATATCTCGAGCATCGCTCGTTCGAAGGCTTAAGGCGGCAAATCCGATTAGGTCGAGCTATTAGGCTTTTCTCTCAATTTTTATAGGAGTCACTCTAGCTGTGTGTAAGTCTTTACAGGGAAACAACGTCGAGAACGACGCGCATTGGACGTTCGCTTCGAAAAATTGTTAAAGGAAGTTTGAAAGAGCCGATGGCGGGGAAATGGGCCATAGCCGGGCTCGGGCTAACTTTGGCGGCACAGGCAGGTGCTTTTAGCACCGTGGCCAAAGTGCCGGCCACGAGTACCGGCCGCATATCGCGGGGTTCAAAACCGCCGCTAATACACTTAAAAGTTGACCTAAAAAGCTCTCGGACGCTGCAGCATCTCCGGCGGGGCGTCTGCGAGGGCTCAAAGTCGTGCGGGAACAAGGGCCGCTAACCCAATCGGCGCCCGTGATTTACGGTCCCTCGGATTAGTGCGGCATTTCCCGGGGCTCGATCGAGCCGCGCGACAGAATTAAGCGCGCCGAATCGTCAAAGTTTTTACGAAGATCGAGGGCTTTATCCGCGCGGGTTTACGGGGGGATAGGGCGCGCCGTCCGCCCCGAGGATTTACACCTGCAAGGTATCAGGTTTTATTAGGGCCGTCGCCGGTCTTTACGATTTATTAACTCGGCCGCGGAGGATCGATTGCGAACCGGGCCAGGCGGCGTCCGAGATCGTCAGACGCCGACTGCCAGGGGATCCGGGAAACCGGGGACGTCGCAAGGATCGCGTAGGGCCTGCTATCGCCGCCGAGGAGCGCATCGCCGAGGATCCTCCCCTTGTCCGGAGACCGTCCGAGGCCGCCCTCGGGATTGATTTTTCTTCCCGCGCCTCCTTGCGCCTGATCGATTGTCCCGGATTTGCGCTAGCCGCTTGTTTTCCCTCTCGCCCGGCTTATGACTCACGGCCGGCCCGATTAATCAATTTCGGGAGGGAGCGGATTCCGCGCCCCCGTAAATCTTCCCGAATCGTCATTCCCGCGCGACCTTTGTCCGAGTGCGCGCACAATAGGCTGCCCCGGTTTCCGAGCGGACGGCCCGGCCCAATTTCTCCGGGGGAAAAACAGGCCTGCCACGTAGCCACTAATAATTGCACGGGATTGCGTGGCACGCTTAAGGGTCGGCTCAATGAGCCACCAAGCAATTAGCTTCGCTCAAGGAGAATCGGTCAATCCTTTCCGACAAATCGCTCAATAAAATCTCTACGTGATCTCTCAATTTATATTCTTGTTGACGTTAATAAACTCCTTTTGAATTTTACATCCTTTTTTTTATTTATTGAAAGCGTCCTTTAATTAAATATTTTTCTCCTAAATCTCGACTAAACTGTGAAAATCACATTTCATTTACTTTTAAAATTTGATGTGGCTTTAAGCATAAAATATTGATCCTCTCCCATTTAATATAATGTCATATTAGTATCGATTTAAACGTAATGTAACTATAAACCTTTATAAATAAATAATTAAAACTGTATATTATAATATTACTATTAAATTTTAATGTAGAATATGAATTTAATTAAATTTAGAATAACTGTATTTAATCGAAAATGAAATTATAGTTGGAGATCAATCAAACCTTCAAACTTAGCCATTAGCAAAGTACACAAACAATTTCGAAAATACTTTCAATTCTAGAATTATTAATTATTCGTAAGCATCAATTCATCAAGACATTAAAAAAGACAAAATAGTAGATCTTATTCAATCTCACTTTCACATACATACCTAATTCTCTGTGGTTATATTCTTGGGCTGTGCTGCCATTAAGCCAAACAGTTGCCAGCGCCCGAATCGTGCAACGAAAGGAGGCGCATCCGCAGCTAGAGTCCGCTTTTAATTGGTCGCAATCCGCAATTGGAGGAGGAGGTAAAGGGAGCCCTTTATGCGAAGCTCGCGAGCATCGCAGTGCATTGTGGTTTTCGTTGGACGGGCGGCCCTCGAGGGCGCGCTGACAATGGGACGGCTGCGCGCACGGAAGCGATTTTGGCGCCGTCATTATGTCCCTGGAGGACAACCAGGGGACAAATGGGATTACGCTCCGAGGCGGGAAAAATGGTAGAAGGCGGGGCACAAACAATCAGCCGGGCGGCGGAGCGACGAGAGGAGTCGCGATGCATCGGCCATGCGGACTTTTCCCCGGAAGTTCCTCGAGCTCTCGAGGCGAAACGAAACCGGAGAGGAGGAATGCGCCTCGCGGCTAAACTCATCCCCAGATTAATTGCTAGCCGCGCGAAAGCCTATTTGCGCAAGCACGCGAGCACCGCGTTCCCGAAGGAAAAAAGAGGCCGCGGCTGAATTACGAGGGCGAGTCTACGTCGAGAGAAGTGAATTTTAACGAGCTCGCCCTCCTCCTCCACCCGCGGGACTCGCTTATTCTTTGCGCACCTTTCGATTGCCCCGAGGTTGATGGGGCTAAAAGCCAGCCGAGAGTGGACGCGAGAAGTATATTACAGGGTCCTGCCGAAGACTGTTACCTGGACGGCGAAGCTCCTAATGATGCTGCGTATCCGTTAACCACATTCGTTTGAATCTTATCATACTACCCAGGGCAACCTGATAGTTGCGATGCGAATTCCTTTGCAGACCGATTCCTTACCGGAGTAGTCTTCATTTACTGAGGTATTCGCATAAATTCTCCCTTGGAAGTAATACGTAGTCAAGGAAAGAATCTCGCTCGTTCATAGGCAGATCACTAATATACCTGGGTATTATACGGAATCGATGGTTCACTTGACAAGTGTCAGTATCTTTACGGTTTCGTTATTTGTTTTTGCAGGAGCACGTTATTGTGCAATATGGTCTGCGAGCTCTCGATGGAAGTTTGCGAGGATAACCCAATTCTCGGCTGCTTTTCATTGCCTTGTGGTTTTGACGGATCTCAGTGGAGTTATTCCTGCTATGAAGCAATTGGATAGCAGTTTAAACCTCTGTATTGTACTTATAAAAAGAATCTTGATTTTTCAATCATAATTATAGGTACTAATAATAAAAGAAATCATCAATTTGTAATTTGACAATTGATTTCATAATTGAGTTGAAGTTTATGTAACCGAAGAATACTACTGAGGTTATAAAACTTGAACAATTGTAAGAAGAGAATCGGAATTCAAACTCCAATATTTAACTTTGTTTTATATAAATTTTGTTCAGTCTAAATTTTTTATACAAATATTCCAAAATCCAATGATTGAATTGTCATTTTAAGTTATACTTCGTTAAAATTATAGTTCGTTAGATTTTTAAAAAATTACTTACGCTGAATACGTAGGTTACTAAAAATTCAAACAGACATTTTTTACGCTTCATCATTCCACATAGTTAAGGTTTATTTTACTATCTAATGCACGAGTACTAACTTTAAACACAAGTTGAACTTTACTGATCGAACTTTGCCGAGGATAAGGTATCCACGTAATTTTAAGTAAAACGACGTCCGCCCACACGCTGAGCATTACTACTGATTGCTACGACTGACTTGCGGGAAGACCGACGAGCACCGCTCGCCGTAAATTAGCTCATTCAACGAAAGCTTGTCTACTGTTTGGTCCGCCTCTTCCAAATAATGCGCATACAAATCAGAGTGACAAGACTAGGCCGAAACGGGAAAGAGGCTCACAAGGCGTGCGAATCGCGGCCCGTGCGTCACTCGGGCCCGCGTCAGCTTCGCTCGCTCGCATCAAGAGGGGCGGAACTAGCGAGATTAGTCTATCCGATTCGACGCCGTTGCATAATTCAGGCTCTACATGGCAAAGCCCGCGGCGTCCCCGCCGATAAGTGCCAACAGGCTCCCCCTTAGATACCAACGCCGGCGCGGAAGAGCCGGGGCAAGTTCAGGTTCCGCGGCGCCGAAGATCCTAGGTTGGGGTGTATATAGGTCAGCCGGAGTATCGAAGGGGCGGCCGCGCCGTTTCTAAGACCTGCCTATACGCATCCGAATCCTCCGGGCGGCAATCGTAAATCAAATCGGATGCGGGAAATAAACATAGAGCGGGTGTCGTCCGTCCCACAGAGAGCGCGCGCGGTCCTAAGGCGATAAGGCCGCCCGACCGGTAGTATCAGCTGGGTATTTGTCAAGGGGCGTCGCCGGGCGACAGAGACGGATCGCTTTTTCGCAGACTTTTGCGGCCCTTGACTCCTGCGCTTCCGCTCGCTTAATTAATTAGCGGCGCGGGCTGCTCGCGGTCGCGGGATCGATGCAGCCCGGCCCGCAGTCGCCCCCCTGACCTCGGCCCTCTTTCCATACAGCCCATAAAAGCCTTTTTTGCACATAACCACGAATAATAAACTGGGCATGAAGCTGGATGGTATCACTTTGATTCGTGTTCCGCGTCGGTGAGATAAGTCGAGAGACTAAAGGGACAGCAGTGCGAGAACGGGGTGGGCTAGCTAAGAAATTCAGAAGTCGAAGCTGCACGGATTTTATTTTTCCCTCGCCCCGTCTGACACAGCTCTGGACTTTTAATGGGCCGAAATAGCAAGTGTCGTCTTGAATAATGTAGGTCGGTTCCTGTGCCCGCGAGCAAGACGGAGAAATTGAACGTGAAATATTGTATTAGGTTCCGCTACGCTTGAAATTCATTCAATTTCGCTGCGGTCGAATCGCCGCCACGTGATCTGTTGCGGGAATATTCATTCCGTGACTGTCATTTTCCGGCGGTTTTTTTCCCGGAATAGAAGCTCAATTATGCAGAGAGTCGTCGTCTTCTAGGCCGGCGTAACGAGCCGCGAGGAGCAGCTTTCCCGCGGCCGAGACCAAATTAATGGACAAGCTCGGCGGAATAAAGCGTAAAACTCATCGACTTTAGTGGATCCTTTGCCAAAGCTTAGTTGTGCCACGCGGCCTCAGAATTCGGATGCGTGAAATTAAATTGGAACTCGGAGAGTACGAGTAACTTTGAACGCGTGTTGGGACAGCGTCGCTCGAAAGCTGTCCGATAGTTGTACATTGATATTGCCGAAAGTCCATTACAATATTGGTTGCTATGCTAAAAGGGGTCGATTCAGTCGCTATCAGAAAACTGCCCTAATAAAACTTATGTATTTTATTAAAAAATTGACGGTGTATGGACACTCGTGTAAATTATTAACTCTTTAGTATTTTAAATAATTTATTTGACCAACCACCAACAGAACTGGTTGGCTTCCGAAATTTCGTTTCCAATCTTAGCCTTGAGGCAAAATAATGGTGAAACTCATACTACCCAAACCATTTATTACGAGTCTTTCGTTTCTAACTGTAGATAAGAACAATAAATTATGATATCCGAGGGAGGCGGCATCTGCGAAATAGGCGCTGATGGGTTGAAAAAGGCGGCTGCGGTGTTGAACGATGATTCGTACGTTTCAAGGTGCAGCTGCACACAATTTATTTTACGCTTTCTTTTTAGAGCTGCAGTGACGGTTTTTGTCTTGATTATACTTTGGAACTAAACTGACTTGCAACAGGTCGAGTAGTTTATTATTGTTATGGTTAAAGTAGTAGTTATCAGAGTGACAAATGGCGACATGGGCAAAACTGAATTTGCAATACAGTTTTTCGAGTTCGCGCTATAATGTTGAACGAGTAATAAATATTTTATAATACTAAAGTGGAGTACACAGAACAATACATATAAAAACAAATTTTACATACGTGCATGTATTTGTACATATACGTGTACATGCTTAAATTATAAACGAAATCATTACCATTTATGCAGCACTAGAGTTTGATGCAGAATGGTATAAAGTTTATATTTTATTCTAAAAATAACTCATCGTATAAATTTTAACATAAAATTCTGGCAGTGCAATTCAGATATTAAAATACCTCAAATGAAAGATAATACATTTTTAATTAAAATATTTTAAATTAAACTAATACCAAATTTAAACAAAATCTCGACTACAAAAGTACACTGAAAGAGAACGAATTCGCATTATTAACAAAGATAGTTATTGATTTAATGTCAATGAATTAGTTAATAGGTCGTATGAAGCCAAAAATAGTAATTTTCATAGTATATTAGAGAACTTCCTAATGACAATTGTAGGATATCCTCAAGGTCTTGATAGGACACTATATGAAACAAGTCGCTTCTCTGGAACCTCTCAATCAAGTTTCATTACCACGCTTCCGATGTCACCCCTTATTGACTTAAATGGAATTATATCAGCCACTCAAGGATGAGTTGTACCTTCTACCTTAATATTGCGTCTCACCACAGGAGCTTCAGTGCCTTCAATTACTAGACCCGTCGAGTCTCGAACAATGTTATTCAACATCGAGTGTCATATGATGTATCGCGTGAACATCACTAGAGCACGAGAGTCGAGAGTTAGTCAATATTATTTTCCATATTAACAAGCGATAATTGACTTAATTATTCTTAAGATCTTGACGCAAGCATACAGTCTACATTTGGAATTATGTCAGGGTCACGACTAGTGAAACGCACCGAAAATTGATGTTTTACCCCCAACGCGTGCTGCGCCCACCTAATCTTAACCTATTAACCCGACTGGAAACCAGAGTGCGGCGTACAAAATTAGCAGTGCTCGTTTATGTACGGTGGTCCTTCCATCCGGATAATCGTGAGTAAAGGCCAAAAGTGGGCGCGCGCGTGTTTATTGCGCACTGAAAACTGGGTGGCGCGCGTACGCGAATTGCGTTAGTAGACTCACGGATTCATCCAGTGCCCCAAGCGTGCGCGCCAGTCCAAATAACCAGCATCGATTTTATTAAAACATGAATTCTCTATAAAGCGCTCCATAATCCCGACGCCCAGGCCATTGAAGGAAATATATGAAAAAGCCTCATCTCGAAGATTGTACAAAATGAGAGGTTAGGCAAATTCAAGCGGACCGCTCTTACCGTTCGCTTCAAGGCTCGAGGCAATGCTATCGATTCCTTTGTGTACCACTTCCAATGGTAAGTAGTTCTCGAGTTCTATCCTCTCGCGAGCACTGGTAGAAATTACGGAAACAAGCATCGAGTAAATTTAGTCAAATTCAAACACAATTTATAAATATTTTGAATCCACGTGAATATTTCTTGCTATTGATATTTTTTTTTTAATTTCACACTTATATTAAGTCATAATCTCATGAATTCGTAACAGGTGAATTGTTTACAGTAGATATCTCGTAAAATTGAACTTACACTATAGGTTAAAACGCAGTTGTAAACCTGTAATTTTACAAAGGAAAGTCTCGTGAACGAGAAGACTTTAAAGAAATACTTCATTCTGCAAGAACAAGTTTTCTAAAAAAGTCTCGTTTTGTTAACAGAAAATCTGATTTGAAATAATGATCATAAGATGTTACTAACTGTAAAAAGTATTACAGATTTCTTCAATGAATGTTCGTGGAATGTTACAGAAAAGTTATTTCTCTACAATCAACGCTCAGACTCAGACTACAGACGCTTCAGAAATGGCAACACGGCTTGTCTAAACAGAAAATTAAATCAGGTTAAATGCATTTGTTGTAGAAAAGCTTGCGATTGTATATAGCTTATATGCAACACCCTTCAGGAACAGCTTTACGTCTTTCGCTTTAGAAATTTCTGAAAGGATTGCCGGTACATTATTGATATCAGAATATGGCGGGCTTTGCATTCAACTCGTCCTGGGATTTTCCGCGATTTTTTGTCAAGTTCTCTCGAGGAGTTCTCAAAAGCCGCATTCAACCACTTGAAAGAAAAGGCGAGGGTAGCTTAATTGTCCGACTCGAAGCCATTTTTCCCCAATCTGACTAACGGCCGGAACACCGTCAAATTCTTAATCTGCATAAGATTAACCTCTCGAGAAGGAAGCTACAGTGAATTTTCCGAGCGCGGGCCAAGTACGTGGAGCGGAACAACTGGCGGAGGTGCGCGGGCTTCTATCTCGAAATAAATTCAAAGTGCACGCGCGGTATGGGGGTACACATCGAGCTCGCGACGACGAATAATCCAGCATAAGCTCGTGCGAGAAACTAACTGTTCTCCGGTAAGTTATCAAGCCTCCGGCGGCGAGATTATATTTTCAAGCCGCTAGCCGACCGAGAGCAAGTATGGGGCTGCCAGCCTCGGAGGAGTTTTTTAGCGGGGCGCAACGTCCGTTTCGAGTATAGAGGCCGCGGTAAAGTCAAGGCTCTTCCGAATTTAAAAAGAGCGCCAACTCGACGGCCGAATATAGCTGCGCGCGATAGCCTTATTACGCGAGACCTTGAGCCGGCATGTATAACGAGAGCTACCAAAACCAGGCCGCCGCCTACACCCTCAGCCCTCTCTCTCTCTCTCTCTCTCTCTCTCTCTCTCTCTCTTGTATCGTTTTCTACTCGCTAGTTCCTTTGCTGTTATCTTAGTATCAAATTCCGTATTCCTATTTTTGTACTATGTACTGGAACCCGACGATAAGTACAATAAGTGTTTGTCATTATCTACTCAGAAGGGTGAGTACTGAACAATGAACTACCAACTGTATAAGGAACTCCAAGGCTGCGTTAATTTAATACAATCTATCTATTATATTTCCTTTGATATTTCCTCTTGTAGCAAATGCCACTGCTTTATTTCATTCGATTGAATACAATAGCGACACACAAACAGCTAAGAGGGATTAATCATTAAGGCCCATTTCTCGTGTACGTCTCTGGTCGATCACAAGACGCCGGGCGCAGCTTCGCTGATGCAGAATCCGGCTGCTCTCGCGGTGAAAAGGCGCAGCTCGAACGTGTCTTGGGCGCAATCACCGAGACATGCATTAACGCGCACTTGTGCGCTATATAAATCGCTGGGGGTGGCCGAAAAGGAGGACCTTGTCACCAGTCGGGGGAGGGATCGATCGGACTGCGGACCAATCGATCGCCGACCCACATTCGGCCTTTCGCTTTTTCTCGAACGCCTTCGAAGGCTCGGTTCGCGTCCCGAGATGAATGCCCAGCTTTCAAAGCGGCCCGCCTTCGCCCGGACGCCTCGGATCGCTCTGGCTTTTCCGGGTTCTCCGGTTGGGGCTGCTTTCAGGCCCGGAAACTCAATGGATAATAATCACCATCCAGCCCTGGCTAGCTCTGCCGTTTTACATTTTTAGAATAGCCGCGGCGCTTCTTTCACAGCGGCGTGCTCCGCTTTCCGCCTGCTTTATACCCCTCCGAGCTCCTTTCTGCGATAAACGTCATCCGGCTATAAGGTTAAATAGTAAAAACTTGTTTAAGATTATCGAGGATCGAGTGTACCTACGAGTGCGCCCGGCTCTTTCCCCGCACATTTCGCTTTTCCTCCTCGTGCAAACTTTAAAACGACCCCCATTTTGTCCTCCACCTCTCCCGGGATCTGTTGTCGCACTCGGCCGCTTCTCCGGCTATTTCTCAAAGGTCTAATCTTTGAATAAAATATCAAGCGAAACGAAAGTACAAAATCTTTCAATACTATCCTACGCTGAACAAATAAGCGCCACTCACTCAATTTTCTTATCGAGCACCTGTATCATGATTAAGTCAAATTTCCGTTTGAGCTTTTGATTAAATTATCAAGATCAACGGCTCGGTTCAATGGCCCAAATCAACTTGCTCTCAGCCTAATTGAACCTATATCGAATAATTTACATTTAATTTAAAAAGACTAATTCTAATAAAGGTTCATATGAATATTGCAGTAGGAACCGAGCTCGGCTGCTTGTTTTTCCTCTTATCTTTAATTTTATGCATCTAGTAGCGAAACGTCTCATCAATCATTCATCGTATTCCACCAACCTATCGAGAAAATTTTACAAGACCTAATGAGCTGTACGCCTACGAAATAATTCAAATTCAGCAAATGTCATTCGGTGCCAACATTATGAATTTCACCGTATCGTGAAAGTTTAATTTAAACTATGGGCTTATTACTCAGAAGGGCAGTATTTATCGTTAATTTATCCACTATATACATTTGGTCCCTTAAAGAACTTTGACAAACGACCTATGTTTATGATTGATCGCGCAATCACATTGTATAAACGATAAGCTTGAGGCATCAAGCATTACAAATGCCTATGGTATTTATGTTGCCTAATGCCCTGCTTCTTTGGAAACTTTTAGTAAGTTCGTGGAAACATTAATTTTCTAATAATCCTAAAAACACCAGCAGCTAGCAAAGTTTATTCCGGAATCGAGTACAATATCGCGTAAACAAATGCTGAAAATATTTAATACTTCCCGATTGGAATCATCGTGATGACAAACAACGTTTTCCGCCGTCAAATCTATTTCTCGCTTGTATATACTTTGTACCTGTGAAAGATAAACAGGACGAGCGCGAAACGTGTGTGTTATCTACACTCGGCTGGATAACATCTGACACCAGGGGATGGCTCTGTACCTTATATATTCGACGCCGCTTGGATATGTTGCGCGGAGAGCTGTGAGACATAATCACGAAATTCAATCCACTCCCCGTAACCCTTACGCTCGATCTGGACTGTCACTAAGCAACGCCGAGACTCATCGAGATACCACAAAATCAACGATGGCTCGAGCGCTAAAAGCTGTGTCATGAAGGAAATATTCGCAGATTATTAAAGCCGGAGTCTCCTTTAAAAAATCAGATTGGTTCCTGCGCCCAGCGGGTGCTTAGCTCGTCTGCAGATTAATGATTTTTTCGCAATGATAGTTATTAAAGTGAGCGACTGCGTGGGTAACGAAGCGTCCGGCGCTGCGGGTCGGAACGACCAGGAATTACAAAAGTCCACGCGCATGGTCTACCTTTAATGGTCATTGTTGCCGAATTTAATCAGCGAAGAAGGCGATTGGTAAATACACCTCGAGGTGGACGGTATCCTCCTCTGTCTCAACTTTAGTACAACTCGCTACAAGTTAACGGCTCCTGGATCACTCATGAGTATAACCTAAAAATTTCTCCGAGAGGTGGGTATCGATTCGTTATCCTGGGCGGGGAGTGAATGCGCGAGCTGCGCCGACCCAGTAAACCCGCGTCTCCGGAAATCCGAGCCGCAGACCGAAAACATTCCTCTCCAAGAGGAGGGGGATAAGACCCGAGAGGCAGCTGCTCGCGGCCGCTCTTTGAACCGCGGCCCAAGTTCCGAGCTGCTTAAAGAGAAGGGAGCGGAATGTTGTTTGCCCCGCGCGCCCTACAGGAATTCGCAGGGCTTCGGCGTCGAAAAACTTTGCCGGCTTCGCTCCCCGAGGGATATCTCTTTGGATAAGTAAGATTTTTCAAAATGCAGAGCTGCAGTTGCACGACTATTCCTTGTATTAATCTTTCGTCCGATTCAAAGTTTTCTCGCTTTATAAACATTGCTTCCTTCATGATGGACGGCCGATGTTACTGAATCTTTCGAGCAAGCGATAATTAAATGATGAAATGAAGAATGCGAAAGTTTGAGCGACTCCATTTTCATATATAATTCGGCTTGCGCATGCTCACTCAGGTATTGCAACAATATGTGAAATTTAATGTTATGTGACTGCTCGACTTTTCGAGCATATAAAAGGGATTAAATTGTTTGACTCATCACTTTTATTATCTTCAATGTATCATATTTGAATTAATTCTAATGATTCTTTAAATACATTTAATCATAAGGGGGATTTAAGGACAGCTTACACTTATATTTTCCAATAATTTTAAGTATTTGTAAATAAGTTGAAATGTCTTAAAAATTATGATTAAATGAGATCTTGACCCAAACTATATATTAAATACTTTTACTAACCTATAATTTAAGCCGATTCTATATATATTCCTCATTATAGATTTCTAAATCTTATAGAGGGAATAACTATAATTAAGTTTATGTTTAATTGAATTAAAAGTAATTTCCATTCGCAGTCATATGTACTAGAGCATTCAGCTATATGAGGCTAAAAAAACATCAAGGTCAAAGTTGGTTTCTATCGTGGAACTCGCGCTACGGAGCGACGCAGTAGCAGTACTCAAAACTCTCCTCTATGACCCCTCTTTCTTTAAAGTGTGGCGCCTGCAATTAAACCTTCCACGCTCCTCTGCTTCATCTTTTGCCAGCTTCTTCGCTCGTTAATGCGCAGAGCTGCGGAACCCCTTCCCTTCTGCCTTTCTCCTATGGCTCCTTTATATCTGGCAGGCGTTGCCTTTCGCACGACATCTAGGCAGACTCTGCGATCTGTCATTCACGGATCTCCTTAGAACCTTAACTGAACGGAAGACGTAGAGACTCCCTCTTGGCATGGAAGCGCTTTTCAAGTAAAATTCGCGAGAATTGCCACCTTCTCAGATTCACCATGTAAATTCCAGTAATAACTCCGCCGCGAGCGTCGATATCCCTAGCCCTTTCATTCTTGATAGCACGCAATTCGAATAATTAACAACGAAGGTTTTTTTATGTTACGCTTCATTGCATGCAATATTTGTTTGTATACGATCTTTTTTTGGGTTTTAACGAGATGATTTTCAACGTTTTAATATTTTTTCCATTGTGAGTTATTTCAGACCCGTTGAATATGTTGAACACACAATACTAATTCATTACATTTCCTACTAAAAAGTATAAGTTGCAACGAATGAAATTAAAAATTGATTCAAAATAATCACAATTGCTTGCTAAATCGTTAAATTATTAATCTGAATTGAAAATACCATTACGGTCATGGAATGAAAAGTGGGACACACCTAGATGGAGAAAGAGCGGTGATAAAGAGGTTACGATAACGCGAAAGCCGAATATTTAAACATCCGCCCGAGTAGTTAATTTATCATAAAGCCTTATTTGCGTAAATTGATTTGCTCTCGAGGAGCCTTCGAGTAGTCAACGGCTACACTGCGTTAAATGGAACAAAGAGAAAATGCATTATGACGGCACCTCGGACATAAATACAGTACAGCTTGTTTCTCACAGCATACTGAAAAGTGACGTTTTATCGTAATTATGATAAAAATTTGCGTGGAAATCCATGAATTTAGATGGAAGCGTGCGAGGTTGATTGGAGCTAGTGATGCGCAAGTGAGCTGGTAACCTCAGAATGATATAACTAACTACAGGGCCGCACTATTGGAACAGGCTCATGAATTTCGAATGAAGTTTCCCCATTTCCCGAGAAAATAGGAAACCAAATTTGATTTTGCAAACGCATAATATTATTACTGCGCAGGGAAAGACCCTCTGACGGCACGAAGTATCTCACACCAGCTACACATTATTGTAACGGTCGAGTAGAGCATTGAAATAATTACACGGCGTCAAACCGCGAGAAGTCATGGTTTATCCGCATTTCCTATGCTGCGCGGAGATTTGAAAGGGCGCATCGACCTCGGCATCGAGATCTCGTAGGAAATGGGGAGAGTTCGCATTCGGTTGAGCGGCTTCCCGCGTAATCGGACGGCATCCAAATCATGGATCCTATGACTAGCTACCGATCTTGCAAGCACCATACAGTCTAATCTAAACAACAGAGCGCGATATAGGCATAATATAACTCATGTAAGAGGCAGATGATGCCTGTTAACGAGCGAACAGCGCGGCTAGTAAATCGTCGGCCGACGGTGGCACTTTCGTTTTATTCCCCGTCGACCGCGAGCGCGTGACTTATGCAACAGCCTGAAGTACTTGTCAATTAATGTCCGATAAATCACGTTAATGGTTATAAATTTCATAGTTTTTAAAGATCAGGTTTCGGGGACGGATCTTCATGCCCCCTGTTGGGTTTACTTTTAATCAGCTTCGATTTTGTTTACTCTTCGAAAATCTCCGGCCACCTTTTTACGCAATGAGCTAGATTAGATTCATCAGCAGACCGGATACAGGTGACATCTTTGAATTGCTCACAAAGGGGCGGAAAATGCAAGGCGCGCCAAGGACCCGAAGCTTTTCATTCACGGGGCGGTGCGCTCCGCGAAACGTATAAAAGCGCTGCAGAGATCTGAATCCTCGAATCAAACTCGGGAGGCGAAACAAGCCGCGGCCTCGGGCCTGGCACTCTGAAGAGGGTCCGACAGTTAGCGTGACCCCTGCAACTTTTATGCGCCCAGAGAGAGAGACGTTTACGAGCCGCGAGGCGAGTCATTGTCGCCTTCAAATTCAAGGCGAGTGCGCCCGCGGCCTTGCCCCCCGCGCGTACATCCTCTCGCTTAATTATTCAGCGACAGGCCGAGTGTCCCGTGCGCGCTAGGTGGCCGTCTTCCTCGTCTCTACGGATCAAGTTCCGGGCTCGCCGACATAACCTCTGCTAGTGAAGTAATCATCACCGCGCTGAAGTCATTGTCCCCCTTGGCAAGTAATCGAGCTCTACTTCGAGTTCGTGTGCTCGCACTTGGTCCGTCCGTCTGCAGGGCGATTTGTCTTATGCTCCCGGTCGCTGCAGCGCGTTTTCGACACCCCGATCCCATGAGATGCACTTCCTAACTAGCCGGATCATAAGATGAATTGCGACCGCCCCTCTTTTATAATGTCGTTCCCTGCTCCGCAGCTTCTGTGCGATGCGTTAATTGCGCTCTGCTCTACTGACGCGCATTTGACCTTCTCTCGTATGCGGCGGTGGCACACATGATTCCGCCCTCGTCCTCTGTCGATATCGGTCTCGCACTCCGCTTGCACGACTCGAGGCTGCACGATTTTTACACTCGTTCGGTTGCCAATACCAACAGATCTCGAAAACTGGAGTTGAATACCGCGGCCCGTCAATTGGTTTGGGTAACACGTGGAGGATCGAATCCAATGGTCCTGGATTAACCAGAAAATTTCCCAGCGATTACGTACCATGCACACAAAAAGAGTCTGTGGCATTTTGCGGGCAAGAAAATGAAAGGCCGACCGATTCCACTTGATTACGCTCAATCGTGTTCAGTCAGTATAGGTCGATTCAAGTATCCACTCGCCCGTAATACACTAAGAGAAAGATCCTCCTTGCTAGAAAAGTGACCAGGTTTTGAGGTCAGAGGCTGATTAATCAAATTGGTTTAAAATATCCAAGTTTAAATCTATAAAATAAATATCTATCGATTGAATCAATATCACTTAAGATCGTTGCTATACGTTAAAAAAGAAGCTATTATTACTCTTTGTTCGTATTTTATGTTTTAATTCTTTATTCAAATACATGTACACACATGATGTCAATAACCGATTTAGACTATAAATTCTATTAGTTAAAATGACCAGAACTCCGTTTGAACATTTTAAGAGACATATACAACAGTACATTGATTTACTGCACATACTCGCATCAGAATTTATTTAAAGTTACATGCCAGTCATGAACTGTAAAGAAATCTTAAAGAAAATTATATATGTATATGAATAGATATATATATATATATATATATATATATATATATTGATAACGTTCGATGTAATGCACCCCACCGCCCTTAGAGGACCCAGTCGGGCTCAACGGCATAACCTGCGTAGAGGGTAACTTAGATTAGATGCCCCGATTTTACAAAGAGGGCTGCATCTCTTAATTTCATCGAGAAAGTGTCATTGGCTGCGGTATCGTGCGGCTTTGGGATTTATCGGAACCCGCCTGCAAGCCACACGAGAAAAAGACACGGATGCGTGGCTTCCTTCGACTAGGCCGGCAAAAAATGAGCCTCGTTTATCAGACCTGAGAAATGTGCACGCTCACGCCAATCGGCCCCGGATAAAAATTTACTTAATCCTAGGGAGAGTCCGCATCCCCAAACTCTCGCCCGAGAAACTTGGCCGAGGCGATCCCCAAACTTCTCTCAGGTTTTCTTTACTTACCCCAAGTTTGGGATGGGAGACTGCGATTCCGAGAACTGTCAAGGTGCAGGCTTATACTTTCGTCCAAAGCGATGCACAGGACATCCATCTATACCGTATATAGTTTGTACCAACTCTTGGCGATCGTCGGCAGAGGAGATGAATGATTCCAATGCGAGAAAAGCGAACGGTTTTCATTGTGGAGAGTCTCCTATTTGCTGTATATTCGACAATATACGCTGAAAATCATTTCTTTCAATGGATAATGGCAAATCAAAAATCAGGGGTCTCTCGAGTCCACTCTTTCAATGGCTCTTTTGTTAACTGAAGTAAGAGGAAACGCCGCTCATCGCCAACTAGCTCTACCCGAGTTTCATTAGTCAAGCCCCTATCTTCGGTTCACCGGTTTATACTGGAGATAGGTGACTTCGGGAACTCCGGTCTGATACTTTTCTCGATAATTTTTTAGCTTAGTACTACTATCAAAAGTTTCTTTGTCCCATACAAGAGAATTTATATACTCAGAAACATTTTCAACGTAATAATTATGCAATATTGAGGTCTTAAGGAATACTCGTATATAGTAACAGTTTTGTATAATAAACTTTGAATGTCACTTCATGAATCCATGATCGGATGTAACTTTCGTGAAGTAGAAACATCAGTGAACTTCCACATATATCTTTCAAATTTTTAACTCAGAAAGCGCATACAGCGTTTTCGCCTAAGATCGAGCCCAAAAATTGATATACATTTCGCCATGAAGCTTTGCACGTGTACAATGAAGAGTTGGACTTGACTTTGCGGGTGAACTACGAAAAGTTTTTCTCCGATATATTCACCTATGGAAGGGGTAAGAAGAGAACACTACGCGTTATATATACGATGTACGTCGAAATCGGATTTGCGATATGGTACTTTACAAGTCTCAAGCCTTTTGTTACCGTGGCGGCGAAGGAGAATCAATAAAGCTGCGAATGGGTTTCTAGTGTTTTTGCGAGTGAAGTACATGTTTTTTTCTACTACTTTTCTACACCAACGGCTTATCATTTATAAAGTTTAAACGTGTTAGAGGAGTTGAGGGCGCCAAAGATAAATTTCGGAATAATAAGGAGAATTTCCATGCCGTTTTGATGAGATATCAACAGTAAGAATGGTGATTTAGCAAAAATAATGCTTATATAGGTCTATATACTAACACTTATTTTTATGAAAATTAATTATCGATATATCGAAAAAATATATATTCGAACAGCTTTTTTTAAGTGCTAATGGTAAGTGTCAAACAACGCTCCAAGTATAATTAACCGCGCATTGTATATGCAGTAGCTTAAACTTTTACCACCAACTGTTTTTTTAGCCCGCGTGCTTCCCATGATCCAGCAACAATTGGCTGTGAGGGAAGACAAATTCGTGAGTAGAATGTTTTGGCATATGAATTGTTACGTCGCTATTCCATAATTGCGAGCACTAAAGAAGGAAAAATGCTGACGGAAACATAGAAAACATTTGCATCGCGGAAAAATTTTCCCGACCAACTTTTCAGTTCTCGAGAATTGAATTCCCCTTGAATTCGCAAGCTCAAGTTTTTTAGATGCGACTTGCAACTGCAAATAGGAAAATATTTGATATCGATAAACTTTCCAGAAAAAAACAGGCGCCCAGCTATTACAAAAATTGTTTGAAGATATCAGTACATTTGAAGCAAGGCTACAAGTTTGGTGTTCGATCAGCTTGAATTTTCTTTCTGTTGTTTAAATGTATTAAAAGAAAAAATTATATGTTATTCTCAATTCTTCTCTTTATTATTTAAATCTTCATAAATATATAATTTATAACAAAGTATTAAAATGCAAATATTGAAAATCGCGACATTGAAGCATATGGAAACGATGATGATTATTTGTACATCTTTGTGCATCTAAATCGACGCATTATTGGATACTGAACTATATTGGATTTAAACTATAAATTATAAGTATATAAACGGACTAGAAATTCATTAACATTCCTTCCAGAATTGTTTTGAAGATAAAAAGGCATTCGCAGGCTACTGATTGTTTGATGGCCATAGCAAAACCTCTGCTATTTTAAAACTGCTGCAGTCGTGGGATAATACTCTTGAAATTCATGAGTAATTAAGCAGCTAATTTACAGGCTTCATCTGAATCATTTTTTTCCCGTAAACTTGGCAATATCCTCTATATAATTTAAGATTTAACGCTTGCCTCTCGAATCCCAGACATCTCGAATGGCGTCCTGGAAGTCTCAATCACACAAGAACCGCTCCTAATCCTTTCACGGCCCCTCCCTCTACGCGCCCCTTAGGCGCCGACGATCTGTCGATATCCCATCGGCAGCTTTTAACTAGAATTCCACTCGACCCATCCGGTGGGCTAGTCCGGCGTTCGCCGACCACCGAAAACCGACACCGCGTCCAGAAAAAACGCGCCTGTGCGAGAAAGGGACAACACAGCCAGCTCCGCTATACTTCCGCCCCATTAACTCTCGTTCGTCGTGGAAAAAAGGGGGAGTATGGTGCGCGTGTACCGGAGGCAGGGGATTCAACGGCGCGTGCGAGGGGTATGCCTGGCGGACCGCCAAGAGATGCGCCGAATCATTCGTCAATCGAGACACGAGCAGCCGACGGATCCCCCTACCCCAGTTCTCGAGAGACTTCGCGACGGAATTAATTTCGCGGAACCAGCTGGGAACGAGCCACGCAAATAGGGTTCCTCTGCTGCTCTAAACGCTGAAAAACCGAGATGACAGGCTCATTATAAACATTTCATGAATCTTCGAATTTTTTAGATCATATGTCATAGACTCAATAATAAATGATATTGATTATCTGGTTAAATTTTATAAAAAATTATGTAAGTAAGTATGAGTCAAAACCAGATTTAACTTTTACTTCTAATTAAATAAATTCTACTTGTTCAAAAACTTCTTATATGTGTGTACTACCTGATTTTTCAACGTGTAACTACATTTTTACATCATTTTGTTGTATTTATAGATATGAAATTATTATATTTTATTTATTACAGTTTTTTTCTAAAAACAATAATGAATGTTATTAAATGGGCATACTAGAAGTTTAAAGGTTTATTCAACGCTGACATATTAATTTTTGAAAACATTTTTATACTTTACACTGCTTGACTCGTTTAATATCAAGCAATAAAACTTGTAATAACGATACTTAATATTCAACTACGTAGTTTATTAAATAAAGCAATAAACTCTTATAATTTGGAAGAATTTGAGATGCATACCTTTCTTTACTCGTTGACCATAAACCTTGCTCAATATTTAACCAAAATTGTTAACAAAGGATAATTTTAGTAGTTTATTTTTTGCTCCGTAAGATAATTATTGTAATGATCCATTTTTTATGAAGGGGAATGAGCTTGAGAGCGAGTACGCTTGAATTTAATTTGAATGGCGGAAGTAGATTGAAATCAAGATAATATAGGTTCTATTTAAATTTTAAAAGTGTATTTAGAATAGATCCAAGCAAATAGAGAGAGTAGCTGACTCGGTAGCTGAGGTTTCAGCAAACATCGTTATAATTTCAAAAATTTTCTTAAAACTACTACAAAGCTCCATTCGTACACTCTGCATACAGTTCTGTAGAATTGTACCACTAAACCATTTTTAATTTTTACATTCATTACATCATCGCCAATTAACACTTGTTTTTTTGAAAAGGTACTTGTATACTTTTTAATTGCTTCTTATTATTTCGACTTAGTGTCTAGCTTGTTATCCAAAGTCGGCGACATGTGCAGCATTCATGTTTTATGTAAACGAAATAGCCGCTTAGCCTGCACACGCTAACTGCCGGGCCTCGAGACTCGCTCGGAAAGTCTGTAAAAAATAGTCCAATTAACAAGGCGGAGTTTACATTTCAATTGGGATAACAGCCGGATATTTTCGCCAGCGCACGCGTCAGTAGGTTAGACCACTGACCCGAAACCAGATTTTCCACGGGAGCGCTAAGAAAAACGTGGATTTACGAGCCGACAAGAGCATTCGGTCGGGCCGGGGCGCAGTATTGATTTTATCGGCATGCCTCGGTCAAACTATCCCCGCTGCAGTCCTCGGGCGCGGGACTTTTTAACTCGGCGGAGGAACGGCGAATCACCGGCAGGCAAATCAGACTTATCACCGCGGCGGAAGAATGGATCCCGGCCGGCGGCCCCGTCAAACGCGGAACTATCGCCGTGACACCGGGGCGTCGCGCGCACAAAGCCCGGGAGGCGCTTCCGTGGGCAATCTCGGATCCGGGCGCAAGTCACTCCCCATTCAGGCGCACTCCCTCAAACTGCCGCCCTCCGAAATTCGAGGCCCGGGAAAACCGCGCCGGCCCAATCTCCCGCGGCGCGACAATGTCGCTTTGTGCGAAGACGGCTCATGGGGGCCGCGGCTCTTATCGCCCCGCCGACGGGAAAACTCGACCTCCGCGAGCCACGTGCCCCCATGCGCAGTGGCCTTTTTCTCGGGGCTCCCCGCCGGAAGTTGCCGCTGCGGGCTTAGCCCATGCAAATGCCTCTATCGGCTCCTGCGAGAGATAATGGCGCAATTTGCCGAGGGGAGCCCCGGTGTGTTTGCTCGGCGAGATCGATACTCGCCTTTTCCGCTCCTCGGCGTATTATGCGCGCTGTCGTGTCGACGCAACGCGAATGCTCTTACTTTTTCATGTTTATCGTAGCCAATACTAACAACTTGACGTACGCGCGGGTGCATACGACTTTTTCTCGGGACGAATCGTAAAATTCGCCGAATTCGCGCCGCCGCAAATCCCAAAGAATTCACCTCGAGCCAAGCTTCCGCACCCAATCGGCGACGCGCTAAGTAGTGCGCCGCGGGCAGTTAAAGTTGCCGTTTATGTCAGACTCTCGAGCTAGCCGCAGTATTCGCTCTTGCAAGTGTGCGCATAGGATGCTTCGAGTTCTATTTCGCGCGAGCGCGAACCGCATATATAATGTAAATATTATACACGCACTTGATTGTTTTTTGTTTATTAGTATAAGGAATTTTATTTTCTTCTGACTCCTTCGACGCTCATCTCCACCCACATTGCTGTTCGACTCACCCCACTGACGATAAACTCGAGTTCCTAGATATTCCGAAATAGAGAACAATATAATATTTTAATGTAAAACTAATTTATAGGAATTAAATAAATATAACGATTAAAATACTTGATAATTAATTTGCATGATAGACCATGAGTCTGAACAATTCATGATTAAATCACTCGCAATGATGCTATTGGCAATTTTCCGAATTTCTACTAGTAAGAATTGCAGAAAAAAATGCTTGACATAATATGTTGCATAATATAATAGACAAAATTAATCTCTACGTTCTTACTGTCGAAAAACCGTTAGTCATTATAGTACATATAGCTTATTGACGCTGGCTGGCAGCATCGCTATTGCATTCAACGATTCCCATACAATGTATTACAGGTTGTTGTAAAGTGAGACCAACTGAAGCAAATGCATATTGTCTAAATGGGATTTTTTCTAATGTAATCCATCTTTAAACACGTAGCATTAGACACATCTGGATTATTAGACGATGGTGTACCCCAGCGATTTGGGAGGATAACGCACTTCTCGATCGCCCTCGTGGCAGTCCACCGTTGGGGCCACGCTTAGGCGCGAGGAGGCTCGGAGCGGGTGATCGGCTCGACGGCGACCTTGCAGCTGGCGCACGGCCCCCGGTAACCCAATTTCGCATCGATTCCGGCAGCCTTCGGCCCGAGCGTAGCCCCTGCATATTTAACGCCCGGCCGCGCCTTCCCCCCCACATTTTTTTTTCATCGTTGTCGCAAGGACGATCCTCGGCCCAGGCCCGGTGGAGCCCAAGGTCCGGCCGCGCGGCCCAGGCCTACTTTTTCCGCTGGGCCCGCGAATCCGCGCCAGATTCCGTGATAGCGCCCGCGAGCTATTGATTACCGCGGGCCACGGAGAGATAAGAGCGATTGACCTTGCGGGACGGCTCGCGTGGAGCCTATGACCCCGAAGCCCCGTGGAACCGGCGCGACCGGACACATTCCTGCCGATTATCATAGGCCGATGGGGCGCGAAGGCGGCCTCGGCACTCTTTCGACCGAAAGCTCAAATGACGCAGGACGGTCACAGCACGCTTGAATTGCAACGTGTAAAATGCGACTCATGGGCTAGATACGCGATTCAGTATTGCGCAAACTCGTCACAAATGAAAAATATATCGTGCGTAAGGTGTCTTACACACCGAGCGTAATTAAGTAATTAATTTAAACTTTGACTCATATTATATTAAAACACAATGCCATACTCGCGAAATGCGACTTTATGCATGTTCATTGAAAAAACTCCTTTATTAATCATAATCAAAACCAATCAGATTTTAGATTTTTATTAAATTCTTGACACTTGTAATGAATAATTGTATCATCAGAGTTATTTCTTTGGTATAGCTCTCACTAGACAGAAAAGCAGCTTTGAAAATAGTGAATGTCATATATTGAAACATAAATTCTAGTTTATGTAAATTGAAAAATTGATCGCGTTTGAAAAATGTAACTTTTGATGTATATTTCGAATAAATTGTATGTTTCCTGCGAATTACTGAATTCAAATCATTGATTTATTGTAGCAACATCTCTCGGATAGCTAATATTTTTTAGCAAAAGTCGAATACGCGATTATCAAAGCGGACGACTGACCAATTACTATATACGAGCACTTTTCGCGTCGACGTTCAGATGACAAACCATGATCAACGAAAATCCGAGCCTGAGAGCAGACGATAAGTCGATTGATATATGCGGCCGGCTTTTATCGCGAATTACGCGGGCGAGCTTTTCCCACGGGAGCTTTTAGGGCACGACCAGTGACTAAATGCCCTGCGGTTTTGGCCTTTTGTGCGCTCGACCGAGTTCACCAAGCTCCGAGGTTCTTCTGCATTTCAGATCCCTCAGTGCGTTGCGACTGCAGAGCCACGGGGATAATCGTGCGCGTGGTCGACACTAATTGAGCTCTGATATGTATACGCATCTCTGTAAGCTCCGCTCGCGATCGCGCTCCCCGATCGCTCGCCCGCTGTCGCCCTTATCGATCGCAAGCGTGATACCGGGGCGAGTTTACCCTCTACCAGCGGTCTTTTTTCATCGCCTTTAATAATGGATTATTCGCGCGCTCGTAATCGATAACCTTCGGGCTAAGCGATTTCAAGGCGACTGGTTATTGGATAAAAAGCCCGGGGTACATTAAGCGCAAAAAGCTCCTCTGGCAGGGGAAAGCCGCGCCCCGGGCGTCGCCGGCATGGCCCGTCAAAATTATTGCGCATCTCGAGGGCTTTTACGGGGCCGATATAAAATGTTTATACGGCGGAGCGATAGCCTCGGCCCCTTGTTTGCCAGCCCGCCGTCGCGGCTCCTTATCTTCAGCGCCAATTCGCGCCTCGGATTTTCCGCGTAAACCGGCCGCGCGCGCACTTTTCATAAGTTGGCCGGCGCCGCGCGACCCTGTCGCTAACTACCGCCTCCCCCGCGATATATCGCCCCTGCTAAAACTTTCACGACCCGCGGCGTAAAAATACTTGGGCGAGCATAGTGCGCGTGGCCGCGGCTCGCTCTAGATGCAGATTAAGCGCCAGGTCTAGGAGCGCCCGCCTCGTTATAAGAGATGGGGCTGAGAGGTTGGGGGTAGCGAGCCCCGCGGTAAACAAATTCGAGGAGCCCATCGAGCCCGGAGATGCTTCCTGGCGATTTGGCCAGTCAGGAAGTCGTTAAGCCGCCGCGAGGTGTGTGCATTATCTCCGCGTACTCGGCTGCCTTATTTATTGCCCGCTTATCTACCGCTTTATTGAGCACCGCGAGCAAATTTACCCAACGATTAAAGAACAACTTGACCGATATTTTTTAAGCGACTCAGTGATAAAGCATATACGTTGATTGCTAACAAATCAGTCTTTGTAAGAAAACTTTCCTTTCTTCTGCCTCAAATGTGAAATAACATTAACCAAAATAATGAATCGAATCGAATGAAAATCCTTTATCTAACAAGGATAATGGTTCAGCTATTATTTTAATAAATGAATTTAAAACTTATTACGAGCTAGACCAACGTCTGTCAATTTACAAAATAAAATTGTTATTGAAATAATAATGTCTGAAAAAAAATATTCTTTTTCACCTTAAAAACAATTTTTAAACTCCCTGTACGAATCTACTATTTATTTATAAATATACACTTTATATAAACATTATTTTTAAGAAAGTTACGTTTAATATCTAAAGCTTTTTATTATTTTAAATATACATGAAACCATGTCAAGACCCCGAGATATTGAAATAGAGAACAATTTATACACTCAGAGTATACTTCACCATTTCATTCAGCTAAAAATTTTATTCGGATCTCATTCAAACATACAATGAATCCACTGTTTTAAAAGGGGTACACCAACTGGGAAGAAGGATTAAGGGAACATCCATTTTTTCTAGAAAAAGTGTCTAACTTTAAAGCGCCATAAGTCTTTGAGGGAGGCTTTCGTAAGAATAGCAAGGAATGGAGCTCAACATTTATAATGTCGACTATAAGAATTTTATTGGTTCTCTGAAAGAAGAATCATCAATTCTCAAGTTTTAAATTTGCGCGCAAAAATGCGCAAACGCGAATTTTAAAATCCTGCGCAACCTCGCAGCCTCAAACGGAACTAAACTTTTTATCGTCCGAGATATAAAAAGATCGGAAACTGGATTCCAAACTGCCGGTGGCTCATCCCTCACCTCGTATAATAAGACACTCGCGCAAATATAGTTTTCTTTGAACCTATGGATTACAGATTCGAAATTTTTGTTCGGTCGGTAAAACAGGGGAAAGGAAAAAGTGATCGAACCTCCTCGTTTGTTTGATGGAGTTTATCGGCTATTTCATAAATAGATCACTTTTTACTTTTCCGAAAAAGTGACTTTTTGAAACTTCCACCAGAGCATCCATTACTTACAGATGTTATAGTTAAGCGAACGACAGGAATTTTACGACTCATTTTAAGAAATCGTTTGCAGATCCTCGCTTACTTCAAACCCATCTTTATTTACAACATTAGCAACGATATAGGCACTAGAATAATTACACCCCATAATAACACTACTCGTTTTTTGTCACAAATATGTATAAAATGTTCATCAAAAAAATTATTTTACACATACAGTGTATTAGAAACTTGGTAAAACAATCATTGAGTTTCCATCATGGTTTCAACAAAAAATAGCTGATTCCTAGAAAATAAATTAAGCTTTAACCTTCTATTCTCAATTTAAAAAACTCAACAAAATAATTTCATAAACTAATTTTATTGCTTTAAGAATATAATTGATTAAAACGGTAAGCAATGAAATCGATTAATAGTCACTCCAGAAAGATATAATTATGTTGAAACACTGCTTAATAATTTTCTGGATAATTAAATTTCGTCTACAAATTTTGAATGTACTAAATTATATTTTTTCAAAAATATTTATAAAAAAAGGATGTGCGCAGCTATTATGCTAAAAATTAGAATCAGTTTATAATCATTTAATCAATGGATTATATTTAGTCCGCACCATTTCAATTTTTGATGGTGTATTGCAATAATCTCTATTTCGATATTCTCCAAATTTTACACGTAGGAATTTATTGCGAAAGAGCTTTTAACATTCTGACTGAAGTGTTAGTCTATTGATCAGAATGAGAGAGGTATTCTCCAAGAGACTTAAACTTATCTCATTTCACCGTAAATTTAATTAAGATTCTTGAATTCAATTTTACTCCATTTGAATAGTATTTCATTTTACGAGGTCAGAATTCAGCTTCCTGTCTTTTAAAATATTTCCATCAAGGAACTCTTACAGCAAGGAAATTGTATTCTTTATTTACAAAATTACTTGCAAAGTGTAAAAATAATTAAAACAATGAAATAAAATCCTCTTTTTATTTTAAGACACTCAGATACTTAGATTTACATCTCTTCTCAATAAAATTTTTTAATTATGAGTATAGCAATATATAATCTAGAGAAGTAATCTTTATTGATCTTCACTTCATTCTAATGGAGATAGTTCAGTAATATAATAGCTTCTCGTAAGCTAGGTTTTAATGCCACTGCTTTATGATATAGTAATGAATGATAACATAATTACGAAAAAAATAAACAATACGTCAAATCACGGTCTATAAAAGCGAATGTGAAGATTTGGTGTAAAAAACCGCGAGATTAAGAATTTCAAAGAGTAGGTTCCCCGGAGTT
Organism: Sycophaga agraensis; assembly: GCA_018906755.1. Classification (NCBI taxonomy): domain Eukaryota; kingdom Metazoa; phylum Arthropoda; class Insecta; order Hymenoptera; family Pteromalidae; genus Sycophaga; species Sycophaga agraensis. Next base: position 305,678 of record JACCIE010000086.1, on the reverse strand, counting down.
TATAAAGCATTGGAGAGAGAGAGAGAGAGAGAGAGAGAGAGAGAGAGAGAGAAAGAGAGAGAGAGAAAGAGTGAGAGTAAGGCTCACGGTGCTATGCTTCCGTCACGAACTCAGTCAAAAAGCTTGTACGGTCATTGTCTTCTGAGTTCTTGCGGTACTGACCTCGGTATCGGATAACATTCTGACGCTCGTTCTGATGTCTATACCTATGCTCACTTATAACTTAATTTTCTTTGTTTAATCCCTCGTATGGTAATATACCTAGTCGGAACATGTTGGATTCGTGACATTCGAGTTACTGTACTTTAGTTTAAATTTTTCTGTGTATATTACTGTAAATATATTCACGTCTCTAATTATAGGTTTATCTGTGAAAACGTTACCGACGAATTCAACTGACTAATGCAGGATGAAACGGAGCATAGGTTGAATATAGAATAATAGACGATTGCTTATTAAACTTACATAATATGAAGATATTTAATTACGAGTCGATCATTCATTAACTCACCTGTAACATAAAAAAGTACATGCGATTAAATATGTGTTAAACGAATTAACTTATTTTTTCATTCTATGTTAAAGTTTTACTACTCTGGTCTAATAACAGATTTTCAAATTTAAATTGTGCATGAAGTTTCATAAAAAATACGGGTAAAGTATAACATTGGTATAAAAACAGTTCTTTGATTGTCTGCTATATTCTCATCGGCATAGTTTAAATTGAATTTCTATTTTCTCTAAACTCCATATTCGTATGAATACGAAATTTCATCACATGCATAAAAATGCCATTTAAACTTCGGGAAAGATCTTAGGAGTGCGTGCGAACTACGATATCGCTTTCCAGTTCGTTCAATTACGTTAATTTAAGTTACAGGGTTATTTTCTTCAGCAACGAGTTTCCATGGAGGTGTGGAGCTATTTGAATGCATGGCGGTTTTTGGGGAAACGTTATATTGATCATTCTTATAAGCATTTTAGCTTTTATTATGCTACATGGGTTTTTTTAATCAAGAATAATTTCAGCATTAATGACATACGGTTATTTTTCTTAGTCGTCTAGAAAACATCAATCAAAGTATTAAAGTCAAAATGCAACCTCTATTTAACTATTCCAAATAATTTTGAGCTCATGTATCCATTTTTACTAATATTTAATAAAAATATAACAATTTTTAAGTATATAGCATATTTAAAATGGATACTTAATATGATTTAATATAATTTATAATAAAATTAAGTTTTGCTAATTAGAAAATAATAACCTGTAATTTATAGATTGAAACGTGTAGCCGTTGTAAATTTACACGGTATTATTTTTTTAACAGAATATTCATATCTACCGCTTGATCTATTTTCAATAATTTATTTCCTTTACATAGGAGCAAACGTACATTTGTTCTTGAATCTGAAGCACGAATTAAAAGCTACTCTTAATTAACGACATCTATAAGCCTACTTGACAGTCTTGATCGCGTCGTCTTTAGTAAAAGGCGCTTTCATCTCGACTCCACAGACAAAAAATTATTTGCACTTTAAGAACTGCGGAAGTCTTCTCTCAAAGTACACCTCCGTCCTTTCGTATAATTAAAATGAGCTCGGGCTTGACTCATTTTATACGCCGAAGTAGAAAGGAATAAAACTCAGAGAAGGGTTACAAAGATTTGTGGGCGGAAACTGGATTCTACCGGCGGACGTAATCTCCCGCGGAAAAATCGAGCCGCACCGTCGCCCGGCGGGAAACGCTCAGAAAAAATATTTAGCGCGTGTGCGGATGGAAGCGAGCAATGCTGTGCGTATATACTATGTGTCGACCTACATTTCTCTATTTTCCGCGGGTAATTGTTTTCTCTTTTTTGCTTTCATTGATTGATAAAACTGGTTTTTTTTCTTCATTTTCCACTACGCATCCGAGATCTTTATGTAACTATGACTTTCTCGTTTCCATCCTGTTTACACTACCTTTTAATTTTCGCGAATAAACGTAGCGTTAGTCTTGCCATTATTATCTATTTTCTCGGAATATTACTTAATATATTTTTAGATAATTGACTGTTAAATGCCTATTTAGTTTCCTTTTACTTAAATAAACGTTTTTAAATGTATATCTGATTTTTCTACACTGACGGAATTTGGACACGTTGTTTTACTGCTTTTTGCGCGCAATGTTCAATTTAAAATGTGCATTTTCATTTTACAGTTTTACAGGGTGCAGCTATGATGAATAATCTTGAAGGCATTCTATCATCATCTACGGCGGACGCCCTGTCCCGGATCTCCAATACTCTGATTAATGCTCTATTTATTTCTTTTATGCATGTCGCATTAAAGTGCTGCAGCAGCTGGCTGGGGGATTGAAGTCCTCTGGAGCCCCAGCGATGATGACTCGAATGCAGATCGGGCCATTTACATCCAGGCCATTATTGCACTACCCAGTCCACGGAGCTCGGGCGGGACTCGTTATCTCGACACGTGCCTGGCCGAAGGTAACGGAGCCGCTGGTTCCAACGTTTTTAATAAAACGTTGACCCCGCGACTGCCCGAGTTTGCACGAGGCGTGGCGTCAAATATAAAAGTGGAGTGAGGCGAAAAGTCGCCCTCGTAAACACGCGGCCCACGCCGCCCAAGATTCTCGTCTTAAGATTGAAAGAAAAAGCCCGCTGCTCGACAAAAGCGCCCTCGCCCGGCCGGAATTAATATTCGCCTGCGCGACCCAATCTCCGGCCCGCCCGACCGTCGCGCCGTGAGACGGATCCTCGCTTCCGGCGCGGCGCGCGGCCAAACAAAGCGCCGAAAGGGGAACAGCCGTAATGGAAAAGTACGCGGCGACGCCCCCGCCGATCGCACAATAACGCGAGTGCATCTATCCAGGGACCCGGGGAGCCTTCGCTTAACCCGGCTTTTTCCGAAACTCGCTTTATCGCGCGCGAGATGTCGCGTTTGTTACGGCTACCCGAGAGTCGTACGAATTCGGAGACGGTAGTTTTGTCCTCGTAGCACGAGAGTGCGCGATGGCCTCATTCGGACGAAAGGCTGATCCTTCGTTTTCAGCATCCCATGAACCCGCTCGTGCGGATGCCGACGATTATGCGCGAATTTGACGAAGAGGCGCTTGCACGGGGATGCGTTAGCTGCTGTAGGAATTCGCGGGGGCGCGCGGGATAGAGCTGGCGACGAGGCCGAGGGCAGGTTATGGTTATGGCGTGTTAGCTTGCGCCTAACTTTGTATAAGAGTGCACCGCAGCTTTCCCGTTTCACGACGCTATATGACGGGGATACTCGGCAAACTCGATTATTAAATACATATATTCTTCTGGTTTGGAATTGAGCAGTGATTTGCAAATGGGTTCCCCAGCTGCATTGCTTAATCCTGGCGTGAAATTATTCAGTTTGAGGATCTTCTTTTGATTTCTTTGTTAGCGCTAGTGAAACACTATAATCTATAAGCTCTATTGACGGAAAGAGGGAACAAATTATAATCAATCTTATCTTTTATTAATGTTATATTATTATCGTATCAATTTTTTAAATTACAAAATATTGCCCGGCGATCAATTGTTTCAATAAAACTTGATCGAATGAAAATTTGAAACAACAAAATTAAACTCATGTAAATACTATAAAAACCATACGACTATGTTTTAATTATTTATATTCGATTAATAACAGGTTAAAATATGAATTTCTTTCGGTTATAGTAGCTTTTTTTGTTAGATATGATCCGGAACTTAAACTTTTACCATGGTTTATTATTGCAAACATATAAATTGGTATTCTATTTTTTCTGCACTGTAAAGCAAATGTGATTTTACTCATGGTTAAATTAATATTTTAATATATTGTTCGAAAAAATCTTGTATTTCAAACGTATTTTGATATTGTATAATAGCGCATATATTAATTAGGTAAATAGTGGTCGACGGTCATAGAAGCCCTATGTAGAAACCTTATAACTCCGTCATGCTAATAATCCACCCTATGCCGAGCTACGTCAGAATTTAATAACCTTGTAAATCTAGCGTAATATAGATAGCGTATTAATAAACGAAGGGTGCAAGGAAGGGTGTCTATTAGCGACAATTAGGATCGGAACATTTTGGCCCGAGGCTGCGAGTTACATCAGGCGGTTTTTTTTGTCTCGTAGCAACGGCCTCGGGGCACGAAGCGGGCGGCGACTAAGTGTCGCTCGATTGCGAGAAATGAAATGCCTAATGGAGGCGGGGGCGGCTGTTAAGTCGGCCGGGGCGTCAAAGACGCACTTAGAGGACGGGTCTCTCTTACACGCGGGCTGCCATCGGGAAAGGTGGCCATTACGCGGAGGCCATCGACGCTTTGCCCGATGCAATTAGCTTCTCACTTTGGCGCGCCAAATTGAATCGCTTTATTACGCGCAGGTGCGCGGCTCTCCTTTGCCCGAGCTAATGCCGCGCGACGAGGCTACGTCCGCGAGTGCACGCGCGCGAGCTTTCAGGACCGGCTCGCCCACAACACTATACGACGCCTTTCGCGCGAAGGAAGCGTAGCCTCTGGAAATGGAGGAGATCCTCGCGGATCGGCCCCGCCGACTTGGCGCCAAGCCTCCAGAGGGGCCGATCTGCATAGGCCCTCGAGGGATTCGCCCGCGGCGGAGCTATGCCCAGACGAGCTCACCGCCCAGTGCAGTTTGTAAGGATCGATAGACCCGTGTCGAATCCATCCGCATTTTAACGGCTATCGTCTTAATAAATGAAACATTAAATCGATAGGATTAACTGGATAGTGCATTAAAAACCATTAAATATATAGTGCTACCGCTTTGAAGCAGATATGTATATCTTTTACCTCTTTTGAATTTTGAATTAGTTTAATCAACTGCAAATTAGCGAGAGTCTGTTAAGAGCTTTGCGAGGCAAAGGTGACGATTGTACATTAAATCAATAGCTCAGTGATTTTATTTTAATAGTAACATCGGACACCGACAACTTCTTTTGACTATAAAAAAATACCGATAGCTAATTGGAAACTCAATTTTCATCAGCGGAATATTTATTTAAGACACTTTGTTATAATAGCAAAAGGTAATTGCAATATACTTTATTGCTCATAAATTCTGTTATTAATTTTTATTATATACATTTAATATACATAAACATTGTATAAAGAGTTGGATGACGGTCTCACAAATTTATATTTATAAAGAAGATATGTAAACTTCACTTGCACTACAATATAGTCATCCAGTGCGCGTGTACGATGAGAATAGAAGGGAAAAAGCCGAGCGTGACATCGGTCGATGGTTTTACCTTTTTAACGCATCGATTATGCTTCTTGGCTCTTTGTTACCCTGCGCTAGTTGTTTACACTTCTTCGGAACTTGGAAAATTTCTAGGAATCCGTGCTGTCAAATACCAACCAGCTCGCTTAGCCTGCCTTGCACTCGCTCTACAACTAAACTTGCCTTTCTTTTTCTTTTACCGCTGTTTAGTTTTTAATTTTAACTTTTACTCTCACGTTATCGAATTTTTCATAGCAAACTATTTGCGAATTGTTCACATTGCCAAGCTTTTCCGAATCTACCGACCATCGAGGATCGAGACCATCTCGATTGCAATATAAAAATTGAATTCTAATAAAAAAAACAACAGTTTTCCGATAATTGAAACTGAACGAATTTTAGAAAAAAAAAAGGGAAATTCAATTACCGAGCATTCCGCCGTAGGCTACGCCTGGCCCCGTGACCAAACGTCATCTTTCCCGATTTCGGAAAACCCGGCGAGGTGAACTAAAGCGGACGGACATGCACTCGGCAACTTTGACAACATAATTTTGTCGCGCCTGAACGCAATGGCTTATAATAAAAGCGTAACTATGGAAATTGAGTAACAGACAGGGGGGCATGTGCTCGGGCGACTGGTGCCACGCGGCCGTCCACTCAGTCTTTCACGGGGCATCCCCTTCAAGCTTAAAAGCTCGCAAACGAATCAACTTACAAGCTCTCGGGCTCGCGCGGCCCGAATGGCCTAATTGTCCGCGGGCTTCGCACATGACACCTCGCGTCGACGCCTCTCAAAGGGCATTTATAGGGCGCAGGAGAGGGAGGGGCAAAATTGCAAATCGAATCACGCGCCGGACGAAGGAGGCGGAAAGGGTCAAGCGGCCTGTCGTCCGCCAAGAAGCTCGAGTGGAAATTCGATTTTCCGCGGGGTGAGCCTCGGGGGCGGGGGATGTGCGCGTCATTGGGGATCGGGACGTGTGCTCGGCTGAGTAGCGCCGTTTGACCATGAGAGCTTTCCAGAGATTTTTAGACGAACGCGCCCCGACTGTTTTTAGCCCGGGCTTCCTTATCCATAGATACAGGGGCTTCCTTGGCGTTATCATCTTTCAAAGCTTTTTTCCCCTCGCTTTCATTTAGCTTTGACGTTCGGATCGGCCCGAGTGACGGCCGCTCGTTCGTTGAGTTCCCGTTGCAATGCATTTGGCGCGCGCGCGCCAACGGTTTAATTTAATTTTTCAAGAAAATCCAGGTCAGCCGAACGTAAAAACGAGCAACTGCTGCGGCGGTGGCCCGGTGCTTTTACACGCGAGCTCTCGGAAAAGCTCGGGCGCAGATTCTATCAACTAAGTGGAAATTTACCGGCAACATCCCACCGGGGAAAAAATTGCGCGGCACCACCCGCCGGAGATTTGGCGCGGGCCGGGAGCCGCCGATTGGTTTTTGCCGCCCACGCCGTTCGGAAATTCGATTTTCCGCGCCGCCCCCGCCATCTCCCCGCGGGGCCGACGGCGCAAAAATGTTTATCGCATTATTACGCCTCGCGTGGCTTTTGGGTCGCGTATATACCCAGCGTGCGCGACTTTCCGGAAAAATCTCCCGCGCGTTTACGGGGCAGGGGATCCATTTTCCTACCTCCGGTCGCGCTTGCACCGAGCACCGTAAGATGACGCGAAGAGACGTGCAACGAGACGTCGCTCCCAGCATCCCACAATAAAAATATGAGAATGGTACATCGAGAGCTTTTTTATCACATTTACAAGGAGATTTGCTAATGGCTAACAACCAATTTAGAAACTTTTACAACACACACGTGATGTAATCGAATCATTAGAAGAGTTTTAATAATTGAATTTTTATAATGTTTTGGATTCGAGGTATTAGACATATCATACACGCAGAGAAAGAATTGATTAAAAGTTAGTATGAAATGTAAAAAAAGAACTTTCGAAGTAAAGAGCCTAGAAAAAGAGATTCACGCTATAAAGAAATATTAATATACTTTGATTAATTTTTAGATTTGTGCATAATTTTTAATATAAGCACAGTAATATTACTTTACAATGCAAGTCGAAGGCTTTTTTCTAAACATTGTATTTATTCTTAATTGAATCTTTCTCTCCACATGTACCCATATAGTCAAGGTAATATATTATATTTGAGGATGTAACGTTGGGCGAGATCTACCTATCATACAACCTATAACATATCGCGTGAAGGCGCTACGACGACTAGTGAAGAGAGCTCGGGGCGAAGGGTCGGTTCGTGAAAAAGAAGGGCGAAGTAGAACCGTAGAAAGTAGAGGCCCGCAACCCTAGCCAACCGACATAGGGTGATCGAAGCGGAGGGTAAAGGACCGCGGCTAGTAAGTGCTCGCATCAGCCTTTGAAAAGGGAAGCCGTTCGTCTAAGAGGCCCAATTTTAACGTTCACGATTTTTCCAATTTCCACAATAACTAAGTGCTCACGCAGCTCAAGTCTGTGAAATAAAATATAACCGAAATTTGATTTTCGAATCATCTTATTTATTCATCGACACTGCAATCCACTTTAGCTTTCGATCTCTTACATCAATCAGCTATCGAGATACGAGCGAAATGAATTTGCCATTATACGCGATTAAAATGGCAAGGCGTATAAAAAGAGTTTTTATTAACAGTTAACAAGCACACTATTAAAATCTCTCGTAAAAATGACTTGCAGCGTTTATTTTTTTATAACCAGATTATTCGCCTATGACGTTGGTATAACTTTCTTTAATATTCAGGACATAACAATAAATACGTTTTGATATTTATTTTATACAGGTTTATACACACGCATAACTATATATATCTCGTTTAGTACACCTATACCTTTGATGATTTTAATGCGAAAAAGAAGCTGGTAGTGGAGACTAGTCCGTAGTTAGAAGCTCGACAGTTCGACTTATCGATTCCTGTCGGAATAAGTGAACGCGGGACTCTGGGACTAGGGAGGGCAACTCCTGCGTCCAATCGTCCCGGGCGACGGGTTCATCGGGGAATGGCTAGTGAGAGGCGATCAGGGATCGATACGATTACCGGTAAGCGAGCGCACTCGCGTCCGCTTGATTAACTCGATTATCGAAATTATCGATAGGCATCTCGAAGAGGCGTCACGCCGCGTGGTGCCCGAGGTCGCACCCTTACCAGCCGACCACCCGATGCTATGATGAAAAGGCCGGCTGACGTCACTGCAACGGCACCCCGTAGCGCAATCATGCTCTTTCAGGGCCAATGGACGACAGGGGCAATAAGCGCCCGGCCTCGGCGCTTTTTTTTTCCAACTTTTCTGAATCGCCTCGGAAGTATTGACTCATCCCAGGCCGGAGCTGCGCGCGAGAGCCTGGCGCCTCATCGATCGCGCGGACCGATAAACGGACGGCGAAGGGCGAGCAAGCGGCGTGTAAGCGGGATCGCGACCGGCGAAGGTTTAGGGTTTTCAGCCCAGGAGCATAGAGGCAGGATGACTGTCGAGTCCGCTTCGCTGCAAGAGCGGGGAATGCCCGGTTTATCTCGGGACTGCTTTTTGCTCCCCCGCGCGCCCCGGGGATGTGACTCAATCGCGTAGGACACGCGAGCGAGCGAGGGCACGCGACAGGGCTTAATCGGCCGCTCATCGCGCGCTCATTTACCTAAAAGAAGATCGATAGTACCCCCCCGGCTCGCGTTCGGCGGCATTCGAGGCTGCGCACGCGAGGGGCGCGATGGCGAATGCCGATACCTTGCAATAGCCGCGCCCTTGAACGCGGAGCTTCGCTCGGGAGAAGAAGCGAGGCGGTCGCCCCGCAGGCCGGAGACATTAATCGGCCCCCTTCTTGCCGCCCCCGCCTAATTAGCCTAATTACTCGCGGTGCTGCGGCGGCTTTGAGCCGGCCTCTTTATCCGGGCTGCAGTGCGGCCGCCCGGCAATCGATACACCGCCGGTGTTTCTTGATCGAGTCCTCGCGGTCGGCCTACTGGGCTTGCAGGCCCCTTATTTTGCGGCGTTAAGCGTGGGTGACGAGTCCCTGCGGCGAGCCGCCAGGGTGCGAGGCCCTGTTGTAACCGTCCGCGCCGAGATCCCGCGGTTTACACGCCCGGGGGATTAAGTCTTTTTGTTTCACCCGAGAGCGTTACAGGGATTGCGCGAGGTAATTGGCTGCCTGCGCGGCTATTATTTCCCCCGGCTTTTTTACTTGCCACGCCTTTACTCTTCCGGCTTTTTCGAAAACGGCGCGGGCAAACGAACCGCATCCCGGCCAATTCCAAATAATGGACGAGCGCTAGGCAAATCGTTTTCTTGCTTAACCCCCTTTATATATTCATTATATATGTATATCGTTACGAAAGAATGAATTCCCCGGTTGCAAATCGACATGGACTTTAAAGCGTCTTTTTTAAAACTCCAAAACTAAATTCTACAAAAATACTAGCAACTCGGAAAAAATTGACTTGTCACAACTGTTCAAAACTATCCGCGCGCAAACATAAATAATACGCTACGTTCAATTTTTATCCAGTGCTCGAAACGAGAATGTATATATTCGCAGATTGAAGAAACAATCTTGCATGCCTTTATTCAAAATAATAAAATATTGAGTTTACAATATTTGAGAGAAAATTGAATCACCGGAAAAATCTTTTCTATGAGTTGACACATTTATCCCATTGTTCGATAAGAGTCTAATTTTAGTTCTTTGAATACGTTTATTAAACTCGTAAAATCTTTAACTAAAATCCTCGAAAAATATTTCAAGTTGTATGGTTCCATGTTATATAATGCAGTACATATTAAACAAAATAATAACAGAAAATATTGTACTCTCAAAACTACTCAAGAGCGTAATTACGAGGGGTTTGGAACAAAATAAACTTGGAAGAAAAAGTGCACATGTAAATTTTTCTCTGAGATTATTCAAAATCTCTGCAGACTGCATAATGCTTAGACTAATTAACGTAGAGTCAAAAATTCTCTGCATTATCCCCGGCAAACAAACATACTTAAAATTCATTACGAGATATTTTCCGAAGGAAAACGCGGTATACGAGGCTACTGAAAACGGGCGCGTAACCCCTCGATACTAACGAGCGTAAAACAGAGGCGAAAGCCCTGGGAGAGGGTTAGTAGCGCCCTGGCCTCACCGAGCCCGCGTTGCATCATACACGCTGAGAACGAGAACTCGGGCATTTCCCGGCGCCTCGCGCGGCATAAAGCGCGCCGAATAAATAAAAGCCAAAGCTTAAGAGCAGCCGAAATAACGGCCGCTGGCCCTTTGCTCTTCCAGGGAAACGGACCCGGGCGGACAAGCGTCACGCCCTTTGCCGTAAAGGCTGCTTTACACTGAGCACATCCGTTCCCTCGCCCCCTCGTTTTTCCACGGGGCGCCCCAGGGCCGGCCGAATTATCCCGCGGCTCTGCCCTGATAATTTACAAGTCGCCTCGGAGACGCGCGTCATTTCGGGGCAGTTTACCTCGAGTGAACCGAGGCCGACCGCGCCACCTTTGTGCGCGTCCCTGTGTCGTTAATTACGGCGAACGAGCAAGTCTCGGCTCGAGACTCGAGGAGAGAGGAGACAGACGCGTTGGGATAAAGAGCCTACGGCTCCTGCACTCCCGCGCAATTTCTATAGCTGGCGAAGTTGGACGAGTTCGTTTGTGCGCAGGTTTGAGCGCCGCGCGGGTTATTTCTTTCTTTCTTTTTGCCGCGCGCGAGGTCGCGCGACTCGTAGTCTCTGTCGAGGAATTATTTTGCTGGATTCATGAAAAACAAAGTGGGTTAATAAATATGCAGGATCCATCTCGTGCGCATGCTCTCATGGTTAACATTCGTATAATATTAGTTGATGTTTCTCACAATGTCGGATTTTAATTAGAGGAGAAACAAAGTCTATGTGTAGCAATTACCTCTGGGGCGCTTTGAGTAAATCCGTTGTGTCGCGATATTATAATTGTTTGCGCTATTCTTTTTCCATTTAAAGCTCGAAAACAAAGAATCACTCGAATTTGGACGGGAATGAGAGAACTGACGAACCCGCGTTTTAGGACCCTAGTGTAAATTCGGTATTAAATTAAATGCAAGATTGAATGAGGACAAAGGCAGAGGCGACTTAATGAGCAGAGATTTCGGAACCAAGTTGAAAACGCTAAAAGTGTCAGTGCGTAACAAGACGCGTAGGGAAACCACGAAAGCTCGCGAATCTCGGCCGAATGTTAATTAAACGCCGATCGTCGCGGGCTCGCGACACCGGGACTCGCTACCCCGCGAGGGCCGGAGAATCCGAGTAAGAGAACAGGGTTGACGGAACGCGGGCCGTATCAATGTCAGCGATCGCGGCGTTATCTCGCGTACGTGTCCGCCAGCCGCGGGATTCGAGCTAATTAAAAGTAAACGCCTACTCGGCGCTTTCTTTCTCTCGGCCTGTGTATACACTGGGGCACGCGCTGCGACCAAGCTCGGACCAAGTTGATTACGCGCCTGCTCGTTTGTTTACCTTCTTATCTCGTCATCCCCCCGCGCCGTCCCGCTGCGGGCTTCGCTAATTGTTTCTTCCAATCTGATGGAGATTAGTCCTTTCTCGCGCGCAGCGCTTTTCCGCGAAGCGTCGCCTCTTTGTGCGTGCCGAACGGGCCCGCGCGCTTGTCCCGCGGCCGCCATTGTTTCCCCGTTTCTTTTATCAATTTCTACGGGGAGCGCGCTGGGGGAATTTTAAATTGTGACAGCTGCCGCCGGCGAATCGAGCGAGGAGTTGCGTTGAATTTAACCGAGTTATCTTGCAATGGAATCAAGGCTGGATCGAGAGCTGGATATAGAGGCGGCGCAATCTTTAGAAAGGAAATCAGTGAACATTGGATTTTCATCATAATTTTAAAACGCCGCGAGCGTTATTAAATGTTCTAATTTCGTGGGCTGTCGTTTAGATTCATGCGAATAGATTAATTAAACAACCTTGTATAATAACTTAAACTTTTATATTACGCTTTAATAATAATCATAATAATAAAGGGTCCATTATATATAAAAAAGACAGAGTGTAACTTGATTTATTATTTATGAATTATAGTCATAAATTTAAATTAATAAGTTTACATTTTTATAATACATTAGGTATTTTGTCCACGAGATCATAATCAATATTTGCACACGAGTCACGTATACGTATAAGTGACAAGTTGAATCGAGAATGCAAACAAGCAAGCCATAATGTACATTCAAGGTTTAAAATGTTATATTTAAAGATCTTTATATATAAATGTAAATATACCTTGAGTGATCTTTAAATACAAAAACAATTAGAACTTTTTTTAACTCAATACATTTTAATAGATATCATATCACTTTAAAACACTGTGCAGAATACATAATTTGTTTAATGAATCACTATTTATTGCCGTTTCCAATATAAATATCATATTTCTCTGAGGTGTATCGGTCTCGGTCTCATCCTCAATTTATATGTAGCATTCGATATTATTGAAATAAATATTATTGCAATGATAAATAGCTATTTTATAAGATCGATTCAGGAATCGATTTGAGATGTAATTTTCAATGGTCACCAAACTTCTAGGCTTCTCGAGGGGCTTCTTATATGTATAGAATATCAATCAATAGTTGTCAACTATATGGAGAGAAGTGATAGACGAGGAGAATAACTTCTTTCGCTTCTATCAAAAACAGTTTATATTCATAATTATTAAGGAATTATTCAGCACAACTTTGAGGTAAAGTTATTTTTGCACCATTCGTGCGATCTCACTGTGGCCTGTCCGAAGGCCTGGTTTAACCTGGTTCAAACTAACATACTGTATGTATTATAATAAGCGTCTCTAAAGCTCGGTCTATCATGTAGGTTGGAATTTAGTACGTTGGTATTCTCAGCATTAGATCTCTATAGTTTCGACTATGCATCTCGAGGTCATTCGGCTACTTCAATAATTGGACCTCAGATGGTTAGCGTCATATTCGTGACTGTATTGCAGCACCCCCCACGGATTAACGTTTAGAATTGTATGGTAAATGAAGTGGTTACTGAGTGAGACAGGAGAGCATTTTCCTACTTTCGTGAAATCATCTGTAACTACGTATCAAAGGCGTATATCATATAATGCCCTCGTGAACGAGCTCATGAGTCGGAATTACGGTGCGCCCATTTACCTTTGCTGACGACACATTGGGTCAAATGCTCTCGTTGCCAGGAGAGAATATACATCAATACCGTTACAATATTCAGATCAATATGTCCTGCGATAAAAAGCTGATTAACCCAGCTATAAAACTTTTGCCATCGCGCGGATTATAGAGCCCGATTTTATCACCAGGATAAATGCCGCTCTCCTTGGACAAAATGGACTTGGGAAACTACGATCGATTATTGTTTTCGCAATTCGAGTCTCTGCGACTTTAGTGCGACTCGTTCTAATCAAATATTTGCACAAAATCACGTATTTTATTCATGCGACAGGGAGCAAAGTTTTGACTCACGCAGTTAATCGAAATCTCGATCAAAATACGAAAAAGATTGCTGTTCCGAGAAAATAGCTTAATAAAAAAAGTTAATCTGCGAAGATTACTTTAGGATGTGTCTCGGGTTGTGTCGAATCATCGCTGTGATCATCTCCTGTACTGTACGCACAGTTAAAGACAAATCGAGATCGATTTCAGAAGATATCGCGGATAAGGCTGTGAAGGATCGAACAGAAGAGGCGCGTAGCATGGAAGATCAGGCGATTAATCAGGATACACCAAACGAGATACAATATTACAATTGCAAACGGTATGGGCCTCGAATCTCGCGAGAAACGGATTTCGGGAACGCTGACGAACAGCAAGTAATTGCTTGCCTCCGTAGCTATTTAATTCCCGGCTTAATCGATCTCTTGATGTATCTTTTTGGTACATGAGTCTTCTAAGAAAATAAAAAGAAATCATTTCTGTATCTATTCTGTATTCTTTGCTTTTTGTACAAACTATTATAAGAGCATTTCTAAATAAAAATTAAATGATTGCATCCATTTCTCTATACATTTACGAAATAATTACATTTATATAATAATGTTATAGACATTCATAAATTAAATGAGGATTTTTTTATTAAAACTATTTTCAATCTCTAAAAGTATTTTAATTATATCATAACGTAGTATACTGTAATGTCTTTAATCGTATTGGATGCAATCTGATTCACAAGCATTATTTATTTTCAAATTTAATTTAGAAGCCGTTCTTTTATCAAAATATATGTTTAGACCCTATTGTGATCTTCTAAAGCTATACGTGTACGTTGTATATTTTGCATTTTTTTCTAAATCTTACTCTGGACATATCAGTAAGTCTTGGACAGATCTTCTCTTAGACGCGCATTTATCAAATCGTGCTTCACACGAGGTTTCACAGGATTGGCGATAGGATTATGAGTTATACCGCGATTAATCTAGGGATATCGACCGTACCGATGCGATGCAAATATTTTATATTTGAGAGTTACCAGAAAACGGAATGAAAGAGATAAGGACCCGCATTCACTTTGAGTCTCCCTGCCGCAGGTATTTGGTGATATTCAATGCACGTAAATTCTCATCATTCCATGAAATCGACATTCAATATTGCGTAACATTAAAATATTTGGAATTCTCTTGAATCAAATTGTAAGTAGCTGTTTGATTTCTTATACAGAGTGACCTTCTAATTACTTAACAAAGTGTCGATTTCGTTGCAAAGGGCCTCTTCCGTCATTCAAGTACAGACTCGAAATCTCATTAAAAGTGTGGGCCAAAATCCTCCATTATGCAGCGAGGGAGGGACATCCATATTAATAAGAACTAGCCGCCGGTTTCAAGAAATCTCGATAAAGCGAAAGTTAGCCGATGGATTCGGAACGATTGATCGAAATGTAACCGTATTATTAACATTGACTTCAGAGGTAGATTGAAATGACCTTAACATAAATCTTATAACTCAAGAAATAACATTCACAGAACAGAGTCAATCTGGGGGGGAGTACATATGTATTATTTAGGAATTTGTATTGTTCATTATTATAAGGGCCTAGTAGGATAATAAAAGAGCATGGAATACGTTCTTATGTAAAAGTGGCACAAACTAAAACTATGACTCGAGCTCTGACTAGCTTTCTGTTGCTTTAGCTCTCCACAAAAAGATGGAATCCCGCGCTTTGTTTTGCACAGTTTTGACATAATGGGGCGTTCAAAAAGTTTAAGTTTTTCATGAGAACAATTTTCGAGTGTTACTCAATTATAAATTAGTATTAGTTTGCCTATTTTTAAAGTTTAAAAATATGAAACAATAATTAAGTGATAAAAACGTGTTTAATCCTCGGTACATTCGTGTACAAATATATTTTTTTTATTCCTTTTTATAAATAAAAATAAACTTGCCAATGAGTTAAATGCAAACTGAATAAGTTATAATTCATTCAATTTTTTTAGCATGAATTCCCTTTGTATTTACTATTTTTTTATATTTGTATATTTAAAATATAATATATTCGATAATTAAATGGAGAGAAAAGTTAATAAACAATTTTTGTATTTTTAAGATTAGCCTATTTGTAGATATGTAAAGTAATTATTTTCAAAAAAGATGCCCTTTATTTTCTTGCTTTTTTTGCTAATCATGAAATAATGTAAATTCAATGATTGCCCTAAATTCCCTTGAACAATAGTTTTCAACATTTGTTTCTATCAAAAATATTGAAAAATATTACTGTTAAGTACACCGCGTACAAAAGTGATCGGTATTAAGATGCACGTATATTCTTTGGTATTATCTTGTTCTTTTAACAATATGACTTTAATTACTCGAATTTCGTACAATTTATGTTCGAATTATAATTAAAATGTAATTTTATAACTTCATAATTTACATGGATATGCACCGCGGCCAAAAATTCATCGAAATATGTCAGTACAATCATTATGAAATTTACGATAATAATTTGTAGTGATTTTATGAGGTCGTAAATAATGCAAGTATTTGATGCAAAATATACCCTAAATATTTTCACTCCAAAATCATATACTGCACATTAATATCGTAATTTTTCATTCTACGTTGTTATAAGGAAATTTATCTTTGGTTGCAATTGCTAAAATCAAAATTTAACGGTGTATGAAAATTTATTCTCCACTCTGCAAAAAAAAATTCAAATAAACTACAATTTAACGTTTCTATGCATTGAGATGAAAAGTGTAAATGTAAAAACATGAAATCAAAATTTACATTTGTTGGTGCTAGGGGATGTCTTTCAGATCAAGCCGTGCATTTCACCGGAACAAGCTACCTCAAAGCCTCTCCAGACTTGGGCTACCTGCCAAATTTCAAACCACTGATTTCCACCTCTACGAAAGACTCATCTAAATTTGAGAATCGTTTGAGCTGGAAAACCTCAGGAGCTCATTATCATTGTTGGCTTTGCGAGTCGCGATTTGTTACTTTAGGAGAGATCGTACAGGTCATAAATTTTTCACATTAATCAATGGGAAGGTCATGTATAAGAGACACGGGCTTCTCGGCGCTCGCCTAACGATGCGACTTTCGACTTGTCGCGCGACTGAAAGCGCAATTTCGGATTCTACAGCCAACTAATCTCCGCAGTACGTCTTGGGTGGGGAACTTTTGACTCCCGAGTTGCGCGCGGCGGCTGTAATTCCGGGGAGAGTCGCATAAGTGCCAGACTAATTTAGGGCTGGATAATGGGTCGGATTAACGAGCGACTAACAGAAAATTGGGATTAATTTATCGGGGAAGTGAAAAGGTGCGCAGTTAGGGGCTCGGGCGAATGGCTGCGATCAAGAGAATAGTCACTGGGAAAGCGCGCGCAAACAGCCGGAAGCGCTAATCAATCCTCCCAGCGGTTGATTCCTCGGCCGCATCGAGTGCCGCCAAGTTTTGCTACATAGCGCGCCCGACGATCAGGGATAAATAAACTATTGGCGTGGCAGGTAAGTGCCGGATTGCGCGAGAATGACGCCCGTGATCCGTTCCGTCGGCACGTATCGCCATCCCTGACCCGCGCTGGCGAGAGTGGAAATACGCTGAAACGTCAGGTAGAAACTTTTTGCGTGCGCCGGTGAAAAAGAGAGGGAGAAATATCGCGAGCATATCCCGCGGGCGAGAATTACATCATCCATAACCTCTTCAAAAAGAGCGACGGCTGCCCTGTCGCGGGTCGCGCGCATTTTATTCATATCCGCGTCTGGTGGGCGGCCGAGATAAATTCACCCTGACAGCCGAGATTTTCGAGCGGCGCGGGGCCGAAAAAGAGTAGTGCGCGAGAGACGGGATCAATCCAAGCCCGGCAAAAGGAACGTCTCGGAAAATCCACTGGGACATTCCCAATTATTAGCGAGGTTATGTCTTCGATGATTGTTCTCGGCGTCCACGGGGCATCGGTGAAGCTTCTGCAGAGCCTGATTGACGCTGTCGATGCCGCGCGCGCCATCTTTCAATTTATGAAGCTTCGCGGTACGTGATTCTCGTAGACCAATGTTGCCTCTTACTCTTGAATATTCTCATCCCTCAAATCTAAGGGCCGATCCCTCATCTGCTGCTTTTCATCGGACCTTCAATTCTAGATGTATCTATATGCGTTTTCGAATACTTACTCGCCACTTGGAAATTTATGAAGAATCGCGTTCGATACTAATTAACCAATAATTCGAACTTATACATCGTTACTTTTTAATTATTTGTAATTTCATGCATTCGAATCTTGGTAAAACATTAAGCGAACTTTCACGAATGTGTTGATACCTTAGTAAAATTAAACTGTTTTTCTTGATTTTGTATGCTCAATATGCTAAATGACATAGTTTTGATACTTGTCAATTCAAAGTTAACTATATGGCGTTAAAACTATGGCATACGAATATGCGCGCATATATACAAACAAGTATAGTGGCGATTACCCATTGGAATGAATCCGTACATATTCAGTCCCCAAATAGTTTGGAAATGAATCCTGTCGAATTTTATTGTTTTCAGTCTACCAATTTCGATAGAAAATTATTTCTATACTTTTCTCTGTGTACATAGTATTGCATAGTAATGCCAACTTATACAACAGATATAGATATACGTATGTGTACATATACTTGTATTGCTTACCAAAGTTCTATAAAGTTACAGTAAACGCTATAATTTCACAGTTATACATGTAATTAGATCATTCAATTTTTTAATAGCCACAGTTTGATAATACAAGAATATGTGCAGAGTATATGGTATAGTTCCCTTCAGTATTTTGTCGTGCATTTTGAAATAGTCCGATATCTTAGCATACGCTTAGCCGATAAGCGGGTACCTAAGCCTTGGATATTAAACATGGCTAAAGCTTACTTAACCCCGTAGTAAGACCACTTTTATTTTCTGCCAGGATAAAAATACTCGAACCCTACGCCATAGGAGAAAAAAAAATGGAGCACTCGGAAAGGTAAACGGACTCGAGCCGCAAACGACAGTAAATTCCCGACAGCTTACCGATCGCGGGGGCAAGTTTTGCCCGGGGTTTGGCCGCGCTTGCGACTTAAATTACCGAATCCCCGAGTGACCACGGCCGCAAGCTCGATTAGCCGAATCAAAGCGGCGCGGCGGCCCAATTAAGCCCCGCGTCTTCCCCGCGCACCTCGCTATATCTCCCGTGTAAAGCCGCGAGGACGCCGGGGCGTTAGCGGCCGAATCGCAGGCCGAACTTTCCGCCGAGATGTAATTAAAGGTACCTTGTAGAACGGCGCGAAATTGGCGGGGCGCTACTCCGGGGAGTTTTTGAAACTATTCGGCGCTGCGGGGAATCGGGTTAATTTCGAGCAGGTGCTACGCGGTCGCGCTCGAGCGGCGCACGCGAGGCTCTTTGCTGATTGTGTGTAGGCGCACGGAGATAACCGCAGGCCGTCGCTGCGTTGTAGCGCGTAAATAGGAATCGCGCTGGTGCGCTTCGGCGGGAAGGGCGCGCGGCGACCCGAACGGATTCGCGGCTCTTCTTTCCCCTTTGAGTTACACGAGCCTTCCCGAGGGATTCGATATTTTTATATCCTTCGGTATAGAGGATTCGCTAGTTTTTATGGGCAACGTGGTTAATTTGATGGAAACCGTAATGAATGGAATTAGTACGTGTGCGAATTTAATGGATTTAACCGGCCAGAATAGGGAAATGATCGGATCACGTGTATCTGGCATTGTAAACGTCTAAAATGTTACTTCACTTGGATATAAAATGTCAGCATTTTGCCAAGCAACGTCTTTATTATACATCTGATTTTTCTGCAATAAAATAATAAAGTTGAAAATGCGAAGAAAATCTGTCAAAGCGGAATATTGGACAGCTGTCTATATTTTAGGAGGAAAAGCGTTGTCTGTCGAAAGGTCCGAAAAAGTAATCCATAGCACGAGGCGATCTCGGGTCTCGTCAAAATAATCACTAGATCGTCCCTCTTATATCTACAGTCCGCAGAGTTAGAAAAAAGCAGCTGGCAATATGGTGACTAGTCGCCTGTAAAAGGTGAATTAAACGAATTTCTCCCGAGTAATGCGAATATGAGCGATCGATTATAACTCTGAAGTGAGGCTGATCACTCGGGAACAGTTTCCGCGAGGCCGTCAAAGGCCTCGAGTCACAGAGACGTGCGTTTCATTTCCGCAGAATCGACCGATCAGCGTCCGCGTCGACGCCGGCTTCTAGAACGTATATAAGTATATTGATAGAGGATATCTCTCACGGGGATATGACATGGTTAGGGCCGGAAAAACCGAATTTCGTTCACGAGCTACAGTCAAGGTTGTTACCCTGGACCGGCGAAAAATCGGTGAGAGACGCGAACGTGGGTATCCTCCTGCGCAGGGCGTCTGAGGGTAACGAGTACCCAATGAACTCGAGTCTGGCTTTCCAGCGCGCGTTTGCCTCGCAGGCCGCGGCCGGGCTGGGTCTTGAGCGTGTGGGAAATTTTTAATTAAAGCCACCCTGCTCTCATGAATTATGCAGGCGACTCGCGTAATTAGCGCGAGGAGGAGGCGCGCGAGCGAAGGATTCGAGAGAAATCTCTTTTACATCGGCCGGCGAGGACGACCCGCGCGCAGCCCGTGTAAAACGCGAAAGCAGCTGCCCCGGGGCAACTGCTCGCTTTTTCTTTTACCCTATCTACATGCCAATGCAAGCATTGTACGCGCAGTGACGCATATAAGCTTAGAAAAAACCGTCAGCCACGATGGGGGCTATCGTTGCTCCATACAAGCAAGCTCGCGGCCAAGCGATCCACCGACGCAATTATCACGCCTTTCGGTGCAGTTCTCGGCTCTAATGAAGCTCCCGGCAATGAAGAGCTTGCGGGCGGGCCCCAGGGATTGGCAACTTTTTCAAATTGAAAGCTCGGCCCGAGCCGGCATGTCGGGGCTCTAACGCGCCGCGCGTGTCCCGCACGCAAATGGCGCGAGGCCCGGGGATGCCCGGGCCGCGGGGCTGCCTCGCGTGCGTTTCTCCGGCCGGCAAATGGGGCCGAGGGACGGGGTAAGGGTGAGTCCGTCTAGTGGCCCGGGGGGGTTTGCCCGCGGGCTGTATGGCCGATCGGCTTACGGCCAACTTGGCCCACTCCCACGGCCGTTTTCAACTGTCGATAACAAGCGCGGCTCTCGAGTCCAGGAGCTTTAAAGCGAGCGCGCCTCCAGCTGGGAGCGCTCCGCCGACCCCAGACTCATGCTGATTCTTTGAGCTTTCCCTCAAACTTCATTCGCCGACTAATGAAAAGAGTACTTTGCTGACTTGCCGGCTATCTTGGCAAAACGCTTCGTGTCAAATGATTCCTCGGAGTGCACATTCGCAAAGTTCTTTTGAATCTTTATTAACTTCAAAAAACGCGAACGAGTGTATATCGAAAGGTAGTTGTGTACATATGAAGAATATGTAGCTAGTGGATATATTAAGGTTGGCGTTACCCGGTTATACGCGATCATTTATATATAACTAACCAATATGGTCAAATAAGACAGAAAAATAAGCCTTTTGAAATAACCCATTTAATAGCGCCAGTACATATTACTTTTATAAGATCTTTATCTAGAAAAATGCAAAGCCAAATGTAGTTTTACACGCCGTTAACTAATCATAACTTTCGGTTGAATTTGAGTGCCACTGAGCCGTGCATGCATCAAAACGATCCCGCGTGAAGAAGCGGCTTGCTTGACTGAGAGTCAGATTGAAGCGGCGGCGAGGGGCTATTAGGCCAGAGTTGCGTATTCGCTGCGCGACAATCGCCGGTTCTTTTCACGTGCTAACGCTCAATGAGGCATCAACTTCGTTGACTCCGTTACTGATCATTCGCTCATTGGCTCGCTTTATCGCCGAGACTACTATGCCGCGCGCCGACGTCATAGCACGTATAGATGCACGCATAGGCAATACGCATTTCTTATACGGACTGGGAGTGTACTCCAGAGGCTCGTATTAATGTTGAGGCCTCGCGTAAATGGTTCACGGCTTCGAGTGTTACTCAAATGTCGCGTTTCGCTTTCATTTCGTCGAGGGTAGACCTGGCCAGGATATCAAGGTAAGATATACGGTTGAGCGGTGCACACTTGCCGCGGGCCTGCAGACCGATAAGCCTGGGCGCACTTGGCGGTTCGGATGCGTCGCTCGCGCGCGACTGGAAATTCGCACGAGCCGTGACGCAATGGCAGATATCCCTCGCGAGTTAGCATGTACAATCGCACGATTGTTAGCGGGCCTGAAGGTCGCGCGGCGAGTTCCGCTCTCTCGCGGCGCACCGATCGAAATAGAAGCTGCCTCATAGCCGCGCGCCGGCGCTCTTCATTATGACTTCGTACTTATCAGGAGCGCGCCGCCGAGAATAGCCCGGCCTTTCCAGCGGCCGCTCGGCGCCACCGCCGAGAGCCGCACCTGGGGAACGGCCGCGGGAGGGAGGACTTACTAGCGGCCCTGGGCGGTAGGTAGGACTGACCTTGAGCTGTCGCAGGCAGGTGATCCGGAGCGCCGTCTGTCTCGCCCGGGCCTCGAGACCGGAATCCGGCGTCTGGTCGCGCTCGCGTCTCGGCACTGTCGCCGCGGCCGGCGCCCGCGGCCTCGCGGCCCCGCCGGCAGGGCGCGCGCCGCTCGCCCGCCGCCGCCGAGCCTCCAATTGCGCCCAATTAGCGGAGGGGCCAACTTAGCCGATACTTCCGCCCGGCGGATAACTCGATCGCGTCCGGGGCTAACTCGCCCGGGGCCACGAGGCGCCCGCGAGTTTCCCGCCGCCGAGACCTAGCTGTCCGCACCGAAGTCGTCTCTTCGTTAGCCACGTGCCAGTTATCGGCCGCGCCGCAAAGCCTCGCCCGCGCTTTCCAAAGGCCTTTCCTCGGGGCGCGGGTGGCTCGACGGGGCCGGAGTCGGCTAATGCCTGCCCGGGCTTTCAGCCTCTTATCGCGCTTTTGCCTTCGGCTCTTCGAATAGCCCTTCCAAAATATTACACTGTTCTTGGATTCTTTGATCAACTTCCGCCATTTGAGCTTCATTTATTATAGCTGCTGAGCAAAGTTGCGAGCAGTAAGTAGTAGTATCGCATTGTAAAGCATTGAATAGGCGACGACCTTATGTATGTATATCAGCAGATAGATATAAATATACGTCAAATTATTTGTTTCAATATGCTAATAATAGAATTATACTTTTTAATCATTATTGCTTTGTCAATCATTAATCAATATGACTTTTTCATTAGACCAACTTTCCAAGCATTGATTGTTAAGCAATGAATCGTTATCAATACAATTTTTGGAAAGCCCGAATAGACCGTAATACATTAAAGTTTAGTAAATACAACTTAGTATTCGTTCACTAACTAAAAAATTAAAACAATAAATAATTCTTTGGTACAAATTGAAATTATTGGGTTTCAGTGTACATTTCAACCGGAATTTTGCGTTCTATTTATACCTAACGATATCAGCTAGGTAAATTCTAGACGGGAAGTCAGTTTTCAAATCCAGTATTGATATTTATATAATGAGTATGTGAAAAAGAGAGAAACCAGATAAAAACACGAGTATTTCCTTTCTAGCTGTTAAAAAGTAACGAACAAATTGATTCATTTAGAAATGTTGAATTCTCAAAAAATAATGATGAATTATTATACTTATATGAACATTGTTAATATTTGTTATTGTTTCCTTATACTTGTATAAAGGTTTCAACATGTAATACAAACAATAGACATATTTATTTTATCAATATTTATATAGCTATGTTTATTTCAACTTTCTCACAATTGCGTAGTAAAGATCAATGTTAGGTTTGCAAGATAGGTTTTCACTTACGCCCACTTTTAATTCTATCTACAGATTTTATATTGTTCTTTAGAAAAATAATTCTAATTTGTAAGTTAAGTTGAGAGAAATTAAATTGTACCAATAAAACAATATGTACAAGGTGTCTTTTAATTCCTTATATCCAGCTAGACTACGCGATAGCTGAGGCAATTCTAAACATTTTTTTTACATTCACGAAACTGTCAGATGCATCCCCGCGAAGATAAAGGTGCTTAAAAAATGATAAAAATTCAGCCCCCGCGGCTAAAAAGCTACTACTAGCCGCAGCGTAGCCAATCAAAATAGAGGAAATAGTCAATGGGAGAGAGTAGGGCGGAGCTATCGGGGCCGCAAGGCAAGCAGCGGGTCTGGTCCCGCCCTCCAGGATTAGACGCGTGCCGATTTTTCGACTGCCGAAAGTGTCAACAAAAGAACGTCGGACCCAAGCGGACCGTCAACAGTACCGCGGCGGGGGATTGGCGACTGGCCTGTGGCCACAGGAGTTGGGTTTTACCATTTTTTAAACACCTGTATCTTAGCGGGGGTGCAGCTGACAGTTTGGCGTCCGCAAAAAAAATGTTTAGAATTGCCTCAGCTATCGCGTGGTACAGATGGAGACAAGGAATTAAAAAACATCTTGTATAGAAAATTGTTAATTGATCGTAGTGAATGAAAACTTAAAAAATTAGTAATATAACAGAGCAAAAAATAAAATAGACGAAGTGGAAAGGTAGCAGAAGATTTAAGGTAGTAAATATTTCAAGTTTGAAATTACCAGAGAAACCCTAAGCTTGCACATTTTGGGCTGACGGATATTCTAGTAAAGTAAGCCGCATATACATAACCTCCATTGCAAGGCTTCTTAGGCGTTGCACCCGCCAAATATGCAATTCTTCTCGTTTACTCATACAATACTTTTATTATCTAACTGACGAAGCTCAGGGGAATAATACTCGAAGCTGATGAAGACGTCGAGCGAGAGGTAAAGAACAAAGCAGCAAACCGCAAACCCTTGGACGGCGCAGTGGCGTGAGAGTCTTGGGTAGGAAACCGTGAGCGGGCGCGCCAGACAGTGGGGCCTGATTGGCGGCCGCTAACAAACCCTCCCGCATCTGGAATAACGAATCGCGGCGGCCGCTGCACCGAATCGATTGGAAGCGCCGCCGCGAATCAAGACGCGCCAAAACAGCCCAAACTTGGATTAGTCCCCTTTGTCCGCGAGCTGAATGGCCAAGTTAAGGGGCCTCCTCGGGGACGACTCGCCCCGGAAATTAGACTGCGCCGGAAGAATAAGGGCGCAATAGCGACCGCCGGGGGGAATTTACGGGGCTTTGGCCCGGCCCAGACAAATGGCCGCGCCCTTGCGTCCCGGAAAATTGCGCGGCCCCATGGAGACGGATGCCGGATGCCTCTCATGGCTGGGAATTTCGATTTTTCCACGGCGGCGCGGACTGCGCTTTATTAAAACGCCCGGGATACGCTGGCTTGGGCCGCTGGCGGTTGACGCCCTCCCGAGGAGATCACTCGTGCGGACAACCGCTCGCGGCCAGAGCGTGCGTTGCACTCGACCAAGTCGGGTATAACTTTCACGAATCCATTCCCGCCCGCCTGCTTGGATTGACACGCTGTTCTTACAAAACAGCCTTCGCATTTGATACAGCTAATGACTTGTATAGGCCCCGGCTTCTGCATGAAGAAACTTACAAGGCTACGCATACGCTAAAGGCTTTTTACGATTTTATTAGCTTTAAAGTTTCTTCAAAAATGATTGTTTGTTATTTCAAGTCGCTTCCCCTAATGGGTATAGAATCTAATTCATTTTATTAAAATCTATATAAAAAATAAAACATTGTACACCTAACCGTTGCTCTGTTGGACTCGACGTCATGAGTTTTAAAGCTTAATCGTAACAAGTCGAAATTTTATTTAAATTGGACCTTATTAAAACACACACCTAATTGATCACTTTTGTGTCTGAACAATTGTAGCGTTTTTTTCGTATAAAATGTTGTGAAGATAATTATAACGACTGTGTATTCAATTGAACTATTTAAACGAAATTTTTCTCTTTACATTACAATTCAGCGTTCTTAATGGGATTTCCAGTCATGCTATTATTCAGGAAATCTGTTTAGATTTTCCAAATCCAAGCAGGCAGAAGTTTCTAGTTAAACTTTATGGCGATCGCCCCTATAGCTGGAATATAGAGACTGAATTTATCTATCGTGTCTGCTCTAGAAAAAGTACATCAAAGGCAAGCTAATTATTCTGACGTTATCAGGCCAGCGAGCTGCAAGTACTTGGCAGCTCTCACAAGTTCGGGGTAAAGGGCCGAGTCCGAGTCGCAGGATAAAAGAAGTTCGATACGGTCTCCATAGAAATCGATATCGGCTCTTGGATCCTATTGAAAAACTTTCCAAATTTGTTTTCGAAAAAAGAGCGCCACTTCCAATTCGTAGAGAAGTGATCGGTCCTCGCTCATCCTGCTCACACGCAGATACGCAGAAGGATAGCAGCACATGGCGAGTACCTTCGGCGAATTCCATCGTTATCTTAACGGCCTACCAGCTTTAATACAACGCCCGATTCGTCCCTTCGTCTTCCCTCGGACTCCTTATCTCTTGGCGTCTTCAACGCACACAAACGTGGTGTGAGGGCCGATCGGTTATTTAACAAATTTCCTGCGTCCCAGGGAATCCCTTCTCGTCCCAGCCCAAATCCGAGCATTTGTATGCGCGCACGTGTGGGCGGAATAATTTGTCATGATGCTTGAGATTCCCTTCGCGGTCCATTGCTGAATTAAGGAAGACGGATAATGCGCACTACGCGCCTGCGCTGACTTTGTGAAGCCTTGAGCGAAGGATGAGGCGCAAGAGGTTGTGTTGCTCGTCGAAAAAAATGTCCATCGCTCCACGAGAATCGATCGAATTCACTTATTCAGTCGAATATTATGACGTTCAGTCCAATACTCTGACATTTGCATAATATTAACATAGTATTTTCACGAACATTCTTTATGACGGAAATGCTATATGTCGTTGTTGTGACATAGTTTTGCTTCACTCATATGCGCTACTAATCACTCATCACTGACTCCCCAACTATGTTTAGTTTTTTATCGTTGTGATGGATTAACCTTCAGGCTGTTCTCGCACGATGATCTGAACTCATCAATTTTCATCATCATCGTTCATAGTACCATATCCGAGACAGTTATACATAATAGCATTCTATATAGACAGACAAGCTGTGATCTCTTGTAATGAACCTTTTTCTGTACCTGTGCCTTCATCATATACTTTCAATCTTATTAAATATTCAGAAACATATTTTTGTAACTATACTGACATTTTTGCATACTTCATCTGCTCGCTCATCTGTTTAAACCTTGATTAATGCGCACAATAAATTAAAACTAATTCTTCATATTTCAACATAGGTGAATAAACACATAACTCAACAAGATGCGTCAGGAGAGTTACAGCAATTCTTCCTTTACCTTGACAACCGATCCAACGCGTCGACTTACTATCACGGGCTGCATTGGCGTATTTATAGCTATGCTTATTTTCATCACCATTGGTTATTATAGTATAAATCGAGTACGTCTATCAAAATTATTCAATAACATTATATTTAAACAAACTATTATTTATATCGATCTTAAAATAAGCGTGTCTGTTTGTAATTGAATTACAAATTCGTATAGGCGTTAGAGACCCCCGAAGTTGAAGAAAAGATTGAAGAAAAGATAATTCCTTAAACGGTGATGAAATCATGCATACGAACATCGATAATCTTTTGATGAAGAATTTGACAACTTTGTTCTATCAAGAATTATTAATTTCAATAAGTCAATTAAATAAATTAATAATTTATCCAAAGATATAAAGATTTATTGTAATATTAATTTATTAAGGTACTAATTGTACATGTTTAATACAAAATGATTATATTGCTATCAAAAATTATCAAAAATTTTTTTTATTTATGTATCAAAAACATAAAATCTAAATTAATTAAGAATTTATTTATTTTTTATATGTGCAATCGAAAATTCAAAAAAGTTGTGCATATAGTCTTTGTAATATCTTGTTAATTTACGCTAATATTGGAAAAACTCTGTAAATAGACTACAGTAACAAGAAATGTAAAAAAATGATAAAATCTATGTGAAATGTGCGGTTATTTGAATTTGTGACTCGTGATTGGCACTTTAGATTGGATGGTAGTTGCACAAAGTGAAACGGTTTACGTGAGCGAAACAAAAATTGCAATCTTGGTCTTTTGGGAGAAACGGGGTTAAGGGGGAAACTCGGCTGGAGTCCAGAGGTCCGAACTTTCCTATTAATTAATTCCACAACTCGCTTATATCATCGTAAATTAACTTAAGGCCTTCGACCGTTACGTGAATTTCCGAGAATTGCACTTACGTGTTTCTCAATTCCTACCACCCAAGGGAGGGTAATTATAACCTAATTTGGAAATTCGAGGTCGATTGCGTTGGCCGCACGGACGATCGCTGTATGCGCCACATTCATTCAAGTCGAATTCCAGTTTTTTTTACCCCCGTCGCAGATTAAGCCGGGAGGCTCTTTTCCCTTTATGCCTGGGTCGTTTATAGGGTAAGCGTAATAAAAGTGCAGCTCCGCCCGCTCGTAGTCATATCGCGGGAGCACGGAGAATACATTAAGGCCCTTGTAACGATACGGGGTCTAATCATCTTTCGGTGTAACAGGGCTTTCTGCGCGCATAACCGCCGTAGACCCGGGGCGAATCCGGTCGGTACTTTAATTTTCGGCTCGGCCTGTGTGGCCAACGCGCATGCGCGCGAGGAAACGAAGCGACTGGCGCCGAGTTTATACATATATATATATCTGCATCCTCCCCCGCGAAGTCCCCCTCGGCGCCCAGGGGAAACACACGGCCCCGGCGCATTTTTCAAGATCTCAGGCCTGGGAAGTCTGGGGGGTGTGAGCCGTAAAGCCGCGACGGCTCCAGAGGAATGTTTGTCGTTCCGCGGGAATTATTGCCGTCCCCCGTTAAACTTTTCTTCCAATTTTACATGGCAGTTTAGTCTTCTCTCCTGGGGCCCGGGCCTGATTAATGCACTTACCGGTAGGTATTTACCGTGGAAGATGAGGGAGGGCCCGTAAATCGCTTAGCGCCGCACCGATTCGCCGAGATAAGTCCGACGTGCAAAAGCACCGATTCGCAGACTCCGAGCCGGGGGAAGGAAGGAAGCGCACCGCGATCCGACAAGTTCCCTGGAGATATTATTGCTGCCCGCAAACGCGGGAGGATTTATATGCCCCGCCGTTAGGAAGTTGGCAGTTGCGCGGATTAGCGGCGAGAGGCGCGCGATTGTCCGTTATTAGGAGGCGCTATCGGGAGCCGATAATCCCGCAGCTCGCCGGGAGCAGCTCAACCGCCGGGAATTTATTCGGCTTCGATCCCCAGATACAAGCCCGCGCGAGTGATTTTGAGGCGGGAATTGGGCTGATAGCGGCCGAAGTTTCCGTGATATGCAAATCG
Organism: Sycophaga agraensis; assembly: GCA_018906755.1. Lineage (NCBI taxonomy): Eukaryota > Metazoa > Arthropoda > Insecta > Hymenoptera > Pteromalidae > Sycophaga > Sycophaga agraensis. Next base: position 276,580 of record JACCIE010000086.1, on the reverse strand, counting down.
GCCATGGCTAACTTTGATTTTTGCGCCGAGTCCCGGAGGGCGTACGTCGGAAGTGCCGAGAGCTCAAGAGGCACCGAGTTTGACGGCCGTTAACGGGCTTCCCCTGTCGGCCGGGAGATAACGATTTCGAGATTACGCCTAGAAACCATTGCCAAACGCTCCATCGAGGTGAGCTCAACGGCTAATTTCGGGTCCGCCCGCCGTTTATCTGACGTATAGCAGCGAGCGCAGCATCCGCGATCCGGCTTGGATTTACGCCGAGTCGATCGTGTCGAAGCGCGGTAAGCGGAAAAGCGCCGGTGAATAAGGAAAAAGTACATAAGCTGTACGGGAAGCGACCGAGGCATTGCCAATCGAGAAAAAACTGCGTGAAATATTGAGGATGCTCTAAAAGACTTCTACTCTTCGAGGTTACCATCTTTCCTGATCTTTCTCCCCTTCTATCCGATTCTCTTATACAATGAGCGATTGCCTAACTTTCATTAGTTCGACCTTTTTTTCTCTTCACCTCTGCATTTGCCATGGAAGGGGATACAGCTAAGGACGTTTTTCCGATGGTTACTTGGAGAAGATGACAGTTTTTTCGATAATCACCGTGCAAAGCTAACCTCATCGACTACAACACGCTATTAATTTATTTTCTTCATATATTTTTTGGCTTTTTTTATTTTCAGATAGAGCGGATATTTCCTTATTCTTTTTCTTCTGTTTTTTGTATTTTGTATTTATAAGTATTCCAATGCGGAAATAATGTAATGGATTCAAATATTGCATCTAAAACTCTATATGTATTTACTATCGACAATAATGTAAAATTATAAATGTTATATTTTTTATTATGTTGTATAAAAATCAATTTAGAAGAATCTTTTCTGTTTTCTTATAAACAAACTGTATAAATAGTAGTTTTAAAAATAATTGAATTTTTTCTTTAAATTAAAAATTTCGTTTCTTACGTACATGTAATAATTACACGAATTAATAAAAAATTACATACAGGCTTGATTTTAATCATTTGGATGTATAGATGGTATATAAATATACTAATAATTGCGTTAGACCATACTATATGTAGGTATAGTAAATGTAAATCAATCATGTCTCTGACATTTCCAATTGCATTCTAATATAATTTTATCATTACTTGTTCGTCTTTGATTAAGTTAATGATTAGATCGTATAAATATTTTAATCATTTTAAAGAATTATAAGTTATTTTTGATTTTATAATTTTATTATTATCGTTTTTAATTATTAATTTTTATAGTAAAATTTATATTCATCATTTAAAATAAAAATATATAGTCGTATTTTATATCCGATTTTGCCAATATAAATTGAAGTGTCTGCGCATAGCATTAAAAAATAATATGATTTAGGTAGCAGAATGGTTTACGATATTGAAGAATCGCGGTTTGAATCCGATCTCGTAAATTTTATTTCAATATCGTATCATTTACACTTAGGTTTTAAACTCCTTATGTATGAAATTTGTATATGACGGTTTATGCTCACAGATTACGTAACGCTTGCAATGTTATATGCCATATAAATGTTACTAAGAAGATTATTAGCTAGTGTTTGGCTAATTCAGCGCTAGATTTCGAGGTAGTAATTTGTTAAAAGAAGGAAATTTGAGCTAAGGCTGCGGAAAAGAAAGGTAAAACCGAGGTACGATCGATCCTAGCGAGGGTGAGCGCCGGTCGGAAGACTGTTTTTCAAAAGGGGAACCTTCGAGTTGGCAGGTCGGAGGGGGTTATCGGGCTCGCGGCATCTGCCACGTGCTCGCTCCATTATCGACGTCGCATTAGCGGCGAGTGGGCGAGTGACGTTTCCGCGGAGGCTCGTCCCGCGCTTGTTCCGCGCCGCGCCTCGAAAAATCCCCGGCGCCTGGCTCGGGTCGTTAGGCGGCGCGTGAGCCGCATGCCGAGCGACCATTGTTTAAACATCGGCGGGCCCGAGGCTCTGCCAGCCGAGCAGCTGCTCAAGCGCGCCATGGTCCGACAAGTGCACGCGCGCGACCCGGTTCGAGGTCGCGGATTAGGTTATGCGGGCGGCCTCGTCAATCTCGCTAATTAAAACATTCCCCGGGAAAGTTGGGCGCACCGTCGGGCCGCCTCTTGGAAAACTTCCCCGAGTCGCTTGTCACGCGCGCCAAACTTCATCTATTACACGCGGGGACACATCCCGCGAGTGCTGTCCGACTGATAGAGGCCGTCCGTTCGGATGACACGCGGAATCCCTCGGCAGAGTGTACCTGGCCGCCTACCTGGGAGCCTTCTGCTCATTGCCCTGACAAATGCCTCGCTGCCGCCCTTTTCATCGTTACGATGATTGATAGCAGGGACCGGATCAAAGTGTAACGCACCATCCCTTACGACCAATAGGCAGGCGATGCCTCGTTTTTTGCGTTCCCATGGCAATCCACGAATAATCCATGCCGATTGCGCGGGGAATTTTGTCGGTCTGACGCCACTTGAAGAATCGACGGTGGTCGATGAAAAACAGCGCGAAGAAGAAAGTCTCCATTGTATTCGGGAGGTGCATTCCGCGGTAACTTTAGCCCCGAGTCACTAGATCCCAAAGTTTTCAAATTAAAACTTGTCGAGATTAGAGGACGCCGCAGTGGGAATTGATAGAAACAAAAAAAAGACTTTGAAAGGCAATGGCAAATAGTTTTCAACCGTCGCGGAACTCGGACGGGGAGCCAGCGCATCCGCAATTCTTAATCCAGCATCCGGATGCCGCGTCGCCTTTTCAAATTACAGGATTAAATCGCTTTTGTTACAAGCAGCTAATCGAATGTTACGGTCGTAGGAGCGAATTAGCCCCGTCACTCCGTAGCTTCTTATTATTCCAGTACGTCCTCGCCCTCGCGAGTAATTTATCAATTACAATGCAAACGCGATTACAAAGTCGCGCGCTGTTATGCGAGTGTTGACGCATCGCAGAAAAACGCTGGAAAAACAAACATCGAGTCAACCGAATCGATTAAAGGACCACGAGCAACATCAAACGGAGTCGCCTTTCCCCTTCGAGGAACACGTTGCCCTTCTCCATAAGCCGCGAGCCTGCAAGTTAAACGGAAGGACACGGTGGAAGGGCTCAGGCAGTATATACCGGAAAATCAATCGTCTAGCGAGACAAGCGCCACCGCGGCCGGAAATCTAGCCGCAAGTTGAATGCGCGCGCGCATCCAACGTATACCTGTGCCTTATCTGGAGCTTACGAGCTTATTACCAATTCGCACCATTCGCGGACGATTGGCAAAGATCAAAGGTTGCGGTTGAATCTTTTTTCGGCTTCGTAGCCCTCGTTTCACTAAAGCACTTATATGATCGTCGAGAGATGTTCAGCAGTTGGGCAGTTCTAGATATCGCCATGCAGAATATCGTGAATGGTTACAAGGGACGATGTACTTGAATGACTTTAGTATACCAACATGCGTAACGTAAGCGTATAATAATAACAGCGAAATGGGAGATGAAAGATGAATGAGGACTAGTTTGGCAACTGGGCTCTCCGCTTATATGATGGAAAATTGATGACCGCCGATCTATAGTCTCGATAGTCTCTCTCGCGCGCATTAGCTTACAGATTTAAGCTCGGGCCAACTTGTCACTAATAGATGTAAGGCTAGAGGTTCCGACCTGATAATACAGAGGTGCAGTGGGGCTGTGGATATTAAAGCCTCGCTAAGCCACCCGGAGACGATGTTTACTGAAATTAATAAAAAAAAGTGGGATAATAGCCCGGTAAAAGGTAGAAAGACGGCGCAACGGCTGAACTACTTTAAAAATTCAATTCAATCTTCTCTTGGTACGGTAATCAAATGAAAGAGCCATCAGTGCGCGGCGTGGACAAGACCTCCCATAAACAGTTCACATCACCGACGGACGCCGTTGTCCATTGGCATCGTTCTCAGGATTCGCGCGATTTTCCTTCGCAATGTTTCGAAGCTCGTTATCGCTCCGGCCTCGGCTTGCCTTGCCCGAATGGCAAGGGCCGCGTACGGAGAACAGCGGCGTTCCATTAGAGACGCGCCTTTCCCTCGGGAGCCTATCTCCCCGACGCAGCGTCCGACTCGTGATCCAGTGCTGCTAATCAAGGCTCGACTCCTGGGACCTGGGGCTCTTTCACGAATAGCGGCCCAATTCCACAGGCCCAATGACCAGGAAGCTGCTCTCTTTCCGTACGCGGGAAACGCGAAGCGAGTACGTCCAAGGCCGCGGGGCTAATCGAGTCAAAATGAATCGAGATATCGTCCGCCGGTTGGGTTGAATGCAAGAAAGGGACGCGGGCACCCTGTGAAACTTCAGGCCTCTGACTAATTATCTTCAGGGCCGCGCCGCAGCTTCATCGCCCGCCAGCCCTTGTATTCGCACCCGAGAGCTTGATTCCCGCAGAAAAAATTTACACAGGGTGGCTTTGTTATCTCCGTACTACACCTGTCAACTGTGAACCGGGATGGCGACGCCGTGCGCGCGGACCCGGACGGTCTCGCGCCGGCAAAGAAATTCCAAGTGGCGAGCCTGGATATAAATGCTAATTAAAAGAGCGCGCGCGGGGCAAATTGGGTAAAAGACTCATTTTCCGCGGGAAACTGCCACTGATAATGGAAGGGAGAATGGACAATTAGGGGATCGGGCCGCTCGCGCCAGAGTGCACTGCCGGGCTTTATTAAATTACCCCAATTACACGCGAGTCCCGTTCATTACTTGGAGCTAGGGGACGAGTGGGCGCCCTTTTTAATGCCAAAGGGAAATGATAAAAGCTCGGTACATCCCTAGGTTGCAGCGGTACTGCCACTTTTCCGCCCGAGTAAATAACTCCCGCGTCGCCTTTATTGTGCAACCTTATGATATCAAAAAGAAAAGGGCACGAGTGTGCGCTTGCTCCCTTCGCATCGCCTTCGAATGAGCGCCAATTGCGAAACGGCAAATTAACATTTAGCGAAGGAGACTTTCCTGCCTCGCGAACGATTTCAGCCACACGAGACACCGTGTCTGAATTTCGAGTTGCTTCTCCCGATAAACGGAACCAATGTAACGAGGCGCGGAAGCAGAATTTACCCAATGAAGAGAAGATCACAAAAAAGGAGTGACAATGTTTAGGGAGAATGAGAAACTGTTGCATACATTGCTTTATCACTTTTATTATAAAATTATTCAATTTTATACATTATTTTCTTATATTGTATAGGTTATGCTAAATATTCAATTCGTTTCTTTAAAAAGTACGTTGCAAATGATAAATCATCATCTCTGCCAGTGTATTGATGAGATAATATTAATTTAATTAAAACATAATTTATTTAAATGAGAGTAAATGAGGGAAAAGTTATGGTATAGAACATTTTTACACAGGGAATGAAAAGCATGATCAAATTCGCAAATTGAACGGACGCAATACTACCCTGGGACCATTTCATTAATAAAAGCAGCGAAAATGATGGTATACAGGCAAACGAACAGCGTAGCGGGCATATGAGCGATCGAGGATGGGTAAGGGGCAAGAGGGTCGCCGCGTTGCTACGTACGACAAGCGAAAAAGCGGTCGACAGGAAAAGAAAGACTGCGGCAGGTAACGGCTCTTGCTACCGTGGTAAAGGGGGTGAGGACAAAGAGGGGAGGAGTAGAGATGGCAACTGCTGGCCCGACGACTTTTCCGAATTGATCCGTATGCGGGCCCAATTTTAACCTTGACTCTTTTTCCTAGCTTCCTATACGTAGCTCTCGTATATGTACGTAGCTCACGTAGCTCGAGTCCGCGAAATAAAAAAAGAACAAATTTGATTTTCAAATTATCGATTTTATTCATCGACACTGCAATTCAGCTGAATTTAAAAATTCTGTTAATAATAATCATACAATATATATGAGAAGAGCGATGACGTAAATTTGAAAACTTTAATTTCATTCAATTATAACGTACTTCAAAACATTTCACTGTACTGTCATGTAAACGAGCAGCCCTCATCGTTACTATTAAAAATCAATTAATTAGTAGAGTGTATAGCATTTTCAGAATATTTCGTTTTAGTATTTTGCTTTTAAAGTGAAATTATAAATTGAGTCATAAAACAGAATTGCAAAAAGTTGACGTTTTGGTGTACGCAAACAGTAACAGATCAGACATACATATATATTAAATGTGCATACATGTGTAAGCAAATAATATTTAATTTGTTATTAGAGACGCTAAAGTAAAAAGGTGAATAAATGCATAATTGCTAAAGTACTACTTTAAAGATTGATGAGTAAATATAAAATGTGTAGAGAGGGTAAGCATTGCGAATAGCTGAAAATAGTAAAGTAAGTGATCTGTCAAAGTATTGCCCGGACCGATTTGTGATCCATTAGCTGAGGTAAATTGACGGCCCGAATGTGCGCGAAAATGCGCGTCTTTGCAGGAGGCGACAGTCGGGCACTTTAAATCCACTTGAGCCAAGGTTCATCTCGGGCGGTTCATCCGCAGCCGCGGCTCCGGCGAAGAGCCGCGCGTCTAAGGAATCAATCAAGGGCCTGCCGGTCCATTTTTCCAGGGTCGGCGAGCGCCGGCAAGTGGCGCGGGCTTTCAGACGCCCGGGAAATTGTCGCCTTTCCGGCCGCGGGAACACCGGGTGCGTCGCTCCTTATTGGACCCGAGTGCACTCGCGCGGGATTACGCGCGGCACTTACCCGCGAGACAAGCGGGCTGCCTCCTAACGAGCCGTCCGATGGGCGCCAAAACGCCGCAATAAAGAAGAGCGGACTCTTAGCCGCGGCAGTCAGACGGCGATCGCGTAATTGCGCGGCGAGTGCCACTTTGGGGCCCGACTCGCTCGTCCCGCGCCCGTTATCCGATCGAGCCCCTTCTGAGTCTCCCCTGTCGCTCCCTCTTGCTTCGCTTACCGGGAAGAAACCCGCTGCAGCTTATACCGAGCCGAGCAGCGCGCATAGGATTCACTCGCGTCAAACGCTCTCCGTTTGTTTATGCTTTACAAAAAATCAATTAGAGGAGAACAATGAGAAGTTTCGTAAACCACCGCAATGATGTACATAACTGCTTCCTCTGCCGTGAAAAATTGAATAAATGGTAACCGGCACGAAACGTCTGCTTGACAGCCAAGGCACTTTGAGCAGTCGTCTCCGCGGACACCGTCCCAATAGTGTAGTGAAAAATGTCTGTTTGGAGCTTAGCGGGCGAGTAGGAGTCCATTGTCGAGACAGTGCAGTCTGGACATCGTCGAAAAAGTCCTGGGAGTCCACCTCGGGGCCGGCGATTACGCAATGGATGCCGGGAAAAGAGGCAGAGGCACCCCGGGTAAACAGTAATATGGCCTCCTATGCGCAATATGCACTGGAGCAAAGAGACTCGTTGCCGCTGCTTTTTTTCCTTCCCCGGCACCCAATATATTCATCGTGAGCCACGAGCCATCGTCCCCGACGAACTATATTTTATTCGATTTCACGGTGATCGCTCCTCTTCTTCTTGTTTTTAAACTGTTTTCAAATAGCTCTGATGCCAAAGGCCATTTAGCCTGACTTTCTGTTATTGCACAGAAGCTGCACTGCCAATATATGCGACCGAGTTACGCTCGACTTCATCATTCACCCAAATTCAAGTGTCCTTCGCAAGCATTGCTGTGTTCGCGGGCTTTTACAAAATCCCGGTTAACTGCATGGTCCAGCGTTAAATATACTCAAAGTTCAATTTACGCCCCCTTGCGCAAATTGTGCGATCTATCATTGTCCTACGTGGCATCATTGTACCTCGTTGCAAGAAAACCTCATTGCCCTGTTTGCAATGATAACAGACTCCGTAAATTGCACTCTATTATCAGAATTTTCAATTAGTAATTATGCAGTTTACAAGTTATTTCATGACATACAATAGAATTCTTGCATTCATTTATTTTCCTATAAAATTGAATCTTTTAAATATCAATAGAATATCGTCTAGTTTTTAAAAGTTGATTGTCTTCTGGTTTATACTGTTTTTTTCTGAAATTTTATTACCAATATATGTCGCAATTTATTATACGACTTTAATACACGTAACATTTCTTTTTGAAAAAATATTTTTGTTTAAAGTGCAAACATTCAGATACATGTATAAAATTTCACCAAAAAACTAACACTCGGGAGTTTTGATTGGGCGCCGGAGCTACTTCTTGCGTCGATGTTGTTTATCGGTGGGCTCCTGCCTCTCGGGTCGAGACCTGGGCAGCCTCGACGCTGCTCGCCTGAACTTCCGTTCCATTTTCCACGTCCTGGTGAATTTTGGAAAGGGTACACTTGGCTTCTGGGAATTTTATTCCCCGACACTAGCAATATTCTTGTTACAGTGCCCTTTTCTTCGAGATATTTTTAGACACCGTTTCGCGGCGCAATTTCTCGATTGTATAAAAAATACCGCACTCGTCATATTTCAACGCGTTGTCTGTGCACGCATTCAACGCGGAGCATGCACCCGGTTTATTTTCAGTATGAAATCAAGCTTTGATTGGCTCGTTAAGCTTTTGCCCAATTGCATTGTTTCAACGGCCATTGACTACTTTGTTCCTGAATCGATGAATTAGATTATCGACGAGTTGTTTGGTGCAGCTAAAAGCTGCGATCTGCGAGTACCACTCACCAAGACGAGTTAACCGCATTCTTTACGATATACAAATGTTGTAGCTACTGTAAGAAGCTTTGTTCGTTACATTTTCCTATAGAGAAAATACTAGCTCGAGGCCTGCAATTATCTTGGCTATTTCGATTTGATACGATTCATGCCCAGCTTCGCTATAGAGCCCGCATGCTATATGTAATTATCGAGCCGTTCGAGGCTCTACTCGCGCTATCTTTTCCATGCATTTCACATATCGCAGTTTCTCTCGGTAGAGTTGCCGTAAATAATGAAACAGCCGAGTGGCCTAGCGTGCAATGGCTCTTGTCCTAATTCGGCTATCAAGGCCTCTTTATTGAATTTTCGCACCCGACTTGCCCCTTGTTCATACACACAGGCTCAGTTTAACAGGGCGCATTATACAGCTTGGCTGCGCGCACGTGGTGCAATGTGTCTACCACGCAACAGAGTCGTTGCCGTCACCGAACCACGCTTCTCTTCCTTGAGCGATGCATGAGACGTCTTCCAAAAGTTTTCCGAGCACCTTTACACTCCGCAGGAGTATTACACATATTTGCTTTGCGATAGTTCCTCCTAAAACCCGTCTTCTTAGAATTTTCATAAAAATTTCTATTCATGTTAAATATATTATCTTACATACATGTGCAACATTCTAAATGCATGTACAGTTCCAAAATCGAGATCTTTAATACCAAACTGTCAATTCTAATTCATGATTCTTAAAAATTACATGTTATAACTCATTTTTAAATTGATTATAAAAAAATGAGCGTTTTATAAAAAAATTAATCCAAAAGATTTATATTATTTAGAACGAAAATAAATCCCGTTACGATCGATCGTATCGTTTTTAAGTAATGTTAATACAAAACATAAAAAATTTTCTAAACTCCAGAGATTCTCAATCGATTCATTCAATGGAATGAGGTAGATTGTGTAAAAATTTAAAACAGTGATTGACCTCTACTGCTCTTGTTACACGTAAAATTGCGTTTCTATAATAAGTGTAGATGTAGGCGCACGCGTTTGGTCGATCGCGATCAAAAACTTGGCAACGCTGCATTAAAAATGTAATTATCGCTAATGTATTTAAAAATAGTATTATTTATAAATATGATAAAAAGAAATATTCTTTTTATAAGTATTAAAACAACGATTTATGAACAGGGGACCTTCGAATTTAAAGCAGCGTTGTAACGTCCTCTTAAATTTTTTCAAACAAGCGTGTGTAACATAAACAGATATTACCCGACTATAATATTTTATGTCTGAATACGTTAGCAGTGGTCAATCATTTCTATAAACGAGTTCAAAACTTCACTGTATACTATTGAGTAAGCCGATTGAGAACTTGATTGAGAAGCACTGGTAGTTATGAGTTACCTTAATTCCCATGTTATAGTAGTACTAACTGCGTGAACTAGTATCTGGTTATCTGCCCTTCATTGCCATTAGAGCGAAGGAATAAACATACACGTAGTTTGAGGAAAAAGTAATTAAGCGTTATCCAGTATTATTCTGGCAGGACACACTTTTACAGCGGCGTGACTTGATGCGCCCTCCTAATAAAGTTGACCCAGGGCACATAAGTGCGTGCATCGAAAAAAGTAATTACAGATTAAAATTGTGAGCTGAGTACATGGACAGGTTGGGTACACACAATTAGAACTCAGCCGAAGCGATGAAACAAAGGACGAAAGAGAGTCGGTTCGCGAGGGAGGACAAGTTTCTCGGCTCGTCAGACCTGGCGCGACTGCAGTGGCCCGATGGAATCGCGGCATTCAATTTCCGCAGTGATGCGCCCCGACAATTCACAAGTAGGAATTTCATTCCGAGGCGCATTGCAGGGGGCCGTCACTGGCGGATCGGCAAGATTCCGCCCTAGTCGCTTGGCCGCGCAGAGGGGCACAAACGCGGCCATTACTCCCTCGACAATCCCCGGGGCCTTTGAAGCCCCGGTGGAAAAATTCAGGTCGACGCTTTGACCGGCGGCCGTTAATGGGCCCGCGTCGCGAATTCAAAACTTGCGCGCCTTCTTCCGCCGCGATCGGACAATGGCCGCGGCCCCGCGGGGAATGGGCCGACAACGCGTCACCGCGGAGGCCAAGTGCGGGGGCGGGCGTCATTCAATCCGCGCGCCCGTCAAAATATTTATCGATCCCGTGCGCGGGAGGCAGGCGGGCCGATCAATAGGAGACAATGCTCGCCGACAATCCCTGGGAGTGGCGCGTGGCCCATTGTGCCCGTTAATTAAACGGATAAGCCGCAGGCGGCCGGAAAGAGTCGGCCTGTTCGGAGCCGCGGGTGCAATATCCAGACGACGCGCCGCCCCGGAAATTTTGGGGCCAGAGTTATTGGGCTGCGGCCCCGCCGCCCGATTTATACGCCCTCGTTAAAAAGCCCAGCACCGGCCGTTACGCTCCCGACTCCACCATCCGACACTTGATCACGCCACCAGGATTACATGCCGCCACGGGAACATACCCGTCAGCCTTTTCACGCGGATAGCTCAGACTTATCTTAGTACACACAAAGGCTGTATGAATCAGAATTTTTTGTTTTTCGCTCGTTTTTTACCACAGTCTCGACGACTATAATACTTTGCTTTTAATAAAGACCTTCCTTTTATGGCAGCTCATTTTGCTTTAAACTTTATTTCTATGGCGTTTAACCTAAAGCATCATTGGTTACAATGTATTACGTGCAATTGCAAAAAATTTCATTCCATATAATACTGTAGTTTTTTCTTATTATAGTTATTATTTAATGACCCAGTTGCAGAATATGGGCAATTATTCAGATTTTATTATTAGTTTATTAGTTCTATTAATTACATTTCCAAGATATAATTTAATTTACGATTACTTTCTATTAATATAGCAAGTCGTCAAGAAAAGAGAAAAATTTATTACGCATTTAAATTCGAAGTATATGCAATATGTTAGTTTTATTTCACTTGCTGGAAGTAGTATTCGCGGGTGTATTTGCATTTTTTTCTCATTAATAAAACTTTTTTTCATTTTACAATTATTTTTTATGATGAATTAGCTTATTACATTCAATGATATTAATATATTAATTGTATTTATTTAGAATCTAAAATCGGTACACGATTATTTGTTAGTATTTATGAGATATTATCGGTATAGTGTCAAAACATTGCCTTCATTGTTCGTGCCTTTCTTAAAACATTGAAATAACCATTCGAAATTAAATAATCCACTAGTTAATGATAAGAAAATCATACTACATTACTTATGTATCTGCTTCTGCTTTAAATCAACGAAAGTAGACTTACGCAATTTCCCAGTCAAAGAGATTGCATTCTTACCTGAAACAAAAAGAAAGAAACAGTACGGTTATTATTTATCAAAGACTTGATTATTTTCACTTAAAATGTACAAGGTGTTCATTTGCCATATAATAAAATAAAAAGATAGGAAAAGTTTGAATTCCAAAACTTTATAAGCGCAGCTGTTTAGAGTTAAACGCGCGGCGAACTTATTAACAAAACAAACTAGCAGAGCAAATAATTATACGGGATTTCATAAATGCGCGTATAATCATTACCTCCATTTAAATTCATACCTAAAGTGAGGGGCGGCATAGTGCGGAAGAGTAGGGGAAGGCTAAGAAGTTTGCACGATTCCCGCACTCTTATCATTATTCATTCGGTGGCCGAAGTTCCCGTGTACTAATAAAGATGAAAATATAGCGTAAGCGCGACAGTTGAAAGTTTAATGCGTATTAAGAGCGAGGGAAAGCCGCGCGAAGAAAGGGTGTGGGAGAATATCCCTCCGCGAAAATTTTATACCGCACCGCTCTGCGCGCAGATATATATGTATATATATATATATATAAGGAGCTGCCGGTCGTCAAATTAAGCCGCGTCCTTCTCGGCTAATTCCCTAATTTATTTTCATTTTCATTTACCAGCTGCGCGCGACGCTCTTTTATCGCGCCCTCGCGCTGGTCCATTATTTATCTCTAAACGCTCTCCGCTTACACGCCCCAATGTATACACAACGCAATGATCGTTATATGAAGCTCCGCTGAGCTCGCGTCTTACCTCCCCTAGTGCAGCCCAACGTTCGCGGGCGAAAGTGAAGCCGGCAAAGGTATTCGATTCGTAAATCGATGTAATAAAAGGCCCGCGAGACCCGCAGGCACGAGCTAGTGCGACTTTTCGGGGAACTCCCTGCGCCTGCTGGACATTAATTTCCCGAAAATTACTGCCAAGGGCACGAGGCAACCCCCGAGCGCGAGCGACTTCCCTTTTTGCGAGGGCGAGTCGCGCGTCGTTCATTAAAACTTGCTCCCGCCGCGAAGATTTCGGCCCGCTGCGCCCCTAATTACCCATGCGAGCCGGGGATATTTCGGGTCGTCTCGCCCTGAGCCGAAGGGGCCGAGTCTCGCCCTTATTCCACTTGGGGGAATTACTTGTTGACACTTCGGTATTTTAGCGGCGCGTGGCGATCGTAAAAATTTCATTCCGCCCGGGCGCCTCGAAAATTAGTCCGGGATTAAGTGGACGGGCCCTTTTCACGGATGTTGGGAGAAAAATTTCCCCTATTAATGTAACGAGGAAATTCTTATGGAACTTTGAGGAGGAAGCAGTTACGCCCGGCAAAGTTTTTTAATAGGATTTACGGGGCCGCCTCGAATTGCCTTTGTAAAAAGGAAATGGAAGGTTATTATAGATCAAACATGCAAGTTTTTGCATTCGGGCCAACTATTAAAACTTGCGATGACTTCCGGTCCGGTAATTAGGATCCAAATTTTTATCGGGAAAAAAGCTACTGTCCACCTTACCTCGACTAGTTTGCTCTCAAACTGAAACGGTTACGTTGTTTTAGAGTTCGATACTAAGATGTTACCTTTTAATTTATAGAGTTAAATTATACCCGCGGGCCTATACATCTTACACGGCCATGAATAATGAATTAATAATGAATAATGAATTTAATTCCGATATTGATCTCAGGTTGTGGTTATGATGTAATTTAATAATTTGAAATAGCTTTTAAACTTATTCTAGGTGGAGGCCAGAAATATAGAGCTGGATAAATTTGTAACTTCCCGATAGCCGAAAAAGTTGAGATAAACTTCGAAATTCCTCCAAATATATGTATCTACATGTACACAATATTTTCACGCTTGCTGCTCGACCTTTCACGTTCCCCACCGTACGAAATAGAGTTATAATAATACTGCTCATAATATGTCAAATTTTATATGATCTGTGAGCAAATTAGGTAGTATATTTATGTCTATATCTTTGTGTTTGTATATCTAAATCTGCTTAATATACTAAAAATTATATCATAATTATATGTTAGCAAAGATTTGGGGTCATAATTTCGGATGATTGTAAGAGAAAGATGCCTAGCTATAAATACTGTTTTAACAGTATATTTTATTTATGATTTACTAATCTGAAAGTGTTAAAACTCGAAACATCTATTAATATTTTGAGCTGGTGAGAAATAAATGGATCCATCATATTTTCTTTCGTATTTATTCCGTGCTTTTCTTCATCTAACTTTGACTCGTTCTCTCTTGTTAATCTTATTCTTTCTTACATTTAGAAAATACGATGCATTTTTAACATTGCAAGTTCAAAATTATAAACTAATTTACTGCATAAAACTCGTAAGATAATACGAACATGTAACAAAATCATGATCAAATGCATACAGTGTTTAAAACTATAGTTATTTTAAAAGTTATTAAATTATGATTTATGGTGTTTTCCTTAACAACATTTCTCTGACGAGCTTAGCAATTTCAAAAAGGTGGTAGGCATTACTCTAATTTTGCATTACGCCAGAGTGTTTTTTTTACATTTTTTCTACTGCTTTTTGTACGTCGCTGCAATGACTGACAACCGTTTTTAAAAACCGATAGCTTACCCGATGAGACACAAGAAGCCAAGTGCAGCTGCGATGCCGTATACACGACCTTTTTTGAATCCCCTCGAAGCGTCAAACTATGTGCGGCCTCCTATTCAGAGCATTCAACGCCGACCAAAGGCGGATTTAGTCCGCGACATTTCACACACGATGGGAAAATTCATCGGCCGCGGGGAAAGTTGCGCGCTCGCTTTCCGTAAATCGCGAGTTTTAATAACGGGGGATTCCCTGGACGCGCGTGGCGGCAGCTGTCGTGGGTGGGATTTGAGGGCGGATGAGGGAGGGGCGAAAACAGATTGCAAAAAAGTCCGAGCGGACGGACGCGCCAAGGCATGGGGGGGGGGGGGAGGTTGGATAAGCTTTATTTCGAGCGCCACGTGCTACTGTGTATGCGTGCGTGCGCGCGCAGTTGGCTCTTGTATTATTCCAATGGCACTCTTTATATTTGCCGCCACGGAAATTCGGTTGATGCTAACCTACTGCTATGGTTGGAGTTTTTTTAAAAGTTCCACACGTGCAGGCAACACGTACTAAACAAGGTTTATTAAAAATACGAGTTTTGCGGATTCAGTAAGTTGTACTTTTTCCTTTAGAGTTGTAGAGTGAAGAAAAATTTTTCATTTTAAAGCAGATAATTGCTATTAATAAATATAGGAATAAAATTAAAGTAATAATTTATAATGATAATAATGTAGAATATTCTATTATTAACATTTAGTAGTACAAAAAATATTATAAAAATAACACTATAGCAGAGTGGTTTGTTAATATAAAATCGTAGAATAAACGATGTAATAGAGATTAATGTTGAAAGTATAAATATAACTATTTGTTGATGTTTTAGCCGTTACTTAAATAATAAATCTATACTGACTATATACTACTGAAACGAATGAAGGAGTAGAAAGTAAGATGAATACTTTTAACTGTATTACGCAATTATTGTTATTGAAAAAGTGTCAAAAGGCTATCCAAATGTTATTAAAATATTACAAGTCACTTAAAATATCACAAGCTGCATTACTCTGATATCAGGTGACGATAAATTACGATGTAACATTCTAGTGTCATCGTCAATAAATATCAGCGTTATCTATCGTGCCTTTACATTTCACCGATATTTTCGATATACATTGACTCTTGATGCATTACGGCATAATGTAGCAAAGATATTTTTATGCTGTTCTCGATGAACATTAAAGAAGGAAAATAAAATACGTCTCGTAAACATTGGAAATATTCCGAGAAATTTCAATTTCTGGACATTAAAACTCTTGATATAGTTTATGCTACAGTTTTAAATTACTTTCGATATTATGTTATGGGAAGTCATACAATTATAAAGCTGATGCGTATAAGCTTATGTAAGCATTATGTGTATATACATATAATATGTATAATAAGTTGTAAACAAATTCAATTATATTTCAGTTTTACAAGCTTGTGGCTCAACTTGAAGATGTTTGACTTTTGAATTCAATAAACTAACACTGCACAAATGCAGTAAGTGCGTAACGTCCAAAAATTAAATATTAATACGAATAGTATTTTCTAGAGAAAATTCGTACTTTTTTATTAATAATTTAAAAATACATACATATTTGGACTTATTTTTTATTTTATCGGATACGTTTTAATTTTTATTTTATATTTTCCTCTTTAGCTGAAAATAATCGTTAGAATGCAATTATCAGCAATTTGCTGCGGGAGATAAAGAATTTGAATAGCATTTTTTGTTATAATATTGGAATTCGTTAAAAGTATGCAGAGCCGACTCCTTTTTAGTTCACCTTGATCAACTTAATTAGACATATTTGAGCGTCCACAAGTTTATGAAGAGCTTCTAAGTTTTGCTAACACACGGATATTCACTACAAGCCAGATAGTATGGTAGGTAACGTGGCCAAAGCAAGGGCCAAAGCGAACTTGTGCGCCTTGGTGGTAGCCCCCTATACACGTGAAGTAGGGGGTCCCATATGAATACAGTACAGTGCGCGCGTTATATTGGCGAGAGGAAGACTTAGGTGGGTCTTTAGCGAACTCTGCCCGCGGTCGCGAGCTGCAGACGCATCGTAGTGTGGGTACGCGAGTGTCGACGGCGGTGGGTCGCGCGGACCAGGCCGAAATTCGGGAGAAAAGTCGTCCAAGTCAATACTCTGAAAGCTCGAGTATTTTATTTTAAACCGGTACCAGTGCGCGAATCGTGATATTGTAACTACATTATACATAAGTAAACGTGTGTTTAAAAATATACATTTTAATGTTGTGTTAAATCATACAAATATTAACTTTATCTCTTCAGTGTATAAGAACTAACTTATTTCAGTGTGCTGGCCTCTTCTAGATGAGATTCTCGACATAAAAAATCAAATTTATTTAGACTCCTCATGAATTATAAATTCTAGACGATACTCACCAAGAATAAGTTAGTGGCAAGTATATGCACAGTCGCGCATAGGTAGATTACTCTTAGCAACTCATAATACGTGAGCGACGAAACGCCTCTCTCGTACCCATTAACTCTGTATACTAACCATACGCCTCAAGAAGAGAGGGAAACATGGATGAGCGCGTGACGGGGAAGTTAAAAATGTCGAAAGGCAGCCGAGGGAAATACAGACATAAAGAATGCCCTTAAACAGGGCGAGATAAATTTCCGCGCGGGGACGACCTTAGCGTATACCGTGCCCTTTTCGTCGGGTAAGAACCGGCCCCCGCGGGAGGCGGCGCTATCAATTTTTCACTTAGGGGCCGACTCGACCCGCGGAATTTGTTCGTTGTTGGGCGGACCGATTCTATTTGGTGGGCCGAGTGCCAAAGCAGCCACGGGAGGAAAAAATGACGTCCAGCGGTAACTAGAGCGCTTTTCTTCCTGAGCTCGAAACTTCCGATTCCATTAAATAATCTGAGCGGGCAAGCGGGGAAGCGCGAGGCAATTATGCCGGCTTGGACGCGCATACTTTTCCCGCATTGACGAGCAGTGCAGGAAGTTCGGCGCGGGGAGCCCGGTAACGAGTCGGAACTTACGGCCTTTAAGAACCCGGGGAAAAAGCTACTTATGCCCCCGGGAACTTTGAGCGATAATTAGCGTCGAGGGGTGGGACGAGTTGGGTACGTATCGCAGGTGCGCGCGGATCGCCGGAGCACACAGAGCGCCGGCCGTTTAAGGGTGGAAAAGTTTGCGCGGACCCCTGAAAAATAACGAATTACAGTTGGTGCGTTGGGACAAGCGACGATTTTTCCGAGTTGCCAAGTTTTCCCAAGCGCGGGTCAACGATTGTTAGGGCCTTGGAGATCGTGGGATCTTTCTTCCACTGAGAATTTCACGCCAATAGTGATAATTTCAGGAGGCACGCGTAGTTAACACTCGCGGTGAAAAGTCGGGCGGAGGCCTGGCGCTAGCCGATTAATCCCCTGGCGCGGCTCGGCGCTCCTCGAATCAATTACCGATGATCCAGGAGCCGCCACCGGCGCGGGGTTCGATCGCGGCCGTGAGCCGACACGCGCCCCCGCCTTTTCTCCGTTGCGCGGCGCCCCAGGAGAAATCAGCTTCCCGCTAATTGCCATCGAGGGGCGGCTCGCAGTCGCGGATACCTACACATGCCCCCTCGCGGTTTATATATCCGCCCGCGGAGAAAAAAGTGCAGCGCACAGCAGGATGGCCGATCGCTTATTGGCGTTCGTTGCCGGCCGGACGTGTTCCGCCCAGCCCTGCAATCAAGCCGGCCTCTCCAATTGCGCGTGCGCTTTTATCGATAATTGGGTTAAGTCCGCATAAAGTGCGGGCAAGATGGCCACGACCACCTAGAGCAAGGGGATGTTCAAACGCACATAATGGCTCAGGCCGCGAGAGGGTTATAGGATTGCCTTGGTTGACACACACTTTTATCCAGTTTGGATGTATCGTGGAATCAATTAACAAGTTTACTCTGTGCTTATAGAAATACATAACAAGTATGAATCCTTTATTCATATAGATATTTCACATCCTCGAACAAATTGTAAGCAGATTCTTACCACATGGAGAGAAGAGTTAAAAGAATTTTTATTATTGTAAAAGTGTTGTAATAACGTAAGTCTGTAATTTTTATACCATTTTTCGTAGTGTAGCAAACAGGTTGTATTTTTGTTGAATCAATATCTTTCTAGATATAAATGCAAATATTATGTAAATACAGTTTAAATAATATACCGGCAATTTGCATTATTGACTCGGACGATTTTTCCCGAATTGTGCGACAAATACCACTTCAATAAAGACTGGTACAAATTCCATTGTCTTTCTTATATAGTTCCTTGGAGAACATTTTCTTAACTGCCTTAACGTTACCACTGTCTTAACGCTGAGTAATATCACTTAATAATTAAATTTTGTAGAACGAGGAGGGATACTCGAGATCATGCAACATTTTTTTTCGCAGCAAATATTTCGTGCTCTTGAGATCACCAAAAAATGCTGCGGGATAGGAATGCACGGACCCGTGTCGGCTGTTGGAATCAATTCAATTCAGTTTTCTCATGTCGCCCTGGTATAGTTCACGAGCCAGTTTATATGTTACTGTAGACTTCGAGTTATAATTTACCGTTGCGTGGCTTGTGTCTGCTTTCGATTGTTCTGAAACAGTACCTGAATTCAAGACGCCCGGAAATATTTATGTATAGAAATACAATATATTTATATATAATTTTATGGAATTATTGGAATGTAACGTGCGATATACTGCTTACGCGCGCTTAAGACATGGTATAACATTATATACTTATAACCCTTATTCGCGAATCCATCAGACAACCTCGGAATAAAATGCTGTATAGACTCGTTTGGCCCCAGCAGCCGGAATCTCGTTCATAATGAATCTGACTTTAGGGCATATAGGGGGCAAAATAAGCACCAGAAGTTAATTGCTATCGATCTAACTTGGAGAACTAACGAATTTTCTAAATATATTGTATATTAATTAAAATAAAAGCTTTTCAAATATTTTATTTTTAACACGCACATTTTATTTTGATGTTTTCATTTTTTATTTTAAAATATGTTAGCTACAATTTGTATATCAATAAATACGCAAATTGACTATTAAAAATCAAAATAACAAACATATTTATAAGGAACGTAAATATGGTAAATACATATACATATTTAGAATGAAAGGATACAAATACTGATAAATTACTAATAGTTACAGACATATCGTGCCAACTAAATTTCGGAAATGTAAAGAAATGATCTCCAAAAAACTTAAAGAAAATTAAAGTCCAGAGAATAGTAAAGGATAAGTTAACGGCCATCAAATAGCGATAAGTAGGTAGTTGTATAAAATGTAGGAGCGAACTATTTATCAAAGTGAGGCTGCATTCACACATGATCTAAGGTAGCTTTCAGTACTGAAGATAGTGTTAAACTTGATAGGATACACTAAAGCAGTATATGATTGAAATATATGAGTAAGGATATTTGTATATTCCCCACGAGTAGACAAATAGGTAAATAGTTCTTTTTATGATGCATATCATTTGAACATATACGACATAACACTATTAACGTATCTAAGATATGAGTCATAAGATAATACCAAATTTTACTCACTAGCAAGAATTATACTAGTAAATAAATGTCGAGAAGACGCTGAAAAGAAACGTTATAACTGAAAACGTCCGGCTAAATTATTAAACGAGCTTAATCAGTTAAGATTCTTCAGTTAAGATTCTTCAAGAAGGTTTGCATTACCATTGTTGGTCGCTTAGCATTATTGCGTGCGGATGTGCAAGCTCCGCGGCCCTTAATCACGACCACGATGCAAAGGAAACACAAATCGCAAGGGACGAAAAAGCCTTAACCCAGTTATGCCCCCCTTCCTAATTGTCCTTGCGTGTGTGAATATCCACCTCTGGTGTAGCAAAACAGGGCGACGAAGTTTTTGGGCGGCAGTAATTGCGGGCGGGGCGCCTCTACACAGGCGGCATACATTTTGCAACTGCATTCTATGACTGAGCTTGCACTGATTATTACGCGAATGTACGCTAGCTTGTACCCATATATACAGCAAATTCTTGCACCAACGCTCGCTGTATCCGTGTTCTTCCTTTTTTCCCCACGATAAATTGATCCAAAGTATATTTCCCAGCAGAATTTGAAGCCTATAAGCCATGTATCCATTCGTTCCCCTAATATCTCCGGGAAATGAATACACTCGTTCCCCGAGGTGCAGCTCGGCAATTGGTCCACAATTAGCGGAGGGCAGGCTCCAACGAAAGCTCGGCGCCGTCGAACAGAGGAGCTTAGGCGGCCCGAGGTCGCGTCTTGGCCGTCGATGAAGCGGGAGCTTCTGTGCGCTGGATCGGTCAATTAGGCGGCGTGCGGCTATACCGGCGGCCGGGGCAATTTTTTTTCGGCCCTCGGGGATCGCGGGACTTTGTACACAGCTGCGGCTCGAGCTCTTATTGCCAACTAATAAACTCGGTTCGTGATGAGTGAGCGAAAGGAGGAGGCTGCGCGGCCCGCTTTTATTACGAGGGCTTTTGCCGGCCGGGGGAGATACGGCGCGGCGCAGCGGCTCCTTTTTTTTATACTCGTCCCCGGGACGGCGGCTTTGCGCTCGGCCGACTCGGCCCGTAGGAATTCGGGGTTTATTGGGGGCTCCTCTCGGTCGGCTTTCCGCGAGCCGCGTGTTTACGGGCCCCTGCGCCGCAATCACGCTCCGGCTTCTTATTGATAAGGGATTTGGGGCCGTGGGTGTGCCCGTCGCTGGGGTCACTGATTCAATTTGCCGAGCGAGGCCAGCCTCGTAATAACGTCGGGGACTCGCGCGCGGAGAAAGGCTGCTTGCTGTCCCGGGCGCGGCGGCCTACGGCAAATCCGGGCCGATTTATTCTCGCCCGAGAGGAGGAGCGTGCCGGGGTGGCACGGGCAGCATCCCTCAAAGCGGGGGAGGGCATGAAAGTAAGCCGGCGGGGAGATTCAATCGTCGCGAAAGGGTCGCGAGCCAAGCGCCAGCTGGGGGTTGGGCGCAATTTGTCCGGGCGACTGGTACAATATTTTGATACGAGGCGGCGACACCTTACGGCCGCTGCCGCCGGGGCGGCACCTCCTTTTTCAGGCCGGCGCCCCCGGAATGGATGCTTTCTCTTCCGCCCCGACGGCGCCCGTGGTGTCCTCCCCCTCGGCTTCGCCCCAGCTGCGGATCATCCGCTGGCTCCTTTATTGGCCCGGCGGCGCCGCCCGCGCTGGCTTGTGTCCCCGCCGCTGTCCGCCCGAGAATCCGCGCATACTCGGGGCCATTGCGTCGTTCGCGCTCTCGCCGAACGATCACGTAATGCTCACGGCGGGGATCGATTGCTGCGGCGAAGAGCCCGAGAAATGGAAAAACTTGCGGGACGCGCGGCGTGTGCGCCCAAGTGCGGGAGGCGCACGCGGCGCCCAATGAGAAAACTTCCCTGCCCGGAGATAAATGTAGGGCTTTACCGAGGGCCTCCCGCTGCCCTCCTTGTCGCCACCTTTGCATTCCATTAGGCTCCAGGCTGCTCTGCCCCTCAACCCTCCCAATTGCCAGGCAACTGATTGCAGCCTCCCTGAAGAAAAAGGACATAGGCGCCGCCGGAATATTACCTCGGTAGAAAACTGGCTGTTCAGTTGCTTTCCATTCAAATATTTCAAAATCAGCAAATAACTCTGGCAAAACTTTGATGCAATATATTACTTAATGCTTTTTATACATTGTCAACTAAAAAGAGAAATTTTATGGTATCTTTCCGAATGCATTTTTCTTTTCCGCATCTTTAATGTAAAAAAATAAATGTACTTAAATTTAATCTACTATTTAATGCATATTCAGTTACAAGTCTAAAAGAATGTTAATAGTCTTAAATAATTCTTATATAAAATTGTTATATAAGATATGATTTAAACAAGTAAATAACTTGCGCTAAGACTGTGAACAAAAACGAAATTTTTTCAACAATTATTTTCTTAATATAAGTTTAAGTAGTCAATATCAATTGAGTACCAAGAAGATTATCTAAATTACAAATTACATTCAGAAATTTTTTTTAAAAATCTGCTATATTTATCGTTCATAAAGAAAAACCGTAAATCTAAGAAAATTACATAACTAGGTAATTTATGATCGATTTTAGTTTAATTTTTACTACGTTCTTGAAATCTTAAACACAAATATTAGCAGAGTCTATCTAATGTACGAATTAATTTCAATTAAATATTGCTTTAAAATGTACGTGTATTTGTCAATTAGAGTTACAAGAAATTTGAAATAACCAACGGACTTTACTTATATTTGCGTAGTTACGTACTTATGCATACAAGAAGTATTTATATATCGCATCATTCTAGCGTGAATTTTGTTAATTTTCATTAATTTTCTACTGTGGTATATATTGTCTAGCTTAACTCATCCTTTGTCGAGGAGAAACGTTAATAATGTCTCAGGAAATTGACGTTTTGGTATAACTAGCCGTAGGGTGGGAGGCCAAACCCGAAGAATCCAATAGAACCTTGAACATCGATTAATCGGTTGGTTCGTTCGCATAGTTCGACTAATAAATTAAAAGTTATTTTGGAGGAGGAAAATTTAAAAGAGGGCTCAACGCTGCTCTCTGCCCCGTGGACATTGAAAATTTCCTTTAAAATAATGGTGGGTGCAGGGCGAGAGTACTTGGTCGTTAGTTCTTCATTGAAAAACCTATTATTTGGCAAGAGTTTTTCCGAGAAAAACGTGGAGGCCAAGCCCGTTAAGAAAGCAGCCCAGCGATAAAGCGGAAAGCCGCTGGCTCTCCCGCAGTCCCCCGCTTACCCCCCGGTTCCCCCCGCGAAACTTGGCGCTCGCTCGCTCGCAGGGCTCCTATATAGCGGACCTAAAGCATCGCCCGCGCGTCCTTCAAAAAACAGCAAAGTCACTAGGCGGAAAAAGAAGGCGGGGGTGCACACACGCCAGCCCAGATATAAAATGGATTTATCCTGTTTCGAATGGGTAAGCCTTTTAACTGGGATTCGAATCTGCTTGCCGCAGCCCTCGGGGTTTTTCCAGCGGCTGAAGGCGCGCGAGTGCCTCACTGGCACTTCGTTCTCATTAACGTCGCCAGCGAAATTCGGCGCGCTTTAAGAGCCGCCTTCCCCCAGCCCCCCGCGCCCCCTTACGCCCGTTAGATAGTTGGCGTGAATTATACTCGCGCGCACTCGCGCCTAATAGGATTTCCCTCGGTCGCCTCGCGCGCGGCCCCGATGATGCCGATGCCCGCTTCTGGCGTATAATGCCCCCATCGGTAATGTAGGTCACGGCAGATTTACTTCCCGCGGGCAGCGCGCTAATGCGCCCGAAGTAGAGCGGCCAAGTGGGCGCGCGGCCTCCTCGGCTCAGGCTGCACGCCCTGGAGGCGCTCGGAGGGGAGGGTCGAGAGGCCGGAGGTAGTAGGCCTTTTCCAGGGGCCGGGTGTAGGCGCCGCGCTGCTGGCCCCCAGGCTATGACCAAAGTTTCGAGTGGAAACTAGCTGATATTTTCCAGAGAGGATCAACTTTGATTCGCCGGGGAAAAGCTTTAGTGGATGACAGCTCGATGTAATTGTGCAGCGTGAACGTGAGTTTTTCGCGAAATTGCAGAGCCCTGTGGAAATTATGCTGCCGCTGGGCGAAAGCCATTTGCGAGTCGATTTATTTGCGGTTTGCTAACAACCCGTTAACGAACGTTGGGTTAGCAACAGTATATTATGCACGGCAAACCTATATTTCAATTATTGATGCGATTCGGAGGATAAGAGCCTTACTAATTAATGTACCTAATGAGAACTAACTTAGGTGCCAAACTTGTTCAAAAGCAACAATTAATTGTTTATAAATTGTAGAAAATGACTATAAGGTATAAAGGAATGTTTATCAAACCATTTCTTGGCGGTAGAAAATTATTCAATTTTTTCGTTTAACTTGTTAAATAAATTAAACCTCATATCAATTAAATTACTAATTTTAAGTAAAAACAATAGAAATTATGAAAGAAAATATGCTATGTTAACATTATGTTTGAAATCAAGATAATTTAGCCCGTATAACTTTATATTACATTTATAAGGTTTATATAATCATAAGATTAGACAGTAAAAAACTAATTTTCTTCCTATCGTATTGTAGGTGATTTTTAGGTAAGTCAAATTTAATTTGTATGAAAATGGAAGATTTTGTTTTAGATACTCGTGAATAGTTTATACTTTCATGTACTACCTATAGTTAAGAAATTATTTCATCAGCGAGTGTGTAAATTTTCAAACAAAATTAATCACGAAAATTAATTGTGAAATTAGTCTCGGTCATCGACGACCTCCATAAAAAAGTTGGCCAAAATCGCCAAGCAGTCGAGTGGCGGATCCGCACGTCGCGCGCGCGCAGGCATTGCTCCTTTTTCCGAACTCGGGAACATAAAGACGCGGCCCAATAATCTGGACGCCCTCGTAAAAGGCGCAGCTGCGCATCCCACAAAAAGCGTGACCTTCCGCGGGTGTCCGGTGACGACCATTACCCGCTGCCGTAACAAGTCGCGACGACGCACCCCTGGTTTGAGCCGAATGCATGAGGTGTCGCGGGATTGAATTATCTCTCGCGCCGGATATTTATTGCCCGTGACGCAATCCGACTCACTTACCCGAGCCGAGGAAGAGCTTTTTATCCGGACGGTAATCTATATTGCAGGGTCGATATATGCGCGGGGTTCCGTCTCCATCTATCATTAGAACTGCTATAATACCGCCTAATGACCTTGACGCCGTGTTTCTCTCTGAGCGCGAAGGCGGCACTTCTTTCCCTCGCCGATAAATTGCGAGAGCCATCCCTGTGCGCCAGCTTTTATGGCTTAGTCATTCATATTGGATGAGTACAATGCAAAGCGTCTGAGATTTCGGATAGCTGCAATCATTGCTGCCTGCTTAGCTACTAAATCCTCAGTAGGCTTTTAAAGAAATGGGCATTTTATTCCGTAACCCCAAGCCGCAAGCGCCAGTCCCATTTCTGAATTTTTCCCGCATGGGAATGATCGTTTACATGCATCTACCACACGGCGATCCGATGGAAATGTGCGCCGAGAGCAGCCTATAACCTGAGAGCCCCAGACTAAATTATGCAAGGCCACTTGGCTGTAACAGCGATTCTTTGGAAATTTGTCCAGCCCCGGGAAATTCCAAGGACTCCGAGTGGGATAATCCCAACGGGCCGCCAGTTGGCCAACTCCTCCGGTTCCGATCGGCCGGTAGCTCTGCAGCCTCTGGCACTTGGCACGCGCGAAACGCCCTCCAGGAAGCAAATACACAGGGGTTAGCTGCAGCCACTAAAACTGCGCATTGTCTCGTGGGCCGCGGATATCCGGTGATCGGGCGAGGTCAACGGGATGCCGCTCGCAAACAATCCCGGTTGACGAATGGCGCCCGAGTGAGTAGTGTCCCTGCTGATTACCCGGCTGCCATTAGCGCGGTCTAATTGATTGTATCCCTCGGCCCGAATCCTCTACCGATTGCTTTTTGCAGTCTCTGCGTGATTCTTGGGGATCGGGCTCACGTCCGCTCGGTTGTTGGTTCGCCCGTTCAACGCGAACAAACGCAATTGCGCTGCATCGACGCTTTTAGGGAAAATCTTGGCGGATACTATAGTATCGTTTTCGCCAGGCTGCTATGGAAGCACTAAACGCAGTGTTGGTTCAAGTTGGACGTTGTATGCAGGTGATGGCTTTTATTGGTAGAGGATATATTAACATTGTATATATAAAAACTATATTTAATGCTAAATTATTGGCGACTTTCGATTTTCTGAAATCTTACCAACGAATTAGAGCTTCTGAGCCCGACCCACCAGTGTCTCTGACAGGACGAGGACGCTTGCGACATCAATGCCACGTCGTGACGCCAATATCAAAGCCTACATTACCTTTCCAACATTTGTCCGAGAGTGAGAGGATAATCTCAAGAGGAAAAGGGTGCGTGAGAGCACACGAACAGAAACACGTTATGTTTTTAATTATATGTTTTTTAATTTTTGTTTTTTTTTGTTTTTTAAGTTTTATGTAATTAATATTAAGTGTATACATTAAGCGATCGTCGAGCTTAAACAAAGTGTTTAAATTAATTCAATTCTTCAAGCGTTCGTTTATTTTTTGTGTATTTTTGCTTCCGTATTAACCCGTATGCGATACATAACAGGGCATTATACAAGTTGAGATTTAAAATGACGACGTCGATTTGAAAAAACATGCGCACATTATTTTAACTGATGCTTACGATTCTTCCACCGAAAAACATTGCGGAAATTCTGGCGTAAATATTTATTCTTCAAAGTAATCGATCAAAGTGCTAAATACTTTCAACGGGAATACAATACCTCCCCTCCATGCCTATTTTTTCACTAAAAATGTTTTGAAAATAACAAAAATTGACGGAATGTTTCACCATAAAACAGAACCATAACATTTTCCCGTTTTCACAACAGTAAATTTCATGTTTTTCAGTCAACCACGCTTTCTATGGATAAAGTAGCATGCCGTACCGAAAATCGTCAATTATTCGTGGATATGTCGCGTGCATTTCGGAAGCGAATGGCTCGGACACCGGACTTCCGAGACTCCCGCAATATATAATCCCGATAGGGAAGAGGCGCTGGAGATGTACTGCACGGGGACAATCTCCGGCAGCGGATGAATGAGGAGAAGCGACGGGTGTCCGCCGCTTACTGATAAGCCGCGAGACAGCCTCGACGATAGGCCAAAGTTGGCCGACAGTGCCTGGCGTGTTTACCTATCGAGCACAGCTGTTGTCGTGATCGCTTTCTGTCGAAAGAACTCGATTTTGTTTCGGGCAGAATTGATGGAGGCGCAATCGCTATCGGCCTTGTTTTGTAACTTACCCGCCGCCTTATTCAGGAATGATTTTATCTTTGACCTTTTGTCCAGTTGAGCAAAGCGTCATTAGTTCTAATTACTCCTTTATATATATGCTTACAAATACATAGAATTCGAGTACGTGAGACGAACTAAAACTGAGCAAAAGTTACGTAGCATTATGAAAACTTTTTCACTAATAAATGAGTTCAATTTTCTGTATAACATTAACCGAAAGATCGCTCGTTAAATATTTCACAAGCTTTTACTTAGGATTTAAAGCCATTAATTAAAATCGCTTGACCTACAAAATTAAGAATCGATAAAGGAAGAAGATTAAGCTCCGATAAGATAAATCGTGCTGCGCTTACACAGCTTACGTAATAATAATATTTATCAAAGTAAAAACGATCGATATACAGAAGCGAATGCAAAGGAAACAAATATCATCAATTTTACGTTATAAAGTCTCCTGTATATATACACGTAGTGCAACATTACTACCGATTATCTGCGGAAACATCTGGTTTATCGAGAAAACCTACTTGGATCATCAATTATTATTTTTACTCACAATCTTGTGTGGAAAAGCCGTTAGATTTTCTTTGACCGCACTCGATAGCCGCTCAAAAAAACCAATTGTCGCGATAAAGGTGATAAATCTTGTCGAGGATATCTCCACATCAGCAGGAAATTCGTGGGACGGCCTTCGGTAATCAGGGATCGGGCGCCTCGGGTGTACATCTGGGGCTTAGACTTGGCAAAGAAAGCGGCTCCACGGGCCCGTCTACATTTTCGCATTTGCATTGTGCATTCCGGCCTCGCGCCGCCGAAGAGAAATTAAAGGGGTGCAGGGAGGAGGGTTGAATTTCCACGTCAAAGGGGAAACAACGGGTGTGTTATTGGGCTCGCTTCAGGCTTTTCGGGACGTTTTGCATTTTAAAAGGAAGGCGCGGGCGGGCCGCTCCGGGCGAGCGCGGAATGGGCTATCGGCTACGTCGGCCCGGAAGAGCAATCCGAATGGGCGAAACGAGGAAATAAGTAAGAACAAATGCAATTTGTATCGGGTTTATCGAGATTTTTCCAAAGCCCCTTTTTGCGAGCGGCATCCAAGAGTCGCGGCCTTCGTTCCTCACTTCCTTCCGGCCTCTCGCTTCGGATAATTGCACCTTGACTTTCCTTCTTCGGATGGCCGGTGATGGTAAATAAACGGGGATCACAGAGGTTATGTCGCGCTACTCGTAGACGTCGTTTCTTGGGCTACTATGTATAAGGCTGTAGGTGCGTGCAATGCGCAATCTACAGGGCGTGATAAAAATAGGCGCGCGCGCGCGCGCCGTTGCGTCAACAAAGCCCGATAATTATACATTAGATTTCTCCCCTGCGCATATACACACAGATAGGCGCGCGGTACAATGGCCACAAGTTTCCCGGGCGACGGTTATCCAGGCCATTCATCACGCGGTGAGGCTCGACTTGGGTGGTGCAGGCGCCCTTTCCAGATTTTCCCCTCTTAGCTCGCTTACATTCACGCGTGTCTAAGAACAATAAAGCCGCGTCTACAATGACCCGGCGTTTGGGCATTAAGCCTCGCGGAGGTCGCGAGAAGCTCAGGCCTCGTAGAAAATTCCATTATCGGCCGAAGAATCCATCGCAACGGTCATTTTTGTCCCGCTTGGAGATTGCCGCGGGGGAGGACGGAGCGAAAGGGGCAAGGATTGATCGATCGCTCGCTCGTGCGGGACGCCCGTCTGCGGCCCGGACGTAGAAAGGCCTGGGGACGAATCCAGGCGAGCCCTTGCCGATTCACGGGTGCGCCAACTGAGAAATGAACTGCGAGGGCTATTATCCGGGGAATAAAACAGTGACTTTATTCAAAGCCCCGGCGGCCCGCATAATTCACATTAGTTGGCGAAAGTTCTCGGGCGAGGCGGCGGCAGCGGCGCGGCGCCTGCAACTTTTTCGCCGATCGATCCGGAACTTTCGGAAGCCCGCCGGGGGGAATAACTCGAAACATTATCGGCCGGAATTATTAGTCGACGCGCGACGGAGCCGCCCTGCAAATTTGCCTCGGGAGCGATAGAGGATGAGGAGGACGAAATCGCGCTCGCTACTGCTTCGTCCTGGCTCCCCAACATTCGCGGTCTATACATGTATTGCGTTCCGCGAGGAGATAACGCGGGCCCGCGTTAAATTCTTATTTGTTTCCTAACCCTCGGCGCATCGGCCACTAGCGAGGGCATAGTAATAAACGGGCTGAGTACTCGTGGGCCCAAGTACGTCACAATAGCCGACTCGCGTAATCTCACGGAAGCTTATAGCAGCTTTCGATTGAACGGGGAGCGCTACTTCTTCGGGAGAATACTATAAAGCCTCCCGTCTCGGGAAATACTTGATTTATACCGGGGCTATTTTTAGAAAATCGTTGGCCATTTTTACTACTCCTGGTTTTCTGTACTTCTAGGAAAGGTGTAAAATTAGACGCACGTGATAAAATGGACCGTTAAAGGGGGACCATTTTCATTTGAGTGGAAATTTATTACGATTTCTGAAAGAAGCCCACTGCCAAAGTCTTTCATGGCAAGCGTTACTTTTATACACATCTCGGAAGAGAACATTGATTATAAAAATCCCTCGGCTTCTAAAAAAATCATAAACAGCGCATTCAATTCAACTTGATAGCTGTGTATATATCGCGTATACATTGAGCGCACGTCCTCGCGACAAGTGTATACAATCTTCGCTAATGGAATAATCAATCCGATTTCATTGACAAACTACAATTACAAAAGCTGATCAGAAAACCCATTGAACGTCGCGCACGCAAGATTCTATACCACTCACACTTAGATCAAATGAGACAACAAGGCGCGAAACGAGATTATTCATTATCGCGGCATCGGAGCCTGCAGTGGTGCAGGTGTGAGTCACGTCAGACTGGCGCGGGTGGTTGACGCAGCGGCCCCGCCCTTGGCAATTAAGCACGGGGATACCTTCAGCGCCGTGCCAGATCCCGATGCAATAGAGCGGGACTGCGGCGACATTTATACAGGAGCGCGCGAGCGGCCCGAGGATAAGGCGCTTGTGCGGCGCGAGAGGCGAGCGGCTTAATTCCCCGTCATTTCTCTCTTTGGCCATAATCATTTCTCACGGGTGCCTGCGGAATGAGAAAATTAGAAAAATGTCGGGCCGCCAGGATGAAAATGCGGGGTAAAAAATACGAGGCAGCGACGTGCGCGCTGGGCGCAGCCTCGCGCGCCTCGCGGAAACAACTAAACGAGAAGAAAGTAATCGGGAGAGTAAATCGCCGCTCGGCCAACAGCGAGCCGGAGTCTGTATATCTCGGTCCTGCGAAAGGGATATAAATCCTGGCCGGACATTTGGCTGCTGCGATGATCCTCTGCCGCCTTCAATTATAGCGACCGCGATCAGGGCCGCAGCTGAATTCTCTTCATTCACATTCAAAACTCACCGGGGACGTGATTAATAATGTTTTGCTATTCCCGGCCTGGGAGAAATTCCTGGCCCGGAGAAAATGTACGCGCCTGTTTCTGCCATTTATAACCGACGACTTGACCCGAGCTTCCTGCTCTATCAGAAGACCCGGGGCAATTTTCCCAAAATTGTTATAAGGATTTCTGTTATTTATTTTTTTTTTGCATGATTTGGCGTGCGCCAATCTCCGGATGAACCCGATCGGTCAATGGCCCTACACAGCTCGAGTTGTAATATCCTTATTTTCGTGAACGACAAGTGCGCTAATTGAGAAAAATTGCAGTCGGATTACCGAAGGCGCGGGCGTAGTGGAGCGGCCCCTCATAATCGAGACGATTACTCGGCATTACGTCGACTGGTCCGCTCTCCTCTGCCATTACAACCTCATCGCCGGCTGTTTTTACAGCAACGGTCAGAGTGGGAGGCCTGCGATCGATAATACGTACTCCGAAGCCGGGGAATCTGTGAAAATCGTAACTCCGCGTGCTTCCCGAAGCATTAATCATCGAGGCCTGGCTCTTTCTCGATCTGCCTGCTAGCGTGAGATCACCGGGCGTTTCCTCTCCGTTTGCACGAAGCGTTTTTCGAACAGCGGGGGGAAAGGACGCTTTGTTATTCGTGCCACGCGAGCAAATGCCCTCACACCATCGATTCGCCGAAGCTTTTCGTCGGACGCCGGATACACGAGGGCCACAGGACAACTCGTCGCTCTTGTGGTAAGATCGCCGGTAATTAAAGTGTCGCTAACGAACCGCGCCTGCCGACCAAGTAACTCGCGAGATACTCCGTCGAACGGAAGCTGGTGTCAGGATGTGCAGCGACGCGATTGACTAGGGTAAATGGTCTGGAGTTCGGGTACTTTTATTTTGCTTACATACTAGTCCACTTTTGTAGTCTTTTTCTATCTGTCTTTCCACAGGAATTCATCGGCGGCTAATGACGCGACCAAAATATGTATATAAATTAATTTTAAAGTAATATTTGATTGCGAATCAGCTTATATGAAGCCAATGCGTACAAATCTTGTTAAAATATTCTATTTTATTTATTTATCCATGTCGTATACAAAAATGGTTCATGGCAATATCGAAAAAATAAATAAGATCAAGTTTTCAGCAAGTTATTTGTTAATTTTGAAATATGAGTTGGGTAAACTCTCGCTAAATACTCGTAAAGTTTTGTACCCGGCTCGTTAGTGTCACTGTACGCGTCAATTTATGAAGGTGAAACTAACTGGACCGCGAATGGAGAAATGCCCAGATTATGAGTGAATCTCATATACGAGTGAATCTGTTCTTTACAACTATTCAACTTGGACCGGACCGTAAATCTTATACATAGGCAATTAACATCTATTTTTGGACATAGAAAGCGTGGTGCCATTGTTAAATGAAGGATCGGCTTCTGTACGCAATTCGTCCTGTAAGTTTTATAGGAATTTTCAAAAATTACCAGGGTTCAGCCCTGTCTGACTTTTTGATGCCATTTCGGGTCGACGAATACATAGACCAACTCGGTTTTGATCTTGAGCGATATGTGCGGACGACGCGCTCTCGCTAATTACTTTCTCGGAAGAAATCGCGCGCCTGAGAATTTTTTTGACGGGGCGCCCTCTTAACCCAGAATGAGCGGACGGCGAGGCAACTTCTCGCTTACCCGCCAATTGCTGTTATTTGTAATTGAAAGATGGCGCTGGTATAAGAGCGCGAATTTTCCGGATGAAGGCACGCGTAGGCGTGGGTAAGACTGCTTTCCCCGGAATAAACTCAAGCGCCACGATGGCGAACCACAGGCCGACCAGCGGTACAGCCGCCAGAAGGAATCAAGCTGGCTACAAGGCCACGAACCGCTCTCCGAGTCTAACGATGTCTGGTAAAGCACACCCAGATCTGAGCACGTGCTCCCCTCCGAACTGCACCGATGAACCGGCCCGCCGATTTCCGGCGCCGCTCAGGAGACAATGGGCGGCGCGCCCAGGGGATCGAGTCGGCCCTCGGTCAGACGCGGCGGAGGCCCGGCTAATCGCCAACCATTCGAGCGTCTTCGGGGGGACCGCGAGCCCTCCAAACTCCCCCGTTCATCCCTAATGTGCCTCCCCAAGGCCGGAAACGAGCTACGGCCAGTTGTCGGACCAATTATTTGCAAGAAGAAGCTACATCTCGCGCGACTCTGTTGGTAAATAGGGGCGATGTGCTCCGTCGGGAAAGAGTATATCAACTGGAACCGGATTTGTTTGCTTACAATCAGGCTCGTCCCGGTGCATTAGAGCTGTTGGCATTCGATCCCCTCGCGCTCTCCGATACCCTTTCCTGAGCGTTACCATGGCGGCCCTCGGCCTCTCGTCGGGAATTCTTTTAATATATCGCCCTCGACAGGAAAAAAACCGCTCCAAAGCGGTATACATAGTGCGTGTCTGCATGTATACATATATCTTATCAAATGGGTCAATCAATGCGATATTCGGGTGACGGGGCCTCCATTATTCCGTAGATAAAACAAACTCGGGCGCTTTTCAAAATAAAAGGATAGCTTTTTCGGACGCAGCGACAATCGCGAATGAGGAAAAAAAATACAACGACCCACGCTGATCCATTCAACAAATATCTCTATAATCAATAGTAAAGATGAATATTGGTTTAAAGGGAAAGCGGAATTTTGGCCCAGGAAATGAAAAAGCTCCACTTTCTCCGCACTGCACTTTTGAAATATGCAAAAGTTCGGGCAATAACGAGGCTGCACACTGCCGTAAATAGCCCTCTGGTCCACTATGAAAAAACCCTCCTCTATCAAAAAACAATAATGACATCGACAGTTCTAAGGATCTTTTTAACCTCGCATAATAGCTAACGTATGAGTGGTAAGTGCAACTCGAACACACACAAGTACTGGGACGGTTTCCCTCTCAACTCCCAGGCACAATAGAAATCAGCCCAGCGAATCTCATTAGTCGCACGCGCAAATACTAATTACCTCGTGAAAGGAAAAATCGGAGGCAGAATCGACCTTATCGACACGACTAATCGTCTTACTCATAACCTCTTGCAGTACTCAAACGCGCGGGAAAAAAAATGGCGTGCATTCTGTGAGAGGCCAGATCGAGCCTACCCCTCGGGTAAACAGCTCTCGACTAAACCCGCTCAGAGTGCCCCAGTCAACTTACCCGCCGCATCCTCCCCGGAAAGGAATTCGCAAGCGGCGCGCCTCGGTAAATATTATATCGGCGAGGGGCAGGGGCAGGGGGAAGGAACCACGGTCGCCCAACGGCTTGGCGAAGGAAAAAAACGGCAGGCGCTTAATCTCGATTTATCCGCGGGTGGGGCGCGCGCCGCGCGGCCGCAATCGATAAGCCAGCGGCCCGAGAGCCAAGGTCAGCCCTGGGGCCGTCCGCACGGCCTATGCGCGCCTTCGAATTAACCGGATACAACCGACCTTGGATGCTGCGATGCTGACGAGGGCCTCCACGAGTACGCTTGGGGCCATTGTGGCACCGCTCGAAAGAATCGGTAAAAGTACGCGGCAAAGGCACACAAGGAGAGCTGTTTTACCTTCACGGGGCTTGCCGGAAAATTGACGCGCGCGGGCGTTTCTTAATTAGCGCGGCGGCGAGGCTCCCGACCGCGCCTCGGTTCGGACAAAGCCGCAAGCGCAGCCTCCGGATCCCTGACGAGGAGCGGCGGGTTAATAAAGGCCCCTTACCCGGATTACTCCCTGCCGAGCGCATGCATTGAAAAAACGCCCCGCGCTCGGGCTGTTTAGCCCGATGAATTTTTTTTCCTCTCCGCCGATGTGGCTGATGAGACGGAAAGCGGGGGAGGCGCCCGTACGGATGCTGATGCGGGAGCGTACGGGAGCTCGGGACCCGAGAGTCGTCCGCCGGGAAGTCCGTTGTCGCCGCGCCCCGCTACGCACTCACTGTTGTCATTTTCAATATTGAGATGAGCACCCGGAGATGAAGACGGATTCATAAATGTATATCCCGGATAAAGTGGCATTATTTTTTATTAAAAATTCATAAGGCGATGAGCCGCGGGCGGTGAGCGAGGACCGGGGATCCGAGGCGCCCGCGGGGCCGCGCCCAAGGTGTCACAGTTATTTATTCAACGTTGATAATATGCATGAGTGTGGATAGTGTCGAGCTTCGACTCGTATTAAAAACATACAAGTCCGCTTTTTTCGGCCCCGTGCATATGCATAGAAGGCCAGTGGAAAATGTTATGAAATTGACGTTGGGGCTTTGGTATATCAAACGCTTACTTAAAGTATTTCATAAACTTATAAAAAAGCTCTAGGGAAATATGATGCCAAGGCACATGCTTCAAAAAGTGATGTACTTTATAAAGTCGTAAACGTTCCGAAGGAAATAAAAAGGAATACGTAGCCTTTTAGTAAATAAACTCCGATCTTTCATTGAAATGTTCAAAATTTTAGAAATGCCTTTCTCGTTACTTTTTCTTATATACCTTGGGCGTTGGCATTCATTTTGTACAAAAAGCTTTGCAACTCTGTAACTTTATTAATGCGCTTGTTCCTCTCTACTCCTTCTGCCAGCGTACCCTGCGATTAAACAACAATTGCATCCCCTAATTAAATACATTCTCAACAAGAGTTTATACAAAAGAGAGAACAAATGAATTTCGCGTAGGAAGTCTGAAAAATCGTTAGTCAAAACAATTAACCAGAGCGTAACTTTTATAACTTTTAAAGCTCCAGATATATTCATTAACGCAACAAAGAGAAAATCAACAGTGGACAACGTATTTTGGTCAAAATAGAGAGAAAAGGAAAGAGAATGAAGAATTAGAGAACGAATAAATATAACAAACGGTATTTTCGTATTACAATAGAAAATAAAACACGAGGAGTAAGAGCATGACGTATGCAGAGCCAAGCTCAATATCCACGGATTTATTTTAACCAAGGGAAAAACTTGCAGGGAGAATAACGAGCTACGGGACCATTAGCAGGTAATGAGAAATTACGAATATTCGCCGGGGAAACAAAGTCGAGTCCCAACAAGGGGAATAAGTCGAAACAACCCTCACTCACTCACCAAGCTGGGCCCTTCGAAGAAGCTGGACTCGCCACCGCGGGAAACCGGCCGCGGGGCTCGGCAAGCGGCGTGTTTGCGAGGAGCCTCTATCTTTCTGAGCGTCGGCGGGAAAAAGGGCCGCAGCAGCCACTCGACCCCCTGACCCGGAGACACAAAGGCCCCCCACAGGCTCCGCGCGCGTGTGCACCTGTACGAAGGTGAGGCCGGCGGCGGCGGCGGCTCGGAATCGATGAGGCCGGGGGCGGTGCAGACCTAACCTTCGCGCCGGGCGGTTTATCGAGCCGCGCGCGCGCCGCGGCATTTGGCTGCCGGCCTCTTTTTCCCGAGTAGGCCTTACCGACCGAGCACCGGATCCCCGAGCGGCCACCTGACCGAGCCTCGTGACACATTTTTTGTGGGTCGCGCGCCCACGCCGTCTTATTGGCTCCCCGCGCCCCGATGCTGCAGCTGGCTGCGCGGCCGCATGGAGGCGGGCCGCCGATCGGGCCCCGCTCCAAATACACCGATTGATCCACGCTGTCGCGGGGCTCACATTGCACCTCGGGAGCCTCTCGGTCGAATAATTCTCCTTGTAACGAATCCCTCTGACGAAAAGTACCGGAATGATCGTTTGATCCGCCGGCGATTATTTGATTTCATGAACTTCCTCAATAGCAATTAAAACCACTCGAAAGCTCTAATCGAAGAAACGTGATCTACTTTCCGCCTTCTCCGATTGTAAACTTAACTCGCCCGGGTACGTAATTTATTTGAGTCGTAGAACCTCCCTTGTACAGTCTATGCTAAAAGGCCAAATGCAGTAAAAGAAACGTACCGCGATTCAGGGTCATCCTATTGTCCGAATGCCATTTTATTTTGAAGCCCTACATCTGGTGTTTTGTCGGCAGAAGTAGCTTTAAAAAGTTACGCGAATGAGTGGGAAAAAAAATCTCCTAAACCCTTTCACGTTGCTTTTCATTAGTTTATACCTGTTTCTTCCTCGATAATTATCCTATTCAGCGAGTAAAGCTTAGGTTGTTAAAGCTTAACTAGTTTTCATTCCGTTTTATTAAAATTACGACGATCCAGTTCAAAGGAATAGTCTTTTTTAATTATCGTAATAAATTTGTTTATAAATTCTAATTGAATCCGCTTAAACTTTGAAATTGAAATAATATATATCCGAATGAAGTACTTTTGACTAACAAACTTCAATAGAGGAAGAATTTTGATGTATGAAATACCGCAAGTTCATAGAAATTCGTCAGTTGCCAGAGCAAACTAGTTTCTCTATTTGCATTGAAAATTATTAGAGTGCATTTCGCACCTTCGAATCGTTTTAAAAACTTTATTGAATGTTATATTTTTTAAAGTCGAACTACATTGAAATCATGTGCTTAAAACGCGTGGCGCGTGTTACTACTCTCATTACAGTAGAATTTGTCTTTCGAATTTTTTTAAAGAGACGATTCATGCTAATCAATGAATAATGAAAAGGTATTCATAAGTTGAATTTTTAATGCTGTATACCTTTAGCCGCATAGCTATATTAGTCGCATTTTGCCCATTATAATCATGGTGATGATATAGCTACAAAGCTGTACAATGCAATGGGCCTTTAAACGTAATTTTGTACAACGTTAAGATGAGAATATTACTTAAATATATTATCATATTTTGAATGCTCGTTGAGTTTTAAGTAATATTATATGCAATATACCAACCATTGCAGTTTTTGATCTTTCTAAGTGAACTTTCAGGTAAAGCATGGTATCAAAAGATCAAAATGGAATAAATAATGTGTAAACAAGGAAAAACGCAGCTTTGCAGGATTGTTGTAATAGATTCGAAAACTGAGGGGAAATGACGAAATACTGCAATCTTGGTATTCGTAGGCTCCTTAAGTAGATTAAGTAAACGTATAGTCATCAAGTTATTATTCGCTCTAATGCGAATATCGAATGGCTGAAATAGTATTTATTAAGACAATATCATTAGAAAATATTAGAATACAAGTACATATGACTAGCAAGATGGTAATTACATTGACATTAACAATAATGATATTAATAATAATAATAAAAATAACAGGACACTATGGGTTGGGATTTTTGAAGGTGATAAAAGGAGCTGGTTCGGAAGCGTGGATTGGCGGGCTTTTGCGCTAGCGCAAGAGAGGAAGCTCGGCGGAGAATAAGGTGTCAGTTCAACAATGTTTGGCCGCATAATGCAGTTTAGCGCGGGAGCCGGGGATGAAATATGCAGGAGGGCCGAGGCGACAGGAGGAGGAAGGCCCTCGGGGAGACACGAGGGCGGCTGGGCGGCTGGCGGCTGGGCAGCTGCGCCGCGGCGAGATGATCCAGTGCAGCGCGGGCGGCCGGACGAGGAGCTGGGCTCGGCGCGTCCTCGTGGGCTGCAGGGCGGCGCGAATCGATAGGCCGGGGCGGCAGCGGCGGCGGGGCAGGGGGGGAGCGGCAGCGGGCGAGCAGGGGGCGGGCGGGGGGTATCGGCGGCTCACCTCGCTCCTGGCTGTGCCGGTGCGGCGCTGCGGCGCGCGCGTGGCCGCTCTAACCTCGGCGGGCTCGCGCGCCCCCGGCGCCGGCTCTGGCTGTTCGACTGGCGGCCGCTCCGCGCGGGATGCCGTCCCTCGGGCGAGGAGGCGGCCGGGCGTCTTCCTCGGGGCTGCTCCTGCGACTCGTCCTCTGCGGGGTGCGGCGGCTCTGCGCCCGGAGACCGTTTGTGGCTCGAGGCAAGCGCTCCTGGACTGAGTGAACCCGAGTTCCGACTGAGGCCGCGGACGCGGGCGCCTCGTGAGGGCCGATCGATCCGCCGCCGCCGCCGCCGCCGCCGCCGCCGCCGTCGGAGCCGCCGGAACCCGGTGCGCGCGCCGAGCCCGCCGAGGGCGGGGCGTCCCCACTACCCCCGCCCGCCCGCCTCCCCCCCGTACGACCCGCACCCCCGCACACCCCGCGCCGAGCCCCTCTTATTATCCACCGCTGTCTTCATTTTACCCGGCGCGGGCGCACCCGCGAGACCAGACTCGCTCTCGCTTTCCATCCGCGGTGCGCGGCCGCCCCGTGCGCCCGATACCGATTTCCGCCCGGAACCCGGCTGCCAGCCTCTGTTTTTCCTGGGCCAGGAGTCGCGGAGGATACCGGGGATGAGGCGCCTCCCAACCACCTCCCCCCCACGCTTCTCCTCCGATAGCTTCGACCGCGCCGGTTTTTTCGACCGCCCCGATCGCCACCCGCGCACGAGGCCTCTCCCTCCCCCGAGGTTCCCTCGCTCCCTCCCGCCACGGCTCCGATCCTCCGCCGACTCCTCCCACCCCCCACACCGCCCCCACGCCACCACCGCCTGGTCCAAACCCCGAGAACCCCCACCACTCATTGTTCTATTTGAATATACTTGCAACCGTCATCTCCCGAGGAGTATACGTTTCTTCGCTACCCGCCCCTGTACAGTCTTCGCCCGCCTCGATCGGGGACACTCGCCTCCGCGGACCGTTTCTTTTTCTCTTATCCCAATGCCCCCTTCGGATCGAAGCTTACCCCGATCGACTAGACATTAACGGGGGAACAAACTTCCCCGATGCTTGATCGATGCCTTTTCTTATTACTTTTCCACTCGCTCCCTGCAAATAAAGTACCCCGGAAGACTTTCCTGCACTGACTTCTCCCCTGCATTTGCAGGTTTGATCGCCGACCGCCAAGTTTCCACTTATCCATTAGAACTTAGTATAGCGTTTAGTCTAAGTTGTAGTAACTTAACGCCACTGGAAACATCGAACTGTAATTAAAAGTAATTTAGAGCAGCAGAGTCACTTTTGCTTGTAATTTATATGGCTAATTAAAGTACTTCCCAAATGAAAGTACCGATTGTCGTAATTAAAATGACGTTACATTATCGCGGTTATTATTTCCAGTGCATGAATAAAGACGTCGATAAAACCGACAAAATAATGTACCAATACCAAATAGAAATGAATAGCTTTCGTAAATTTTCACATTTATTCATATTGTTCAGTTTCACATCTAAACACACATAATTGAGAAGCTATACTGCAAATAAAAAAATACATTTTATCCAAACGAATATACAGTAGACTTGTCATAAATAAATGGTATAATTGATTATAAATACATGTATAGAAAATTAGATAATTTTCTCCCTTCAGCGAACTAAAAAAACTGATTTTTTTTAAAATATTTGTTCCCTTCTTTTATGGACCAATTTTCAGATCGCATTTAATTATTTAATAATGTTGTAAATTGATATGCTTTAACTGAGCGCGAAAATGCTTTTAACAAGTGAAAGCAATTTTTTATTTAGATGACATATTCTCAATAGAAGAAAAATCACTTCGGTTTAAAAAAATTCATTTAAAAACAAAATATAATTCATCTTCATGTAGACGGGTTCAAACGGATGAGTCTTTTTAAACTCATAAGAATTGGTCGCTAAAACACTGACGGAGTTTTCCACAAAACGTCATCATTCAACTCCTCGGTTATAGCGAGCGTGAACTTTGTGATTGGAACCAAATACCTCAAGTATGCCACCAGGGAAGCTCAGGTACGCGGATCCTTTCTAGCCGTTAGCTAGGAAGTGTTCGATGACTATAACACGTGTCGCTGAACCGAAATTTAATCCGTGGCTGCATCTGCGATCCCCTCCTTAAGCACGGAGACGATTATTCGCCGGCCGCGGGAACGTCGGCTCTTTTTGCCGGCGGCTTGGTTGCGAGGCCGATCGTTGACTCTGCAGCGGAAAGACACGCGCGGGGCCGTCGGGGTCGCCTGCACGCGGGCGCGGCGCATGGGACGGATTCGGGGGGGGGGGGGGAGGGGGGGAAGTCGGAGCCTGGATTTACGAGAAGTCCGTTAACTTTAATAAAATATCGAGCGGATGTTAATCTTTATGTTCAACTTTGTTTCTGTATGATGCAATAATTATTTTGCATTAAAATTTTTTTTTTAAATTGTTTTTGGAGAAAATGGATTTTTTCTTGATAAAACAAGTTAAACTTGACTTCAATTTTAAGAGGATTTCTTCTCGCACCAAGCTACTATGTTTTTTGAGTACTTGGATTTTCTAGAAAGTTAAAGTAGATTAAGGGACTTTGAATTTTCCTGCCACGGCTTTACTCGATCATACAGTTTTTTTATAACGACATAAACCCACATTTTACTCTTAACATATCTAAATATAGAAAAAATAATCTATGAAACAGTAGTATTCATAATGTTAATGTTCGACACAAAATTAGGCTCATTTGGTAGAATTAAGTGGCACTTTCTCTTTACTAAAACTATTTAGCGTTAACCCCAAAACGAAGAAATTTGATTGTCTCTTAAAACATAGTCAAACTATACAGATAATTACAATTACTAACGAAAATTTATATACAATTATAATAATTTGTTTATTCAATAGATTTCATTCCATTTAAATTAATAATTATCACTTACTCTTTTTAGTAAGTAAATTAAGCCTGATACAGATAATCTTAAACCTGTTGAGGGGCCCAAAATGAGTATCAAATTCCTTAATGGTGGACCAATATTAAAAAGTTTCATGCATATTTTTAATTTGAAAGTAATCATTATCAATTAATAATTAAATCTCGATTCATATTTTGTGACGATACATTATCATACACTTTATTAGATCAAAAAAATTACTCGACTAAATAAATAATGGAAAAAACTTGATTATTGTTACATTCCACAGATGATTGCGCTTTCATCCCGAGATATTACAGTGCCCCGGAAAGATGATGGATCTGTCCTGATCTTTACTCAGCGAGTCTTCGCTCCCCGTGATCCGCTTCTTTATTCCTCGGAGCCGACTCGGTGATTTCCCCCGAAGAGTCGCAATTATGCGCCTTTCCACGAAAACTCGTCTCCGTAGCATGGAGCCGGTTTGAGTGCCTTTTTTCGCATTCCTCGGGCCCTCGCAATTACTGTCGTCCACGTGACAGGGCGCGGGGCTTCCCGGGCAGCATCGAGTGCGGGACGGTCGCTTTTTCAGGCGGGCCCTTCACTCGCGAGCCGGGTAATCCTCCGCGCGGCTCCCGGAGCCATTTTCCCAGGGTGGCGGGGCCGAATTCGTGTAATAGGAGAGTAATTACGACTGGAGAGGGGCTCGCGCAGCCGGCGGGTAATCACGAGATGACAGGGGAACTCGCGGATAAGAAGCCGTGGGCGGGCGGTGAAATGTGGGCCTCGGGGCGCGGCCGCGGCGAAAGTAACCCGAGGACGGCTAACCGCCTTAGCCGCGCCAATTGCCCCGGGATAATTTGCGAACTTAAACGCGCCGGGCTTTCTTCCCGGCAACTTTATTAGTCGCGCGATTGTCGCCCGCGCCGTGTCCGCGTGAGTCCCATTGTCCGGAGCGCGGCGCGCCGGGGCCGCGCGGACAGGCTTTGAGGCAGGGAAAAAGCGCCGGCGGACTTGGCGCCCCCGCTGTCCGCCGGACAGTTTTAATTACGCGAGAAACAAGGGCCGGCCCGGGGAAATGACGGAGCCCTCGATATCCATTAAAAGCCGGCCGCGCCGGGAATTCAATTTAGCCGGGCGGCCGACGGCAATCAGATTTGCGCCTTTTTCGCCAAGCGCCGGGCGGCCCTAATGAAACGGGCGTTTCGACCGGTGCGCATAATCCGCGGCACTTTGATGGGCATTCGGGGGCCGCGAGCTGCCCGAGCCCCGCTCCTGCTTCCTTCCTCTTGATTTCGGGCTCCGCTGCGCACGGAGGGAAAAGCGCCGCCCTTTACATCGCCTGTCGGTCGGCTAAGTGCCAGAGATCCACTGCGCGCTTGTCGTTGCTGCGTCACTTGCCTGCTCTTGTACCTTTAGGCTGAAGAAAGTAGAAAAACATAATAGATGGTTACGAAAATTTGCTTACGAGGAATAAAATCGGAAGCTAGAATACTATCTAAAAGTTAAACAA
This sequence comes from Sycophaga agraensis, assembly GCA_018906755.1. NCBI lineage: Eukaryota > Metazoa > Arthropoda > Insecta > Hymenoptera > Pteromalidae > Sycophaga > Sycophaga agraensis. Next base: position 233,711 of record JACCIE010000086.1, on the reverse strand, counting down.
TTTTATATGAAGTATGCTTGCTGGGTAACTTAGTGCCTTGGGGATAAATAAAAGTAATAACATAGTAATGGTTGAAAAAATTCTTTATTAAATTCTTTTAAAGTTGTTTAAATTTTTGTGTAAGTTATTTTAATCTCTAACTGAAATTATCATGCTAAACAAACATAATAATTATTTATTATAAATATATGTACATAAGTAGGCCGTTAAAATAGTTTGCAAAGTTTATAATAAGATATTATATTCTTTTAGGTATGTACATATTTTGAAGATGATTTCAGTTGGATTCGACAATACTGTAAACAAAGAGAGAAGTAAACAGTATTATTTTTCACATAAACGTTTTATAAGCTTGACGTTTTAATGGTCATAAAGTGCGCATTGCTGGAGAATGTGGTCTAGATCTTGATCGAAGAGATTACATCCATATTTCGGATTTTATTTAACATTGATTCTAGCGAACAATACTCGTATGTTTAGATTATATTAATTTTATCTACATCGGTTAATCGTAGTAGTAACATGTTTCTGTATTCTTTAACCATGTTTTTCTATTGTTATTATAATAATATTTAAAATAATACATACCTTTTTGTAAACTTTAATCTTGTGCTTCCAAAAAACTATTATCTAATGCTGATTTTTTAATTGTATCTCTCATGAAAGAAATTTTGATTCATTCAAAGCCAAATGCGCAGCTTCTTTGGCTTATTGATCGGCTATTTATTATCGTCTTGAATTCCAGTGTGAGTAGATATCTACAAAAGTTTAATTTTATATTTTTTATCTCTATTTTGATTGAATTCTTTAAATTTTTTTTAAATGTATGTGTATGGATTTGTTTTAATATTAATTTTATTACTTTTTAAACTATTAGTTTTTTTATTTAAACTATTAGTGTAAATTATTTGATTTCTTTATAAACGTGTTTAAAATCTATGGTTGATCTAGGAAGATCGAATATTGCTTAATTTGAGTTTTTTCTAAATTCGGCAGATTTACCGAAGTTTTTAAAGCGACTTTATTTGCATTTTGGATTGAGCTTACCATACATTCTATAATGATTCTTTGACTTTTTTACAGTTTATTTTTAGGTTTAAGATCTTTTTTTGTATATAATGTATACTATTATTGATGAATACTATTATTGAAGAGTTTGTGTTTGAATATATTTTGTTAATCTTAATTTTATATCTTTCTAGTGTAGATACTTATTTTGATTCAGCTGTAAGTATATTTATTGGTGTACTCATTCAAAGATCGTGTACGAGTCTAATTTCCATGAATTGTACTTTATCTGTAGGTTCTTTGTTAGTATTATTGAACTAGAATAGTAAATAAAACCGCCATACTCTATCATAAAACGCACATAACTTTTATAAATTAATAAAAAGAATTTAATCATGTATTAATGAATTAATGGATGGAAATTGGCGCGATTTTGGAGGCTTAGTTTATAGTCGAACAATATTCTGAGAAAACGAGTTAATATTTCTTATTCAATATTTTGGTCGTTTATTTTTATAACAAATCTTAATATTACGATTGTTAAAATGTACATAAACAAATTTTTGAGGAGAAAGATCCAGTCTTAGATAGTATATATCGTAAATTTTTATATATTCCATCTATAGTTTTTTCTAACATTAATTTTTTACTCTTGTCTAAAGAGGTTTCATTACTTAAAGCGCAATGACATCGATAAATTACAAAACTTATACTCAACATAAAAGATATGTAAACGATTTTGTGAAAAATATATTTGCTGGTTAACTTAGCGCCTTGGTAGTAAATGAAAGATGCTTATTACGAATAGGATAAAAAAAGTATATTTGAAGGCAATTCTTTTTAAACTAAAAGAAATGGGTCTATAATGCTATTTAAATGATTATAATATGTATTCTTATATACTTGTGTATTTATTCAAATTCAACTTTCTTATTATTATTATTACATTAACGATGTGTATGCTAACATAATATTAATAATATCATTATAGTATCAGCAACATATATGATGAAGAAATGGTCGTTCAATATCTTAGTTTCATACTGGTCTGTTGTCATAAGCAGAAGCTTCAAACCTCGCTTCAGACTATATGGTCTGTTCCTTAAACTGTTTAGCAATTCCATGCTTAATTTTGTACTAAAGTATTAATAATATTTGTAACATTATTTTAGTTAAATGAAACTTATATATATCTTGATATATCTTCATGTTCAAACACAGCTAAAACACATTTGAAAATATTTTTAACCTTTATTTAAAATAAATAAAAAAAAGTAATATTTAGAAAAAGTTTTCATATATATAATAATAGATGGTGACTAAGTACTCTAGTTGATTAAACGTGAGACTTGATGAATAAATAAAAAATAAAAAAAGAAACTGAAATAAATTCTATTGAACTATTTACAAACTTTTGTCAAATTTTCTGCAGGTTTATACCTTTACATGTGCAGGTAGTCTTAGCGACTGAGATAGTGGTTATGGAGAAGGACTCGATCAAGTCGTAAGGAATGCGTGGTTAGGGTATTACTGCTTACTCGAGTGTGTAGTTGCGATACGTCTGCGCACATTTTCATGTTGCTATTTTTGTGCGATACCTCGGATATTTTTTTATTGGATGTTTCAAAAAATCCAATTGAAAAATAACATCAGGTGACCTTAAAAAATGACAAGAAATGAAAACATACTGAAGCGTATTACTACCACACTCTTGAATTCACAGTGAATATACTTGTACACAGCAGACAGAATAATTTTATTTGTTTACAGATACAATCATAATGAATGTACAATACAAATTGTTCATCGCATACAGTGAGTAATAAAAATATAAATTAGCAGCATACAATTTTAGTTTTATAAGTAAATTCATAAAGAGGGACAGGCTGTAGCATGTCAATAAGCACAATCATAATATGGATATGCATATGATATCTCTGAATAACACAAATATTTACAGAACTTTGTTTTAAAACATATTCCGCAGTAGCTTACTTATTCTTTATATATTTTTATAAATTGAAAATAATAAACTGTAAAAAAATCTATATAACAGTAAATTACATAAGTAGAATATTTATTAGTTAAATTCTTAAGAATTTGAGAATAACATAATATAATTCGCTTGAATATAGTGTAGCAATTTCAATCTCTCACTGTATTCAAAATGCACTTAACGCAAAAGAACTAGTTTAATTTGACAATTTTACACATCTAAAGATTGGAAAGATCCTAAGAGTCACCCCTAACAGGCCAAACAGAGATATTTCTGAGAACAGATCTGTCAAATAACTGGGTTCTCATGAATTTTATAAATGTGCAATAACTACTTAAAATGATCGTTACTCCGTTCCCGGTGAACTCAGTTAGTTCCTATATAGGTTAAAATGTTTGACCCGCCTAGCAACCGTTACCTATCTTAAACAAGATCTAAAGATTTTTACGTCAGGGTTTTTAAGAGAAGATACCGAAAATCGATACTCATCATAAATTGTTTGATTCACGATTGTAAAATCGTTGTTTGTCTTAATAAATTATTCTGTTACTTTTGAAACTTGATTACTTTTAACCCACCAAGTTATTTATTTGGTTAAGATAGTAGATTGTTGTCTATTAGAGACGTACAAAGCAAATAAGTGTCTGTTCTTTTAACGGACATGAATACAGAATTTCATATAATTTTATAACGAAAAGACTTGAATCCGTATATTAAGTATTAAACGTTTGTTTACACACGAATACTCACGATCAACTTAGCCTTTTTTCTAACCCAAGCAATATAGCCAAGCAATTCAAACGATTCGTTTACTTTCGGCCGTTGCTGTACATACCGACTCTTTGTTTAAATACCTAATCCAACTTTAACAGAAAATATATAAATAAATCCCGAGAAACTCAGTTTGCCGGATACCGTTACAATTTTCAAGCGAATAAACCAGTGAAAATGCAATAATTCAAGAGATGAGGAACCGGTAGACTGGAGGAAAGAGCAGCGAACGCGGTACTGTTCCTCGGCAGCACACTCGCCCCGGTTCAATAGCTTCGTGCACTAGCTTTTTCGTCGTCTCGTAGCAACGCGATCCGCGGCCGCGTTCCTCGGCGCAGGCCGCGCGCCCCTGTGTTTGGGCTCGATATTAGTGCGCTTCGCCAGTCGTGATTCCGAGTCGCGTGTGCAAGTGGCGCCGTAGTTGCACGATTCTTTTTATCAGAACGACGGCCCGGACCGGCAGTCTCTTCGGGGGAGTACTTCCTGGCACTAATTTCGGGGCCGGGATTTGTCGTCCCTTCCCTTATGCGAGGCAGAAGTAAAATCGTGGAAATCCGGCGCTTGAGGCTCGCCTGGGCGCGTTGCATTGTACGCGAGATGCCGATGATTTATTTTGAGCGACCCGGTATCGCAGGGCCATATCGGTTAGTCGCTTGATTAGCGATTATAACACTGTGCGACGGGCTTCTCCAGAGTGCATTATTACGCTTTTGGTTAGATCTTAATGCACCCAAACCCGTATAAGTCTCGAGAGATTGTTCACACGCACAATGGTAATTAATCGATTAGTTTTTTATTCGTTCTAAATGCACGAGATTTCATTCGGTTTTATGTAACAATTGTTTTTAACGATAATTACGCCAGATTTCTAGATAAAATATAATAATTTTTTAAAATGTATTTGATATCCTTGATATCGTATTTTTAAATAATTATTGAATCGACAATTTCAAATGAATGCGAGAAGATAATTTACAAGCAGTTACGAGAATTTGTAAAAATATTGATGTATATCCTCACGCGGAGCAAGCGTATTATACTTGGTCAGCTACCATTTGGAATTTCAGATATTTTAGTATCCACTTTACTGTGTTAAAACACACATGAATAAAAGCCTATCAAAACGAATACATTATTATTTATTTTTAAATTAAATTAATACATAAGCGACATAATTAGTTTCATGTTCAATACCTGTGAATTTAATTTCAATAATACATTTATTTAGATATTTTGAAAGTACTCGCGCAAGGGAATAACATTGCCGTTAATGATTAATCACGAGCTCATACTGCAGAATACCAAATCAAAGAATGATTCTGCATCAAATTGTTTAATATTAGGATTGAATATTATATTTTATCATTATTATCTTTCGGGAATATAGGATTGATTGTTTGAAATGTCGAGAGGCTCCTCGCGGAGGAGGAATCGCTGCCGCGGACGCGCGATCGGAAGCCGGCCCCTTTGCAGGAGGCGCCCCGAGCGCGTTGAGGATCGCGCCGACAGGTGCGAAGTCGGCGCGCGAGCCGGCCGGACATTACGCAATTTCCTCGCTTTGTAACTGCAGCGGAATTGAATGCGAGATGCGCCTAACCAAATCGATTGTACGGCGCGCGCGCGCGAAGCCCCGGCTTTGCATTTTACAAGCGGCGACTCTTATCCACTATCTCCCGCGGGCGCTCGAGCGCGCGGCCGACTGGAATGGAAGGCTTCGTCTGCCGAGAGGCTGCGCCGTATTTGCCGAGCCGCCCGGCGCTCACGGCGCGCCGGAAAATCGGCCGAGTCTCGCCTTTCACGCATTCGTTAGTTTTGGAGGTTAGGCTGTTGGCCGAGTGCGAAGGAAAATACCTAGCGGCCTACGCTGAAGCGCGCGCCAACGAACGCGCCTTCGCCTTCGGACGCGTTCTCAAGTTTTTCCGTCGTTAAAACAAGGAGGCGAAAAGTGCAGTTGAAGTGAAACTACAATTAAATGAAAACTGCAATTGAAAGTGCGAACGGCGTAGATTAGTCGAGCGAGGTGAGAGTCGGGAAAAATCGGGCGCGCGGATCACATAGGAGGGTGAGGCTTTCGGCTCGCTCGGGGCGCCACGTGGGCGCGGCTGGCGCCTTTGGCGATTCGCCGCGGGAGGCTGGGCGGGCCCCGGCGAGATGTATGCGCGCCGGGAACACGTCTGCCGGGGCTCAGAGCCGAGTGGAGACCCGTGTCGGCAGCCCCGCCGGCGCATTACCCGGCTCGTGATAAGCATACGCCCGCCCCGGCCCGTCTTGAATATGGTTCCGCGGCCCGCCCGACCCCGGAGAAATATTATTTTTCCCTTTCTGCCGCGGGTGTGTTGGCGCCGCTGGATTCGCGCCACCCGCGCGGCCTCCTATTGTCGAGCGCCAGCGGAGAGGCCGCTTTGTCAATAATTGGCGGCGAGGCTCTCGAGGAATATTGCACGCGAAACTGGCCAGCTCCTCCGGAGAAAGTTCGCAAACTCTCCTCTTTTTATTGCGGGGATGCAGAGGGGCACTTGGTCCTCGCGCGCTCGCGCCGCTACCTCGAAGAGAATACGAACAAGCTTTATGCCGGTACAAAAAATCTCGAGAGATGTCACGATAAAGGCGCATGAGCTCGGAAAGAAAACTTTTCCTTAACCTGGGATCAAACGATTATTGATGCTACAGCGCCGTCGTAACGCGCGTACGTTATGCCTCGTATAATTAATAACAAGTAATAAAACCGAAGAAGCTTCGATCGCGGTCGGTGAGCCTTCTTCCCCGCTCAATGAATCTTTGCGAGCGTCCCCTCCGCGATTATTCCATCGGATTGCCCATTATGTAAAGCCTTCTAATTTGCGATGGGAAGTACGGCGAGCATCGACGCCACAAAGAACTCGGGTGATTACGTGGAAAGAAAGCCAGGGGGTAGGACGCAAGACGATAGTATTCACTCGACGGATCAGCGACCGCCCGTAAGTACTCCAATTACTCGCAGCAGCGCAATTCACGGGCAAAGCGCTTTCAATGCCGCTACAGCCCCGAGTAATGAAGCCGCGCGCGCGACACGCCCTTATCACCGGGCGAGCGTCCCGGGCGACATCGGCGCCTCGAAGAAAGGCGGACCGGCAGGCTCTCATTAAAAGGCATCCCCCGACCCCCGGCCGCCGGCGCACCTGCGATACTCATCAGGGCCGCCTTATCACTTACTCCCTGGCCGCCACTCAGCGCGATCAAGCGGCCGCGGGATGAAAACGCCGCGGCTCTATTCCCTGAGGGGGTCTTCCTCCGCGGACTTACGGCGTCTCGTCTGCGAGCGGCTTCATTTCGAGCCGGGATTTATGCGCGGGCCGCGAGTGCCGCCGGTAAATTGACCGGATGCGCCCGCTGTCGTCTTTGCCGCCCCGAGATCCGCGAGCGATGCCGCCCGAGCCCGGGATGACTCACGAGCGGCTTTACTGCCACGGAGAAAAAGCGCGCGGGACTAAGAACACGGGGAGAGGAGCTCGGCGAGGAGAGATCGGGTGGACGATGGGTCTCTTTTACGGAATCGCGCCTCGCCGTTCGGGAGCCGAGGCTTCGAGGACCTATTCCGTCCGCCTTCTTATACTTTCGCTCGGACTTCGACATTAAAGAATGAGGACGTTGCCGCCAGAATATCTTAATAAATAATTGATGCAAATCTGCAAAACAGAGTGTGATGGGGAAGGAATGACGGCTGCGAGGAGAAGAAATTCGAAATAGAGAAATGCATTTATAATGCCGTGAAATGCATAGATGAGCAGTCTATGCTGCTTTGAAGGGCGAGTGACTAGTGGAATTTGCGAGGGAATTTTTATAGAATTTCCCGAGATTGTAAATAAATAGTGAGGATTCGAAGCTCCATTATGATTGTGGACTCCACCACTGACTAGGATAATCCTTTGCTGCAAACCCGACTATAGAGTCATGTATAAAAAAGAATCGTAAATATAATATAGCATGTGATTACACGCTCAAATTTTTCTTTCTATTATCCTTCCTTACCTTTTTACTTACCTTTTCATGTTTACTGCCTGACGTATATTATATATGCACGATCTCATCTAAGCCCGCATCCTCAACCTACAACTACGCACGCGGACCAGGCTATTGACATCCGGTAAATGAAAGTATAAATTACGATTTGAAATTAAAAGGTTTCACGCGTCTCGTAGATAAACATTATCACCTTCCTATAACTCCACCATACTTTATTATGATAGTTTAAAGACCACACTTACTATCCAACATGATATCAAATATTTGGTCTTGTCTGCCCTTAACTCAATAATATCTTATAAATATTTATATAATACAGATAATTTCTTGAATTTAATTTTTTTAATTATCGTTTTTTAAAAACTTTTAGTAACAAAATGTTGTCTTCTAAGCTCACCAATTCAGCAAAAACGTATTACTAAAGGCACGTACCACATATTAAACATTTTATATATGTAAAAATACAAACAAATCAAGTTTTTCTAGGTTTATCTATTTATTTGTCTGTCTGTCTATTTATCTTTATTTTACTTCCTTTTAAACTAATAAAAAACTTACTACCATTATTGCGACCACATGAGACCTCCTGTCAACATGTCCACTACTCGGTATTATAAATTCGTCAGAGCCGACAACTACCACAACTCGAAATACCGCGGAAATTTGAGGCTAAGAGGACCCCGAGCCCCACTTTGAGGTCCGAACTTTCGTCTTAATGAATTTCCCAACTCACTAATACGTCAGCTGTGTGCGTTGCCCTGGCCGCTCATCCGGTAACTCGCAAGCTATTTCAGAATTTTCGACGCAGAAAATGAGCCCATTTTGAGAATTCCGCCTGATCCGCCGCTCTACTTGCTGATTAATTATTCAGGGTCCGTTAGCATTCGCAAATCAATAATAATTATGTCCTTGTCATAGTTGAATGAGAAACATCCAAACTGCGTACGCTAGCAGCGGTCAAACTTTATTTAATACTCTAAATGTAGTCGTAAATGCTCGTTTATCGAATCGAAGTTTTCGAGCTGCCGAGTGCACGGATTAACGCGACACAAAATGTATAACTTGAAAACCAATTTCAGGTACAAACTGCATAAGGTGTAAAGCGCAAGACTTAATACAATATTACAACTCAATTTAAATCTATAATATTGCAATACATGTAACACGCGTTTCGCAGTTTTATCTTTATCATTATTATTCAATTTGATTTACTTTGAGTATTTTAAATTTTTTATCGAGAAAAGTTCAATTTCTTTCTAAAATCGAGTACTACAAGTAAGCTATCAGCAAATTGATGCAAGTATAAGTCAAAAATCAATCTTTCAGGCGACCGTGAATCTTTAAAGAAAATACTAATAATAAATGAAGCTTAAGCTCTCTGAAACTCCTTTTTCATTAAAATAATCAATCTTATTTTGATCTTTGAGAAAATTTTCAAAAAAAGACAATAACAGTGTAATCAAAATTTTAATCAGGTTAAAATAACATCGATATTATATAAGCATGTACTAAGTATATAAAATGATCGAATGATTAAGTATTCCATTAGAACTTAGGGACATAAAATAACGTAATATTAAACGTCGAAGCCCTGTAAAATCACGCCTGGGAGAAAATTCATCGAGAGCATACCACGAGTAAAGGGACGGAAGCCCCGGCTTTCGAAAAAGCTCATTAATAAGTCGTCTCGCGAGGAGGATAATGAGGGGTACGCGATCGGGCTCCGGGCCCTCGCCGAGTTAACTGCCAATTTTCACGAGTAACTCGGGGGCGATGGCGTCCTCGCGCTCGCCCGGGGTATAATGCTCACTCGATTAGCCCCTGATTGCAAGCGATCGCGGGAATTTTCAATTTCCAGGAGCGAGGCGGCAAAACAAAGCGGCCGCGGGCGAAAAAAGTCAGCCGGTGCGATAGTCCTCGAAAGCAAGACCTCGATTAATCCTGGCTACTATGTTAATAAAGCGCCCGGGCAGCGATGACGCGTCCCGCGGGGTTTACGACGGCTCCAGGCTTCCGAATTTTCACGGGCCGGTCGATACGAGCAGCTCTTGGAATTCGGGAACTGAAGCACCCGTAACTCTCAGAGCGCGCGCCCAGAATAAAAACCGAGAGCGATCGGGCGCCCGGTTAATCGGCCGCGTTTCCGGCGAGATCGCGGGGAGCTCCGTCGGCCCTTACGAGCCTGCTAAAAGAAAATGCCGATCGCCTGCACTAAAAAAGACGGCCATTGGTTTGCTGGCATGTGGCAGTTTGCCGGCTAGATTTTTCTTCCGGAAAAGATACGCCAATTTTTAGTGTGTCCTGCAACCTGATATCAAGTATTAGAAAATCCTGTATGGTTTTCAAAATTTTTCACTACAATACTGCATGTAGTTGTATCGTCAGAATTGTTAATTTACTTTTCCTATACAAATAAATTTGCAAGATTCAATCATATTTCTTACAGTATTTTTAGAATTTTTCTTCTAAACATTTTGTAAAAAATGTTGTCATTCACACACATACGCACGCGTATATATATATTGATATATATATTTATAGGTTTATATAAGAATATTTAGAAATTGCAATGTTTTCTTTAAGCAATGATTTTTAAAAAATGGTTTTATATATACGAACAGAATAATAGGCTTTGTATACTTTACCAAGAGTTATGATCCCTGTACTCCTTTCTTATTCCTTATCTGCTTTCCACTCCCTCAACTCCCTCTACCTACAATAAAATAATAAGAACATTATATTTGCACTCTGTTCTATTTAAAATAACGTTGAATTCGATTTACTGTATTGAAAAAACTAAATTTTACATTTTAAGTTTTATATATGTATATGCACAACAAAAAATAGAAACACAGTAAGCATACCTGATATGTTACATATTTGTATGTTTTTTACATGTTGTATAATGATACATAATAACCAACTGCTTTTTATATAAATTTTTGTAATTCATTTGATCAATACCTTTATTACATAAACTGTAACGAAATGTTTACACTGTATTTTATAAAACAATTATGCATTATCGCCTGTTTGTGCAAAATCGAATAAATCAGAATGTTTGTGTACAGGTTTTCTTTGTTTTTTAATTAATATTTTGATTTAATTCTATAAATTTTAAGTTAATTCTGAACAATTTTGAAAGTTTGTTTCAAATACTATTGCGTTTATATTATAAAAGAAACAGATTTTTTGTTATTTATGTACATTATATTTTCTTTGATTTCTGTTGCGTACATAATGTTATCGTGGTGTATATTTTGGATGGTGTAATCTATACATACGCACATATACTCGACATGATTAAAGTTTTTGTGATCGTGATTTATTTCTATGTATATGCTTATTCATGTAAATTGTAACCTTTTCGATTTATTTTTATTAATTAAAGGAAAATCTACATTTTAAGGGAGATCGTAGATAACTTATAAAGTAGTACTTCATACTATAGTAGTATGGACCTGCATTATCTTTTAATTTTCCGTAATATGTATAGATTATAAGATACTTTGCTTTTAAAAGAGCAATCGCATTAAGCGTGTTCCTAAGAGTATAATTCCCAGTCAGTCTAAAAAGCAGATGAACTGTATTGATTCTTAACATATACCTGAAGGGATTTTAAAACATTTTTGTTTAAAACATTTATTTAGTAAAATTTACACAATCATTGCTGTTAACTATAGAAATGATTAGTAGAGAGGAGGATGTACCGACAGACAGTTGTGACGTTATCACAATTTATATATCCATATATTCTACAGTCTTGGATTTAATGAACTGCAAATTGACTCAAGCTCCGAAAAGTTAACATCAGGTCGAGAGCGTTAACCTAGCTCAAAAAATGTATAAACAAAGTAGATCTGAAAATGTAAACAATATTAAGTATAGGCGCCCGTACTATATAGTCTGCGAAAGAAATGAACCTTTTTTGTGGTGAGAAATTCATGGAGAATTGTAAGAGAGTGGTATACGCGGGCTGCGGGTCGCGGACCGCGTGATGGGGTCTGCCCGTGCTTCGCATAGAAGCAGCGGTCGGCGAACAAAGGACCGATACGTGCGATGGCCAAATGCAGACCTGTCCGCGGGACTCGCGAAACGGCTATTCTTCTCATCATTCTCTATTAATATCTCGCTCTACAGCTCACTAACTATTAGTTGAATAAGTATTTTTCGTCAAACATAATTCTAAACATCACAGACAGAATCTTATTTTGAATTTCAAAAACCATTGATTTGCGAGATAGTTTTTTTGCATTTTTTATTTGTAGCAATGCAAATAGAAATAACGCACAAATATATAAATGATATTTATTTTATTTTATAACAATAATATAAATCATTAATCTACAAAAAATAAGGAAAAAACGCTGATTGTATGGAAAGCGATTTTTAATCATTTGGATATATTCATGTGTGGCTATTCATGTAACCTCATACGCAGCTATTCAGCAAAGTGCTCGGCAAAGTTTGACTTAAAAGCAAAATCTGGCTGTCAAACTCATTCCTACACATACTTGTATTATGTTTCGCCGATCGATTCTCTATGCAGTTCTGCCTGCTCCCACCAGTCCCTTCGCTTCCACGGGTTCTTATTCCAAATATGCTCCTTTTTCCCAAGAAAGTGACTTTCGCTCCCCTGGTCAATCGCGACCTCTGTTCCAGGAATGCAACCATACCCTTTTTTCTCTAATGAATTTTCCGAATTGCTAAAATGGGGTGTAACCGAGGATGTTACCCTATCTGGCTGAAATTAAGGTAGAAAGTGGGAATCTTTTTTTCGTTGATTATTATGTATCCTAATTCCATTATTCAATAATTTAATTAATTCAATAATAATTTTATTAATTTAATAATTTAAATAATTTAAGTAATTCACAATATTTATAGATAAGTTATTTATACACCTGACGGGTAATTTTACAAACATTTAAAACCATTCTTTTCCACGTAATATATAAGTTATGCTTGTTTTAAATACACTATTTTCTGAGCTATTTTTCGATATATTAGCACAGGCTTAATAGTTCCGTCTGTGTGACGTGAACTACCACCCGGAAGCCGGCTCGCTCTTGCAGGTCTTGTAGTCGCTCCGCACCCAAGGATACACGGCTACGCAGAATTTTTCATAATTCAGAAAGAATTGACCATTTAGTAGTTGAGACATTACATTCAAACTGTGTACAATTATTACTTCAATGAACGAAACATTGCAACATCATCACGACAAATTATGATTAGTTAATTATTGCCAAGGTTATTATGCTGTGTGAGTGTAAACAATTTTCCGAGCAATTTTCAGCTTTTTGCAGTTTGTATTGCATTTGGCGTATCGATAATAAAGAAAGCAATAAGCGTGAAAAAATAAATATTATTCAAATTTATAATGATTATATATTTATTTCTGATTATTATGATTAAAGTAACTCTGATTTATAAAAGCTAGTATAAAACACAATTACTAATAAATTATTTCAATCAATAATTAATAAGATAATAAATAACAAATGTTATAAATGTATGAATAAAGCGCTATTAAACAATCCTTTATAAAGCGATATTTAGGTTGCATCCGCGATGACGTTTTTAGTATTTCTTTATAATATAAAATCCCATATAAAATGTCAAATGCTAACGAATCATGTTCATATAAAATTACCATCTCGGTTACGACTTGCGACTGTTAATTTCTATCTTTTTCCCTAAATTTGTTTATTACAATACCTTCAATTATTTTATTTATAATGGTTAAATATTTTTAAATTTATACAACTGCAATAAAATTTGAACAATTAAATTCGTACAGGTCGTGGGAGTTAATCAGTGATGTGATAATTAAAAATAAATGTTTCCACGCGGAGCGTAGGATAGATTAATAGAATTCGAAACGAGTTGAGAACTGTTTCATTATTTAAAAATATATATTATGTGTAGAAGAGGAATCAGTGATGGCGGCAAGATAGATATAGGTAGTGAATCGAAGCAGGTATAGATAGACAAACTGAAAGTTTATTAACAATCATAGCAATAGCAGGTAAAACAAGGAGCGTGCTGCTATGTAGGCGTTCACAAAAACTCTGAATTTCGTCGCCGTAGGCGACCGCTCGCATCTTCCTCCCTCACTCTTGTGCGGCCCTTTCCCGCCACATATCGGTGGGAAACGAGCTCAGGTTCGAGAAAACTCCGCCAGATGTTCGTCGCAAAAGCGCGGGAAGCGTACACCTGAGTTTTCCTGGCGTCGCGAGTGCCTACTTCGGCGGGAGCGTCAAAGAGTAGAGCGCGCAACGCGCCGCTGACCTGCGCGACGCGTAAGTTTCCGCAGGTCTCCGAATTTCGGGTGGGCACACACCGTGCGCCGTTTCCCCCGAGCCCCTATCAACGGCCTAGAGGTGCATGATCGGCCACTGCTTACACATTAACCCTCATGTCAAGGCAGAGCCTCCTGCGGGGTTTAGAACGAGCCTAGGGACAATGGTTTCCCTAGCTCTGGGCTTCACTGCCGAGACGACGCCGCTCCAGGACTCCGACGCAAGGTTGCCCCACCCATACGGAGATATTAGCACGTATAATTCTCTTCGTATAGCATCACGCGGGTAGTGCCTGTCTTTTACATTATGAATATGAAAAATATGGAGTGAGAAATAAATGAAAACATAAGTTGTAATTCGAGTTGTAAATGTATTATGTGGTTAAAAAGTTTCTTCCTCTATTCTTTTTTTTACGTTATAACAAAACAATCAAAAAAATCCATTTACGTATATAGACATTTTAGAGCCAGCAGCAGGAACGTATCTGCGCAGATTGCATTTTTGTTTACATGCTGACCCGAGACGGCCTTGAAGCCGCAAACCCTTGAAACGTCAACAAAGTCACTATATGAACATTGAAAATACAATTTGATTTATAGCGTTTTCGGAGCAGTGCGGAAAAGTGAACAAATGTCACGTGCGTTAACTGATTTTATTTGCAATATATATTAGAAAATGAAACTGAAACATTTTCATTTAGTTCAAAACAAAAAGCGTTTTAATGACTCTGGCATGTAAGATCGCAATGACTGCCAAAGCAAAATCGTAACTACTTAATCATATGCAGCCCGACTGCAGAAAGTTGTAGAGCATTTGTCTGTTCGCGCGGACACCCTCTCAAAGTTCATAAGCACACCAGCGCACGTGCACGCAAACATTTTTGGTAAAGCTACATAATTCCGGGACCGCTTAACTCGGTGCTCGGATTTCGCGCGCATCCGCCGCCATTCATAAAAACTTTTGGCGGAACGCAGCTCGAAAACGCTATATACCGTCCAGTACAGAGAAGGTGATATTTTTGCTAATTAATGCGCGCTCTAATCCTCCCGATCTGTTGTTCATCTCCAAGTGTAACGCTCGGTTTGAATGACTTTGACGGAACGGTGCGCGCCAGAGCGAATAAATCCAATTATACTTATACGCTCGTGGCTGCTCGCGCACCTCGTAACAGCTCGAGGCTGCCCCATCTAAATTCCCGCCCCCTGCGGCCTTGCCAGCTCCAGGAACACCTCGCCGGCAAAAAAAAAGACACGGGAGCGATGTCCCGCTGCCCTTAAACGGCCGCCGATTTGCAAGGCTTCGTTAAAGATCGGCGCGTAACGGTCGCCGGCCGCTCGGACGGTCGTTAACTCGCGCTTGTTTAGCTGCTGTAATTGACGAAAAGGATTTTTTTCCCGCGGGGGGCGCGCGTTTACCGGCCGGGCGATAAACTTGTCGGTGCGACAACCGATTTATTGTGATTGCGAACGCTCACGAAATCGTTAGTTTATTAGCGCGTCGAGAGGAGCCCGCTGCTCGGTCCGCTGCCCTTTTTCGATCGGCGGGGAAAATCCGTGTGACACTCGCCAGTCGCGCTGAGGAGATGCGCTAATTTTATGGGAGAATGCTGATGGTGCTTTATGCCCGGTCTGGATACTCTTTGGCGGCCCGCACCGATTGCACCTGTCAACCCCGGTTTCAGCCAGGCTTTAAGGAGCTAACGAAAGCGCACGACATCCCGGTATTCCTAAATGGATTCTCTGCGATAAATATTTGTGATATTAATGCCGTGGCTCTCTTTTTACCTTCTCAAGTAGAGCGTACACCCAGTTAACAGTGGGATTACTACGAATTTCCGGTTAATTTATTATCACAATTCGACTCAACCGGTTAGATTGCAATATAAAATCAAATTCTAGGGGTAATCGATTCTCGTAAAAAAGTATCATTTGAAACGTCTTTTGCAATAAAACAAGTAACTCTGGAACAAGATCATCTTTGTGCTTGATATCTGAACTTATATTTTTTAGAGTAGAAAGTACGTTTTATTTTGAGGAATAATATTCCAAAAGGTATAGACTCTAAAACATTTACAACTTTCCAACTTTTCATTTGTTGTAGTTTTCCACCATATTCGACTTTATCTTTCATGCTATTTTTTGAAAGTGTTTTCTAGCTGTATTCCACCTGAATAATGTTGGCTACTGAAAGTAGCATCTTTTACTCTTAAAGTGACTTTAGAAATAGTTCTTTACTTTTTAAAAATAAACTTAAAATTTTCAATGCAATACGATATTGAAAATTAATAAAATTACTTCATCTTTAACAATAAGTTACAAATTAAATGATTAAGTAAACGCTCCGCGCACGTGATCATCATGGTCTCATATCGTCGACTAATAATGTTAATAATTATAAAACAATTTTTTTGTAGAAGTAGAACTTTTTGAATAATAAAGCATATGAAATATTTTGAATATACAAAATATTAATATAAAGTCATATTATTTTTTTCTATGTCACAGTTAAAATTTTAAAAATATTGTACATCATTAAAAATAATATGAAGTACACGTATTCTATTAGTTATAATTGCACAAAATGTGTATAGTATTGTTATAGTAAAGTGCTTCAAGTACTCAATATCAAATCGAGTAACTTTTTTTATATTCAATTCAATTATTTAATTATCTATATATACAATATAAAACTGACAATAGAAACTATATTAATAAATGAAGCTTTCTAACAGTTCAATAATATTTTCCTAGTCTTAACAATAATATTAAGAAAATTTTTGTAATGTTAATTAATCGTGACAACATATTTTTATTTTAAAGATGAAAAAGAATTTTTATAAAACCTTTCAATCACTCTATGTATTAAAATTCTTCAAATCAGAGCTTTACATGAATTTTACGAGATCTATATTCTTCAAGCTTGATGCAAATTTCGGTGATAAACCAGCTACACAATAATATGATCCTCCTATTTTATATACAACTGCGGCCGACCCGTTGAAAGTGGATTACAAACCTTGAATTCGTCGTAATACACGAATGCAAGAATAACGATCTTATCAAAGGAATCTGTGCTGTTTCATTCTACCATTTACCTTGAAATAAAATTGTATACTCTCGTATATCTTGTACTCAGATGATGTTTTTTCTGCTTCAATGCAATATGTTACGAAGTCATTTACATTTGACAACTTTAGAAAATGTTTTAACATGTACATATACAACTCAGCTCATTTTTTAAAATAGTAGATTTGCATAGTTTTTTCCTTGCTTAATCTACTGCAGTATAAATATATAGTATTAACATAATGTATACTTTTAATGTAGACAATAATTGATTATGTAACATAATTAGTTAATTATGTTATGTTCATTGTCATTCAATTTTTGTATACATTATTTTATTTTTTTATTTATATTCGACATTTTTGAAGTAGATATAAATAATTAGTATTATATGTATAGAACAAAATAATTAGTAACACTTTGCATTTAATATGTAAACTCTTTTAAAAGAATAAAATTCTTGTACTTGATATTATCACAAAACGTTTCTCCAAATTGAAAAGATGATTGATTCCATAATATTATAAACTTTATCTATATAATAAATTTCTATAGCTCAGTTTTAAAAGTCAAGTTTAAAGTTTAGTGTAATATCTTAATTTATCACGGTATTCTTTATATACTTATGTCTTTGTAAAAACAACATGTTTTTTATATCAGAAGTTTAATTTTATTATATTCGGTATAATGTAATTTGACAATTGTGTAATTAATATTTGCCCGCAGAAAATTTAAACTGCAATAAAACTCTATAAGGAGAGAAACCAATGTATTTACTGTTCATTAGATCCTCGGTAATGTAGTTCACGTCACATTATAAAAGATTTAAAAGGTCTTTTATGCATTAACACGCAAAAAAAACTTTCACTCTTTTTCTCAAAGTCAATCTGTTTCTTCAAAGAATTAAGTGAGAATTTTTTACAACTTTATAGTTCAATAATAATAACTTTACAGAAAGTACATGAATTAAACTGACGTAGAAAATTTGGTCCATTACAGAAAATATTTATTTACAAAACTGCTCGAAACTATGCACTTTTCCTTTACGAATATAACTGAATTGCATGTTAATAAATAGAAATAATCTGAACCTGTATCAAACCTGTACACAACGTTTTAATCATAACAATGAGATAGAAAGGCTATAAAATCTAAATTATATTTGTAAAAACACAATAAATCCTTTACGCTGTTTTTTGTCTTTATTAGGCACATAATCACGATGTGTTCAAAAATATTTTATTACAGTTGTCTATTTCTAACAAAAAGTTAAAATGAACATTTAATTTATTATGATCGTACCACGAATTGACTTATAGCTCGTTAAAGTATATACAAACATAAATAGAATTTTCATCCTACAAGAACAATTACCAGGAAATCTCTCAAAATTCCCGCATGAGAATTATTTCATGTATACATTTAAATAAGGAGTGGTGTTTATATCCAGGCTTATATGTGCTATTGGAACCATAAATGTTCAGAAAGTTACTCTATTTTTAACAGTCGTGAATTATATTTTCTAGCCAGTAAAAAACATTAGTCTTACTTCTAATATATGAGAAACATAAGTCATTTAATAACTTTTGAAGCGCGCGCTTGTTATGCATAATCTAGTATAGAGATGCACTTTTATTGCATCGCAAATCTTCCTTAATCATATCCGTAAAAAGCTATCTAGGCCACATGGGCAAAAATTCGCGGAGAGCGCGCCTAATAATTTACATCGCTTTCATCGCGCCGTGCCTAATGCCGGCCAATTGTCGAGGCAATGAAAACTCGGCGAGACACAGCGCATTACCAAGTAACCGCGGCGGCCAGCATCCTCGGCATATACTCCAGCGCCGTTTGGGCTGCCTGATCCCAGGCTCCGGTGCGACTTTCTCGCCGCGGGCGCTACGGTCGAGGGGACAGTAAAAGTGCCCGCGACGGGCGACGCCGCGGTGCCATAAGCTCGTCGACACGCGCCCAACTTTGGATGGCCTCGCGTGTATCATCGAGCGACATGGGCCGCATCAAAATTATTGTACAAAGTTATCTCGGTTTGTGCATGAATGTGGGATGCTTTCGATCTTTAGTTTCGAGATTTTCTGCAATCTTAGTTTACGGCAGCTTCAAAGGTCGCTTTCGTGAATCTTCGCGAGAAAGAAAAACATTTAAATAATAAGTTTTAAGCTATTATTCACTTTTATGGTATTAATTCAAATTACACACATTGATATTTTTTATATGTATTACATTAATTGGGATAAGAAAGTACATAATATTATAATGTGAATTGTTTGAATTATGTATTCTACAAGAGTATTTCTAATATGCGTAGTGCTATTGTACACAATACATTGTAATATGTTATTTAGCATCGCGTGATGTCATTTTGCTGGGTTATCATAAAACGTGGATTGTTGAATTGTTGTATCTTCGTTCATTTTTATTTATTCTAAAAAGGAAAATATACGATCTAATTTTTTCCGTATAAACTTGAAAAATATAAAATAAAAAAATTTGTAGGTTATTGTATTCTATGCAGATCTCTACATTTTTCTCGTCTATTTAACTTTTTCCTTCTTTACTTTTTTATGCTAAGCATTTACACGAATTTTCGCCTCACACTGTTGTAATTATCCTTTACTTTTATTATAGATGGTTTATAGATATTTCACCTTATTACTTTTAAAGTATACTTTCAAAAGTTTAATTTTTGTTATATAATATTTTATCTGTGAGATGTACTTTTTTAATCTACATCACATAATTATTCCTCACGTGTATTTTTAATATATCTCGGATGTTTTAGCATATTTAATAAAAATATTACGTTTCAATCTTCTAAGTAGAATAAGCACAAAGTTCTTAAATTTAGCAGTAAAATCTAAAACATTAAAATCTAATAAAACAACAAAGCGCTTACTATCTGATTCGATATGCTTCTAGTACACAATTATATAATTTATGATAGACATTGTGTGCATCTCTGTACTTTTGTTGTATAAACTCCAATTTTGCTCTATTAATATGGAATGATTATTATAAGCGCAAAGTAATTACAACTACAGTATAGATAGTTTTAACCGAGAAGGAATGTTAGATGGATAATACAACTTAATTAGTAGTAATAGTAGTATGTACACTAAAACATTTTCAATTTCTCTAATGAAATCTCTAATAAGATCTACTAAAATTTGAAACTAGATTTAAACAAAATCGTAACGAGTGTTGCTGATTCACTTATTCTAAATCTTATCTTTAAAATTTAATACATATTTTGACGCAACTTATAGTAATTTAAGTTGTATGTAGGTCAGCTTACACGACGATCATAAAAGATCGTATCGGGTCACATTTGTTTGAAAATAAAATAAAATTGAAGTTTTTTTTCGTTTCGTTTGGAAAAATATAAGATAATGCAGAAAATAAGTAAAGGATCGATTATAATGCAGAAAACTTACAAACCTTAAACAATATGTATACATTAAATGTATATGGATGAATTTTTTACAAATATTACTATTTAGTTTTAGTAATAATTACTGTAGTTTCTGCAATTTCTTTGTAAATTATAATTATATTTAGAAAAAAAATGAAACTGTTGCTGTGATAAGCAGCTTGTCTCACACATAACCAGTATATAAGTTTTAAATGCCAGAGACTGGACATTCTTCTTAAAATTCTAAAAATTTTAAGTTTAAGAAAGTTTTTCAATGCTCGTAATCCTGGCTTGAGTGAATCTAAGTTTATGATTACTTTTTCACGCATTACTTACAAAAATTCAGTTGTTTTGTATAGTTGTCAAGTTATCGGTTCTCTAAATTATAAGCAATTTATCTTTTTTGTAATCGGTAAGTACCTTTTTGTGAACGCAAGCTAATATTAACTTGTCTTTGGTAAAAGATTTTAGTCACGAGGAAATTGCTTATGCTAATAAACCAGCAGAATAGTTAAAAGACGCTTAAAAAGTTTTCAAAATGGGTCTTTACAACTTATGAAACTCTAACACGACAAATAAATATTGATTTCGAAATCATTTAATTGAAAACGATAATCGTATACATGAAAATCGTGGTTTTGTAAAATTATTTTTGTTATTTCATATCTATTTTAGTAAATGCATATTTGTTTATAGACTTGTATACGATGTTACAAATTCTGCCAAACATCCATATTAATTATCAAATTATTATAACGAAATTCGTTATAAAAAGCTTATTATAGTTATTACAAATGAAATCCATTTAACAATATCTATCATAATGTATAATAAAGCGGTCAAACGAAAATATCTAAAATGTATTCACATAAACATATAATTTGTGTATAATTTAAAATTATAATTTAAACGATCCTGTACATACAACGTGTGATTATATAGTACACCTCGTACGAAACATCGTATAACGGCAGGTCACATATTTTTATTCTGCACAAATATATATGTACTACTTTAAAACGAATAATCTTTGGGCAAGCTTCTCATCGCTTATAGATGAAACTCGGGCAGACGTAAAGGTAGACAAGAGCCGTGAGTGGAATACACCGCGATGTATTGACCGAACTTTGATTTTCGTAGCCAATCGCAGGCGCGGCAAGTCGATCAGCCGGTAAAGATACATAAGGCACCTTTGGCCCCATCGAAGATTATTCATAGGCCAGGGTGTGCGCCTACGGTTCAAAAGGCGCGCCAACAAGCGCCGCTCATTACAAGCGAATCTGAATAATCCATGAAAAGCTGGCTCGAAGGCTCCGAAGAGGCACACAGCTGCGGCGTCGCAACTTTTTTCATGCTTACGTAATACAGCCGGCCAATAGACGGCGCATTAGCATGCGAACGAACGAGGGCCGATGTCGCGCGGAAGCGCGCCCTCGAAGATAATACCGCGTTCCCGCGAGGTTATGGCCGCCGATCGGCCGCGCACTTTGTAACTGCGCGCCGCGGGGCTGCATTGTTCCCGCTTGGGCAACGCGATGCGTGCGCCGCGATAGCCGAATGATTGGCCAAGTCGCCGGTCCGGACACGGCCGCGGCGAGCTTATCGCCAGGGCGATATATCGTCCAAGGCCCACTCGTCCTCGCTATTGTCCTTGCCGGAGCCAATCAAAAGCATTTCCACACTCCTTGGCTTATTATGCCCCGTCCCCCGTGAACCGCGCGGCGATGGCTGCACTTGGAAGCCTTTCGTCACCCTGCACTCGCCCGTATACATTGCCTTTGGTAACGCGACCACCTTGATAATATAAAAAAAAATCCCGAGGAATGCTTTTTGTTCGAAACTCAACTTGTCGCTCGTACAACTCCCGTGTAACGGCCCTTTTATCTAGCGGGTGACAGCCAACGGCGCCCACAAATGTAGTCGTCCCGCTCTGAATTTTCGTGCGCATCGCGGCGGTCGTCTATGGCTAAACGGTAGACACGGGAGTGCGGCGAGGCGGAGCGCAAACTATGAAAAATGTTAAGGAGGCATTGGCCCCAGCTAATTAGTGCGCGATCCGGGGGGCAAGAATTTGGAAAGGCCCGCGGAAAATTTCTCGCGGCCATCCCAAGAGGCGCTCGAAAGGCGGTCTTTTCGGCCACGGCTCAAATTGACCGATCGACGCCCGCGAAAAGTTGCCCGCGGGCCTTTTTTAGGGCTGGATTACGGCACCGCAGGGGTGGGGGGTGGCGGCTCAGCATCTCCCGGCATCCGGGTGCACACTTTAAAGCCACGATAATCGGGGCTTTCTTATCCCCGGTAATTGCGGCCTCGCGCTTCCGAGGCGTCCGGCGCAAGAAAGGCCCGCGACGGCAGGCCTGCAATTTGCCCGCGTGCCCGCATTAAGCAAAAGCGTGTACAAACAAGCGGCTGGGGTTTTGCGCGGGGAAAACACTGCGCTCGAGGAAGCCCGCCGAGGAGGAAGAAAGCCGGGGACGGCCGCTGGAAGAAGATTGGGAGCGCGGCGAGAGCCGCGCGCTCGCCGCCTCGGAAAAACGCCCCAAAGTCCACACACGGCAGCTCCGCGGAGCCTGTCATTATTTCGGGCTAGGCCGGACCGGAAGCCGCGACTTTTATCGCGATTAATCGGTCGATGGTCTGATGACGCGGGCCCGGGCTCCGAGTGCGTTAACGGCCACATGGCCACCGGGATTCCAGGGACTTATCAGAGCGTACAAGTCCACCGGCGAGAGGCGGCTTCTCTCCGCGCCTTTCCCCCCACGCCCGCGTGCCTCGGTTACGAGCCTTTATTCTTACCTCCACGCGTTACGTCCTCACGATGCTCGCGCACTTTCGCGCCAGGATGTGTTTGTCCGGGATGTCGTTACAGCCGCAACCCACGCCCACCGACTGTCTCCAGTTCTCTCTGCATCTTGCCCATATGCCCAACTATCCGCTATTGTTTCACGCTTAACTTTAGTGCGTTCCTATTGGAATACCGCAAATCATCATTAATCTCTCGATTTTCTCTTTCCTCTTTCGAGCCGATGTACACCATTCTTCTTATTTTTTTACATGCTCCAGCTAGATAAAAAAGATAGATTGCCATCGACCTTCTAATCCATACCGAAAGAGACGTGTCAAGCTAATTTTTGATTTATTGAAAGAAAGTGTCACGATTACTTGTAGAAATCCATACGGGATAAAATTATAATTCAGAAATAAAAAAATATTCAAAAATTATATAGAAATCATACGATATAATTTTCTTCTATAGAAACTTTCATAGAAATGATTGTGAAAGGAGTTTCAAATTCTTTTACCAATATCATTGGCTATTTTTCCAAAAGTTATCTAGACTTACAACAAACTTTAGGAAGTTAATGTTTATAAACAATGTTAAAAATGACAAAGTTATAGCCAGAAGTAAAACTATTACTTTCTATCACTCTTTATAAGGGATGTTTAAGACATCTGTAAACAGATATATTTAAACTGCAGAATGACTTTGGCCGCTGAATGTCTAGAATTTCTATACAACAATATTTCCAAGTTAATTATAAATATAATTTGCCCAACAATTTTTTATTCAGGAACATTGAATAAGATGTCTTATAATAAGTCAAAAATTAACTCGACTTGTCTCCTTTTATAGGCATTCCTATTGAAATCGTTACAAATTTACAATAATCATTGTTCGAGTTTTCCTCCATGTACAAATTGTCCATGAATTATATAGAATCAAATTTGTAGACAATTGCTTATGTATAATTTCTTTTTTAATTGGCACAGCAAAAGAAAACTTTGTTAATAATTTTTACTCCCAACGAAGAATATATGTCGGTTGGTGAAACCGTGTGTTTTGTCAGTGCACTCGAGGAGTAATTAGCGGGGCTCCTCTCAAAAATCGCCAAGCGCCATTGGAATTAGGAGCGACTGGCCGCCGGCGCGGCGAGAACAGTAACGAACGCGAGTCCGCCTAGGCAGCAAAAAGCAATGTACCGTTCGTAGTCCTTTCCGCATTGGCTGCTTTTTCGTTAATTCAATTGAGGTTTTCGGAGCGCCTGCGCGGGACCAAATCCGGCTGGGCGTGAAACCGCGATCGGCGATTCGCGCATGCGCCCCGGCAAAAAGGGATCGATCCGGAGCGGGAAATTGGGGACCGCGGGTCAAAGACACGAGCGTAAGCGATTACACTCGCTTCCCGGGGCTTTTTTCAGCCCGCCATTGTTTTGCGCCCACCGGCCGGCCGGCCCGCGAGACACGCGCCGTTAAATAATACCGAGTGGCCGGCTTATCTCCCGATTGGGAATCGCGGCAAGGTTGCCGATTATCTCGGCACGCAGCCACGAAATCGTGAGACCCGCTCGACGTTACCTGCCTCGCGCGCCTTAGATTGCATTGTAACGACGTTTCCTAAACAAGCGTCGCGGCTCGGTGTGTACTCACGGCTTGTCTGCACTTTGATTTATCGCTTTCGGAAAAAAGCGAACTCATTGGTTTTACAGGACCGGCCGTAATCTCCCCCTAAAATGGCCGAGGCTGTTTTTAAACAATACATATGTACAACGCGCATCGAAGAAGTATACATCGAATAAAGGCGTGAGCGGGATTTAAATCGAGCACGAAAAAGTGTACGATCAATTCTCACGCGGCGCGTGCATAGACGCTCACCAGTACTAGAGATTTTCTCACGCGCAAGTGCACTTTCAATTGCGAAAATTAGGGCGTTTAGCGTGTGTGCACATTAGAGGTAAGAGCGATCGCGCATTAAGTAGGTGTTAATTGAAGTACGCCACAGGTGCCGCATAGTCGGGAACGCGGTTCAGATTGGTACAGGTAATGCGCGGGGCCTCTCATCCAATTAAACAGTTAAACAATTAAATACTTTGCGGGGCGGCTCGCGGGGTAATTGGATTGGTTATTGCATTAGATATTCGGCGTAGGTGCAGGCGTAGCTGGGACTGGGCATACATTATGTAGGAGGGGACGCGGCTGCCGCGCGCACCGCCCCGGCCTTTTCCACGAAAGTTCCGAGTTGGACCGCGTCCAGGGGCAAAAACTCTCGGCGCCGCGGGGGTCGCGCCGCGGTTTTTTCCCGATATGGATATATACATACGCATGCGACACGTGCGGGGCCGTCGACCCGCAGTCCGCCTCGTTGCGAGGTTTAATCGCGGACCTCTTCGACCCCGCACAACTCGCCGGAACTCCCCGACGGGGCAGCGGCTCCTGGCCAGGGCTATCTTCCGTTTGAGTTGGGCGCGCGTCTTCGCGGCGTCGGGCGTTGTTGCCAAGTGCCTGGGAACGATTGTCCCGGATCGTTGAATTCCTGGGGATTGTTCGAATCGCGCCGCGGCGACTGTCGGCGAGCCACGCAGTGAGGAAGATGTCAATCTCCCCTGAAAATCTATCCGCGCGCGTTATATAAACGCGGGAGCGGAGGGAGGCTTTAGCGAGCGTGCGAATGCATCTTTTATTTCTCCCCTCCGAGAGACTGACATTGGGTTCGCGGCGCGGCCGTTACGGCGCACGCGCGCTCGCGGCATTTTCAATTACTTCGTAATCTCGCGCGTTTCTCCGGCTACTTCCGGCAGGCGCGTTGTCCAGTCCCAATAATCGACACTTTCCGAGCGAGGGACTGCTTGTGCTGGAAGCGTAATGGCTTTCTTCTCGCGGCAGATGCCTCTGCTGCACAACTGCACAGCGGACGAACGGACGCAAAGCCATGAAGCAAGAGCTAACAGGCGGCGCCTCTACATAGCGCTCCACGCGGAATCCTCAAAGCCGGCGCATTCCCACTCGAAATGTTTTCCCAATTATACGATTGGCTAATGACACGGTCGATTTTACGCCTACAGCCGGCCGTCGGGTAATTATATTCGCGAGAGTTGCATAAAAAATGATTTACAATCAAACATGTATGTACATGCGCAGGAGTCGTCAAGTGCCGCGTGCTAAGCTTATATAGGTATAGCTCAAGTAATGTTCACAGCGACGGATATGGTCGCATCAAACCAGGATACCTAAGGTCACTCGGCATATTTTAGTGCCATCATTTTATAAATTATTTTTCAAAATTGGCCCAGAATGATAAATAAACTATAAAAAGTACTATTATAAGTAGCTACTGTATATCCGTTCATTATACATATCTTGTATATGTACATATGAATTAATCTTTAAATAACAAGAGTGATTTGACATCAATAAATGGTTATTATCAATCTAATTACTTTTAACGCACATATAGTTTCAAATATAGAAGCTATTTTTAATGCCAATTTTAATTACTCTTTGTTCGGCTTTTGCTTTATTTATTTCATAAATTCCTTACAGTTTCTTTTATTTTAATAAATTAAAATAGTTATCTGCCAAACTGAGTCTTATATCATATTATATGTAAATACAATTACGGATTTAGATTTTAAATAAAAAATTTGCAATGAAAGTAATGAGAATAGAATAATATTACCCCACGTTGTAGTGATTTACTGCTGAATTTCCATAAGAATTTAACTAAAAATGTCATCAAAACTTGACTAAAAGAATGTAATTCATATATGAATAGCCTGTCAAATGCTTATATATTTTATATCGTGAACAGTGGCATATATATGAGTGAACCGCAACTAAAAACAGTTACGATTTATTCGCGCGAAATATTACCCTGAAAGATGGTGAACAGCTTTGGACATAGGACGCTCTAAAAAGGTAATTTAAGATTGGTATACATATGCGAGGCGTACTCTGGCAATGGAGAGGAGTCGGCGCTAATGCGGGAGCCTGCACGCGGGTCAAAGTCGGCTCAGCGGCTCTCACTTGACTTTCCCGGCGGCTGCGGCGGCGATCGGGCCCCGATCAACCTTCGACCTGAGGCCGCCTCGGGCGTCCGCCGCTTAGGAATCCACTGCAGGCGGTCCCGGCGGGTCTCGCCTGCGGCGCTCGCGGGTCAAGGAGTTGAAGTGAAAGTAGCGGCTGCACCGGAGCGCTTGCCGCTGGATAAAGATCCGCTCGGCGCGCGTTTTCGTCCGCGCGAGGAGAAATTCCGGCAGGAGCTGCTCTCCCCCGCGGCTCCCCCCCGAACCGTTAACGGCGCCTCGTCGCCCGCGGAGGGCTGAGCCGCTGCCCGAGATGCGTCAGTCGGCGGGCTTTCCTCCTCCGCCAGGAGCCGCTCTGGGCGCGGGAGGGACGGCTAACGGTCGCGATGCGCCTTCACCGTTAGGTCGCCTCGCGCGCCGCGTTATAATTTCCTCGGCTCGGTGCGCGGAGGCCCTAATGACCTATTACCCGGGCGTCCCGGGGTTATTAGCCAGCGGATGGTCAGCCGGCCTCCCTTGGCGTCGATGCGAGGACCGACTTCTCTCGCGAGTGACTTTCCCCCACCTGGGAGGATCTTTATTTCCCCTCCCGGTGCAGTGGCCTTCGGCGAAAGTGATCACCCGCGCGGATCCTGCGCCTCTGCTCCTCGAATACCGAGGACAATGCAATACGTGCATTCTCTGCAATCGAGAGCATGTAGCAGGGCGAAACAATAAGCGCGTGCGGCATTGGCTAAAGTGTTAGCAACCGGACGACATGGTAAGCGCGTAGCGATCAGTATCTGTTGTGTATCACGCTCGTGCGCTTGCCTTGCCATAAGTGTGTCTCTCTTACTGGAAAAATCAGTTTGCCGTACGTGACCGGAGCTGGCATTAAACTCAAATTTACAAAAATTCGCAAAACGGCTAACGTTTTCTATGAACAAAAGCTTAAGATTCAGCAGCTGTTAGATTACATCATACTTTCTCCCCCGCATTGCAACGGACCAACAAAAGTCATGTCTATGGCGTTCACAGTCTATAATTCTCTTATAAGCGTCAATTTAACCTAAGTATACCCCTGTAGATTGCTATAAAAGCATCAATCTGCTAGCTTAAAAGCTGCTGGTATAATTAGCTGATCTGCGTACGTTTCAAATCCGACACAATCCTTAAAAGATACGTTTGAAATATGCGGCAGAGACTAGCGGCCTATACTAGATTTTGAACCGACCCTCTGGCAGGTATTATAAGGTGCGTGACCTGCACAGCTGTATTCGCTGTGACCCAAAATACTTCTGTAAACGACAAAAGTTTTGGGCGTTGTACCACGATTAAGGGCCAAGGAAAACTCATAACGTTGGTTGGAATGGGAGGTGAGGCGGTCGACCGGCGGCAGTTAGAAAGCACGCGTGCGCTCCTGCGGTCCAGTCGTTGCTCCGCGGGCTGCGCACTTTTACTTTCCCCCTGCTGGCTTATCTCGCGGGGGTTAGCCACGGCGGAGGCCCGCGAACCGCTCGGCGTTGTCCCGCGGCCTCGCCCCGGGCAGCGGCTGTCGGCGGGGCCGCGACAATGGGGGCCGCGCTTCCGGCGTTTGATTGAAAAACGCCCCCGCGAAAGTTGGGTTATCTGCCGCGAGGCGCGCGTCCATTGTCGCGGCTTTTTTGATTGTCAGCTGGCCGGATTGAGCTTAATCGAAAAGGCAGCCGCCTGTCAGCGGAGCAGCCCCGGCGCACGCGTGCGCGATGCGCCGCGCTTTTTTCGGCGGCGCCTTTCACTCGCCCGGGCTTCTTTCGCCGATCCCTCCCGCCGTGTATTATTGCGCCGGCTTTTTTTCGCCTCGCGCGCGTTCCACCGCCTGTGCCGCGCTCCGCGCGCCTCCTCTGCGCTAAGCGAATAAACCTAGTTCGTTGTAACCGTTCGCAGCAAGGAGCTTGATTTCCGAAGGAAAATCGGAGCGCGGACCGAAAGTGAAATTCGCCGCGCTGTGTATGGGATACTCGGCGGTTGTACGCTCTAAGCAGAATCGGGCTTGTAATACTTCCATCGTTAATACGGACTTCTCCGCTCGATTTATATTGAAATGCTTCTTATTGCTCCGAGGCATACTTTGTTCCCTGCATAATGGTAAAAGATGAATAAACCCAAAGGAAACCTACTCCTCCGGCCGATTGCACATACTTATCGAAAGCGGCTTTTTACGCGCTTTTTCATACGACAATCCCCTCGATAATTTTTTGCCCCCTTTGTATACTTATTCAATAACTCCATCCGCTGCCCGCGAGATCGATAAATTGCGCGTCAGCTGTGCGCGAGGCGGGCCGTTCTCAAAAAAGGAATAAAACAGCCTGCATATACCGGCTCTTATCCTTGAAAAGCGGCCGCATTCCAATTGACCGTGAGTTATATTTTTTTCCTTCCATTTTCTTGCATTTTCTCCGATTTTAACTGACCTTTAAGGGGGCAACTTTCGAATGGCTCTTCTATATCTCAATATTAAACTAGAAATAGCCGCGTTATATTGCCCGCCGACACTTTACACCACTGCCATTTTCCCAGTTTTACGGACAAATTTTATAGCGGGACCAGCGGCTGAGCCGCCCAGCAGCCGAGCTTCCAGAAACACACACACGTGCATGTGCGCAGGGCTGCGTTCGCTTCGGGGAAGCGACAGGACCGGACTCCTAATTAAGCCCGCTGATCCGGGAATTTCATCGTGCATGTACGTGATCGGCTGACTTTGGGCCCTCGCGGCTTCCAGGAACGCGTTGCATCCACGCGGGCTTTCGGCCCGACTGGAAAACTGGCCGCGGCGAGTTTCCCCGCGGGGCGCAGTGCGGCGCCGAGTTTTTCCACCTGGCCGACTAGACTGGAGCATTGGAAAGCGCGGGCCAATCCATTAGGCCGATCGGACTAGCCGGAACAATTACTCGGATTTGAATTCGAAGCGGCCGCTTCACTTTCGCCGCGGGCAATTAGAGGCGCTCGTTGTTGTACGTACCCCCGGATACGAGTTATCTCGCGATAAGTATAAAACAAGGGCCTCCGCACAATTAAGACGTTGGGGCGATAATCGGTCGAAAGCTCGCTGGGATCGCTGGGAGGCTTCTTTGTTGATAATTGCGCGCGGTTACAAGCCGCGGTTTCTAGGTTGGACACCTCGCGATTACGACGGGTGGGATGGCGGGCGGAAGATAACGGCCCCCATAGCGGCCAGAGCGTGGCGCCTGCGCCTGCGACGCCTCATTGTCGTCTCCCCCGCCGTCTCTCGTAGAAATCCTCTGATCCATTACAGCGACAACTCTGCGGCTGCCAGATCAAAAATCTAGAATCCACCTTTGTAGATATGTGCCGATGATTTCTACTGTTGAACTTGCGCTACACGTGAAGTAACAAGATTGTGAATGTTTGATATTGCTTATCAAGCTTTTGTTGCACTGTGTAATTAAAAATTAATTAATTAATTAATTTTAAGTAATGATAACGTACATATTGTATATTTAATTGCCAGAAACGTAATATGTTATACAGTTATAGTAATATTATGAGTGTACTATTTAGGATTTCTTTTTATTTATTCTATTTCAGCTCGTTAAGAGTTATTAATATAGCTTTCTTTATTGATCTTATTAGAAATTACAATTGGAAATAACGATTTCTTAAGTAACTTAAGTAAGAAGTTACAGTATTTATCACATATTAAGTCAAATAACAAAACGCTTGTAATGAATTAAAAAAATATAATTTTATTTCTGTTTTGGATTGTAGGTTATACGGTACATAATTTAATTAATTAATAATGTTACGTTACTATTGATTAACAAACATGAAAGCGGTTAAAGCTTAAAAAAGCTTATCAAATACAAGTAATAATTTATAACTGTTGTATTATTGATTAAATATCATGTTAAATTAATTTCAATTTCTTTGTAGAACAAATAATTTGATATTTCAGCGGTGATTTTCCAACGATAACATCATACTGATGTTCATCCAAGTTTTCCAAATCCAAAGAGTTTCTGCGATTCTAAATCGTCGGCTTGCGTGGCGCAATTTGCCTGATACATAGACGCACAATCGTGGCTCGGTATAAGCTAACGAGAGGATGGTCCACTAAGCGAGGAACTGCATCGCTTTCGTTTCATGTCTAACTGTCTCCGGCGGGCTGTCTCTTCTATTAATATCTCCCGCGATTGATAATGAAGCAGCCTCGGTGCCGTGACCGTGCGTGTGATTTGCGCTGACAGGGCGCCGTGCGACACCCGGGGTTGAACGAACCGACTGGCGCCGCAGTCGGACAGTTCCAGGAATATCGTTGGGCGGCCGCTACCTCTGGGGCAGTGTCGAAATGGGCCCGGTCTTTTTTCCCCCGTGTCGCCAACAGCGATACAACGGCAGCTATACCCGCTCCGCAGATAAATCTGCATTATATCTTCGTACAAACCGGCTTTTACGATCGAAAAACGTCGCGATATCAATTGGCAATTAATTAGTGACGAAATCGAGGCAATGCTCATTACGCAATCGCACCGGTGCGAACTGCGGATCGGAGGCCGAAACGAACAAAAAGCCGAATAATTGCTAAATCAGGGCGCACGGGCTAATTCAGCTCGATCTCTTTGCAAAGCTAACCCTAGATTTTGTTTCGCGGTCGCGCCCACGGTTCCGTAAATTCAAAAAAATCATGCGCGAGCGAATCGATCCCATGAGATTTACATGGCCCGCGCCACGCGGCCTTGCTCAGTTCGTGACGAGTTCACTCGACGTACGCCTTTCCCTAAACGCTCGATTCACGACCGTGGAAAAAGGAGGGTCGGAGATCCGCACGCGGCCGAAAATCCGAGAGACGGCGCGAGGCAGTGGCCCGATTCAGCCGGCTTTTTTGCCCGCGCGTTACTTTCGTTCTCGGCGCGCGGGTAAAAGTGAACGCTTCGCATAATGGACTCCGCGGGCTTTTTTTCACCTGTTTTTTTTTGTCCGCGGGAATCGCGTGTGCGCTCGAAAGCAAGGATGGATCCCCCAGAGGAGGCGGGCGCGGCCGCGGCGCCGCGTCTCTGCGAGATCGCGTGTCAGTGCGATGAGAAAACGCGCCGATGAGCTGATTCGCCGCGCGGCTTCGTTCCTCGCTGAACAATGGAAAGTTTCGGGTTAATATCATAGCGGTGCCGCGACTCCGTTTTTTTTTTTGTTTCAGCCGAGAGAGCCTTGGAAATGCAGCCTCGTCGCGCACGAATATATGTGCTCGCATCGACTTTCAGTTCGGATTCGAATCAACCTGCCTCCCTCCTCCGATGACCTTTGTGAAATAGTAACAATGTGTCTAACGAATTCAGACCTCGTCCTTCTACGGGTTTAAATAATTATACACAAGCAGAAGAAAGAGGTGGCAGACCGTGTAAATGCGCAATACAAAAAAATGTTTTTTTTTCTATTCTAGAGTTTTTTATGTTATAAAAGAAGTTGAGATTTAAAAAAGCTACGAGATTATCAATTTGTCTTTGTACAATGATTACATGCATAGGAATTATGAAAGAGTGACGTTTCCAGTAAAAAGATGTGTTTATAATCGAGGGTGAAAGGATCATCGTCGCCAGGTTATTCTCATGCAAAAGTAGCGCCCGAAAGATAGCGTGAAGAAAAACGCCAAATTATTGTCATCTCAACTCGTCTCAACCACATCGTTCTGAAGCAATTCATTGTTGGCCAAGCGTTGCATTACGAATATACTTAGTGCATACCTTTTTTTATACCGCGCTTATTTCGAGGCTTATTAATTTTAGGTTCGACTTTTCATTTCGAATGCTTCCGTTTTTTTTTGTTTTTGAGTTCTTTTTTTCTTTTTGAGACCTTGCTCGTTTTTTTCGAATAGACGTGCCGCACAGGGCGCCTCGTCGATCCCACTCCGATTTTGAAACAACGTGCCCTCGCCTCCTTTTTATTTTTCATAAACAAAGTCTCGAAATTCGAGGAGAACCTTGATGTAGGCGCGCCGGCTCGACAGCTAGCAAAGGGTCGGCCGCGGGGAGAAAAGAAAAGTGGCGCTTGCGCAACCGCGGGCCCAATGTAAATAAGGCGGACCGCTTGGTGAAAGAGCGAGTCGCGGGGGATCCGCGCGCCGGGGGGAGAAAGGGGGCGGGCGGGCGCGCCGGAGAGGTGGGCCCGCGGTGGTGGGAAGCGGCGGCGGCGGGGCCCCGGGACTATCTGACCGGCCGCCCGGCCGGGCCCGCGACAGTAACCGAGAGGACACCATGACGCGATCACCTTCACCGGCGGCTCGGTGCAGCCGCTCCCATGTGCCCCGCGGTCTTCTCGCCGCGATCCTACTCCTCCTCGCAGCCCGTGAGTGACGCCTTACTTATTACCTCTAGCGCACCCCGCGGCGGCCCCATGGCCCTTTTTCTCAGCATCGCTTCCTTGGCGGGGGAGTGAATCTCGATCGGTTCCATTTTTTATTTGGCAAAGTGCATCGCGAGTGCTGCCTTAAACGAGTTTTAATTATACTAATAAAGCGCATTCAAATCTTAGATCGCTCTAAACTTATTTTATTTTTTTTTGCCGTACTTTTTATAAATTGCAGTTATACGCAAATAGTTCACATAACTTTCTTTCTCGATTATCAACGTGATTGTCATTTAATTAATTTTATAACTATACTTCTATTAACCATTGTTTTTTTATAAGAATTTTTATTTCAAATGCAAACTTTTAATAAAATTTTTCAGAATAAAACAAAGTTAAAAGCGCAATTATTTAACGGTATTAATTAAATTTATAAAATTTGAGAAATGTTAGCTACTTTACATTTTTTCGACCGAGTATTTTGCAATTATTTCTATTAGAATTCACTTTATATTATATACGCAGCTTTTCATCGTAAGCCATGAATTTCTCAAAATGAAACATACAGAATTAAAACTAAAAACTATTATTTTATAAATTTTACGAGTTGAAGCAATGGCTTAATATAATTGGGTTTTCCAATGCAAGAAAGAATTAAAATGAAAAAAGCATCAAAACCGTAGTAACTGAAAATAATTTTAATTAAATAATTTTGAACTATTTAAACAAAAGTACGGTTAAAACATAATCTCCAAAATGAATTCAAAGTACTGTAATCAAAGTTAGATACATGTTTTAATACGCCTCAATTATGAATGAAGTTTTAATGATAATTTGACAGTGTAACATTAAAGCATTAGTATTATAATGAAAGTCCCAGATCTCTTTTGGCAAAAACGTATACCGTCAGCTGTAAAAGAGTACCGGGAAAAAGGCAAAGTGGGCGGGAAAGTTTTTGAAAAATTAACAAACGTATCCGATCGGCGTGACCCAATTGCTTGGCAGCATGTATAAACATATCCATTCCCCCAAGTGCATATATACGGTACCACAAGAACGTACAGTTATTTATCCTCTTTAATCCGCCTGGGAGTCGGATAAATATTAGATGTATTGAAATGTGCAAATACAAGTCGGGCTCAGCGGAAAAGTAAATCGGCGAGGCGCGGCGAATACCTCATCTGGAGCAGAGGGACCAGGGGGCAGTGGACCGCGGGGAACGGCCTCGAGCGCGCCTCGCGGACCTTCAGCCGCGGCGCCTCCTTCCCGCGCTAATCGTTCCGCGCGCGGAAGTCAAAAAGTGCGCTCGGCGTTCCCTCGGACGAGAAGCGGCCGGGCGGAAACGAAGACAAGCGCATATGATCCGCGGGTGAAATCCGCTAGCAGCTCGCTTGCATAAGCCCGTATATTTGCATACGCGATATACGCACCGATCGCCGTTTCTCTTCGATTCCCTCCTGGTGGGCTAACGGGACGGAGAGCCGCGCGATTCGGTCCCGCGGGTGGGCGGGTCCGCGAAGCGCCGCGAGGTTGTCATTAGCTGGCCCGCGTGCAACTGCTCGCAAAAGCCGCCTCAACGCGGCTTGCGGCATCTGCGAATCTCGCGGGCCGGAAAGCGCAGGGCTTGCGCAAGCGGCGCTAGTCTTTAGCAACAGGCTTGATAATGCCAATTGCGCGCGATGTAATAAATCCTGACGCAAATGCTTATTTACGTGGGAATCGCGCCCAAGGTGAGCCTCTTAGGGCCGATATCAATGGGCATCGCGAGCTTTGTGCGTCTGGCGCCGCGGCTGCTTTCCAATCAATTAAGAGAAAACGCGATCCGCACGGCGTAAAGATCGCCCGCGGCAGTAATGAGGGAATATTAACGCAGCGTCTCCGACTCCCGGCTGCTCGCTCGTCATTCTCCTTATCTCCGCCAGCGCGCCAACCTGGCTTCTCCCGCCGAAGCGTCGTTAAACCTTTCCACGCCGTTTCCCCTCGACTGCTCTATCGAAAAAGCCGACCGACCGCTTATTACGCGAAAGATCGAGCTTTTCCGAGCTCGCCTCAAACGTTTGGATGTTAAGGCGCGTTCGATTGTAACGGCGCCCGTTCGTCGGAAGGATTTACTTTCGTTGGCCGCGAAGAAAGCCTTACGCAAGCGCCGCCGATCCAGGAAGCGGATCGCGACAGAGAGCGGGAAAGCCGAGGTATAGCGGGCCGCGCGGTTCAGTGTCAATGTTGCCGGTCTGTTTGCCCCGCACTTTCCTCGCACCTCGCCGATCAATTAAACTTCCGCGACGGCCGCGTAACGCCCACCTAACGCCGCCGGGCGTCTGCGCGGGGAAAGCGCCGGGAGACTAATCGGCCGAGGGGCATTTTTTTTTCTTTCCCCGAGCGCTCTGCTTCAGTGTGATTCTTCGGAGAGTTTTAACTGGACGGTTAAGGGCGCGCCGTCGATTTTCCAACGCTTGGTTTTCGTCCTAAAATGGAGGCTGGCGTTCCGCCTTGCGCGCATGCAACGCATGCAACTCATTCCGGTCACCTTACGCCTCATCCGGGTTACTCCCGTCTATACTTGCATTTACGGTCCGGATCGCGAGCTGGCAGATTGATTTCCCTGTACTGCTCTGGTTACGTGGCGAGAGTCTAGGCGGAGTGCGGCGCACTGCGAGCAGCTGTTAATTACCAAGTAGTTGCACAAGTGCGAACGATCGTTATTTACGGCGCGTTGGCTTTTACGAGGCTTACTCCACTGAAATTAACGGCAATAACGAGGGCGGCTCCCGGAATAAGCCATCGGCCCGCGGTCGATTATCAATTCAACGACTCGATTAGCTACTGCACGCCGAATCGGTTAATTCGCACGCGAGATCATCGGCAAACCAGACCGCTCCGTAGCTAAAAATCAAGGAACCAATCAGAGTCGCCTGTAACAGCTCCCGGCAGATGATCTGCGTCAGAAGTGAACCGGCGGTCCACGGACTCGGGGGAGATATAAGCAGCATCGGTTGCTCGGGAGCCTCTTACCGATCACGCACGATAATATTCTGCGCGCGTCTAGCTTTGGGGGGTAAAGCCGCGTAGCTGACACTTGCCCGGGTGGTTATGCTCTCGGCGATGGTTAACATTATATCTCAGATCCCGCGGTCTGGCCGCCCGCGTTTTGACCGTGCATGAACCGCGAGCGCGTCCGTATGGGCGCCGATCGGATGCCTCGGGACGTAACGGAGACGCGCGCGCCTGTCGCAACGCACCTAATACCCGCGCGCGTGAGCATATAACCACTGGCCAATTACGTCCTCGTTCGCTTTCTCCTCCCGGGGAAATGTCAGGGTTCACTGACACGGCTTCTCTCGATCGGCGAGCTAAGCGATCTCTGCCGATCGCCCCAATCCGCCGATCCGCGCGGTCCCCCGGCTTATTTGTACACCGAACCTAATGCTTGCTCTACCTGCCCGCGATTCAATCAAATCGGTAGCATGGCAGAGCTGCTGTAGCACCGCGTACGCCTATTTACTATTCTTAATGCCTTAAAAAAAAAGAGAGAAGAGTTGTTGAGACTAATGGATACTTGTAGCGAGGCGGGCTTTCGCATTTGAAACAAGCCTGAATACTAGAGTGCCGATGGAATTTGGAGATCGCAAAGAAAGCTATTGTACTTTTACATTTTTTTATGATTAATATGTACGTGCTCGGATAGTATGTATTTAAATGTCTTTCTTTGTGCAATTACGACGAATTTCATATAGGACAACTCACGGACTGCACTTATCTTTATGTCAGTTGCATTGAAGCCATCAATGTTTACATAGATTAACCCATATCTTTGAGTCAAGGTCTATGAGAAGGCGTCTACCTATGGGCAGCGGGATATTTGTCTGACAAAGCGAAGGAGAATCAAATAGGATGGGTACAGGCCTGCTATTTCCTCGACTCTCACCGACAAATGGTGAAGCAGGGAGGGGGTCGGTTAGGTCCGGCACATAACAACGGCTCGCAAATTCCTCGGAAAGGGACAAAGAAAGCAAAGATGACAGCAGTTCCGAATACTGACCCGTCATAATCGAATATATATATATATATATATATATATATATAGACCGAACTATAACCCAAACGTCTTTTCTTCCTTCTAATTATAAAATTATCGTTTTTCACGGAATAAAAGTATTAGTTACTATATAACAGAAAGTATTAACTACTTTTCGATATATATGTTACAAATATTTTTAAAAATAGTAGAAACATTATATTTCAAAAGTATACTTTTTAAATGGTAAATTTTTGTTTTTAATTAACAGCAGAGATTTTTTTATCAACATAAGGTTTAGTGAAACTAAATAAAGATACAACATGTTGGACTTGTAAAATTGTTTATTACTGAAAATAACAAACTTACAAACGACAATATCCAAATTCATTTAATCAATTAGTATTACACTAAATTAATAGAAGAAAATAATATTTTTATAATCTATATATTTATCGACAAGTAAAATAATTTGTTTTTTATATAAATTTATCATTGAATATTATATATTAAATTGTATGCGATATTTTACCAGTACGAATATGATTGTTCTTTCATATACTTTTAAATTTATTATATCAACTTATCTACCCAGTATTTACTTAAACTAAATTATTCGTCAAAT
Source organism: Sycophaga agraensis (assembly GCA_018906755.1). NCBI lineage: Eukaryota > Metazoa > Arthropoda > Insecta > Hymenoptera > Pteromalidae > Sycophaga > Sycophaga agraensis. The sequence continues at coordinate 195,379 of JACCIE010000086.1, read as the reverse complement.
ATATATCATAAACGGTTTCATAAGTCTTTTGCATTTTTTTTTAATATTACATGCAAACAGAGGAATCCAGTCAACCTATAATCTATCTACATGAATCCATAAAAGCGACTATATAGTAGAGAAAGACGATTTATAGGCGTGAAGCCAAGCTCACGCCACGATCCTGATAACGAGCACATTCCAATCGGAACCAGAGCGCAATTCTTAACGCGAGGGTATAATTAAAACACACATCCTCGAGGTGATCGGGCGCCGCCGGGCGTACAATCAGGCCGTATCATCGGTCCGCTCGCAATGACCAATTTCCTCGCGCCCTTGTAAATCGAACCTTTCCCGCGTCTGTTTGCTCAGCGGCGGCGAGGAGCCTCGCCCGGGGCGCGCGGCCGTAACGGTTTTGTCATTCCGGCACTCCGATGTTAATTTGTTATTATAATTCGGCCGCCGTAAAAGTATTATATTTAGCGCTGTTTCGAAATGCGCCGCGGGCCGCGTGGGCGATGCAGCGGCGGCCGTTGCACAAGGATCGTCCTGTCGACCGAGGATTAGGCCGCTCGCGCCTTCGAAAATAAAATAAAAAAAACCGGCATAAATCTGCATAATGCCCAGCGATCGGAGGGGGGCAGATCGGCCTCGAGTGAGCGACGTAACGACCCGCGCCAGACAGCGATCCCTATGCGGAAACTTGTCGCGACCGCGGCGCACAATGGACCCCGGCGGAGCTACACCGAGGGCGCCCCAATGAACCTGTACTCTCGAGGCGTTTCAGAGTAAGCGCTTACCTCGTTGAGAGACCGCGTGCATTTGCGGGGGCGAGACAATGTCGTGAGGCGCGGACGGGAAGCCGGCTGAAAAAGCCACCCGGATATCCATTTGGCGGGGGCGGCGAATGTAGGCAAACGCCCCTCGACGCCGGCATCGCGTGCGCGCGCTCGTAAAAACTCGGCGACCGGTTAGATGCGCGGCTCGGCTCGGCTTCCACTTGGGCGATTGATCCTTCTTCGCTCCCTCGCGATTGTTGCTCTTAAAACAAGAGGCAATGAGGCTTCGATGAGGTTTCGTGAGTGACTGATCAATATGGGTATGTGCAGTCGGCAACCGGATCCTTTTCGAGATTGCGCCCATGCTTTTAATACAATTAAACCAAGGTTAATTATGGATTTCAGTTTATAATACAGCCCGAACGTAATTGCATTATTTTACTCGTTGTTTTACTTTGTAAATATTAATGTCAGTGAATTGAAAGCCGAATAAAATGAATCGGATTCCTGCATGAATGTCTTAATTAATTCTATTAAACAAAGAAATACGTGCAATAACACAAATTTTCGACCAATAAATTTCAATTTCAACTAACTCGATAGAGAAATCTGTAATTTAGATATTCGTATAAGACAAATATAATATTCTTTATCGGTCGTTTTTAAATGTTGCTTCTATATCGTATTGACAATGAGTAACATCATTCGTTAATGAGTTAACAACAATAATTGTAAATGTAAGGGTGCATCATTGGAGCGGATTTGGTACATTAAAGTACAGTCCTTCGAATCGAAGAGGAATATAAAGTCGGCTAAATATGGTGCCACCGTAATTTGAGCATATTAGCGTGAACAGTCGAGTTAACCCGGCTTACAACAAAAGCGCGCATTACGCGAGGGCATCGATTACTCTCAATAACGTCGGGTAATTCCCCATAATTCGACGCGTGAGCTACACTCACGTGTCTAATACGGCTACACCTGGAACCGTCGGGGAGAAAAAACGAGGCGGCCGGTCATTTAGTCCGGGCACCCGATCCTTTTCACCGATCCATACGCGAGCGCGAAGATTTCTCCGAGCAGAGCGGGGAAAAGCGAGGCATCCTCCGCGGCTCATTAGCATGGCGACGGGGGCGCACAATCGTCCCGGGAAAGTCGAACGGCCGACGGGCCGGATGCCGAGCAGCAGATTAATCGCTGGTTAATTGACGCGGGCCTGTGCTGTTATTGTCTCCCGGCGTAACGATCCTCGGGGCCTCAATTATCGCGCGGGCCGTCCAATTTGCCGGCAGAGCTTGATCGATGCCCGGTTGCGCCGCCCGAGCTGGGGCAAAAAAACCGAGGAATGCCTGGGTGCTTATTCGGGCCCAGGCCTCATTTTTCGGCTGCAAATAGCCGAAGCTGAAGCGCCTGCTTAAAGCGCGCAACTCTTCAAGATGGATGGTTTACCGATTTTTTCCCCCGGCTCCTCTAGCTCCTAGAGTTAATCGGTAGGCTGGAAAAACTCGGTGCATGATCGAGATAAATGATGGCCTGTATGCAAACACCTGCATCGCTAAGCACTCAAATCATTCGACTGGAGAATAAATAGAAAAATGTTGATTATCCAGGCATGACTTACGAGTATTTTGCCCTGGTACACAGCACGTAAAATTCATTATTTTCCGTCTATCAGACAGTAGTGCTTTTAGTTCTTAGTTTACTACCTACATTGACATTATGGGATTAGTTGTCCTGATCGCGGCGTCTAACCGTTATCCGCATAACTGTATCGCGTCAAACGTCTATTCGTTTGATTTTCCGCCAATTTAAATGCATATAATGTAATTGGGATCTACTTTATAGTAGGATAGCACTAAACGACAACTCGTCGGCTGGGTTCTGAGTAATTATACATGTATAGAAGGAAGTTATCTGGAGCGGCAAGTGTGAGCGTAAAATGTTTATAATCAAAGTATATGGCCAAGCGAAGGGGGAAGAAAGTCGATATCCAAATTCGGCCAATCGCGGCTATAAAGCAACTCGGGATCTTGGCGCGTAAGGACGTTAAAAATTTACCGGACGGATAACGTTAATAAAACCGAAGATCTCTAAGCGGCCAACCTACAAGTCTGAATCTGCAGCCTGGCAGTAGCACAGCCACGTAGCGTCGGTTGGCTCCTGCAACAGAAGCTCTCGCGTGAAAAAGCTCTTGGGACTGAAGAAAGCGGTAACGAGTGCAGAGCTTCCGCGAGGAGACCGCGCGGACATAACGAGAGAAGCTCGCGGGAAAAAACGAGGCCTCGGCTAACGGCCCCGTCGATTCCCCAAGCAGACCGATAACGCTGATTGGGGCCCGACCTTGGCTGTCCCTTATCCGCGGGAGCCGCGCCCCTAACGAGCCGCGGGGCTTTGCATGCGCCGTTATACCGCGCCCGAGCCAATTTAGCCGGACTTCTTAATTACCCGGCCGGCCGGCGCTCGTTTGCGCGGGCGGCGCGCGGGTGGCCGCGGGTAACGAGACAACCGAGCCTCCGTGATTGGGCAGGCCTCGAGCGATTTTTCCGGGACGCTTTTCGGACGCTGGGATTCTTGGCGAAAGTGCAGTCGATTTGGCCGCTGGGAAACTCGCTTCGTTAGAGCGTTTTACTTTTAAGGCGGCCGCGCCTCTGACCGCCGAACTTGACGATCCCACGGGCCTTTGATCGAGCGGCCGTTTAATTATATATCTCTCCAAGTCCGCGCAATCGATGAGTCACACTCAAACCTTTGGATTATTGCATTTTAACGTGTTATTGAATGTATCCTTATATATTTCAATGATATGTTGTCAAAATAAATGGGTTCTCTTGTATAGTCGCTTTTTTTGTAAGAGGATGGAGAAATCAATTTATGGTGCATAAAAGCTGTAGCAATTTAAATTTCCTAGACTGTTTTTTAATGCAGACAACCGCCCATGTCTATAAAAATTTCAAACTAATATATTTAGAAAAAAGTGAATGAATCTATGAACAGAATCAACAAATCTACATTTATGAGAAATGTTAACTGGATAATAAACTGGGGGAACTAGGAACTGCTTACTTGTGCAAACAGTTATTATCTATTTTTGTGTAATTTTTTTCTTTTAAACTCAACTTAATACGTCTAGAATAGTTTTTTACCATAATTTATGATCCATCTATAGTTCAGTATGAATTTTATTAAATATTTTCAAATCATATACAATGATTTTATGTACGATATTCGAACAGTTTTTCGTTTCGTTTCGTTATACTCATTTCTATCCAATCATTTCTATCAATTCTATCCAATAATATAATAATGATCTGAATAAAAAATTTGGCTGACCGTGCATTCGACGGAAAGCTTGTACACGACATTCGAGCCCATTCAACGAGCCCATTCAAGTCCGCGCACTTGTAACTTGTAATCAAGGGACATTTCCCGGAGTTAATATGCCAAGCAGCTTGTCCGCGCACTCGAGCGGCTCGCGATGCCTGTTAAGAAAATTGGACACGACACCTGGCGCGACCGGTTGACTCGAGGTGGCGCTCGGCTCGCCCGGGTAACTTTGCGTTTGTCGCGGGCTCACCTGCACCGAGCCCGGTTGACCTCTGCCCCCTCGGTCTGGAGGCGAGCCGAGTCCCACGGGGCGGCGGCGTTGCGCAAGCGATGGCTATCGGAGAGGCTGCACAGGCCGCGGCTCACGTCCCCCGTCTAATTGCAGAACAATGCAGCGCGGCTTACTACGGGAAACTCATCGGCAAGCTATCGCAGCTGCATCACGGACTCAGCGGGGAGGTTTACGCCGTCGACGCGAGGACGCTCTTCATCAAGGACTTCACCTACGACGGCGAGGGGCCAGGTTCGTACGACCTTCTGCAATGGACGCTCTTCCCCCAACGTTTATCTTTGCTCCCACCGAGGCTCTCCACTTCTCTTTCCCGGCGGCTCCATCTCTTGTCGGGCGAATCGTGCTAAATCGAGTTTAACTTTTGATCAATAAGCGCGAGTACAGTTTTGAAGCGACGCATTTACATTCTAATCCGTTAATGGTATTCTGCCCAAAGCCGTTCGCTGCAATACGATCACCGATTATGATAATCGTCCGGTCTATTAATGTATGCCTTGAATAAATGCATGCTAATGGCCTTCTGATGACGCTCCCCCTTCAAAATATTGCCTAACGCGTTTTCATTTAAGCCGATCGCCGCGACATTGTACTGCACCGGCACAGAGACCGAGTATCCCAGTCGACAAGAAAGACGGTCGTATGATCATCCGCGAGCCTGCTATATCGCGTCGCTTACGCAACGGCCTATCCTCGCTCGGGGGCGGCGCGACCTCGGTTTCTCTCTTAGGCGCGGAATCGCTCGCGAGCTCGGGGAGCTATGGCGCAATGAAGCCAAAACCTCGGGAGTGCCCGACGAAGAGGAGCCGACTTTCGCCGGGGCTTTTTCGGAGCTGCGCGATCGGCCGATTATTCCTGCAGAGCGGAAGCGCGCGGGGAAAGCGTCCGGAGGGTGGGATGAGCGCCCGATGGGCGTAGCCTAAAGCGATCTTCTCTGTTGGTTTTACAGCTGCCTTCTTCTACGCGGGCAACAGCAAAGTCGTCGGCAACAACGGATTCCGGCTCCGCGACGAGCGCGGCACGTAAGTACGGGGGAGGGGGGTGGCAGGAGGCTGTGTTGCAACACCGAAATTGTCCGCTGTTAGCATTCCGCGAACTGTCAATTGCGCCAGCCACACGGAATCATCGCTCGCCGGCTGCTCATTTCGCTTTCGTGCAGCCGCGACTGAAGGCGCTGAAAAATTTCGTAAATGTGCTTGAAATTTCATTTCATTTTGCGTGAACGGTTATTACTCCGCCCGGAGTGTTTCCGTATCGCGCTGCGCCGCCGCCAACGAGGGTAATTACCCATTTCTGGCCTTTCTTGCGAAAATAATAGAGTCACTTGGTAATGTTCCTCGGTGTATTGAAAGTTGCATCTCTGCGCGAAGCCTCGCTGTGTAAACTTGCCGAGGAATAATCACGGGTTGAATCGGCAAATAAACCGGCGCGCATGAAAAAAAAAAGAAAAAAAACTCGGATGGAGGCCCGCGACAACGGCTCCACAGTAAACAAGCCGGGCAGACTAATAATCCATCTTAACTGCGGCCCTGCTTAGGACGAACCTCCTCAAGCGCTACAGGAAGAAGGACATTACACTCACGCTGCCCGAGAGTAAGACCCTCAACAATGTCAAGTGGTTTTCCGTCTACTGCGACGAGTTCGCTGTGAGTACCCTTTGATATACCTGCACGTAATAATTACCGCTTCCGAGCGAGGCATAAGCGATCTTTACGGCGGGTCTCGTAGCCAACGTTTCCATTAGCGCCGAAAAAACACGCATCAAAGCCTGAGTTTCTACCTCGTAAACCGCGCGTGATTATAGGCCCCGCGAGAATCGAGCCGCGCGGATCGGCGTATATATATGGGTCGGCCGACAGATCGATAGGTCGATGATCGGCTCGAGATCTCGCTGGTCACAGGCGCGCGCCCATCTGGCGCGGCCGGCAAAGCCCGCGGTTTTCAGGTCGGCGCGACCCGCGCCGAATCGGGGCCCCTTCTTGCCTTGGCGCCGCACCTGCCAATCTGGACCGCCACGCTTTTCCGCCAGGTGCGTCGCCTGGGGACAGGTGTCTCCTCGGGGGGGCTTTGACAGTTACTGCCGCGCCGCCTCCCGGCGCATACCTAATTTTAAAATTTATTTACCGACGCCGGCCTGCCGTGGAAACTTAAAAGACCCCTGTCCATTTTATCGCCGGGATTTACGCTCCGCGGTGTCTTTTTAGCCTCCTATTTCCAATTAAAATAGCATTTTTTAAGCACAAAGACGCGTACGCGCATTATACGCTTCGGCGAGTACTATCGCCGACTTTAGATTTTCATTTACGCGTCCAGTTTTAAGGATTTAAGTCCTTGTAATTAGCATGTTTCAGGAGTTAATACTTTTTAGTGCTTTTCGAAGTTTCACCGAGGAGTGATGAAGAATATTTTCGAGTTACTTTCGGAAAATAGTTCGTTTTAGTTGGATTTTTAATTTTGTGTGACGAAACAATGTGTAGATTTTTCTTAATGTATAAGCTAAATTCTTTTCTTAAAACTGGCGCATTAGTATTTTAATAGTACTATACTTATATTTGCAGTTACGGTATAAATGTCTTGAATTGCATAAAAATCTTCTTGCGAATTTTAGAACGTGACTAACATTATGCCGGTATTAAGATAAGAGTGGAAAAAATAATAAACATTTTACCGCAATTAAAATTACAAACGCGATGTGAAATCTTGGCGCGCACAGAATGTTAATAAGTAGAAAGATACCGGGTCGGGTTAGACACGCAATGCTGGCCCACGTTGTTCACTTGATACTCGGATCTTAAATGAGTTTGAAAGCCGATCTCATTGACAAAGTACGGTACGGACCGCCTGTTATACGTTCGCATAATGTTCCAATTTCGTCCTTATTATAAGTAAATAATTAAATTACGGGTTACGCACCATATGTACAACGTATGTATACGATCTAGGATGCGTATCTTTTGATTGCTTCAATTTCTGGGCCCACTCGTCTCTGCATAAAATAAAGTAGTGAAATGGAATATCGTTAAGCGTGTCGATGCGGCTTCGCTTTCAAAGATAACAGTGCGCTAACGATCTATTTGTCCGTTAGTTACAACGACTAGTCTGCAGATCTGTATCTTTTAAAAAAAGCCTCGTTGCATCTATACTCATGTATTCTATCGTTTAGCCTAATAGAAAGACAGAAGTTAAAAGGCGAAGCAGATAGCTAACGTTTTCTGTTTGGTTTAGGTGAACTTTGGTGATGTGAAGATCCCGCGAGGGTTCGACTACCCGCGGCCGCAGAAGCTGGCTGGTCTTAACGGCGTCCACGGCGTGAGCTCCGAGCCGGTCGTGGTCGTTGACGCTCAGACGCTTCTGATACCCAGCTTCAGCTACGACGGCGAGGCTCCAGGTGAGTAGCACATACCCGTGCGATCCGTCGGTGTGGGTTGTGGATCCGGAAGACGTGCTCGATTCTGCTACGCAAGTACGCCGGTACCGTTGGAGGCTCCACCGGAGGAGTGAGTCTCGCGTGAACGACGCTCGTTCACTCGGTCGCGGTGAAAGGTCTTTATTAACACGGAAGAAAAGCGCAATTAGCAGACAATTTTTGTACCGGCGTGCTTTCGCGACATTGTTGGGCGCGGCGCGGGAGCCAGGGCGGAGAAGACACGAGGCGGAGAAATCTGAGAGCCGGCACGGCGCACCTGTTGCTTTAGACGCCAAGTTCTGGGTGGGCGCGGGCCCCTCGCCCTCGCCTCAGGGCGTCCGCGTGCCCGACGAGAATGGCAAGGAGTTCCCGCTGCGCCGCTACGACCGGAAGACCATCGTCCTTACGCTGCCGGGCGACCTGACCGTCCACCAGCTTGGCCACTTCGGCGTCTGGTGCGAGGCCTTCGCCGTCGACTTCGGTCATGTCAAGATCGCCCAGGGCATCAATGTCCCGCCCTCCCTCAAGATGCTCGGCATCTCGCCCCAGGTAAGTGCTGCCCCCTCCCACTTCACCCCAAGACTCCATCCGGAGCTCTACCACTATTTTCTGCCCGATCCACTGACGGAACATCGCTTGACTCTCCAAAGGGTAAAAAAGTCTTCGCCACCTCTTACGAGTTGGTCAAAAGTGCGAGTGCTTTCCTCGCAATCTAAACCGCAGCGACGAGCGAGTGCTGTCACCTCCTTCGTGTACTTCCTCGCCAAGCGGACAGTCTCGCTCCTCCGGATAGTCCGCTATTACGGATATCTTTATTTTTAAGTGGATTCAATTACGGAATTATTTAATGATTCTTCGGTTGAACCGAGGTTATAACGAGTAGAGGTGTAGCCGGTCTATTCTTCATCAAGGCGTAGAAAAAATACGCCCAAAATGAATGGTCCCATTAGAGATTTAATATTGCAGGCCGAAGCGAGAGCCCGAGAGTCCGCAGTTAAAATTTTATTTATTTGTTAGCTCTCTAAAGTTGATTAATCGCGTACATTATAATCACAAATTTACAGATCCGTCCGTTCACTATGATCCTCTTTAAAAGTATAATCGGATGCAATCTTTTTATAGGGTCCATTTAAATAATGTTAACGAATCGCCACGTAGCAAAAAACAGTTGAATATTCAAGGACATAATGAAATCTCGCTGCAGTGTATTATTATTATTATTATTCCGTGGTTCCATTTCATCTCTCCAACTGTTGGATATAAGCTGTCGAAAAAACGAACGGATGTAGCGATGATCTTATGTTTATCCAATTTAAAGTGAAAGAAAATAATCGGGCTTATGCCTTTAGTTACCTTCGCGAGTGACATTCTCCCTCGCATACGCGTATGTCATCTGTTTTTTTGAAACATCGAGTGCAGAAGGAGAAGCAGCACCTTCGAAAAAAGAGCCCTTCAACTGGAGATGAAAAACGCCCCTCGCGCGGGGCAGGAAGCCGGGCAATCGCGCCGAGGCTTTTACCGCCCTTATCGGATCAGACGCTCGCGTGAAAGGCCGTTGCGGAAATAAGAAGCGGGGCCGAGGAGGGAAACTCGGTGCTCGGAGGGGAAAAGCGTCCGGCGTCGTAACGCTGTGGCCCAGAGTGGGAATGACAAAAGGTCGAGAGGCCGTTTAAGTATATTCGCTAGGAGCGGGCTGCATCAAAGGGCAAAGAGCGGCGCGGCCCTCGCAGTCCCCGGAAACTCGGCTGTCCGGTGCAAGAGTCGGCCCGTCCCACTATTCGCAGCCGAAAGCGCAGGGCTCCGGAAAGGCTCGCGGGCGTTAGAAGGAGATCAAGCGAATCGGGAGGGTCCCGTGCCCTAACGAGCCGGGCCGCGGACGGCTAGCGGAGCTAGCGCGCACCGCGCTTTTTCCCGGCTTCCCAAGGCCATTAGGCTTCTTGCCCGCGGTGAAACTCGCCCGCGCGCGCCGATCGATTTCGCCTCGAGCCCCCTTTTTCCGCGGCGGCCGACGATGCAAATTTTTGAAAACGGCGCCGCGGACGCCGCGGAGGCCCAATTTCCATGATTTATCGGCGCATCAAGGAGGGCAATTATTGGGGCGCTTGCGGCTGATCCTCTGCTCCACTTTCCCACCGTGCGTTTCTCCCGGGCGTTTCCGCGGGCGGCGCCAGGGCCGGATGGGAGGCAAAAAGTCCGCGGCGCTTCCGCTGCCCAATCCCATGCCGGCCCGCAGACTGCTCTTCGCTCTCGCGGTTTCCACTCGTAAAGCGCGCCGGCGGCCTTTTTTGCCGGGGCGCCGCCCGGGAGGATAGGCTGACAGCGGCCGAGCCGAGGGCCGAGCCACCGGCGAGCGCGCGGGGCGCCTCGCCGGCACCGGAAGCAACGACTGCACCCAAGAGACCCGCCCGCCCGCCACGCCCGCCACGTCCCGCTGACCCAAGAGCAGCAGACAGATCCACTAAGCGCCGGCCTGACCTTGTGTTGCAGAACGCGGGCGGCGGGCGGGATGAGGTCTCGGCACCCGCGCCGCAGCGGCCGCTGCTCCTCGCACAGAACGGCTACCAAGAGGCCCTCGCGCCCAACGCCCAGATCCTGCTCCAGCCGACGACCTACCGGCCGCTACTGCAGCGCCGCGAGGGCGACGTGCAGATCGTCCCCGCCATCGACTACCGCATCCAGGACGGCCTCGCGGCTCGCCTCCACCAGCTGCGCGCCAACGTCCAGGACGAAGGCGAGGTCACCGGCTACCCGGGCTACTCGGGCTACCTGGCCCAGCAGCCCATCGATGCCCGCCAGAGGCCCCAGGCCCGCGCCAGATTCCTCCAGTACCAGGGTGACCAACGGCTCGAGGCCTACCACGTCCAGTATTAACCCCCGCCAGCGGACCCCAACTTCGCCTGCGCTCCAAAGCCTGCCCAAGAATAATCCACGAGACTCCAAATTCAGACCAAAAATTAGAATAGGCCGATCGCATGTGCTGTTCGCGGAGTCGATGTCAGTCTGCACCTGGCCAAGCGCCAACCACCAGCCATCAGTCCCAAGGAGGCCAAAGCCGTCCGCGGTCAGCAACTGAAAACAAAGCAAATTGCCAATTTCGCCAAGCCACGCTGTAAAAGTCGAGGAAACAACGGACGCGGGCGCAACGGCGAATCGACCTCTCGCGGACACGGCCCACTCTGCGGTCCAAAAGTGCCCAACTCGGGAAGTGCAGCCGCGGCGAGTGTTGCCAGCGCCGCGATACTTTCCGCCGGCATCCCACCTGCGCATCCGCCCACCAAAACTCCCCAGCACCGCGAGTCCTCCAGTTTTTTTGTTACTCGGAGGCTGGGAAGTGGGCCTAACGACTAGCGCCTTCACCACTTTTATCCCCGCGAGATCGATTGCATGCCCCTGCGCCGGCTGCTAATCAAGCCGACGTTTGCCCCTCACCTCGCGCGGTCGTTTCCCCCCAGAATCAACCCGCGAAATCCATCGCTGTTGATTAACAGGGCACGGCGAGGTCGAAAGTAACTCGTCTCCACTGCGGCGGCCTCTTTCCGTTGCGCCAAGTTTCTTTCGTGGCGACGCGGGCGCTGAATTGCCGCCTTCGCGTAACAATCGATTAATTACAGAGCACTGTAACTGGCCGACTTCTCGGGCTTCGATTGAAAATAAAGCCCATTGGCTGGGAGCGGCCGTGCTGCACTGATATCGAAGGCCGAATATATCCCCGATATTTAATAAAGCGCCGCATACTTTTATACATTTTATAATTAATCAATGAGATATTCGCGCTATTCCAGTTTCGTTACAGTATATAACGGTCTATATTGCACGCGCGCGCAAAGAGTCCAGCGATCCAGATAATTAGGGAACAGAGTTAATGAATAAAATAGGGCGCTTGCAGCTGCAGCTCCTACTTCGCGCAAATACTGCCGGCCCAATTATTTTCCACTCGATAGCACGATAATCAAAACTATGTATATTTATAATAGCCCGCGCGACGTCCTGCGCACGAGTGTCCATCGACTTTTCAGATATGTGCGCCCCATGATAACGTGGAGGGGCAAAGATAATACTCAGGTCGGTGCGACCGCATTAAGCCGATATACTTGCACTATGATCCTCTTTCACCAATACTCAATAACGCCTTTTTCCCTTGTATTTTGCGCGCGGAGCACCATATCAAACGGAAGTTAAAAGCATTTGTACACGGTGGGTTCCAACGCTAGAGAGAATCGGATGCCGAGACGAATGTATATAACGTGGATACGCAGGATTAATTATCTTCGCGACTGTGATAAGAGAAATCGATTATTGGATTAATGGCGATGGACATGAGAGAAAGAGAGAGAGAGACGGATCAGGAGGTGAGAGAGGAGAGCGACCAGAGGAAAAACAAAGGTGGGAAACCTTCAGGGCCAGTGCTTTTTAGCTTTAAGCCTCTATAATTTATAACCTTTTAGAGGATCTTTAGTAACCGTAGCTAGATGATAGTTATTTTTTATATGAGTTTTACGTACCTTATATTTTTATACCATGTTTTAAAGGAATCTACGCGTATTTTTTACGTGGCAAGAGCAAAAATAATTACTCTTTTACTCTTTTAACACTGAGATTATTACACGTACCTATAACTGCACTTGCGAGCATACGTAAGATTATCGAAATATATTCGAGATATTTTTGTACTCTTGTTGATATTTATTGCACTGTACTTCCCAATAAAAAGTTATTAAAGAATATATGAAATTGAGCATTTGTTGACCATCCTACTTATCAAAAATGGCAATACCTTAAACTTTAAATATATACATATATATAACCAGAATTGATGAAATAATTATCCCGATATTATCTGCATAGTGAAATATTTTATGTAATTTAAAATATTAATTATTCTAACTATATAGTTTATGATTCTTCGTACTTGCTCATTAACTTATCAAAGATTCCAGGAAACTAATATTATATAAAATTATTATCGATATTCGCAAATACCTATTTATCCTCATATAACATAATAGTTTAGCCATCAGTATATCATATGCACTCATTAATTTTTAAAGGCTGATCGTAATCAATAAGAAGAACTGTTTCAAAGCTTTAAATTTTATAAGAGCAATTACTGGTACTAATGCAACTCTTAGCTATATAATTATAATGCGGAAATTTATAATAACGTAGAAGTGATTGAAATCTAATACCGCGGTGAATGTTTTTATTGAACATTTGATATCTGCTCTAAATTTCAAAAAGATTATTATGTACGCGATATAAGTGTCAGAAAAATTTCTTTATATGTCAGATTGAATCGTCGCGCATATCAAGTAAAAGTTAATAATCATCTCATACGGAAGCATTTATCTTAAACAAAATAATATAAATTTTAATCTGTTGAGAAAAATCATTTAAAAATCAGTTGGAATACTGGCAGCCAAAGTAACCGCTTTTATTGGAGATAAAATCCTAAAAAAATCTGTATTCTCCAACGTATCATTATGAGCTATTGAACAAGAGAAATCACTTTAGAATAAGTTGCTTATAGCATGAGAGAGCTTATAACAACATTGGAGTAAGCGCATGTGTACAAAATATTGCGCGAGGATATAGTATCGCAGCGTAACATCTCCATCGATAAGACTCTCGTGACTTTCACTTCATACACATGCGCGCTTGGATGCAGAATAGACTGCAGTGGGTGCAAAAGGCCAAATCGCATAAAAATGTCAGGCAATCGTTGGGACTAAAGGCTTGGATAATTGAAGGAAAGGTCAACAGCCGAGTCTCCGGGCCATTTTAGCACGGTCGCGACTGCTCTGACGCGAACCTGGGTGTACACACCAATCATCCTTTGAAATGGCATCTTTTTTTTCTTCCAGTCTAAGCTGAACTGCGAGGTCCTGGAGGACAGTCTGGCGTTCGAGGTGCGCTGGGCCGTCGCCGGGGACAGTATAGTCGTCCAGCTGGTCGGCAAACTGGGTAAGCTAATGCCTTTGGAAAATCCGGGGATTTTTGCGGAGAGAGTGAAAGGCGCGCGGCGAAGCCTCGACCGCGCCTCCGTTATTTATAAAGTAAAAGTTGATCTCTAACTGGGCCGCGCTCGGTATCGGATCAAAATAATGCCGTTTTTCACGCCGGGGCGTGAAAATAGCGCGGCCCCAAAAATGACGCCGATATCTTGGATTTCCTCGAAGAGGGGCCCTCCTTGTGGCAAGGAGTGTCCACGCGACGCGGTGAAAGGGCGGCCGGCCGATATGTATTCTTTCTCCTCTGGACAGCCGCTGGAAGAAATACCGCAAGGATCTAACCTTGAGAAAAAGAAATTGGCGGGTGATTCTCTCTCCTAAGACGCGGCGGCCCGTTGGTTATCAAAAGGAATAGGAGCGTTGAGATCGAGGCGCGAGCGAGTCGCTAATTTACGACATAATCCAGCGCTGCAGACAGACCGGGGCTTACCATTCTCCGGAACAATGGTATTTACAGGTGTGCGCCGCGGGCAAGACGGAGTGTGCCGATGACTCGAGCGTTTCGCGCTGAAGCTTCAAATATCCGAGCAATTATCTTGATTGGAAATTTAATCGGATTATTATATAATCACCCGACCCTTCCACGCGCTGCAAAAACTCTTGGCTATAATGCACCGACTTAGCGCCCATTGTAATAAAGAAATATTCCCACTCGATTTTAACTCCAATTTATCGAAGTGTATACATTATGAGTGACATTCAGGGGCTCATTAATTTCTCTGCGGTACCGACAGTAGTAACTCACCCCTTTCCAGTAGATTTTGCATTTTTTATAAGAAAATATATAGATGGCGTGGAATGGTTTCTCTAGAGTAACCGTTTATATGAGCATGAGTTTTTTTTGCAGTTTCTTAGTAAGATTAATAGTCTAAGTCAGCTTTTGGCCTCCTCTCACTAATTAAGTAAATCTTTACAAAAATTAACAAGTGGACTAATTAACATTACTTTCATAATCTATATGTCGCAATCTGCAAGAATTTTTAATATATTCACAACTTAATTTCGTATGTAAAAAAATTCATTTTATTGACAAGATTACCATAGAAATTGGTCAATTTTCTAACAAGCTAACACGATATCTTTGCATGTTTCTATAATTTGAAATAATTTTATCTTTTCTGAATTGAGATGAAAACTTAAATTAAACAACTTTAACACGATGAGTATACAGATACGAAGTGAAATTAATGAGAAACTAAATATTGTTTGAAAGCTCAATACAAATACAGTTATAGAAGAAGAAGTAAGTTTTGTGGATTGTTTCTCGAATAACGGCATTGCACATTTTTAGGTAGCTTTTTACACATCCACATACAATGAGGGAAGAGATACTTAAGAAATATTTTGTAAATATGCGCACGCTTTAAAAACGGAATACCAAATTGATTGCCCACAGAAGCAATAAAAGTCTTCAATAAAGCATATTGATTTTTATAAAAATTAAAGGAGTGAACTCGAGTGGCGGGTCTGCCGAAAAGCCAGCGCGGCTCGGCGGGCGCTCGGCTTGCGAAACGGGAGAAAGGCTTGCAGGACGTGCGTGCGGGCGCGATCCCGCGTTGCGACACTTTCACCCATCTCCTACTCTCGATCAGCCTGTCGATCGCCGCTCGCCCGTAGGCGCGTCGACGCGTCCGATGCGAAAGTCCCGATTACAAAACGCTTTTTGCCCGCGCCGCTTCGATTTGCGCTCCAATGTCCTTTTTTTTCCTGCGACCCGCTGTGAAGGAGAGCAGCGCCCGGATTTCAGGCTAATCCTCGGCTTTAAATACAGCACGGACGATCGCGGCTTCATGAATTATTGAGAATGCCGAGGCCCGTTGCACATTTGCCTGCCGGTGCCCCTTTGTCACTCAGGCTTTCACTGCGCGTATATCTTTGAAGCGCGCCCGGCGAACTTTCACGCCTCGGTGTACGAGCGCGCGGTTTTTTTCAGAAGACGCAGGCGTCACCGGGTGATAGATCAGGGGACAATCACAATGGGTGTGTTACAGATGGCAACCAGTACATGTCCTTCGGGCTCTCTGGCGAGCCCAAGCACAGTGTCATGATCGGCGGGGACGTCGTCGTCGCCTGGGTCGATAAGCAAACACTACAGGGCTACGCGATTGACTACTTCCTCGACGCCAAGTCCCAATGCTCCGGTGGACGTGGAAGCTGCCCCGATATCCAGATCCAGGTATGGAGAGCGACCACTCCCGGGTAGTCCGTGGTCGCACTAGATTTGCGCGGTCGCTTTGACCCCTCGCTCCCTTTTATCCCGTGTCTCATTAGTCAATCGCTGCATATGAATAACCGATTATCCGATATAATTACTGCATGATAATTAACATAATTTCGCGCATTTGCATACGCATGCTCTCCCCTTCGCAAAAGCTACCACCGCCGGCTAAGCCGGCCAATCTTTAATGCATAATCTGCGGGGATTCACCGCGGGGCTCTCGATGCGTAGGAGAACAGCGACTCGGTGCGCCTCCTCAACGCGGCGATGGTCAACGGATACAGCATCGTCACCTACCAACGGCCCCTCAAGGCCAGCGACCAATTCGACCGGCAGGTCCTAACTAACGGCTCCCAGGCAATTATTTGGGCCGTCGGGCCCCTCAACGATAAGCGCGAGGTCAGCTTCCACACGAGCTACCTAAAGGGCGACCGACTTATCGAGTTTAACAGGGCGCCAGCCTGGAATTGCCCAATGCCCGACCTTCCGGAGCAGCAAACGCAGCAGCAGCCGCCCCCGGCCGCCCACCAGCAGAGCCAACAGAGCCAGCAACACTACAGTCAGCAGCAGCATCACCAGCACCAGCAACAGCAGCAAGTTGTCGAGAGCATCAACCATCGCGATCAGGTCTGAACGCTTTGCGATTTGGAATTGGCCTGTTTATTAGAAACCAGCTGAAAACAACGCTATTCCCACGCGGTACAGAACCCTCGAATTACGCGCAGCCTAATTGCCACTAGGAAAACACCGAAGCGCGCGCCTTTTTACCTCAGACTCGCTCGCTCTATCGCTAAAACGTCCTATTTTTGAGGCATTTGTAAAAAGGCGCGTTTCGAAACGTTCGAAGAGAGTGCCTTTTTTACCGATCTTTTAACGATCGCAAATGAATAAATTGCACGTTCTCCTTTCAGTGTGTACCTGTAAAAACGCGCGCGTCTAATATTAAGCCGGCGTGCGCCTTCATTTCAAATGGCAAATATGATAAGTAATCCGCGGCGCGCTTGCAAATAGTTTAAACATCGACACTCAAACGCTCATTCAGTGAAACACTTAATCATTAAGTTTCTAATGACTCGCCTACTTCTGCTGCTAGAAATCAACCAAAAAAAATATAAGGTACACAACATGCACGCGTTCGATAACCTCGAATCGCCGCGCGAATGCATCGATTACTGCGGTCGCTACGCTTTGCGCGACTCTTGGTATCGAGATGTAATAAAAAGGCAAACGCATTTTCTCCCGTGAATTTAGCAGCTGCTGCCGACGACGAGGAGGCCGCCGCGACTGCCGGCGACCCCGGCTCCGGCCCCTAAGAACGACGCCTGGGAGATCCCGCCGATCCAATGCCACGAACCCGAGGACGGCATCTTCTACGCACAGATGGGACCGACTGGCGGCCAGCACGGCTACCCCGCCATCACCGGTACGTCCGCTCGGCAAAGAGCCACTCGCTAATTGGGGTTTAAGCTTCCGCGTCGAGGCTCCGTGCAAACAGATCCGCCTGGCGTACCCTTTTGCCTCATGGGAGGCCGGCTCGAATGATTATTTAAAATTGTTTGCCCGCTCGAGCTCGCGCGCAGTGTATGCGCCCGCGAGATGTTTTCGCTTGAAAAGCGTCTAATATTTACCGTGCAGGTTAGACGATAACGCATGGGAATGCCGAATGAAGGCATTTTTTGGCCGGACCATTGTCTCCGGTTAAACAATGCCAAATAATCCGTTTCGCAGAAGGTTCCGACCTCGATCGATAAACGGCAGAGTAGTCCATTGTGTCCACGCGCGCGCGAAAGTGAGAGAGAGGAGCAGGGGCCGGGCGGATTTTCTGCCGGGATCCATCGTTCGTTAACGCAATAAATATCGAAAACTGTATCCGCTCTCACATAGCTCGGCTGTTAAAATCCGATCCATAATAGGTGTGCACGGTTGCGCCCACTCTTTTCAATACGCCCATTACAGTGCCTACATGCGAGCTTTGCCTTTCCCGCGAAAATAGGTCACGTGGGCTGGGGCATTTCCTGGTACATAAACGGACTCCTCATACCTGAGATCCACGTGGTGCGCGGCAAGGAGTACACCTTCGTCGTCGAGGCGGGCAAAAACGCCGAGACGCCCGCTCAGTATCATCCCTTCTACATCACCGATGATCCTGTCGGTGGCTACCAGCACAAGTCGCCCGAGGAGCGAGCGGTAAATTTTTCCATTGTACTCCTTACTTCTGCACTACACACACCCACAAACACACACACACACACACACACACACACACACACACACACACACACACACACACACACACACACACACACACACACACACACACGCATATACACATGAATCTTCGTACGTGCGTCGGCTCTCGTCCGCGCTTAATGCCCCGTCGCATTTCTCTTTTCCCCGAAACGTTGGAGATTATCCGAGCGAGAAAATTGACCCTTCAGTGAGTAAGAAGGACGATAGAGTCCGTCGGCTTGAAAAACGTTGTGTCACCTTGACACCTCATTATTTATTCGTTGTAAAATTGCAATGGTGAATCATGTGGGAATATTAAGAAAAGTCAATCCACCGTCCATGCTATGCTTTTATTCTGCGTTAACATTCGAAAAAATCTCGCAGCGCGTGTTGAGTATAAATAACGCACAATAACGGAAAGGTGTATCTGTATGCAATTGTTTCAACAGCCCCGTTTCCCTAAGTGGATTCGAAAATAGAAACCGCGCCAATAAAACATTCTAAGCGATCCTCCAATTGATGCAGAACGTGACCATCTTCGCGGGAGTGCGGCGTCAACGGGGTACAGTGCGCCCGACCGGAGTCGGTCGGCTGTGCAACTGGGTCCCCGATCAGAACCAGCCGCCGGCTGACGAATTCGGTTCCTTCGGAGCGTACCAGCGCACCCTCACCCTCGTGTGCGACCCAGGCGAGCCCGGCATCGTCACGTGGGTTCCCGACGAGAACACGCCTGACACCGTCTACTACCAGGTAAAGTGAACTTCGATGACAAAAGGTAATAAAAGAATTAGCAACTCAAGGAAAATAGTTTAAATATGCAGGTGCTTGAAGAAAGCCACTGCGTATATGTTTAATATCTACATACGTGTATGTACTATTATGTAATATTATAGACAATTAAAAGATAATTATTTATTAAAAGGTGTCAGAATATTACTCTTCGCTAATGATTAATCATTTAAAGGTTTAAATACTCAATTGTTTCTCATTTTGTTTTCAATAAGCCGGTTTAATTTGTGATATCGACGTATTTTAGCGAAACTTACAAACAATAAAAAGACCTATAAAACTTCCACAGTGCTTCACTCACCGCTACCTAGGCTGGAAGATTCATGTGCACGACACCTGCGACTCGCATCAGGCCGCCGCTAGTGACCAGCACGAAGTGCATATCTTACCGAACGAGCATCAGCAAAGTACCGACCTCGAAACTGGCGCTAGCATAAGAGCAAACCCGAGCAAGGTAACGCCCTCACCGGAGTTCTTCCAGCGCCACCAAGAGTACTCCTCCCAGGATTACGATTATCTGCGAAATCAAGCCAATAATGTGCCGCTTCACCACCATCACAACCATCGCTCGCAATCGTCGACTAATAACCCCGGCAAGCTAACCTCGGGCCCTTATCATCGCGATCATCAGCTTTACCATTATAATCACAATTACAATCGCAACATTCCGCAACTAACCCTCGTACCCACGTACGCCCACAGTGTTGAGCTCGTCGAGGATCAACGAAGCTCGCCCACTAAATTAGCCTACGACACGATAAACTACATAATACAGCGCGAAAATAACAATAACGATCACAATCATCATCATCATCATCATCATACGCCTCTACATCGCCAACAGCCGCAAGTGTCCCTGGCTTACGGCGTCCACGGTTCGAGCAGTGCCGACAATGCAGAGTTCCCCAACTCCGAGCATAATCGTGACTCACAACTTTCTAAAATCATTGCAGATCACCACCAAGTAGTGAGGCGACCCTCTGCCCTCCTGATGAACCACGTGGTGGGCACACCCATGCGCGTCTCCTACTCCATCCCCGTGCACGCGCCCACCACCGTCCCGCAGAATAATGTTGTCTACACCAGGGCGCAGCCGCAAACTGTGAGAATACAACCGCCCCAACCAATGCAAATGATGATCGTACAGAGAAAACCCCAAGTTGCCTCGACCTCCTATATCCCGACGATAGTTAGACGACCGTCTTCCATGACTTCCTCCCTCATGAACTATCAACAGCAGCCATCGCTTTCCGCCAGCTCTATAATCCCAGTATCTAGACCACCAGTCTTTTATGAGAGGAAAAAAGCCGTGTACAAAGGACCCGTCATGTCTAGAATGCAGAGCCATAATAAACCAAACTATTACCATCAACGCATTTATCATCATACACCTACCAAGTTAACAAAGGTTGACTTGAAGCATCAGCAGCAGAGATCGAAGAGTGAAGCCAAAGCTGCTCTCAGTGAAATATTGGCATCTGAATATAAAGCAAATGTGAGACCGATGCACATGAAGCCTGCAAGGAATACAGGATTCGATCCTGGATCTATTGTTATTGAAAAAGGATTCAAACCTATTCTGAAGAGAATTTCTAGTGATCATAATGAAAACAATAATGTGGAAAGAAGCGCGGAAGTTATGATGATGGACGAAAAAGTCAAAGAAAACAGTACGACTGAAAAGTACATCGATAGTTTTGAACCTGTATTTATTCCATCTCCACCTGATAGAAATCCAGTAAAAAAACAGCCAAAAAAGAAGACGCAACTGACCAGAACGAAACTTAAACCAGACGGACCTAATGATGATATTGCTACTGTTACTTCCGACATAGAACGTTTGGATTATGTCTACATGTATTTACCAACAGATTCTTCATCTGCTGCGCACGCAAAGAGAAGTCCAAAATCGAGCTCTTCTCCTCCAACTATCACAAGTTCTAACCTTACTAAAAGTTTAGAGTTTGAACATTTTGAGAATAGAGCAAACGCATCGGGGTTAAGTTTTGCCTCCGATTCAAAACAAGCATCACTCGAGCGAAAAAAGAGGCAAGCCCCGAAAAGCGAGCCGTGGGACACGAATTTCCACCGCGATCACGATCCTGACTCGCATCTAGATAATCATTCGCATAATCACAATCATGCGCTGCATGACCATAGCAACCACGGTGAGCACGAAACAGACAGAAGTCATACGCATGATTTCCATCAGGCGAGCACGGGGGAAATTATACTGGCGAACATCGAGTATGTCGCACTAACGGTCGTCCTTTACTACGCTCTTTGAAAATTGACATGACCGATTGTTGCATTTGTTCCTCATTGCCTAACTGATCCAGTACTGCACGATCAGAGCATACGTCTCACGGTAACTCGAAAATGAAGACTTGTCGTGTATCCCGATTAAAGATTTCTTGGGATAGCATATTCCAGTAATTTCGACTGAATGGCTAGAAAGTGGAGATTGACAGCAAGACTTTAAATGATTTAAAATCAAACGCATAATTGACGCAATTTTTGTCTTCTATACTTCGTAAACTTACAAATTAGTTTTTTTTACATTATCAAACTTATATCGCATAGATACATTGGGAGAAATTTATATTTACTTGCTCTATTAATAGAAATAAAACTCTGATCTTTCGTTGCGTGTATCAAATCATATTCACAAAACGATCTATATGTAATTGCAAGACAATGTGGTTCAATAATTAGTATATAATATTTTTATTATAGATTAAAGAAACTTTACTTTATTACACACATGCAGTGAAAGATTAGTAAAAGAAATTAACGACTTGCGTACAAACTAGTAGTCGTAGTAAAATACATTATTTTTAAGAAGTATAATAATAAAGTAGTACAGTAACAGGAGATTGTTAAGTTTGCAGACTTGTCATATTGTACATAGGTGCAGAAGAGTGTATTTGTTAATAAAGTATTAAGTGAAAACTATATTAATTTGTTTTTATTAATTTACTCATTTTATATTCTATAAATATATGATATATGACAAATTTAATTTTTATACTCTCCTTGAACCGACATACCATTGTTTGATTAGACCTTGCATTTGACTGATAGGCTACAACAATCATCTTTTGGATTCAGCTGTTCTCGTAGATTGAAAAGGGATTGCAATTTTTAACTTCAAATCTGCTTTCAAGTTTAAAAGAGATTCCAGTTTTCAGGCTTCCAAAGAAATCTCATTAACCTCCTTGCTTCTAACGCGATCTAAAGACATTTGATTTATTTTTACGAAGAACATTAATTTAATTCTTGTTAAGTGAATCTTTTTAAAAGTTAATACTATATTTTACATTAAAATTAATTAAAATATTCATCAATCAAATCGTAATAATTTCATATTATTGATTAAAATGAATTTAAAAATTTTTTAGAATCTTAAATTAATTATTAATTTTATTTATAATATTGAAAAGAATAAACTTTATCTTAATTGATTTACTTTAACATCTCTAAATTATTTACATTTTATCGTATATGGAATATTTGCTTAAAACGGCAGAGTTAAGAAAAGTAAATTATTTTAGCGTACAAACATTTTATGACAAAACATTCTAAAATTATATCAGTATTCTTTAAAGACTAAATTCTTTGTTGTGCACTGCTCTATATTATAAGTTTTTTTTTAATGCCTTATCTTATTGCTTATGAGATTGCAAATATTAGCAAGATTAATAATAAACAAAATAATTTGCCATTGAATTTATAATAAATAGAGAAGTGTACATCATAGTATGTCACAATACATTTTATTTTGAAGCAAATATGATTTAGAAAGCGCTTTCATTAAAAACGTTAGTATAACTGTAATAGTCATTTATGACATTCCAGAAAAGTATTGCTAACGAAGACAATAAACTAAATTGATTATTTGATTTTTAAATGTGAGAATGAAACAAGTAATTCAGCAAATAAATGATCTGGTGAAAAACAATATTCGTAACCTGTATTTCAATGTATTTATAGGGAACCTTTTTTATATAACGCGTGTGATACTTCATGCCTCACTGAATGGTTTACTGCTGAAATTTATTTAATAAAACCTCAAATATTAAAAACATAATTACAACCACTTGCTGTATTATTTATTTGTTTAGAATTTGTAATTACAATTGCAAGATCAATATCGTTACAAATATTTTTTTATATGAAATAAAAATCCCCGCGCATCCGGTATAGCAAATAAATTTTATTATTTTACTTCGTAAACCTTGTAGGTTTTCAGTCATAAATACATATAAACATAAGTATATAAATAAATACATATATAAATTAAATGGTTATTTCATAACAGCAATTGGAAACAATATGGATTATCGAAATACTTAATTAATTATTTAAATTTAACTTTTATAATAAATGATGAAACCTATAAATAAGATAACATTATGAAAGAACTGTGATTTTTGGTTTATTTTAAAAACTTTAAAGACATATAATTCTAACAGCTTGATACTAGTTACAAAGCGGATAAACTTGTTTATTCAGGATATGTGCCAACAGAGCATTGGATACTAAAACTGCAGAAGAAATTAATTCAACGAAGTAACTTAATTTATATCAGATATTGCTGCATATACAGCTATCCATGATATCTAGTCCATCTTTTTTTGAAACTAGTGTTAATTACACTTATTTTGAAACTCAATTGACTAAAAGAAGACCAAAGTAGTCAATGTCAAATTTAAATTGCGGTTCATAACAAAAACTCACCTTGAGACCTGAGTGAAATAGTCATTTCAAAAGATGTAGACTAAATATCTGAGGAATTAAGGTCGAAAGTTAGATACTAAACGATTAAGTGTCTTTTCTCGTTCTTCCGTTGATTGCCTTCTATCACTTATTATCCCTTGGGACAAGTTCCGTTTTTAATTAAAAGAATCGATATCACTTCTCATCAGCAATCACTTGTGTTCCGCTATCATACAGCATAATTATCAGTGGATACGGAAAGTAGGGTTAATTAATGTAATGAACACAACGTATATAATACATACAAAATTAGTGTAGTTCTTGAACTGAATGTGTGTATGTGTGTGTGTGTGTGTGTGCGCATATTTTTTTTTGCACGAAATAAATTTTCATACGAAAACAAAATTATTTTGTCATTGTTCTTTATCGATCAAAAGAATGTCAATTAAATTATCGATGCAGTCGCGAGTTTGATCTATATACATATATATGTATACATATACATTTTGACATGTATGTGCGGGTTGGGCGTGTACGCGAGTGACTCCGCAATCAAAAACGACTCTTACATATTAATCAGCGGCTTTTTCCACACGGCGGCGGTAGTGGCGGCCATCTAAATTCACGAACGACTTTCCGGAACTTGGCCCGACGGGTGTATTGGTGCGGGTAGGGGCCGCTTGATCTCTCTGCCCTCGTCGACAGGCGGGAACTCGGGAAGAATTCGAATTTCCAGGGGTGCCAAGGCATACCGGTCGCGGGGCTTGCGCCCCCGCGGCACGACCCCTTTGATGTTCACCGCCTTTCCTCGCCGAGGCGCGGAAATCGATGTCGGGGCCTTTGTGCATGTCCTCGCCTCTCGGGAACCTCCTCCTCGGCCCCGTCACAGGTGTAATTGGTGCCGCGATCTTGAAAGGGATTCTGGATCACCCCTAGGTTATTTCGGCGTTTTAATTTGCACCGATTACTATTTATTCATTCTGGCTTAAGGAAAGCGAACTAGCGACGATGCATTACATGAGCGTGTGCTTCTGAAATAATCAGGTGTGTGCGAACAAACTTGCAGAGGATTCATTTTTAATATGGGGAATTATGAATTTTCAAATCCTTTAAAGCGTTAAAAAGTATGGCGAATTAAAAAGCGAATTGTTGAAAAAGTATCTTCTCTTCGGGGAAAGTTCAATCTAGTCGACCAATTTAATCTACTCTTCTATAATTATTACTGGTCAAAGTAGTTTTCTCGGAAAATTTTCGGAGAATTTCGAAAAAGTGCTCACTACCTTCTACCCGCTGTAATTAAAAAGTATTAATGAAATTAGTAAAAACCGAAGTAAAAGGAAAAATCAAGCCCTGCTAAAGTTCCGATAGATGAATATTAATATTTCCACTTTTTACCATAATATATATTACATCTAGATATAGTATTACCTAAAAAGTATTCTCTCGTGTCAATTATACATCTTCGAGTGGCAGAGTTTATGTAGGTCATATAATCGACAAAACTATTGATTTCTATGTTTTATACATATGATGCTTGTTTACAAACCCATATCTTTCGATTTAAAAACTGAATTCGTACAACATCAAGTTAAAACCGTTAAAATATTAAATACACAAATGTATCCATTATACATATAAAATGAATATAAAAGTACAGAACATTTATTTCTATATATTTTTAATTCGAATGTTATATATATATATATATATATATATATATATATATATATATACTTGTGAAGATACTTTTATCTATACTTTTTTATATTTGACTTAATTAAAACATTGTCTATTCGAAAAATACTGTGAATATGTAGTTATATCGTTGCGCAGTAATTACATGTATAGAAAAGGTCGTGATAACTCATGCGTTGGCTTGTCCACGACGGTGTATAAAATTAAGTACTGCGTTTTCTCATCGGATTTGTACGAAAGGTATAAATCGGGATAATTACAGTAATACTACTTTTCATTTGAAATATAAAAAAATAATGAAAGCTCAGAAAGGATTTATTAATTATATTGATGAAAATATTCTGCAGTAATCCTCGAATATTTGATTATTAATGCTTATAAGACTGTGCACTAATTTATGTAATAAATATAAATTTCTAATAGTAGGATTCTTCTAGAATTATCTAACCTACTTCTACTGTACATGTATTTTCGCTATTTGATCCTAAATAAATAATGCTGTTGGATGTAAATACTTAAAATATATTTATAAAACAAAAATTATGAATTGAAATAATTCGTTAGATTGAAAATACCGCAGTGTGAAAATAGACAAAACTGAACTTTACCAAATAATAATACTAATAATTATGATTATTATAACTATTATTATATTATTAAACATATATCTATTATGTTTTCAACTAGCTGCAGAGAACATTTCGATACAAAAACTGATTGACTTTTAGATAAATATTCATAATATTATTGCTTTTATAATTTTATTAAACTTTCAATCTCTTTCATGTTGCGCAGTGTGCATACACGCGTCCTTTTATCGCACCTATGATTTATAAAACAATGTATTCATTCATTTTATTTAAGTAAAGAAAATACTTTGGGATATTGTCATAACATCAATAGATAAGATAATAGCGACATGATTGTTTATATTGATGCTGCAAATAGCAAGAGCGGAAAGAC
Source organism: Sycophaga agraensis (assembly GCA_018906755.1). Classification (NCBI taxonomy): domain Eukaryota; kingdom Metazoa; phylum Arthropoda; class Insecta; order Hymenoptera; family Pteromalidae; genus Sycophaga; species Sycophaga agraensis. Next base: position 168,981 of record JACCIE010000086.1, on the reverse strand, counting down.
GAATCTCATCGCATAAATAATAACTCATATTCAGACCTATATAAACTTGCATTTTTATTTTCGACTACTATCCAGTATTGCGTGTTATTTTTGAAGAATATTTTTTAAATTTGACGTATTGTTGATATTTGATGTTATAATTTGGTATTTATAGATTTTAAACTCAAAAATATGTGTTAAAATTATATTAAAAAATGCATGCGTATATAAATTTAACAAAATTAAATTAATAATATATAAGGCATCAATAATCTTATTAATATTATTGTAAAATTGATATAAATATTAATTCAAATATATAATATTTAATATATATATTCAGAGCAAAATATTTACAACATTATCAAATAAACTTCTAAAAATTCGACTTGAAAACATGAGCATTTTATTTAAGTGCATATTCGGCTAAATTTTATTTTGATTTGTTTCTATTACTAAAAGATTTTTAATCAACTTTATTTTTAAAAAACGACCATTACCTTAATCGACGAAATTGGTATAAATTGCATAAAGTTGTTTAGTATTTTTGATATAAAATAAGAAACGGACATAATATTTTCGAGGCTTCACGAAAAGTCTAGAAACTTTTCGAACGTTGGACAGCTTCGAATTAAATTATTAAGACTACATAGTAATTCATAAGATACTTCGATGGACACATCGGTCACGAACACGGTGTGCTACACGAAATACCTCATGAAATACGGACTCCAGAAATGCCGAATAGCAAAAAGCGAGCAAAAAACGCCAATTTCAATATAATACTCCATGTAACTCTATCTCAGAATAATATTCTACATGCAGAATTGAGTCCAAGTAATCATCGATACTCGGATTCTCAATATTCATCGCACATCAAACGAGACAGTGGCATGATATATGAACTCTATACTGTCCTTCGCGGTTGATTATTCTCTTTTCCATAGGCTGCTTGCGTACGCGTCGACTTATAAGTATTATAAACCTCTGAAAGCGCTCGTACCAAGGCTCATGGAGAACTTGGTATATAGAATTACAGATGCGGCGGACAGCAAATCGCCTAATGGAGGCGGTCGGGTACACGTCCCATGCATTACCTGCCATGCTTAGTACTTACCGCCCCTCTGTATATAAGCCCCCGCTAGCCTCTGTCCTTTTGTCCACCCACAGCCTCCTAGAGCCTCGTATTCCGAGAAAAGGCCGCGCAGAACATTAGAGACTCCACATGAGGCATTCACGCGTTACTGTACGGTATACATCGCACTTGTCCCTTCTCGACTGCTTTGCCTGTGTATAACCGTACGAGAAAGACGATCCTATGGCCTCAACTGTCCACTTACCACTTGCTCCCTATTGTCTTTGTAACGGCTTTTCTGACTGGAAATTCTATCACTATTTTCCGCATTATTTGTAGGCTCTCTCTTATCAAGATTGTACATCTTTAGTTAATGGCAAACAATACAAAGTACATGAAGTCTGTTGATTTCGCGCGATCACTTACACGAGTCTTTCATTTATAGTTTTTGAATTTTTTACAGTAACAACCTAATACACTTATCAATCGAATGAGCCCCTTTCAACGATAATGAGATTGAAAGCAGTTGAGTAATATTTGCGTTTGCCGGGCACTGAGGCAAACGTATATACCTGGCCTTCGTCGTAAATTAATTTACCCTACTGGGTGAAAATGTAACAAGAATTGTACCGCGCGCTCCATAAATCACCGAGATATTTCGTACTTGCTTCAACTGATGAAAAGTAATCCGCAGAGGATATACCCAAGATCCAGAGAAAGCGTTTTTTCATAGGACGCACACACAGAGGACGCAAAGGGTGTAAACGCTAATTACACTAGTGCCAATGGAGGACCAGCAGAAAATGCAAGCCCGCCAAGCAATCGTTGCAGTCCGGGATACAACGCGACTTTATCGACCCGGACTTGCAAGAATTCGCGAGCACGTGCGCCCGCTTTCAATCACGAGTAGGCAGGTAGCAGTAACCGTCTCACTTTGGAGACCACCGGCGCGGTTAGACACGTTTATGCGGCTTTAGAGATCGTGACCCTTGCTTGAATTTCACGCAGTTGCACGCGCGCGCAAGATAAGTCGAACGAACCGACAGGGTCACAACGAATTTCCATGCTGAGATCCGGCATAAATGAATGCGCTCGCTTTTAAGCGCATTTTTGGTTAATTATCGCAATTGACGATGCAATTTGAATCAAGAACGTAATGCGTGGTGAGTAGCCAAGAGTGAGCTCGAAGTGGCGATTCGTTAAACAAGCAGTAAGCCAGCCCAGCAAGGTACTGCATTGGACGAATGGATTGCTTGAATGCCAGCTGTACCTGCATACACCGTTTGGGTATACTAAATTGCAACAGCTAAATTGACTTAGAATATGAAAATTAGTTCGGGAGAATAATTGACGCACGTCATTCACAGTTCTCAGCGATAAGTACATATGCACCACCTGTGCCCTAATCAATCCTCTCGGCTTTTCCAACATCGATTATCGATTTCATTCCTATATGTCAACCCTTTAAAGCATTCAGAGATGCATTATATGTCGTTGACAATATGCTTATGCGTATTAATAAAATTACGCTTTTACCTAAGTTGTCAAATAAAATATATTTATTTTATGTTGTACTATTCGGTTTCTTTAAGTATATGCAATGATTTTGAAGGTTTTTATTAATTATTAGTTTGTATATAATATTATTGTACTTTATTTATACATAAAAAAACAGACTATATTAAACAATTTGCATGCTAACTACTGTACAGAATTGTAGCTCCAGATTGATTGTTAAATTAACTTATGATTAAAAGGCTCTCGAATCAGATCCATGTATACGTACGCTTTTTTAGATTGACTGGTTAACAAAATCTGTATAAGATATTATACAATTATTAGTTGAATAAATCTGCAGATTTCTTTAAAAAATTTAGTAAAATACATTACAATGAGACAATGTGTATAATGCTAATTGCGCTGACGATAGAAATACATATTGTCTAAGGATCATCAAATCGTATAATTCAAATCTTAAATATGTGCTATTTTTTTGTAGATTCCATGTAATTTATAATAAAATGTTTTAAAGGATTAGTTGGAAAACATATTACAATCTTTTAGTAAAAAAGTTACAATGATTGAGAATTATAAACACGTTTTCAGTAGCAGAGTTTATTTTTATTTTTTTTTATATTATTAAATCGAAGAAGTAATGTTTTTTAATTTCTTTCATTATTAATTATTACGTTTTTTGAAAAGTTTAACAATTTGATGAATTGGTAAAAGATGGTAGTAAGTTCAGTAACTATTCTATTCTGTTTATGAAAAGTTTTTAAAACACTTACAAACGATTATAATTTTTTTAAAAACCCATATTTCTATTCAGCATTGAAATTATGTATAAGTTATTTCGTAAACCTTTCATTTACGAAATATATTTAATGAATATTTAATCTATTTACAAAAAGATATTTGTTTTTTTTTCATTTACGAATAAAATTAAAACTATGTTATGAAGCAGTTTGAACTCTAACAAGTTTGGAATTAATATTTCATCTAAACAAGAGATATATAATGTTTTATTCAATGGTTAATATTTAAATAAATACAAGGAATTTTGTTATAAAAGGAATATACCTGTTCAAATCTTTATAATATTCCAAGGCTCAAAGCTTGATATTAATAAATTGATTTTTATTTACATAAAAAGTTGTTACCACAGCATTTCAGTTTACGAAAAAATACGGCTGACTTTTTTAGAAATTTTTAGTTTATTAATAACTCATTAAATACAGAGAATTAAATATTGGAAAAGTCCAGCATATTACTATTTTCATATTTAAAATCTATATAACTTTAATAAATATAATTAAGCAGTAAAATATTATATTCAATAATAATATTTTGTACTACCAACTTAAAAAATTTTCCGTCGCGTTACTAATAGCTTACGTGAAAATTTTCTACTTTTTATAATGAATACTTGTCATTAGCTTAGAAGATTTATTACGTGGACACTTATTTAATTATTCTTAAAATATTTCTCGTTAAAATCAATTCAATCAACTATTAAATCGATAAAATTATACTACACAATAACGTTACAATTTATTCTTTAAAATTTATAAAATAAATTTTGGGCGTATTAAAAATAAATTCAAGAATTTAAAAGTAGCTTTTTTAATCTTAATCATTTTTAATCTTTTATCAACATTGTAATTTTTCAACGAATCTAATTGCGACAGCATATATAATTATTTTTATCTATAATTATAATGCACTATTTTTAGAAATTTATTTACATTAAAATGTACATTTTAATTAATTTCTATTAACGTACTACTAGTTTTAGTAATAAAGATCTATAATAAATAACATACAAAGTTGCAAAACAGTTTTATTATGTAAAATTCCAATTACGGATAAATAAACATTGATTATTTTCAATCACATTGTAAAATTTTACAGTTTAGTATAAATCGATAAATCAAATTCTATTAAATTAATGACATAATAAATATTTGAATAAAACATACAGCACTTACAAATGTTCAAATCGAATTTTATGGAAAATATTGATGCCTAAAATATATCCATGCATACAGGACTTTTCCTATAGTTTACTCACTGTAAAGAAGCTAATAAGTAAGCAGTACAGACAGTAGTTTATAGATTTTCTAAGTGAGAAGAAAGAATTTTTAGGATGAAAATTAAGTTAATTCCACAAATATTTATAGAGTTAACCTTACAGGATATAAATTTACGCTAAATTATAAATTAAAATAGATAATTATAAATTTGAACTCATCTTCAATTATTAAATTTAAAATAAAATAATTTTATCTGTATGTAATCCTATTAAACAAACTCAGACTAACATCCTAAACAAATTTCTGATAATCTTCACAGCAGCTTGTAAAAAACAGATTTTTCAAAGAAATTAAAATTTATCAAAAGAATAAAAAAAGTTAGCCTATAATAAAAAAACTACTCTCAAAAAAATTATATAAATATGTACAAAAGTATATTAAAAATGAACTTTCGACACTTAAAAAATCTACAGTCCACAGTTGCAACCGTCTTCTCATGATAGACAAAAAACTATATTTACAATAGCGAGTTAACAATTTCAAACTACCGGCTGATACCAAATAATTTTTCCGCTCATACATCCAGATACTAAAAGACAATGCCTAGGTGAGAATTTCGTACTAACAACAATGTCTTCGTGACTGTAATTCGATGCCACCTCAATTAACTGGCACGATTCACTTTGTGAGGGCACACAGTCTGCGAGCTCTTGGCACTGATTTGAAAAGGCCAATAACCTCAAGCCCTTTCCAAAGGGTGAGCAGATCAAGCGGCCATCACTAGAGAAGCAAAGTTCTTTGATATACCCTGAACCTACGTTTGGTTCTTCGATGTAATGTGTAAGTCTTGGAGTATTTTGATGGATTCTGTGATTTCTAGGAATAGCGTACATTATCTGTGCACCCTGACGATTTTGACTTTGGCGTCGGCGATCGCCTACTATGACCACCTAAAAATATTCATAACAAAATTATCTTATAACTATATTTTATGAGATCAGAATATTACATTACATTTTCATTTATAATTTTTTTGGAATATGAAATTATTATAAAGTATTAAATGCAATAAAAGAAAAACGAAATATTGCTCTTTTATAAATTAAGATTGGATTATTTATCATTAGTTAAATATGGAAAGTCTATCTCATAATACCTACCGTATGTGAAGAACGAGGAATATCGACGCTCATGCCACTGCTATTTTGACGCGGCATCCACTGGTTATCGCGACGTTCGACTTGCAAATGAAATTCGCGTTCACTTTCGCGTCTCAGTCTTGCCTCTCGGATGGCAACTAGGGCCTCCCATACGTCACTGGAGTTGACATGGAGTTCCACGTTGCCTGTAGAGAAGTTACCGTTTTCCACTGCGCTGTTCCGTCGACGATGGGTGTTTGTCGGCAAATGATCGCTGTTACTTTGTGAACTTCGACGCTGGCCTGAACGTCTACCTGCTGTATGAAAAGATTCAAAAACTTAGTTTTCCAGATTTTATTATAAATTAATGCAAACATTTTATTTTCTTAGTATGAAAAGATAATTTAAATTTAATGTACAAAATGTTTTAGAAAAAAAAATCATGTACACACCGGGACTATGACTTGACTCATCGTCGTCATCTTCATCTCTTAGCCTGTCACCCGGATAGTTCCTTGCTGAAAAACTGTCAATGTCTGCATCATCCACCTCCATAACGACCCCAAAATTAGATGCTCTAGATCTATTACTAGGTGAATTCCTTTGTTGAACACTACTTGAGCCCGTATTACGTCTAAGCGACTGCTCGCGCCAATTGCTAGTTCGCGATGGTCGATTTGGCTGAACAGCATCACTTGAGTCAAAAGAGCCTGAGCGACCTGCAGTATCTGATGTCATTGTTTGAACTATACGAGCTCGGTTAGCACTGTCGATTACGAATGCAGAGGTGATACCAGAACGCGACGGTTGTTGTGGATTATCTTCAAAATCTTCCACAGCGAAATCACCAGAATGCGAAGGCGTTTCGCGTTCTTGAATATCATGCACACAGGTCCACTAGATTCATCAAGAAAATGAAAATTTAAGTTAGAAAATAAGTTCTTATACATTTTTTCTTCTATACTGTATTTTTCATTTCTTTTAAATTACATATTATTGTAATTTATAATATTATCACTTTATCAATTACCTCTGACTCTTCGCGAGCGCTAACATTTCTAGAAAGTGCACACCATCCATGAGGATGTACTTGTAAACTTGAAATGACTTCAGCATCATCACCTTCAGGGAAATCAGTAACAAATTCAACACGATTGTGAGTACGTGAACTGGAAAATAAATGTGTAAAGCTAGCAGCTACTGGAATTGTTGTTTGTGATAACTGCATTAACCGGTACATATTTGGCTACAAAAAAATGTTGTAATTAATCTATTAGTATCGATACCATTAAAATAATGGCTTAATTATATAAAGTTGTAGCAATTATATTTTTACCTTAAAGCCTGCTAAATCTTGACTTAAAGTACTAAGATTAAGATTATGGATGAGTATAATATAACCTGAAGTTGTGGATATTAACATTTTTGTAGCATCAGGACTAAGCCTTGTCCTCATTAGACCATTTGTTTGAAAAACTCTTGTAGAAATACAACTATTTTCTGTAAAACTGTAACAAGAATTATTTATTAGTCATTCATATACTTAAAATTAAACTTTTTGTTAAACATTCATCGTCAACTAACCTATTAATATCCCATGTAAATATTACACCATCAAAACCACTAGTTATTAGCAGTTTATCTTTTGGACTATATTCTATATTTTTTACCCAGTTCAAATGACCTTGTAAAGTTCGTATCCTTTGTTTTAAATTTCTGGCATCCCATAAAGCTACTGTACTATCATCAGAACATGTTGCAAACATTCTCTGATCAAGGAATCTAGTTGATTAAATAGAATGTTTATTAAAATGCCTTTCATTTACTAGTGATTCTAGAAAAGCAATTGAAATGTTATACTAACCTAGCACCATTAACACAGTCATCGTGTGCTTTATCAATAGAGTGGATAAGTTTTCTACAAAGTGGATCAAACATTAAAATGCTTTTTTGTTCACAAGCTGCCAGCAGAAGTGATCTAAAAAAATAGAATTTATATATTTAATTAGTATTAATAAGTATTAAAAATAAATTTTTACTATCTGATAATTATTTCACTATTACATGATTCTATTTGTTTTTAATTTAATGTAATTAATCAAAGTTTAAGAAAATAATAAAAAAATTAATTTATAACCATATTGTTCTACTCTCTAACTTTTTAAAATGTTACTACCTTAATTAAAAACTAAAAATTCAATGTTAGGAAAAACATTTTTATTCATTATTCACAACAAAAATTTACATTAAAATATAAAATCAATATTATAATCAATAATACACTAATTATAGGTATATAAATATTACATTTTGCCATCAACTACTCATATTGTATCGACTGTGGTACCAAAATATATTATTATTGTTAAAGTAACAAGTTTATATTAAATACGTAATATTTAAATCCACATACCCATCTGGAGAATATTCTAAATTGAAAACACCACCATGAATTGCACTCGACAGTTTTTCATTATGATCCCATGATTTGATTGGTGTCATTGATGTGTATAAAGTTTTGTGAAATTGATCATTATGACCCATAGGAAAATTCATTGCAAGTTCTCGCTGTCGTATAAACATGTTGTTGAACATTTGTCTTGCTTGAACTGTATCTTTAAGTTGATTAATTTTTGTTTTGATTTTGGGCATTTTTATAAAAGTAATTTGTAATTGTTAAAAAATGTGCAAAAATGGCACTTCTAATGTAGAGTCGAGCAACGTTCTTAAAAATCAAGAATTGCGCGACATTTGCAATTATTATCTACATATTTTTCATAAAATATTCCATTTTTGAAGAAAGGTATTCACTTATAGTGAATAGGATCTTTTTTGCACTTTCAACAACTAAATATAGAGCAATTATTAAAAATTTTAATTAAGGTTAGATGTCAAAATTTTTATGTTTTGATTCAAAAATTGTATTCTAAAACAGACGCGAAACAAACAATGGAAATGATTAAAAGAAACTTAATAAGTTAAAGAATATGCTTGTCTCTTTCAATTTCACTAAACTTTTCCACGTTTTCATTCATTTAAAAAAATATTCACAATATAAATACTCGCGGCCATGTTTAACTACTGATTTTGACATATACAGCTCTTGCGGTAGGTTGCGTTTATAGTATGTAATAGGTATATAGACAGAAAATAGATCCCACAATGCCCACATTGGTAATGCACATGGGGAACATTCGGCCATATGCATAGTGATATACGTTTTTTAACTATACACAGTTGTTGGAGTACAGTAAGATTCATAATATTTATTTCATTGTTCATGAAACTTTTAATATTATTTTCCTTAATTTTCTATGATTTTAAATATTTGCACAAAACTAGTATTATTCGATTTTAATGTTGATATTGAAAATTAGAGACCCTATTTATCACACTAAAATTTAAAAAACTAATAGTCTATATGAATCATGATAATTTAAATTTTTTATTGGTTTTAAATTTATTTAGTACACGAATAAAAACTAATCTCGATACTAACATGTCTACAGATATATACAAATATTTTATAAGTGAATCTAAAAATCTAGTATTTATATTGATTCAAGTAATTATTAAAAATTCTTCTAAAGTTTTAATTTAGCTTACGGTACAATACAGAATAGAGATATTTAGACAACATTTTTACGATTTCTTGCCAAAATAGATTTTTAATTATAAACCTTAAGGTTCTATTTACATACTTATAAAGAGTTGGTGAATATATATATATATATATATATATATATATATATATATAAGTAGACCTGAGATGTTAATAATGCAAGAAGTAAATGATGCAATGCGGAACAAACATTTTTGATAAAACATCAGAATGATTTTCTCGTTGCTGTTTCCTAATCTTTTCATGTTCGAAATTCGCTCTATAAAATAGTAAAAGACTGAATTACGTAGTAGTCATATGCACTATCCACTAAGAGCCATAGTTTCTCGTCCAATCCGGTGACTGGCATATGTCTTCGCCCTCTGTACATCTTAGGCCTAACCTTAAAATAAAGGAGAGAAGCCGGCGGAGGCGTTGTGATAGCAGCCTGTGCGTGCCGGTCAAGCACTAACAACGGTACAGGCTACACTATACAAGCATAGTATTGGATAGTAAAGACAGGATCCGAATCGTCTATCGCAGTCAGTTATACTTTTGCCTCCGGCGGCCCAGGCCGTCTCTAGTTCCTCTCTTTTCCACTCCTGTAAGTGCCGCCGAGTGCACACGCATTCACGTTACACGCATTTACGCCGACAAGCTGCGGCTATAGTCGGTTATAGTATCCTTCTCTCTCGAACAGCGCGTGCATCAGTGACTGTGGAGTTCGCAGTCTCGCGCAGTCTCGCGCTCGTACGCCAAGCCGAGAAAAAGAGTCGCATACGTGAGTGCACAAGTGTGCGTACCCAAGGCGCGCTCGCCGCTCGAAAGGAATTTATTTTCTCGTCGTATACATATACACGAGTGTGTGAGCAAGACGCGTCGAGGAGTGCCACTGCCCCCATAATCATCTCCTGCGTGCAGTCGCAGGACGCCTCTGCTCAATTACAAGTGCTACGAACGTGCTTTTCTCCCATCGCGAGTCTCCGATTGGAAAGTATCGTCGAAGCTAAGCAAGTGAGGACCGAGGAGCGGATCGCGACTAGTCGATACTGACCTTTACGTAAAAGGAGCTCGACGCCGGAGAGGATTATCTCGGTTTCGCGGTCGTAAGATTTTTTCGCCCGCTGCGAACGCGAGCCTCCCAGCATAAACCCGCGCGTGTAGGAGTTCAGCCGTCGCGCGCGTGCGTTACTCGAACCAGGAGTCAATTATACGCATACCGTGGAGCGTAGACCGTACGCCGCATATATATACAACCCCTCGCCGAATGCGGAGAGCCTAAGGGACCGCGCATATAGCTATACTTAGAGAAAAAGCTGAGCGCGACTACGGCGTCCTTCGTCAGCTCTGTCGTCTTGTTCTGCCTCGCTTGTGTTCCGGTGTACCTTACATTACGCGTTTAAATGCGTATACGAGTCCTACGAGCGCTAAAGCCAGAAAGCCTAAGCAATAAGCGGATGACGTGGTATGCAATAGTAGCATGTTGTGACTGCTGACTTCAAAAGAGGGAAAAGAAAAGTGACGCCGCCAACTGCCGCAAATTTATTGTTCTCTGTACAATTACACAGGCAGGCATTCGCATCCAAGGTACTTGCAATACTCATGACTATAATCATTCATACATGCCGTACAGTGAAATTTTGGAACTTCACCCTTGTTTCCTTACACTCTGCTTTTGTAGCTTAGCTGCATTTTCTATTAGACTTAATCTACATAAGTGCTTTAAACTGGGCATGAGCCATTTTCTATCGCTTGTTAAGGTGTTGAAATTATTATAACGATTTACTGATTTGTTGGATATTTGGTTGCTTCATCCTACACTTATGTTTGTACTTTCTATCAAATACTTCATTGTCTGAGATTTGGAAGAGGGTGATTTTCTTTATTTACTCTTTAGCTATACTCTTAAAAAATATGCAAGTTTATATTGAATAAATTTTTTTTAATGTTTTAGTTACCATATTTTTTTATATATTTCATTAAATCTTATCTTTACTTACAATATTAATTTAAGCTATTAATAATCATTATCCTTTGATATAGCAACTTAAATATTTAACAAAAAAAATGTTATAATAGCTTCTTTACTAAAACAGGTTCAACATTTGTATAATTGTTTTAAATTTCACTGAACGGTACTGTTTTTAAACCTTTTTTCTTCATATAAAAAGAGCAGATATGTTCATTCTTTAAGCTCTAACAACCGGTTATATTGGTGTGAAAATATTACTCTTAAAGGGAGAATAAAAATCATACATAGTTCAGCTTAAATCATACACCTGTGTAACCATGAGTAAAACAACAAAGAATGGTTCAGGCTCTGGGGGCGATGAGAGAAATATGTACATTCGGAGGTACAAATCAACAAGCAATCCCTCAAAAGCTGCTTCTTCCAATGCAAGTTTAGCAGAGAGATTGGACGAGTCAGAGATTTCTACCAGGTTTGTCAAATTCATTAGTCAAAAAGAGTCCATTAAAAAGTAGTCAAAAATTCTAAGTTACTCAACTTATTTAGTTATGTGTTTAGATATGTGAATGTAAAAATGTACACAAATGAATATTGGCACACTTTCTCACACATTATTGAAGTATTGCTTTGAATATAATTTCTTTATTATTTCTATAAGTATAAAACTAAAAATTAATTAATTTATATATTTATAATCTTAATGTATATTTACCTTAAAAAGTTACTCCAATATATAAAAATTGAACTCTATTGTAAAATGTTTAAAACAATAATTTTTATAAAAAGTAAGAACAATTTTTTAGTTTTATACTTTATTAATAATTCTATGGTGAATGGATAATTATCTGTGCTTGTCAAATTATACCTTTATTTCTTAAGTTTTTAACTTCAACTTAATATTAAAATGAAATAGAAAAAATTAACTGTGAAAAAATTTAAAAACTTAGAATCATTTATTCATTAAGTAAAAGTATGATATAAAACTAAATTTGTGCTTCTTAATATTGTTAAATTAGTTTTATAAAATTCATCTATTATAATTTAATTATATTTTTATTTTTATATAAACATAAAGAGTTTTATCATAATAAGTATTAGTTAAATTAACTTTTATGATACAATATTTGCTCAAGATTTGTTTATAATAATACAAAAAATATAAATTAATGAAAATAAAAAATTGAAAAAGAAATTATATATAAATTAATTTCAGTGTTTGTATAAATATGTATTTTCTTTGTATGAACAAAAACTTATTGTTAAATTTTTATTATTATACACTTGAGAATTAAAAAAATCTTGGTCAAAGTTGTACAAAGAAGAAAACTGGTTTAATTTAATTTACTTCTAACATCTATGAAATCAATACCTCTCATCACCTCCAGTAATTATTTTTAAGGTCTCATTCTTAATTCTTTTCATCCTTAAGTACTTTATATTCAGCTTTTAATCTATTTTGATTTCAGATCTAAACAAGTTATAAACTCAGTTAAGCCACAAGGAGTAGGAAAGAGTATCACAAAAGTATGTAATTTTTATTTACATTTTTTTTACATTACAACAATATTTTTTAATTACAAAATGTTTTATCTTTAAAACAATTTATCTTTAATGTAATTTTATTGTTTAATTGAAATAGATATTTACTTTTTTACATTTATTACAAATTCATCAAAAAGTTATATTAAAAAATAGAGTCATACAATTATATACATACATTTTTCTTACTAGAAGCATGCAATTACATAACAAAAAAATTCTTTCATTATACATAGTATATTAATTAAGAGCTCCATTCCTGTAGAATAATTGTGAATGAAAGTATATTACTATAAATTAACATGTTATTTATTTTAAAAGTTAATTTACTAAGAATCAGATTGTAAAATGTTCAAAATTCAATATTTTTATAAATACCTTAATTAAAATATACCATTAATTATATCTTTAATTGTTTTATTTTGTTAAAAGTTTCAGTGGTAAATTTATGGTTAAATGTGTTTCAGAATAAGCTTCGCAGTCCAGTAAAATCAGGGTTGGGCCACCCAGCGAACCGTGTAAATAGGCCTAATATTGTTAGTGTGAACAAAGACATCAAAAAGACTGGAGTTGCTTTAAAAGCTAAAACTCAAATGACAAAAATGAAGCAAGAAATTGAAACTCTGGAATCTAATAAGCAAAAGCAGAATGTACAACCTGAAAATAAAGAATCAATTGAGCAGGTTGAAAAAGATAAAGAATCTAATGATTCAGATCATCCTGAAGTGGATGATAAATCCATAAATCATCAAAAAAATGGCAATACTGATGAATTAAATGGAAAAGAAGTATTGTCAGAAGAAAATACTAATGGAACTGAGGTTACAAAAAATGGTAGTGTTGAAAAAAATGGAAATGTTGAACATAATGGTAACACACAAGTTATAAGTACTGAAAATGAAGAAGAATTTAATTTACAATTAGAATCAGAAGAAAATTCTTTTAAATCGAAAGAAGTATTAGTAAAAGAACCTGAGAATGAAGAAGTAATCATTGAAGTTCCAGCAGTTGAAACTGAAACTCTAACTGAGGAAGTAAAAGAAATTCCAATTAATACAGAAAGCTGTTCAGTAGATGTTGTAGAATCTACAACATCAGAAGTTCCTGAAGCAACAGAATCAACAGTATCTTTAGAAAATATAATTAAAGAAAATGAAAATGAAGACCCAGAAAATGATATTGTATCTTATGACTCCACCATATTATTAAAAGATGTAAAAATTAAGTTAAATGATTGTTTGAAGGACACTAAGGTAAAGATATATTTGTACAATTTTTACTCTACTTATTATGATTATTAATAACATTATTATAAAATGTCATAATATTATTTTAACCAAAGTTCTTAAATTTTGTAATTTTATAATAAAATTATATTTCATAACTTATACGAGTTTACTTTATAGGCCGAAGATGAGAATAATGTGGATCAAAGCTTAACAGAGTATAGTCATAAAGAAGCTACATTTGGTAAAACTCTCAGAACGTTATCTGGAAGAAATTCCCTTGGTCGAATGAGACATATAACTGTAAGAGACAGACAATCATCACCCAATAGTTCACTTTTGGTCAACACTTCAAGTGTATCATTTGCTGAGGATAGTGACTTAAAAATTTCGCATCATCGCAATGCTTTGTCCGAACTCCCTTCTAGTAATGGCGAAACACCTTCTAAAAGGAAACGTAATTCAGTTGAAGACAGTTTGAGCTTAGAAAAGAAACCAAAAATTGAAGAAAGCAGTTTATTGAATTCTTCTTTCGAACGAATTAAAGCTACATTTTTCAAAAGGCCTTGCCAAGTTTCTACACCTAACAAATATCAATCAGAGAAACTTCATTTAAGCGCTAGTGAAGAAGTAAAAGCTGATGGTGAATCGGGAATCGTTAAAAAGTGGTGTTCCATAATGTAAAAGATTGTTTTATCGGAGTTAATTAAAATTGCAGGATAGGCGATATATGATTATTTGTAAGTGGTTATTTAAATGAATTTGATTTTATATTAATGACACTTTTATTTTTGCAGTTTATTTAGATAATTATATATTACTATATTACTTTGACATTTCTGAATCCTAAGTATTATTAATATGTTTGTATCTTTAATGATTGGTCATTATTTTTGTTTCTGAAAAAAATTTTGGGCCTTTAAAGAAATTTAAAGTTCTGCTCTAAATAATATTTTAGAAAAGTAATTGAAAATTTATTAAAATAATTATTATCTTTGATAAATAGCAAAAGTTTAAGTGATATTTATAAAGCAAAGGTTTGATCTAAACAAAATGTTTCTTTAAAAGACAACGTAATTTTTCGAATTTAAATTAAAAAGTTATCGTTACGGTCTAACCTTTTTGCTAAAGTCACTTTAAATTCTTAAGAACTTTCTTTTAATTCAGATTTTAAAAGGTTAATGAAGTTTATAATTACACGCAGAAAAATATTTTAAACAAGACTAAAAAAGTTTTATGGTAAATCTTACAGTTTTTATTAGTACTAAGAATTTAATCTGTATATTGCCTTTTTATTTCTTAGTTTTTTATAGTAGATTATCTTTCGTTTTTATAGTGACTTATTTTGCGTACTATAATAAAATTAATATAATATAAAACCCTTATCTGTAGCTTTATGACAATGTTTCTATTTAATCTCAGCATTGATTTCATGAAGATGTATTGCCTACCCTGCAACATTTTATATAACACATAGAGCTACCAACAAAGCGGTGAGATGCGACGTGCATTTAGCAGTCAACTATTGTAACTTAATTCGTTAGTTTTTTGACGATACCTATTTGAAGCACGAATACCAGGTAAACCATGCATTTACAATGCTTAATAAACATAAAGCCAATATGTAAGTGTATATTTTTCAATTGGATCAAATCGCTATTTGAGGAACTATTGCAGGAGCGAGTCCTTAAAGCCAATTTAAACTTCCATATCTATTCTGTTTGATTCTTGTACATTGCGTAAACAAAAAATTATTTTTCTGTACATTAAAATTTAACGTGCTATAATTGTTAAAAAATTATTCGCTTTTCTAATTTTGATGCAGTCTTATAAAAATTAGCACCTATATTCCTATTCTCAATTTAACTAGGATTAAATAAGTAGTTATTTCGATTTTATTTCATGACTTTGATAAGGAGAAATTATAATTTATATCTTCTCAATGAAGAACATTTTAATTAAAATTCTTTTTTATTACAATTTTTAATTTGTGAGAGTAAAATATTACACTGTACCTATTTTTTGTTGTTAGGTACATTTATTACCGTAAAACGCTGTTATCATGTCTCAAAAATTCATGTATCGTCAATAACTATTGTAAAAAATATAATTATTCTGCCATTATCTTTTGTTTTTATGAAATATGTTTTAATCAGATTCTTAACTGTTAATTCGACTAAAAAATCATAAAAATAGAAAAATCTTAAATTCTTTTTATAAGTAAGATGAATTAGTGTAATTAAAAATAATTTTCATGACTATAGATACCTTCAATTGTAGAGTATTTTAATATTCTTATTCTGGATATTAAATTTATTCGTCCATTTACATTTAGCATAATCTTGAATAGTTTGTAACTGTTATTGGCACCTCATATTGAACTTTGTTATTCACTTAGCTTTTCTCTAATTAGTTACCGTCAAAATAAGAGAAACAGAACTCTGTTTTATAATCATATATAATGGCAGCAACAATATAGGATAATTTGATAAAATCACAATAATTTTAAAAATACTTTGAAAAAGAGATTATCACAAACATATTTAATTATTTGTTGAATGTACTAGCAATAATCGTTTTGATAATCCAAACTACATTTTTTAAAAAAACTATTTTTTGCGAAAAATGTATAAATAATTAAGAAATCTGCAAACATTGCAGAAGAACTGAATGTTTTATAGTAGTAAAATGTTATACATTATTTAAATGTTAAAAAGATGGTATTATGTGGTAATCAAATTATCCTTATTTATAACCTTATGAGTAATACATTTATTCAATGTTACTGTAAGGTTGAATTATATTGGAGCTATAAGTCGTAAAATGTAAACAGAGATTAAGAAAAAAGACTGTTAATATGTCAATGTAGTATTTTTCAACGATCAACGTTTCTTATGTTCTGACAGAAGCATCTATTAATATTTTAAATCTGGTCTAAGGGAATTCTAACTATTCCTTGTTTTTCACTTATCCTTGTTTTTATAATTTACTCAATGTAATATTATTTTGATAAACTTGTTGCTAATTCTTATACCTTATACCATATTGAACATTTATTTGTTCATGTTTGATATAAAATATGTGAGTGAGCTTTTAAGTAATTTAACAAATGATTTGTTTTTTATAGTCAAAGATTTCATACTGTTTTCTATTGAATTATAGTTCGCAACAAGATTTAAAAATAAATGATACGTATCATACGTAAATTATAAAAAAGTGTCCGTAAATATCTGTATCACATTTTTTAGAATATATTCACTGCGTAATAAACTTGCTTACAAGGAGATAAAAGATTTTGAATAGTGATAAATATGAGAATGAAAGTCTCGTTTTTGAGCATTTGGAACGAAGAGAATAACGGAAGAGGAGTGATTTGTTATTTTTAAAAAAGTGCTGTCTGTACTTCGAATTGAGTAATTTAAAGATGTTTCTTGTTTTGGACGAAATGCCACCGAGCGACGATGAAATACGTGTATCCGAGAAGTTGAACTTGCCAAAGTTGTACGCGCGAGTAATGATATATGAAATATTTTTTCTATAACAATCGATAATAAAAAGCATCGCTTTTCCTAAAATAGTCTCGGGCCTATAAATGTCAAATCGAATCGACATTATTTTTTAAACGTCAATCAAATTATTACGAAGTTTTAGGCAGAGAATATTAAGGCATGTACATAGAAAGTATGAAGTTTATAATAAATTCTCAGACTCAATAAAATGTGTATTTATTTCCATTGTCCAAATTATCCATTTCATTGTATTTTCGAATCTAACGAAATAAGTAAAAAACATACCACATTAACCTATGTGTAGAAATCGCTGTTGATAACGTATTCGTTCGACCAACGACTGAAAATTAATTAGTATTTTTTAATGACAGCACTTTATCTCCAACAACTATCTACATAAAAATATACATAGAGAAAGAAATGGTGTGTACGATATCATTTCGTATATAGTGGCAGGCTATTTACGCAGCAGTAGCGGTCCACTCATTCACTAAAAATCCGGTTCTAGATCCGTTTGGTGATATGACCAGTCGGCTGCGCAATCATAAACGTAGTCCATGTCGCTCCGTTTGTATAACGGGCCATCGAGCGAGGTTGTCCCACGCGCAAGGCGTAGTCGGTTGATTAACCGGAGCGCAATCAGTCTGCCGCGGAATGTCCCCGGCCACGGCGGAATAAGGCGCGCGGGTTAGTCCCTCCTCTGACTGCATTCCAGGCGGCCCGGGCCTGTAACGGGCGCCTCAAAGGAGTCACCGGGCGGCTAATCAAGTTAGCCCCGAGAGTCAGCCGGCGGCACGTGGGGAATGTCCCCCGGGAGGAGCTATACCCAGCGAGTCGATCTCGTCTTTCGTCGCTCGCGAATTGCTGGCGATGATTTACGGGGCGTGGGCGGGGGTTGGCTCAATCGGAATGCCACCGGATGCTGCACCTTGGTGTAAGGCGAATCCGGAGGGGAGTCCCGGGGGAGGGAGAATCGTTGCGACACGCGTTCGATCATGAGTTTAATCCGTTTGCTGCGTATTATGTGTTGTTCCGTGTGCGTGTAGGAAGTATAATGCCCTTGTTTATTGTGCTCACTGGGTTTGTTTATGGAGCCAATCACATTATTACCACAAAGATGCAAACTCTTAGGAGATGAGTAATAGACTCGCTTTAATCGTACCTTTTCATTTTGAATAAGTGAGGTATACGCTTATATAGTGTGTGCATGGAAAATCCAGTCCTTCTCTTTGTCATAATTGCATAATG
The DNA here is from genome assembly GCA_018906755.1 of Sycophaga agraensis. Taxonomy (NCBI): domain Eukaryota; kingdom Metazoa; phylum Arthropoda; class Insecta; order Hymenoptera; family Pteromalidae; genus Sycophaga; species Sycophaga agraensis. The sequence continues at coordinate 150,163 of JACCIE010000086.1, read as the reverse complement.
TTTGTACATTTCCCTGGGCGCCGGAATTATTGAGATAAAGAGTAATGGAACCTACGACGTGTGACTTTCACTGTCAGTTTACCGTAAACCCACTGTGTAAGATGCGAGTCATCTAATAAAGCTGCTTTTAAGTGTACACTTTAATCCCATTTCAGCCTAGTTTGAGGGACAGTTAGAGCAAAGGACTTTGTCGTTTAAACCCATAAAATTAAATTTACAAATTGTCCTAAAGTAAAAAGATGGAGATTCTTATACGAATATCGATTTTTTTTCTTTTAAAGAGTTAAGTTTTTGCTTTAGAATCACATTTTCTTGAGTATTTTCTAAAGTTTTCAAAGTAAATTCTTCATTAAACCATTGATTTTGGAACTGTTTAGCTTTCAGGTCACTGTACTTTCTGAGCCATTTAATGAATTGAACGCTATAAAGGTTTACTTGTAAGCTTTTGATGTGGCCTTGGCTGAGGTATATTTTATATCGTTCCAAATAAAATCTATTTACAAAATCATGTTACAAAATCCATTACGGTGACATAAGTTGTAAGTTATGAGCAATTTAAACACTTTTGACATAATTTAAGTTTTCTTTATTAATAAGAAATCTTTCTAATATCGTAAAAAGTCTAATAAAATTAGAGATATAATGTATATACACGTATATAAAAACAACGTGTCAGTCTTTACAGACTCAATTTTTTTGTTTTGATAAGATTAGTAAACTTACATGCATATGTAGTAAAGTTAACTTTATAGGTGCTATAATAGCTCCTTCGAAATTCAATTATAATATACCTCCTCCTGAATAATAAGTTCTAAAAGGAGAAACAACTACATCAGAATTTATTATCATTTAATTGCTAAGTTATAGCGATCGGGAGGTTGGAGAAGGCAGGTTTTAATGAACAGGTGTTGCTCCTTAATCTTCGCGGATAATGTATGTGTGAGAAAGTTGACAAACTATTGGGTAAATCCCGTCCATTTTCCCGGAGATGGTGCACCAACTTTCAAGTTTAAGCGCTGTTTGATGTTTTTCGAAACTCGCTCTAATGTCCCCACCGATTTTCATAATAAAACGAAATGCGCACGGTTATATATATATATATATCGGATCTTTCCGCACTATCAGTAGCTTAAGCACGATTGGTATTCATCACGACTATTCCTCACGAATAGGAATTCCACTGGATTCACACTATAGCTTCATCGCCACGTTAGCGCAGTGCGAGGCGCGGTGTTTATGCTGCAGCCCGTAATCTTCGCAATTAGGCCCTCGCGAGATGCCCAAGTCGCGTGCATTGAACGCTTCATGCTGTTACAAGTGCGGCCTATTAAGCCTCATCTCCATCATTCAGCGGCGTATTCGCAAAGTAGAACACTATAATCTGAGGGGCGCGGAGGAGTACTCGTATGGCTTTGATCTCGCTCGTAGTCAGCGCGCTTGCAGAAGCGTCGCTCGGAAGCGTTAGTGCAAGTACCTCGCGGCATAAAGAGAGCGGGATAAATCTCGGGCTGCGTACCGAGTGCCGCAGTTTCAGGATTCCTGAAACCGCGAGCAACATCTCGCAGGCAAGCGGATCTTGGTTTACCGCGGACTCCATTCCCGCCGAGCCCTTTGCAAGGGCCACTTTAAACTTCCCATCGTCGTGCCTTTTTGCCCAGACAATTTGGAACCGATCCTCCAAGCTCCTTTCGGACTAATTGGATTGCGCCGATTGTGAGTGGGATCGTCACAGTCTCGCTGTAGTTGAATTCGATTTGCTTGCGTGCGAACCCCGTGCAAAGTATCAGCTCCACGCGAGTGACACTCGAGATGGAAAAAAGGCGTCCAGTCGAAAGTGATGCTATTAGTTTTAAAACACTTTTTTACGCTGTTTTAATTCCGAGTTTTTAAAGCAGAAGTTCTGATTGCGTACGATGAAAGTTAGAGCCGAGTTTGTTGCGGATATATTTATATTCGTCAAAGTCGTTATCCAATTGTAGATGTCCTTATAACGATCGCTTCCGAAGAAACACTGCCGATAAACGACAGACTAGTAACCGCAAACTGTAAATACGAGTATACTCTATAGATCAAAACAAAGTCGTTGTGAAATGCAGCGAGTGCAGTTAACCGGAGCGTTATTCCGAGCTGTTTTCCAAAGGGCACTCTGATAGTGAGACCCTACGCCGCATTCCTGGGACAGTTACTTCGCAAAATTTCTCTCGCTTTAAACAATCCAAAATCTTCTACATATTTACACATATTTAGAAAAATAAAGTATAATAAATAATTGAATGCAGGACACCACTTTGATGTTGTTTCAGGTTCCGTATATAGAAACTGATACGATCAAACGTACTAAAAGATTCAAAAATATTTAAAACAAGTGATTCCACCACTTAATTGTCAAGAATTATTTTATCTAATAGACGAACAAAAATATCTCTTAAGATTTATTTTTGATCATTTATTATGAAACACAATGATTGAAAGTATTGGATTAACTTAGATACTATCACTTTTAAGAAAAATTATGAATAGTTGTGAAAAAAACAAATGTGAATAGTGAAACAAAAAATAAATTGTGAATAGAACAAATAAAAATGATTCGTCATCATTTATACATCTTTTGATCAATTACAAATATTTGTGTTAATATTATAACTTTATCTTTATTGTTACGAACCTGACGCCGACTTACCGCCGAGTGCCCTCGACAATTACATCAGCACAATATCCGATCGGGAAATGCTATTGGCTAAGGTGGAAGATTCGGCAAGGGAGTTGAAAAGGAACCGCGCGCGAGGACGGGTGGGCGATTTCGAGGCTCGCGCGTTTCGCGCGCGCTCACAACCAGATCAGAGTGCAAGGGTTGTGCGGGGGCCCGGTGTTCCCTCTAGCGGAGCGGGGGAGCGGGGGCGACCCCGTGTCCGACCGGCAGCGAGCGGCGCCGTGGGAGAGCGCTCTCCGAAGCGGGCCGCTCTTCCCTCGAGGGGCAACTGTACGCGGGGAAGGACGCGGTCCTCCCCGTCGCCTGGAGCCGAATTTCTGGGGGGGAGAAACGAGACCCCTCTTTAGCATACATCTACGTACGCCGCATAAGCCGCGTGGCGCCTACGCCGAAACGGGACGGCAATGTCGCGAGGCGGATACCTTGCCGCCAATCGCGAGAAGCGCGACCGTATTGTCACTAACCCGCCGAAGCTTAGCTTGAAAGGAGCGTGCGACATCATTGTACAACCCTTTGTGAACTGCGCCGACGATTGTACTTGAGTTGTGTACGAAGAAAGGTGTTAAATAAAATTAATTATAAAAATTTAACCGGCATCCCATTACTCTCCTTGGCCGGATCCATAACATTTATATAAAAGATTGTAATTTTATTTTTGGTAGTAACCAAAGTTTTTTTAATGAATGAGCTCTGATTTATGATTGAAACCCGAATTGAGACCTGTGTGAATTAATATAAAATTTGAAATTTTTTAATATATTATCTGTTAAAATTTAATTATTTAATTTCTAAATTACAAATAAATTTTGACTACTTCAATTAATTTTGAAAGCAAATATATATTTTTATCGCGATCAATTTTTACAACCAGCAGCTGCAACCAATTTAAATTTAATGAAAAATGTTCAGAAACGGTATTTATTCTTTCAATGTCCAATCTATTCAATAAGTTACACAGGACTAAATGCCTTACTTAAACTTGTATAGTGACGACAAATACATTTATTTTCTAAGAAACACAACCTTTTCAAGATGAAAATAAGTTAATTGAAAATCCTTTTAGAATTTTTCTTATCCAGTGATTAACTTTTCAAAAAGAAAATTTAGAGTTCTGAAAAGCTGAATATGTCAAATTGTAAACATAGATCAGCGGAAATGAATATCAGAGCTTATCATATGTACATATTAATGCTTACACGATTCAAAATAATCATATCACCAAATGAAAACAAATATTTAGACAGAAAATATGAATTTAAATTTGTATAATGTGTTCAATAATGCGTTTTGATACTATATTATTTTTCTTGAAAACTCTTAAATATCTAGATAATAATAAAAGCTTTCCGAGCGTATCTTTTGGTGTTTACAAAAATTTATCCATAAAAATTCTTCAAAAAATTCAAGTTGATCATAAAATAAGTTTTAGAATCAAAGTTAAAATCAAAGTCATTCCAGTATTCCTGGTTTAAAATCATATTTAACATGTGTAATTTTTTCTTTTTTGATTTTAAAGAGCATGATCATTTTTTATCATACTCTTCTATAATAATGCATTTTATAGTTTAAGGTAATTTTAGTAATTTTGAAATAAGTTTTTGTATGCTATCTATTTATGTTTTAAAAATAAATAATTGTAATGCTTATAGTCAATATTTTCTGTCTCACGAACTTTCAATCCACAATATTATTTATCATGTGCTCTAAAATTCATGTATAATTCTTTTTATGCTTTTCTTACAAATGATATCTAGTACACAATTTTTGTACTAAATATAATTTTATGCGCACAAGCTCTGAACTTGATATTATCATTTATTAAAACAAAAATATCTGTACGCATTAAAGCTTTAATAAATCCAATCTTTGGTAGTTAGTATTTATTTTTCACTGTATTTCCACGAAAAACTTTTTTAACTAATCAAGTCTATAAGCAAAAATAATGAGATAATAATATAGGCATAAGTAAATTAATTATGCACAATCTTTAACAATCTTTCGCATTATCACGGGCGCTCACGGATCATACGGAGGTCCGTGAAAGATGAGAACGCTACCGAAGCAACCGAATCTTGATAGTGTTTCAACGATATCGGAAGCAACGTGCAACATGCAACGCATAAGTTGGTGTGAGAATAAGACACTACAGTACATGGGAGGACAGGCATATTAATAATCTTAATACACTGATTTGGTTATAAGTACGTACAAAGTATTAGCTATAATTCATTATATTATAAAAATAATGGTTAATCTCAGGAGGTTGTTAGAGGTAAGGATTGTAGAACCTTTGAGTCAAATGAATTGTTACTCAAATATACAAACAAGTACTATTATTATACATTGAACATGATTATTGATCGATTTCGTCCCGAATTCCAGATTTCGTCGCGTTCTTGGCTAATTGACCGCCCTCGATTACGCTCACCATGCGGTACTTGTCTTCCGATTGCTGTGCCTTTGCGATCCGTACGTGTTCTACGACGACTCTGACTGGTCGCAGGTCAGAATGGCAGGCCCAACAAATACTTCGTCAAGCGTAGCGTAGCAGTCACGCCTCCGTGACGAGTAACTTTTTTCCATTCGCTATGCACAACAATATGCGTTAGCCTCGCGCAAGCACAAATCATATATATATGAAAACATCTGCATTTATATCAACTCACTCCAATCGGGCTCGAACGGCGATCGCAAGGACGTGTCTTTTCTGACTGCGTCCAATTGCACAATTAATAATACTATTGTCTTTTGGTCCCTTTGGTCCGTCAATACGCAACCAAGGACAAGCCATACAATCGCCCTTACCGAGCGACAAACTATAGTACGCGATAGGCGCGGTCTAACGGATTATCCAAAAGCGAATGCAAATTATCGCACACCATCTACTATCGTCCTCGCATACAAAATCGTCCAAAACCAAATCCGTTACAATTTTAATTTTGAAAAATATGTATTCAAAATAAAACCCTGGTAGGAAATTGAGCATTTGTGCGCATAATATGTTAAATTTTATGTTCGGTGGACATATTATGCTCATATTGCACCTCTAGGATACGATGGTAATTTGGCATAAAATGCTAAAAATGATGTTGAATTACGTTGAAAATGATTTGAGAGTTGTAACCTCAAATCATTCTCATATTAATGGTAACATAATTAAAGCGCGCGGTATGAAAATGTACACTCGAACCGAGTGCAAATGAAGTGAAAATTCACTTTTCAAGCTTCTTTCGTCTTGATTTCTCTTTTGCACGTAAACATACAGGCTCATAATAGCCGCTCGGTATGAGAAAGACAGATAGATAGATATGATTTATTTGTAAATTTTTATAAAACTATTGCACAAAATTAATTCAGAATACGCAACATCTTAAGTCTACATACATAAATATTGATTTTAGAAATCTTATCACATATTCGTTATCATCTTAGATGTAGCGCAGTATATGACAATAAATAAATAATAGATACTTAAAATTCTACAAATAAGTCACATTTCTCACAGTTTACGTTATCTATCAGTTAATTCACACTCATACATATTTACATACAATGAATGAAATGAATGTATTTACAGTATGAAGTGAAGGATGAATACTAAAAATAGACATGTACTCGTGATACATGCATACAACTAAATTTAGGGCGCAAATGAAAACAAGATTATGAGGACGACTGACTAGACTTATCCGTAATTGTGGTATTATTACTAAATTCGTATATTAAATAACAAAACTTCGATAATATTTTTTGATATATTATTTGTAATTTTACGGTTTATATATCATGTAATGAATATAAAAATAAATTATACCAAATGAGAAGATATGCATACTCATGAAAATATATATGGAAAAAAATAAATCCAGATTTTTTCGATAGAATATCCGACAATCTTGCTCTCTTCCTATAATATAGATGTCTAGATGTTCAGGGTACCGGGAGATGAGATTCAGATAATGCGCATCATAGTTTTTTGTATCCAAGTGTGCAGTATAACCTTGTTACGTGTTTCAGTATTCGGGGTACCCGGAAATATTCTTCCATAAGTTGTTCGCCTTTATGAATAATTTCGTTATCATTTGCGATTGACTAGTGGTTATTGCATCCTTCAAATTGTCGAATTTCAACTGGATTTTCAACAGGCTTTGTAATTTTTTAAATAAAATTGAGTGTGATTTTGTGGTAATCTACAAAATTCTTTTCATTGCTTTGAGTTGCATTTTGATTGAAAGTAACATCACTACCTATAAAAAATTTTTACGATGTACTTTTCTAGAGTTTATAGGTTTGAAGGTACTGGATGCAATTAGTTTGCTAGTCTCATCATTCAGCTCCCATGGTACCATCCAGCGCCTTGCTTTGCAGAGGTGTTCGGCTAGTCCGGCGGCCGGTTGTCGTAGTTCCTCTCCCGGGACCTCGTATCCTCTCAGAACGTGGGTGCCCAGCGATGGTTGATGCGGTATTAATAGCTTTCTCTCTTACTCTCTCAGGCTCAGATATCCTTCAAAACAAATATATTTATCAATCTTGCAGAGCCTGATCTTGGAGATCGTCTTATGGTCGAAATCTTCCCCCAACATACCCCTTTTTCCGTGGCCCCTCCTTCTAACCCGACCCTCTATTATAACCTCGCCCAGTCGTGTTCTCTTCTTTTCATTATATCTTTTTCTCCCTAGTTTCCAGATTTTGGAATCCTATCCTCCCTAGTTTGTCTATTATCTGCAGTGACGTAAAAAATAAATCACTTCTGGTTTTCCCAAACATCCTACATGTTTCGAGAATTGAGATACTGTGGTACTCGCACCGCAACAAGCGAGACTGACAGTCGCCTCCGCTAAAAAAAGACATGCGAGCGACAATTCGTTGTTCGTATATTGAAGAGAGCGCACGCATGAGAGAAGTCTCTGTTCAACTGGCAGTATCCGAGAATATATGAGGAGTCCGAGAGTTAAGAGACCGTCTTTAATCTTGACATCCTCCTGGAGAGAGGCAGTCAGTGAATAATAGGTATGTTGCGACGAGCGATCTTCAAGAGCTCACCTCCAGGGTAAAGAAGTCTTCGGTTACCCAATTATTCCCATTTGTCTTATTCACGGACACGTCAATATTTAATTTTATGTTCGTCTTATTGTCTGCATATGATAGAAGCACGTTAGGACGTCTTAGGCCAGGCCTGTAATACCGCCACACAGGTCCAAAGCTTATCTTTGGCCTGACCTGTAAATATAAAATAAAATTTTAATATGAAACAACGTAATTAGTTTAACTATTATTACAGGACGAGTATTCGAGGGTGAATCAGTACATTAAGCTTCTGGCTAGAATATTTACAGATCACAAAAATTATTTTTATAACTAATGTAACATTGAAAAAGAATATGATATAACTTGAATCAAATATAAGAATTAATTTAAAACTGTAAAAAATAAATCAATCAATAAATGCTATAATTAAACATAAAAGCTATATTTATATATGCATATATATATATATAAATATGAAGGGAGATTTATACTAATTCCTCGTCTGAGGTTGCAATACTTGTAATATAAAATTTATAAAACAAAAATATGATTTTTTTTCTGGTAAAATATTTTAAATACATTAAATTAAATTAATATATTAAATTTTTCAAAATTTTGGTAATATAGTAATTATCTGCTTGTCTATTTATTATTTGTATATTACGATTATAATTACTATACGAGAGTAAATATTGCATATAAATACATAAATGTTACGTATTATAATAAATGCATGTTACATATAAATATTACGTATCACAATCTTACTACGCGCAGTTCGGCGCTCGCCGCTGGTGACGACGGAACCCGCAACTGAAGTGCTCAGGTTGAAACGTATTTACAGGCTCCTGCAGTCTCAAATCAAAGAAACGTATGATCCTTTTTGTTACCGACGTAGTAAGTTTGCCATCGCTAGGCTTGTGTCCTCACAGCGTACCAGACGATTAGGCTAAGGCTAGGATTTAATAAACGTCCAAAGGAGGCATTGAAAATAATTTATTTATATTTGCCTTCGATTCTACTCTCCTGTCAGATTGAAGAGATCGGGCAGACGGACGCCTACATTCCCGAACGACAGCCTTCGGGCCGGTCTATTAGGAGCACCTCGATCTTCATCCCTGTCATGAACAACTATGTTTTTTAATGCATTCACATTAAAAATAGGTATTTAAAATTTTAATATATTTGAGATATTTTGTGGTCTTTTTTCAACATAAATTATTTTTCTTTCGATTAGAAATATTGAATTTATATAGTAGCGAATTTTAATGCAATATCTAAAATATTTACTTTTCGACAATTTCTTAATATTTTTATTCTTGAATTATCTTTTCTTTTTTACTTTCGTATTTACTTATTCATTATACTGCGCAATAATGTATTCTATTCACTCTGAAAAACAAGAAACATACTTGACCTACCAGCGACCAATTTCATTAGAGCAACAGAAGGTATTCATCCCTTTGAAGGTGGAACCGACTTTAACCTTTTTTCACGGTATTCCGAAAATCTCTTATACTGGCCGGTGACGTCGAATTCTCAAGTATCCTTATCGTTCAGGATCGTCGAGGGATTGCATCAGTTGCAGGGCGCACTGCTTCCTTATCGCGCTCGAGAATATTTATTAGGTTACGTATTTTAACGCAAATTTCATGGGTACTAAATTATGCATATTACGAAGCTGTAATAATTTCAAGAAAATCAAGGTTTGCGTCGGCAAGATACGCGCTAAGGGCAAGCTTGCAGAGCTGGTCGTGATTCCGTCTCTCTATACATTTTATATCTTTCATATATTACTAGAGACTTGCAAAATATCAGTAAACTTTTATGTATTATAATTTATTAATAAAACAATTCAAGCATATACAGAAATATTTTTCTGAACATTTGCATAGTATGCGCGTTATTATTTAAACTGCATTAAAATAAATTACATTATTATCAAGACTACTACCACATAATCAGTTTTATTCACATAAATGAATAAAGCTTTAATAAATTAAAGTTACTCGTTTGTTTTAATTTCACAGTTCTATTAACAAATAAATGTTTTTTTTGCCAAGTTTTTTAACTTTTATTAAGAGATTTTTTCCTAGTTGGGAATTGTTGCGTACTCTACGGTTACATTCTCTCAAATTTTAAAGCAAGTACGTTGTTTGTGAAGTAGTAATGTCAAGAACTACTCTCTACTAGAATCGGTCCCCGTTTGTACACTGAAAAGAAACAGTAAATGTACGAGTAGCTTTTCTTTTGATCAATGAAAAGTGCGACACGTCCCTCACCTCAAATTACTAACGGTGCTTAGCCTAATAGAGATCGGTTACTCTCAAAGAAAGACTGTGTTTGAGACGCAAAGTGCTGCAATGGTGCAGTAGCTGATGTGCGGCCCCTCAATTCTAGTAGTGTACTAATTCATCGATATCTTAGATGCGTATCCATACGCCATTCGTAGTCAAATTCATTTAATTGAAACGTCTTCTCAGTGTTAAATAGTTTTTCATCAATTGCCAATAGGATGTATTTTATTTATCATGATTACCAATAGGTTTGTAGACATATTCCTCACTGTTATCAACTACTGTACCATGCTGAAAAAACTAGTTTTCGTCTGATTACCAAAGTTAAGGAGCATTTGGTGCAATGCGAGGTGCAATGAGTCTTGGCATAGCAGCCAAGGAGAGCGGACGCGTTACTGCTATGCTCTGTAACGCCCGTATAATAATCTAAGATTAAACGGCGCTGCGTATGTTAATGATGCAATATATTAATTATTCATAAATCATGCTTTTAGTGTTCTGTTATTAATCGTTTACTCGACTATATTAATTTGAAAAATCGAAATGATAAACATAGACAAACTATATAAACAAGCTCCCAAGAAGATGCATAAACTAGAATCACCAGTTGTATCTGATTTGCTTCTATAAAGGCAACTATCAAGGTCCACAAAAAACTTAACCTCTCAGAATTCATTTTATATCAACGACATGTAGCAATTACCAAAAAAGACAATTAAACAAGCTTCATAATCCTCGTAAGAAAATATTAATCAAATGCAAAAACGTAATAGATTTTAGCTTCTTAATCAAGCCATAACATTTGAATATCTTTGTTGAAAAGTATTATTTGTTTATATTCCTTGCTATACAACCTGTCTTTTAATTATTTATCTCCAGCTATACTACGGGATAGCTGAGGCAATTCTATATATTTTTTTTGCTGTCACGAAACTGTCAGATGCACCCCGCGAAGATACAGGTGTTTAAAAACGGTAAAAATCCAGGCCCCGCAATCGAAAAGCGTGGCCTATTGTAGCAGTGCAGCCAATGAGAGTAGCGAAAATAGTCAATGGGAGGGAGTAGGACGGAGCTATCAAGGCCGCAGGGTGAGCAGCAGGCCTGGCTCCGCTATCTAGTTTTAGACGCGTGCCTATTCATCGACTGCCAAAATTGTCAACAAAAGAACATCGGGCCTCAGCGGATTATCAGCAGTACCGCTGTGGGGGGATTGGCGGCAGGCCAGCGGCCAGACTCCTGCGACGCACCTTTCCCTTTACCCGCCACGCAGTCACTCGGCCTTCTCATATTGACAATTTCGGCAATTGACAAATGGGCAAGCGTCTAAACCTGGACGGCGGGGCCAGGCCCGATGCTTGCCTTGTGGCCCCGGTAGCACTGTCCTACTTTTTCACATTGACTATTTCTGCTACTCTCATTGGCTGCGTTGCGGTGAGTAGACCGCGTATATCGGCCGCGGGGTCTGGATTTTTACCATTTTCTAAACACCTGTATCTTCGCGGGGGGGGGGGGGGGGGCATCTGACAGTTTCGCGACCGAAAAAAAATGTTTAGTATTGCATCAGCTATCTCGCGATATAGCAGAAGGCAAGTAATTAAAAGACAGGTTGCATACATACAATATTTATTATATTATTAGCCAAGGACTCTAGAAGGGTTAAATCATAAACTGATCAGCTATCGTCATTTTCGGACCGAAGCGTATACTTTTTATTATATAGAGCAATAAATGATCGAAGTAGGGATAATCCCTTCAGCATATGCTATGTTCTTCTCCTTGTACGAGACGCGTCCCTTCTTGAGTTAATCGAGCGACAACCGCTGCAAGAGCAACTGCGTAAGTTTAGTTGTTTCACTCTTATCTGTATTTAAAACTTGTATTTTCATGATTATTAATAAACGTTCATTTTATCTTTAAACTCTGTGAGTTTCAATAATCTGGATGACATTGATAGTATGCGCCAGAATCGTCCAAATGTAAACAATGTCTTTTTCATATAACCAGTCGCACAGCGTGAGCATACAAAGGACAGCATCAATAGATTTAAGTATAAAATCAGTTTCAGATCAAAACCTTCATCCTCGCCTTCATCACATTTTTTATTTCATTCGAAAATCAAAACTTAACTGATGAGCAAGAGAATATGAAGTCTGTCGAGCGCACAAAACCATTGCTAACATTTGTAATAAATATTAACCTTAATATATAATACACTTTTATATTGCATTAATTCTGAAAGCACAGGCCATACAGCATCATGTAGAGGTTGTCCTCTTTAAATTCACCAAAGATATAAAAAATAAAAAAAGTCATAAATCACATGAAATACAAGATAACTGAAATAGTAAAATAAAAATCCACATAGGTATTTATAATAATAATATTGCAATCATCCGAGCAATTACCTCACGAAACAATAATTCCAATAAAAAAATGATATTAAATTAAATTATTAATATTAAATAAGAAATACACAAAGCAGTAAAAATATAAATAATCATGCTCACAGCGCTAGGCTTCAACGCTCGAATGCAATGCAACTTCATATTTATTTCATTATCAAAACAACAAACAGGATTTTCACTCCAATTTAAAAAAAAATCTTACGAGTCTTCAATTGCAAATACTAAATTCAATCAGCTTGACATTTCATAATATAATGAAAATATAATACATGTAATTATAATACATGTAAAATTGATACAATAATACATTCTCTTAACTTTAGGTGTGAATAATAAGCTCCATACAAAATTTAATAAAAATCGCATCAATACATGTCAATTCATTAGTCTCATTATCTACAAGGCATACTTTCATGAATAATTATCTTCCAGACATTGTATATATAAGCGAAACTAAATTTAATAAGAACCATAAGCTCCAATACCAAAACTATAACTTAATTGGAAGAAATAGATATGACTATGACATCCGGCTGGAGACTGATCGATCACACACGCAACTTTCGTTGTCGACAAATATATTTACCATCTTTTGTTGCCTACGCTCGAGCGTAATAGCAAAGGCGAGTTCAGGGCGTTTCTTCGCGTCTGGTCTTTTATTTAAAAAGTAATAAAATTAAGGAGAGTTTATGAACCAGCGATCATCCCATATCGTGAGATTGGGAGGGATTCTGTTCTGGGTTATCACCAGTATGGAGACAGGGAGGATTTTATATCAAATGGAGTTTAGATACTCCAGAAGTGTTAAAGATAACATTAAATAAGAAGATGGTTAATATTATAATTTCTTTACTTTTCTTTATTGGTGAATGTTAATGCAGCTTCTCGTCACTCCCCCCCCCCTCTCTCATTTCTGATCTTGAGAGGAGTCTCGGCTCGGACTACCCTAATTTGAATCGATCCGCACTAGTAACGGAATACACGATGGTAGCTCTTACGAGTCGGATCTCTGAGCTTGAAAGCATCAATAAAGCGCAGTTAGCCAAGCTGACAGCCTTGCATGACGATCGTTCATGGCTCATCAATCAGGTCAAAGAATTCAAAAATTTAATGAAGCATATGGGGTAATAATTAAGGAGAAGGTCGATGGACTGTCCACCGAGATGTCCGAGAATTTACTAAAATTAAGTGCGCAATTTAATAATAATAGAATACATAATAGTGTAAATACAAATAGTTCTGACTTTATTGGAATGTATAAAGATAAGTTAACGCGGGCGTTAAATTTAGAGGACGTATCGTTATGACTGCGTATTATCATCGGAAGCGCGGGAGCTGATGACATTAATAATAGTTAAAATTGTTATACCATAACCAATGCCCGTATAAACAATAACAGTAATTACCCTAAAAACATTAAATCAAGCAATAGTAAACAAATCAACGATAACCATAAACGCAATAGAAAATGTAATAATAACAATAAAAGCAACAATAGAAATAGTAATATTCATTTCAATGAATCAGCTCTCGAGGTTCCCGGACATATTTCGAGCAATGATCAGGATGATGTGATGGAGGTCTCGGCAGTGTGTGATGGGGTTGAACTCGGCGTCACGGGGATAGTCGACTGTGCTCGAATGAGAATCTCCCGCTCTGATTTCGCGCTTAACTTTATCTCTTCTGTTCTCCCCTCCTTCGTACCTAACGACCTAGTCCCTGCGGTGCAGCTCGGGGCACGAACGGCGAGTTCATATGGAGGGGTTGGTGAAAAACTCCAACCGTCAATTCCATCAATCAGGGTGCATCTTAGAATAATTAAAGCTGCTAATCTAGTCTTAGAGGCAAGGCAGTCCTTACTGCCTTCTCAACTCAAGATGTTCTATTTTCACGCTCACATGTGGCGACGTCTGATGTACTATTTTTATAAATATGCGGTTAAGCCGAGGTCAATATAGCGCGATCAAGCAGTGCAAAGATACTGCGCGCTATCTCGAATTTAAGTACGTTTGGCATCGACGAGGTAAATTCTTTATTCGATAGAGAGAACGTGGTAGGGCTCACGCTGTAGCCTCTGAGGAAGAGATTATTAATTTATTTATAAGTATGTACTCGTTGGGAGCTTAAGTGGCGGTTCCATGGCCAGTGTTTCTTTAAGCCGTAGCCCTCTCACTTCGTCAGTGTTGACTGAAAGTTATGAGGATGGACGTTCTAGTTGTGGGATAAGGGTCGATCATATTTCACCTTAATAAGGATAAGGGTGTGGGATGCAGTATGGGTGGCAGATTCCTCAAGGCGGGCTTTATGAATGTGAACTCTCTTACAGGCACTAGGAGAGCTCCCATTGAGGGCACTGTTTTTATTTACATTATCATCCTGCTTATCATCTGTTCGGTGTAGCGGAAACCTGGTTGGGTTCTATCATCATGGATGAAGTCATCGGGATTGATCGATTTTCTATAATTCGGCAAGATTGCAATGTTAATGGTGGGGGACTCGCGCTTTATATCTACAAGCAATTCCAAGTATGTGTACTCTCTACTTCAAACACTGAGGGGCCTGGAATGCCTGGAGTACTGGAGTACTTGATCTGCTCTGTGCAGTATCGTGCCTCTGAGCCTACATTAGTTTGTGTTGGGTATAGGCCCCCTCATGTTTCATTTACAAGGAACTCTAAATTTTTGGATGAATTACGGCGAATGCTAATTTCTGCACTGCCAGTGATGAAGTTGCGTCTCTTCACAGACTCGCAGCTGAGCTGTCATTGCAGATTATCCAACACGGTCCTACACATATAGCACCCACATTCCGCACCTGGATTGACGTTATTCTTGTGGAGGACAATGATCACCGCTGCCAATATTCCAGCTCCTTTTCATAGTAAGCACAACGTAATTAATATCATAGTGGAGGTACCTGTTTCTAAATCTATCTGTTGCTTTTTCAGATATAGGGATTATAAGAACATCGATAGTGTGGGGTTTATACAGTTGTTAGCGGACTATGATTGGGGCCGTTACTGGCAGAGGATTTTGACGTCGAGTCAGCAGTTGCGAGGCTCAACTGTAATTTAATGATGACAATAGATGAACTCGCCTGAGACAATTATGAAATTAAATAAAAATCACCTTCCTTGGATTGGATTTGAGTTTCGTGACTTGCAGTGTGAGAGTGGGGCTTTGTACAGATGGTACAGACATACAGGACGAAGGCAATTCCTCGAAAACTTCTTCGATCTCCGTAAACAAGTTCAGGAGAAAATAGATCAGGCGAGGACTGAATACGTTCATTATCCCCTGTTCGACTCTCAAAATTCTAACGCAATCTGGCGTCAGTTGCGGAACCTAGGTTTGCTACCACGAGCAAGTGGATCCTTGCATGGGCTCATGTCGGATGAACTAAACACTCACTTTGCGCGACTATCTGTGTCAAATACCATCGACGACGATCGGATACATGACGTACTCAACTCTGCAGCTGATGTTGTTTTTCAGTTTAAATCTATAAATATTAATGGTATTGTACTGTAAATATCTAAGTTCGCATCGTAGGCAGTTGGTGAGGCTGGCATTCCGCATAAGGTAATTGTGAAGGTTCTCCCGATTATAGGTCCATATATAGCTTGCTCGAACTTGCTCTGCGGTAAACTATTTATCCAATCGGATACCTGTGACCTCGTTGACCACTGCCGGCCGCTACGTTTCTCTTTAGTCGCATTTCGGCGGCTATTCCTAGCTACAGCTGGGAAATACATGGAAGATACATCTCCTGCGGATCTTGGTTGTCCCTCAGGTAGCCTGCACTCTCCCTTTCTCTACTGTGTCGGTTATCCTGGTCACGGTACCACTTTGTTGAGGAACGGGAGGAAGGGGAGCACTTAAAAACAATAGCTCTTGATTTATCGTTTGTATTCTGTTTTATTTCCAAGGTTAATGAAAGTATCACCGTAACAATTATGCGGGATATTATAAGGCCGAGTCACAGTGCAGTTCAACTGGTTGCACATGCGTTGCTGGCTCGCTTACAAGTGCCGAGCTCGCTCGATCGGCGAGCTCCCCCCGTCGCGTTGGTCGCAGCGCTGCCTCGCGCGCCAGGTGGCTCGAAGTATGGCTACATGCGGCTCACGGCTCGCGGGGAGCTGGCCAACGTCGCCAAAAAGCTTACGAGGCCACGGGGCGCGTCCGCCTCCGCGCACTCCGCTCCCTCAGGGCATGTTAACTGCGAGGACACAGGCCCGCCCCCGCGGACCTGCTCACATCGGTCCTGTCGGCCCCGCAGATCATTTGTCCCCGATTTTCAATTGTTTCCCCCTCCCCCCCTTCCCAGCATACTTGCACGCTATGCGGGTAGCTCCCTTCCCGCCAAAACAAATGACGGTCATCATTCCTCGGCGCTCCGAGGTTACTTAATGAGGTGGGAAAGTTGTCAGCGGTCGCGTACAATTTCTCGCCAGCGTCGAGTTCGCAACACCAGAGGTGTGGAAGAAGGCTCATGTCGTGCCGTTGACCAAATCAAAAACACTTTCCGGACCAGATCATTTCCGGTCAATTTTACTGCTCTGCTTTCTTTCAAACTTTCAAAAAAGTATTCGATGTCTCATAATATCCTTGACCCACTCCAAATTGGGTATCGACGGTACAGCTCGACTGAGACTGCTTTGTTAAGATTGACTGAAGACGTACGCACTGCTATAGATAAGCTATGGAAAAGATAGGTGACGCTACTGTTACTGTTTGTCTTTAGCAAGGCGTTTGACATTATATGTCCCACTCGTCAATTAAACTGTATGAACCGTATGAGCTTCTCGTGAGAGGTGCTGACGTGTATCTGGGCATACCTGTATGGGAGAGAGCAGCTTGTCATCTCGTATTGGGCAATAAAATCTTTTTGGCTCTCCACCACGCTTGGTGTTTATCAGGGTTCTGTGTTAGAACCATTGCTGTTCTGCCTTTGCATTAATGACCTTGGTCTTGCCCTTGACTCTATGGGTGTAAGACATATTCTATATGCCGATGACCTTCAGATTTACCATAATGTTTCTAGGGATAACCTTAAGGCAAGAGCCAGATACATAACAAACGCGGTGCGAGCAGTCTGTGACTGAGCCTTGTCTGCGTCCTTGAAGTTCAATGTTGGAAAGATGTTTTATATAGTTTACGTTTTTTCGTCAGTACACCACGGAGGCTCTTCGTGCCAAACTGGTGGGTTCACTGGTCTTTCCGTATTTTAATTATTGTTCGATTGTTTACTTAGATGCATCCCTTGAGTTAAGGACAAGGCTTATAGAGTCGGCGGCTATTCATGGCCATCTCGACCTCGACGAAGAGCGTGGCGAACTCTTTGTAGGTCAGGCGACGTGGACCAGCGACGCGTTGCAAGTGGCTTTTGGTCGATTTGGCTCCAACTTCCCAGATCCCGTCGAAGTGTGGGGCGGCCGGGGGGATGAAGGACCAGCTGATATACTCATATGCCGTGGTGCGACAGGTATTTGACCGGTAGGTCTCGGGACTTGAGTTTGGCGTCCGTGACCAGTCTCATGTAGCCCACTGGAGGTAATCGGCCACGAATGCCGTGTAGTCCTTCTGAAGTTTCCCATTCTCGCGCATGTGACGGTGGGTGGAGGCCAGGGCATGGCGGGTCGCGGTGTAGCTAATTCTTAGTTGCGAGAGGCCGTCGGCCTTAAACGAGAGGGACGACGTAGCGGTCGGCTCGGTTCCGAGTTTGCTCCGAAACGAAAATCCGCTCGCACTCCACCTCAGCTCTCGACTACCGCGGGAGCGCTGGAAGAGTTGGAGATCCCCATGATTTCGACGCACGCCCGCACATCCCAATGACTCGCCGCGTCCGGCGTCGGCCATCTCCGAGAATGACAATCGTTGTTAGGAAGACCGCTAGTCACAGGGCGGGGGGGGGGGGGCTGAAACTGCTCCGAGTCATCTTGGCTACGGTCTCCTCGAACTTGGGTGAGCTAGGCCGCTTCTCAGAGACCTCGTGGATGAGACTGTGATGCGCTCCACCGTAGCTCGAGCACGTCGCTTGAGATGGCAGATCCGGGCGAGATATGTAACCTTGAGGCAGTTGTATCAGAGTACGTGACGGGCGACCAGTTTCCTCTCTGGCACACCAAGGGCTTTGAATTCAGTACAGTGACCCAGATAGTGAAACGATTGCCAGACCTGATAGACCTGGAGGTTATGGGTGGTGGCAGCTCAAGTCCGGAGCGCCGACCCGCATCCGGAGGAAATGCGAGACGTCAGGCGATCACCCTCGATCGTGCTCAGTGTCTGGTAGCGTTGTCGCAGGTATATCATCAGCTGTGTGTAGGTGGAATGTACGGTAGGTGACTGGATCCATAGTAGTGGAGGCGATGACGATGAACCAGTCGTCCCAAGTGAAGACTGACCTGCCCAAGGACCCCAGTTGGCTGCGCCGAGTCTCCAGGGTATCAAAAAGTTGCCGTAATCCAGTCGCCGACTCTTCCTTCATCGGCCGGAGCTCCACCAAAACCTTGAAGTGATTTCGAACAAAGAAGCGAGGTTGGTCGATGCGGAACCGCCTGGCGTCACCAGAGACCGAAGTCGTACGGTAGTACAGTAATGAGATGTCGCCCGGCCCGGACAGTGGCAGGACTGGTGAACGACCGCGCGCTCACATCATAGAGCCGACCACGGACTTTGATATAGCTGCTCTCAGTCTGCCAGAAATGGTCCTTGACGAAGTAGTCAGATACCTGCGCGGCCTCGTCCTGGAGAAGCAGCAGGTGGTTGGCCAGGAAGGCTGACGAGTGGCTCTCGAGGAGTTCAACTCTGAAGAGAGCGGACTGGGCACCTTGCGCGCCCATGGCTGAAGGACAAAATGGTCCAGATCAGCACCCAGAAGAGGCTCCATATGCGACGCGGGATGGGAGGAGGCCTCGCAGGCATGACCCTGCTCGCTACCAGGAGGCAATTCCTCCCGCTCAATGGTACGAACTACACTCTACTAGAACAATTGAACCTCATCTGAACACTAAAAAGAAACAGTAAACATACGAGTATCTTTTCTTTTGATGGCTGATAAGTGCGGCACGTTCTTTGTCTCAAATTACAAGAGGTTCTCAGCCTAATAGAGATCGGTTACTCTCAAGAAATGAAAGACTGTCTTGAGACTCAAGGTATTGCAATGGTGTAGTAGCTGACGTACGGTCCCTCGAATCTAGTTGTGCATTAATCCATTGATATCTCAAATGCACGTCCATACGCCATTCGTAGTCAAATTTATTTAATTCAAACGTCTTCTCAGCGTTAAATAATTTTTGATTAATCGCCAATAGGATATATTTTGTTTATTGTGATTACCAATAGGTTTGTAGACATATTTCTCACTGTTGTCAACTGTCATACCATGCTGAAAGCCCTATGATGTAAGTAATAATAGTTGCGCCGTATTACGTACATGGTACGCATTGATTCCCTTTAACTCTTCCTCCACCACTCCGAATATCTCACGTGCAAAGTCGAAAACTGTCAACTTCGCAAGCATCTTTCTCCGGATTTAGTAGAATTAAGACGAAAAAACGAGATTTACAAATTATGATTGGATAATTTAAAAGTGGAAAATATTTAAAATAGAACAGCGTCTACCCAAGTACTTTATGGGAATCAAATGGATGATTATTTTTATAATTATCGAAATAAATAATAATTGGAAAATCGATCCGATTATTAAAAGATACAATTCTTTTATTAAATCTTTTTATTTTTTAACCTATTTTAAATATTTATTACAAATATTATATTCCTCCCACTTTTATTTGCATTTTATAAACGATATTTCTTCAACGGTTTCTTTTTTCGATGCTACATAACGCCTCGTGTATTAACAAAGAAATAACATGCAAGCAGTTAGATCAGGGAAACAGATTGTACAACTGCATCAGACAAAGAATGAAACAACTTGATACTTATAAACTATAACTGTTTAGATACGTTAATGATAATTATGTTTTTCTTTTCTTTATTTAAAGCTGACAATAACAAAACGTCTTATTTACAATATAATAATAAATAGCATTTAGTTTGAAAAAGTTGCAATTACAAATGGTAAAATTTCCTTGTATCGGTAATAAAGTTTCCTATATTTTGAGTATGTCCTCAGTCTATAATGATTGTTAATAAAATTTACTACATTATTTTTGAAAAATACTCCGATGAAATTAAATTAATGTTGGCAGCGTATGCTTGAATACGACTCTCCCCCCTTTCTGTGTATCTACCTATCCTCTAGGAGTTTTAGATGCCAGAATGTTGTCCTGGGAAAATTTCGAACCGCGTAAAACTGTATCACCCACCATTCACATATTTTTCACCATCAAGTCTCACTTTGGCGTAAATATCATCAGAAAATACAGATTATACATTTATATATAGTTGAAATAACCTTTGAGCTTTTAGCTTCAGATCTGAAATACCATTAGAGCTATTTTCCGATTTGAAATTAAAGATAAATTGATTTTTCCCTAAAGCGCATTTACATTACGTTTAAAATAAGTGCAAAACTTGGCAAATGCCAGTTATTCGGATGGGAGAATATTTGATAATACGACTGTGTAGTCCAAATATGGAAGCTTATGTACGTAAATAATAACCCTAAGTTTCCGTCGATAGATTTTTTATAGTTTTGGGGGGTTTCAGTAAAATTTTTTGAACCTTTCTCTTTTTGAAGCATTATTTAGAACATCTTTTTACTTTTATATAAAAATATTTAATCTTTGTGCATATTTAACCGTTTCAAATTTCAGACAATATTATTGCATATACACGCAATGGTACAGTAACTTTAGGAAGAAAAAATTAAGCAGGATAAAATTTGTAAAGATATTCAAAACAAATTTTAAAACTAGAATATCATAGAATGTCAGAGCACTTTCTATTTTATGGTTTATGTCAATTTAATAATATTAATACCCATTTCAGGAGTTGATAGTTTTTTCAAAAGATTCGCTTTTGTTGCACTCATTCCGTGCTCTTCTGCTCTGAGGCAAGACTTACTATGATGAAGGTAACAAACTTGAGCTCGCACTGGCAACATGCTATTGTATTGTAATTCTGGAAAATTTCCTCTTTGTCCGTGGAAATGGTTATAATCCGTCGTGTGCACGGAAGTGGACACCATGTGCCCGATAGCGAAAAGCACTATACAGGCGAGGGTAAGGCTGTGCTATTCGAAGGAATAGGTTAGGAGGTGTTTGGGCTTCGGTTATGGTCTGAAGGGCGATTGACGTGTTTGTAAACTCTGTTGCATTCTGAAAAGGTTAAGGTCCATTGCTGCAGGTCGCGGTAGAGTGGCTGTGACCTAACCTATGAATACGCTGCACCACTACAAGTATAATGTATATTGTAGATGAATGTATTCGTAAAGTATGTTTTTGAATGCATGATGTACGTTTACTAACGATAACTTATTTCAATTTTATATTTATTAAATTAGATTTTTATTAATTTTGATAACTTATTAGAAAATGAGTCGAACAATGTAATATCTTAGATATTACATGTTCTTATTACGTATTGTTTGTGACAATATGTACATTTACAGGAATTATTTCTAAATTTACTTTTGATTTGTAAACATAAATGCAATAATGAATTCATCATTGTTTTATTTTTGATAAACAATTATATATTTGTTAGTTTTGAATTATTTTCATATAATTTTTTTACAACAATTAGACTAAAAATAAAAGATCAACAATCAAGCTTTTAACTTAATATAATAATAAATATTTTTCTTTAAATTTTAACTATCAATCCTTAGTCATACCATTACATGTATAAAATAACAGCATATCTGGATATATATCTAGTTTTTATTTGAAAATCATAAAATGTTCTGTGTATATAATTATATTAATGCTTATACAATTATTTTAATTTTGATTTATTAATTTAATGGATAATATCTCTCTTTTTCCTTTTGTAATATTTTTATTTTAGCACTTACCATTACAGTAATATAAGATAACTGAATATCCAATAGAATAAATTTACAAAGTAATTACTTATTTCTTTTTTATTTATATTTTACAGAGGGTGCAGAGATGTACTAGCAAATGTAATGGGTCATTAGTGCAAGAGAATTTTCGCCGTTCTGTGTAAATAGGCTAGACATGCAGTTAAAGAAGTACGATATAGATATTAAAGTACAAATTTACAAGAACAAATTTAAGGAGTATATTTAAGGTTGGGGTACAGTTAAACGTTTCATCCGTGGAAATAGAATTTTAAATGGTCCGTAGTATAAATATTTAACGGCCCTGTAATGCTCCAAAAGACGACTCTTCGAGATTCTAGTAAATTATTCTTCTAAGTAATTTACAAAGCCACTTGAAGATGGCCGACCGACCCATTGACAATGGGATGAAAATTATCATCCTTTCAATTACCTACTTCAAATAATCAGTATGAGATGTAATATGAGATGTAATAATGTGCTTATTGAAGATGTGAGAGGCGTATTGTCTGGCATGGAATGTCTTCTCATACATATTATCTTATAAGATTCATAATACACATAGAATACAGAAATTATCTAAAAATCATTAAATTTATAGGGTATTATTAAAAATAGTTAGTGCGAGTATTTATGTTACAATGCAGGGAGGGAGGGGAGGGGAACGTGTTACTTCGTTCGTATAATACATGGGTTACGAGCTTTAAAAGCTCTCTAAATAATGAACTCGTATAATCGTAAACTGTGAGTGGCGCGTACGTTAAAAGTAGATAACAAACAATAATGATATGTATAAATTAGACGAACGGTTGCGAGCGACCCGTGCAGCGGCCGCGCGCACTTGCTACAAAATAAAAATTTATAATAAAAACAACAATAGGCGAGCCCGTGGACACAGGGCGTCATCTTTGGCGCCGTCTCCCGGGTGGTCGTTCGCAGCCTCAGGAGGTGAGAACGATGGCGCGGTGGAGGTGGGGGCCCTGGCAGCCCTCGCGGAGCCCTGGCCAGAGGACGGCCTTAACCCGTGTGCCCTGCGGATCGGGTGAAGCGTGGTGGCGTACGTGAACTTCGCGTCGGAATTCAAGGCACTGGGCGACGTCGAGGACGAGGGGCGTCGCCCTCGCAAGGCAAGCCCAAGCTAGCCGTGAGCAGGCAAGCGCGTACTTCTTCACTTCCGCGCTGTCCCTGCAAGGATCGTTGGTTTTTGAGCATTAATATTACTTGCTTATAAATAATGCAAATAAATCGAATGAATCTAAAAATATCCAGTTATACCGTTAAAGTTCGTTAATCTACAATATAACATTAAATTATAGTATATAGTTTTATATGAAGCTGTAAGATATGCCACGATTTTGGTCACGACGAATACAAGCAATCGATTACTGCATATTCGCTTAAAAATAATACTTCACTCGTAATTGTTTGACTCGAAAATAGTCCGAGTCCTTGATCGGGTTAAAAGATTTTTCAAAAATTGTATTAATTTTAGACATTTGTTGACTTTACCAAGATTTTTATTACTTGTTAAGATGTGTTAATGAAAAGCCAGGAAATCAATTCAGAAAGCTAAAGGGTAAGGACCACCGATGGAAGAATTGTGGCCCAGTAGTTTTCTTTTTTGTAAAAGAAATTGTGAAATGAAAGTACAATGTCTTTATCAGAAAAATAAATACATATTTTCTATTTATAATATATATATTTATACTATCGACATCGAT
Organism: Sycophaga agraensis; assembly: GCA_018906755.1. Classification (NCBI taxonomy): domain Eukaryota; kingdom Metazoa; phylum Arthropoda; class Insecta; order Hymenoptera; family Pteromalidae; genus Sycophaga; species Sycophaga agraensis. The sequence continues at coordinate 126,012 of JACCIE010000086.1, read as the reverse complement.
ATAAATTGCAAATAATAATAAAGAGGAAGTTCACCCCAACTCATTACTTGTACTATAAATATTTGTAAGAAGAAACATATTGTTATTAAAAACTTGGAATTTTTTTATAGAATACATAAGCTAATTAGCGATTTGTAGGTCTACTATTTTTTAGATGACAATTTTTTAGGATTTTGACTTTAGCAGATAGCATAGTTTGAACCAATTAATGGATTATCATAAGTTATAGTTTAAACAATAGTGTGTCGATGTTTTGGACTGATGAATTTTTAGTATTAATTTCTAAATGTTATTATTTTTTATTTAATTTATAATGAGATTTTTTCCATTATAAATAAAATACAGATTTATAAATAATGTTAGTATCAAACCATGCATCGATTCAAAGTGACAAAAAATTTAAATAATAAAATAATATATAAAATAACAATAGGTCAACAAATTTGTGGTTTGCCACATTTATATTTTTGAATGTGTATTTCAGAAAAAATTGCCAGCTTTTTAATAACAATATATCTTATGATACAGATATTTATAGTGTTAGTAGAGAATTGGCGGAACCTCTCCTTACAGCTAAAAACGGTTCATTTCTTATTCTATATTTAACGATGCCAAGAATGACACCTTGCGAACAGTAACAGTTGCTTAAATTATGCCACCTTATTGATATTGAACGCGGACAGTCACTAGAGAGATGAAATGATGAGAAAGGAAAAAGCGAATTAGTCCGGGAGTAGTGAGGGAGCAGTGACGGCCGATCGCTCGGAGGCTTATCGAGGCCCGGCAAAACTCGAGGCGCCTTTATAACCGGATGCAAATGGACTTTGAATTGGAACGCTCCGTTCGCGCTCCCTGGAAGCGGATCCAAGGCCCGCGGCAAATCGGCTCGGGCACGGGTTCATCGAACGGGGGCTACGAGGGGAAGCGCCGTCAGCCTTAACTGGGCTCCAACTGTGCGGCGAACGAGCCCGAAAACGCCCCACTAACTTTTTAACGGCGGCTCGGCGACGCCAGCGGCGCGTAACCTGTAATTGGCACGAGCCCTTCACTGCGGAGGACGTGCGAAAAAAAGCTGCGCGACGCGTGGACAAATTAAATCAACACGTTCTAAAAATATCGTCTACCTCAACGCGCGGCTCGTCCAGATTTTTGCAAAACCCGCGTGTATACATGCAATATGTACACGGAAAAAAACAAAAATCGATAGGAGTGATTCCCTTATTTTGAGGGAGTGATAATACCGGAAATACAAAAATACTGACAGAAATGAAGTAGCGAGTCACTCCTGTCGATTTTTATTGTTTTTGGTTTACTAATCTCAGCAAACAAACATTACTGTACAAATTTCTCCGTATACGAGGATATTAATGGCGTATAGGGATGTATTGGAAAGGGGAAATGAAACGAATCGAAGAATTAGCCCGGGAGAATCGCGGCAATCAATTGGCTTGCGACGACTCCCGTTTAACGATCCAGATGCTCGGTGCTTGATTTTCCAAGCGCAATAATGCGTTGCTATATGCGCGCATGAAGTTCCGGCCACTCGAGTAATGTTTCAGTCTGATGCCTGCTCGCGTTTCCTGGTACTCCCGGCATTGGAGGAAACCCACCTCAGGCAGGGAAAGTCATGGAGGGTGCGTTCGAGCTGAGCGGTGACCTGGTGGGCGACGTCCCTGGCGCCCGACTGGCCGCCCACCGTGGCCAACTGACGGCGGATGCAGTCCTCCAGGTCAGCGGGGGCGGAGGCCGCCTGCGACTGGGAGCCCCCGGGTCCGTTGAGCGCCTTGAGGGCCTCGATGCGCCGTGACGACTGGAGAATTCCGGCCAGGCGCCAGGACAGCTACAATCAACCACGCGTTAGAGAGCTATACTATATGTCGCCCTTCAAACGAGCTCGAGGGCAAGAATTGCTCGTGCTTGTTTGCCGAGTTGTTTCTTTTTTATTTCAAATTCTTTTGCTCTTATAAAGAAGATGTCTACATCGTTTACTTTGCACTGGAACTTTCACCAAGCGCGAACACGAGTTAAAGCAAAGATCTTCACAATATATAAAATGCGGTTGTCATTTAACTCTAATGATCAATATTTCTTCTCTCTAAGTTATATGTGTCAACGTACAAAATATTACCAATTATATTTTGCAAGCATAATAATTACGTGTCGACTGTTGTAAATTAGTATAATTATTATGTACGTTGTTATATTAGTATACGAATATAGTCGTCATTCTAACAACATTTTCAATTCAAAATAGGAACGGAACCATTACTTTTCAGGATGATCATGATGAATGCTTATGTTTATAACGCTTTTAGCATTGTAAATTATATAAGGCATGCATTTAAACGTCTACAATTTGCATAGTTAAAGTAAATAGATAATTACAAACTTTCTCAAACACGCGCGTTATTATTTCCATTCCGACTTTACAATTTAAATGTGAAATTACGTTGTTTTACTTGCGTTTCTTGGTAATCGCTTATGCAAAAAGGATCATGTATCGAACGTCGGATTACTAATTTATTGAAATATGAATCAAAAAAGATGCGAAAACCGGAAGAATTAGTACAGGCCGTGGCATAAGACTTTATAAAAATACAGGTCAACATGGAGGTTAGAAAATACTGGCCTTGTAAAGAAGAGGAATAAACGGATGTTCATTGAGCCTCTTAAAAGCTTCAATAGCGACATTAGATCCGGCGGAAAGGTCGAAGCAAATTAGCTTTATACGAGGCGTAGTAAAGGTTAAAGAAAAGCGCAGCGGCGGCCGAGGTTAGCATCCTTCGGAAGCGAGGGGGCCGAAAAAGTCAGTCGGCTGCGTATGCGCACATACAGCCCCGGGCGACTTGAGATTCTACCTCGCGCTCCTGCCGATCGGCAGCTAATTTTTTACGAGGGCGGCTTTACGGCAGCGCCATGAAAAGGCTCGGGCGCCCCGGCGTAAAAGCCGAAGGGCGTCGACGGGAGTAAAAGAAAGTGCACAGTCAGGAGGCGGGGCCGCGTACCAGGGCCCCTGCAGCGCCTTGGCCGAGCATACGCGAGTGCATGTACTTTATCTTTTCGATCCGACCGCCGGAAAGAAGTCGGTGAGAGAACGCAAGTCGGACTCACTACAACGACGGAATAGAGGATCTTGGCCTTGAGCTCCGGGGCGTCGCGGAGGGCTTCCAAGGCATCGAGGGCGCTCAGGACCTGGGGGTTCGCCTGGGCGTAGAGGGCGGCGTAGCGTTCGCGCAGCCGCTCGACGGCCCCGTCGCGGCAGGCGAGGCCCTCGAGGGCTGCGCCCACGCGCCGCGGCTCCGGTGTCGGGCTGCAGCTTTCGTCCGTGTGGTAGCCCGCGCTGCTCGACGTCTCCTCCTCCTCGAGCTCCTCGTCCTCGTAGTCCCCGGACTCCCCGTTCGCCTCCTGCCAACAGCCAACCTTACATTGGTCTCGGGTATCGAAACTTACGAGAGATCGATTACGAGGGCGTTAATCGAGGAGCGAGGAGTTGGCCCGCGCTCTCGACCTGCCTCGAAGTTTCCCAATATTCGCCGAAGCGTCTCTATTAAAAGTTCCTTGGGCGCGAGGGAACTTTTTCCAAGGTGGCCGGATAGCCTTCGAGCACAGAGGATCTTTGGTGCATCGATTTCTTACCTGCTCATCACGCTGCAAATCCCTTGGTTATTATTTCCGACGGTCTGTCCTCTACTAAATCCCCGCACCCAGGAGCTACCTTAAAGGCATTTGCCATGCCGCGCGGAGATTGCAGCGGGTTCGATAAGAGCCAACTTGGCCCAATTCCGGCGAACTTTTATCCACGGCGCGGGCGAAACTCCGCCGCGGTGCCCTTGCTGTTGGTCCTAATGGATATTGAAACACCCTCGCTGCCCGGCTCTGCACGCGCGAGTGGTTTGCAGCGGAAAGACAAGCACGCCCTCGAGGGGTGGGTGCAAGCGTCCGCGGAGTGCCCGCGGGCCCAACTTTCCCCGCGAGTCATTTCATTAGCGCGAGCCGAGAAAGTAGCGGGTAACTTTTACAGCCGCGAGCGGCCTTTTCAATCGGCTCGAATCGGCCTTTGGTGCAGAGCCGCAGCTTCGCAGGCCGGGATTCGATGCGACCCACCCACTCGATTCCCCGAACAGAATTACTCGCTTCGTTCGTCTTTTTAGTAGGCAGCGCGATTGGATGATTTACACGAGCGACAAACATATTCCAGTGGTAGGTTTAAATCAGGTCAGTATTGAAGCCAAACTTTGAATTATTTAACATCCAAACAATTTTAAATGCATAATCGGCCGTAATCCTCATCTAGTCAGATTAATACTTTAATTGAAAATCATTATAGAGTGTACTCTATTTATATTTATTGTAATAGATAGTTTAATTTTAATTTTGTTGAAATTTTAATGTTATACTATTATACTATTTATTGTTATTTATCAGTACCTTGATTAAAACCAAATTTTTAATTAAAATTTAAGTAAAAATTTCCGAAATATGTTCAGAACTGTAAGATTCGCCTATGAAGTAGTTTTAAATCGCGTCAATTCGATATACTTGTATTATATTCACAGATTTTATCTAGTTAAAGTTTTGATGCACCTAAGCTTTGTTGTCATACAGAAATTACCTTTCGGATACCCCTTCCGTATTTCCTTAATACGGCGTGGCTAGATTCTTCGAGGTAGCGGGCCGAGTGGCGAAATCGAACGCGTCGAGGCTCGGCGCTAGTAGTAGCTTGGCGCTAGATCGGTAAGAGCAATGATTAGTTGGGCTGTCGGACTGTGTCGAAGTACGAACTGTATTCGCGCACACGAGTTACAGACGCGTCATTGTGGGAATACGGTGTGCATAGTTAGTCGCGAGTAGACTTGCGCTCCGCTGCAAGTAAAATTGGGGAAGAATGTAAACCTATTTTAATTCTTCGAAAATCCAAGTATTTTATTTGAATATCGAAATAAGTTATGCACTATTAGTTATTTTATATTAAATATAACCTCGATTAATTTTATACTCATTTCAACTAAAAAAGTACTACTAAAATAGAAAGATGAGAATAATATATCAATAATGTAGCACTGAGAATCGCTTGGTAATTTATTATTTATGACGTACTTAATTAAAATCTTTTAATAAAGGAATTTAATCGGTTATTGATTAAGTGAAGGCAAAAAGCAGGCTCAATCGATACTTATGCAAGGAATGCCAATTTTTTAAATAAAATTGACATTATTCTTATCGAATTAATTGGCCAGCAAGAGCTAATTGAAATGTGATTGCAATTTTTGTGGCGCGCGGTCGCAAGGCCCAGAGGAAAGGAACAGCTACATAAACTCACGGGCGAGCCGTCAACGTTCATCAGCTGGACGGCGATGGCGCAGCCGCGGGAGAAATGCAGGAGCCTGGCGGCGAGGCTGGGCGTGTGCTTGGCCTCGGGCCCGGCGCCGCTGTGGCCTTCGGCACGACGAAGGGCCGTCCACTGCCTGAGAGCCTCCTTGTCCTGCTCGACCCTGGCCTTGAGCTCGCCCAGAAGCCGCTCGAGCTGCTCGTCCCGCGTCCTCTCGAGAGTATTCAGCAGGCCCTGGTTGTCGATCAGCCGCTGCTGCACCTCGCTGTATTTGAGGGAGAGTTGGCGCTGGTGCGATGCCGCCTGGACGCCCTGGTCCCCTGCGCCCAGACACACTGGGTCAGTTGCGCCCCGGCCTGTTAAGCTGATCTCTCTCAAAGACTTTCTCGATTTTCCCCCGACTTTCCTTCGCGGCTAAATTACTCTTTCTTAATCGCCACCGTTTAACTTTACGAGCCCGCTGCAGACTGCCCGATCAATCCGCCGACACTCGCCGTCGCGAACGACCTGTTAATTAGAGGCCGAGGCCCAGTTTTAAAAGGTTTGTTTGTGCTCGGATGCACCGGCAACAGCCAAATTTGCATTGGACCGAGCGCTAAACGAGCTCAATTTATTCCATCAAATGTTCCTCAAATAGATCGAAAATTCTGGTAAAATAAATATTTTAGTCAGCAAATACTAATCAGCCATCGTTTATACTCGCTTTTAATTAGATAATAGTTAAGACATCGTTCGGACGATTATACTCATTGTTTTTAACGAGTCGACTTTCACGCAGTCCTATAATTTTTGAACCGCATTAACACATATTAATACACGATTATAATTATTACTCAATGATTACACAATGCTGTAAATGTTACTATATTTGAAACATCATCCGGATCGATAACAAGTTTCAGAAACCTACAATCGTAAATAAAAACTTTATACCATCCAATCATTTGCATTGATTAACTTTCCCAAAAAAACATTCCATAATAATTACGTATCTATGGCGTGCATACATTAGACACCGGTGTAAACACTTTCTTTCCTCGCGATGGGAGAAATGGAAAGTAACCGTAATGAGCTCACCCTTATGGAGTCCCGCGTGCTTGCCGAGGCCCTCGATCTTGTGGATGGCAAGTTTGTACGCCTCGGCCCGCGCTTCCAGCTGGTCCTTGAGGGCCACCAGGAGGGGCAGGAGGTTGGGTGTCGCGGCCTCGGGCGCCGCCCCGGCTGGCTTCACGGCGACGAGGCCATGCTTCCCCAGGCCTTCGACGGCGCTCTCGAGCGCCTGGCGCCTCGTCATCAGGGCGGTTCTCGCGCTAGGCGCCGCCCTGTAGATTATCACCCACGACCTCATTAACAACCCCACGAAAAACCACTCGATTTATATCGCGCCCATTGGTTGTTAACACTGTTGTACCGATTAAATACTTTCTTCGAGTTCGAGTAAAAATTCCCCGATAAATCAGTTTAATTAGACTATGGCGGTGCGGCGTATATAAACGAGCGCAATTAGTAACTGTACATCTAGTCCGAAGGTATACTTATAACCGATAGAATCACTCAATTTCTTGTATACGCGGATAAAATCAAGAAATTTATACAGTAATTTTGAGATAACGAAATTATATCCATATATGTGTAATTGTATGCATTTGCAAATACAAATAATTCGAAATTTGCATAAAATTTAACTGGCGTTACGCGCGTTATTTTGTATAAGTTAACAAATCAATGATTTGGAACAGATTGTTATATTAATTAATAAAATATGTAAATGAAATTAATTTATATGCAGCCAGGCGTAATTTATTCATTGTGAAATGTATACCAGTGACATTTATGCATCAGGCGAATGCAGCGCATCGAGATGATTTACGGTTTATCCAACGAGACAGCTGATAGCCAAGTCACCCAGATTTCGGGCGCGAGGCGTAGGTCGCGACTCACCTGTTGAGGGCGGAAAGGAGCCTGGCCCAGGCGCGAAGATGAAAGTGGTCTTGGGCCCCGGCGACGATACCGACGACCTTCCAAAGCAGCTGCTCGAGCCTGAGGACCTGGGCGTCGTGGACACCGAGCTCGAGGAGCCGGGCGTAGAGCGCCTCCAGGAGAACGAGGCTGTGCGGCAAAGTCTCGATGAGGAGATCGATCGGGATGTCAGGCAGGGCCGCGCGCAGGGTGTAGCCCGGCAGACGCACGAGGAACGCCGCAGCCTCCCGGTACTGCCGGCCCTCGTACAGACGCAGCAACCTGTCGTGCAGATCCAGCCCGTGAAAGCGGCTCGATCTAACTTGCTCGCCCGCTTTCCCGACGGATATGCTGACGCCGTCTCCGACTAGCTTACCGATTGGCCGAATTCCGCTCGGTGCGATTGTCGAGCAAAGTCGCCGCCGGTTAATTGTTTATGGACTCGAATGGCTTCATTCGGCTCGCGCTCCTATTGACTTAGCACAGAAAGACCTACTCTTCTTTGTAACGCAAGGAGCTTAAAAATGCTCGTTATTACGGTTGAGCTCCGTAATAATTCGAGCTATCATTAGTCCGAGAAGTATAATCGTTCCAGAGGAGAAAGTTAAGGCCGTATAACTAGAATATCCTTGCGACAGGGAGCTAATGCGAGAAAAAGACTTGTTAAGCGTTACACCGCGACTCTCTCTACCGTCCCTCATTCCACGCGTCATCCGCGATTGCCGAAGCGCCTCGTAATCCAGGAAAAATCAACGATTCCCGCCGATCGTCAATCATTATCGCCCTGAGAAGCACTGAGTAATAAAAGCCGAACGTTAAGCGCGCCTGCAATGCGTAAAGTCCACGCTTTTCAAACGAGCGATTACGCTCTCGCATGAGCGCAGCTCCAATTGCGAATTAAACCGCTCATCGGGGACGGAAGCCCCGGGTAAAAAAGGATCGCTTATAAATAATGACTGCTCGCGGCCGACACTTCTTGTGCGGCTTATGCACACAGTCATGCAACCCGCCAATCGCTCAAATGCACCAGTGCAAAGCATCAGCCTTTCTCGCACCTTTGTACATTGCGTCTTACTCGCATGCACTCTACGGTAATTTATACCCGGTAATGAAGTAAGATCTGCCGTTTGTGCGAGTGCTTATTAGGTTTACGCCTTTTCATTATCTAGTTAGAGATTTAACGCGAATATATTCATTCGCGGTCGTTAACAAAAGAACACTGAAGTTACAATGCATGCAGGAATAATCAATAAGGTCTTGATAATTTACGATTTACCCCACACTATTTACAATTTGGAGCAATCAAATTCATTTTATTCAGAATTTTATATAGAGATTTTCTAGTATTTGTAGATCGACTCTAACAAATACTTGAAAAAATATTATGCAGATTATAGTGCTCGAACTAAGCACATTAGATGGTACTAAAACGGTAACGGTTTTTCAGAGTGACGCGAGGAAAGTAGTCGATCATCTCGGTACTACTCACCTATATAAACTATATTAGACCGTTTGTAAAATAAACTTGGTTTTCATACGAGGCCATTTTTCTTTATATCTGGGTACCGTGAATTAAGTTAATTTTCCAGTAAGGTGCTTTCTTCAAGAATTTTAAGTATTTTAAGTATTAAGAGCCGTGTAAAAAGCACGCGATTCACCGCTTAACCTAGAAAGAGCTTTAAAATTTTGATATTTTTTGCGGATTTAAGACTTTTTGCAGGACTGTGAGCTGCACTTTAAATGATTCAAACATTTACATACTAAAAATATTTATTCCTTGAGATGCGAACGCGGTGGGAGCAAAACAAAATTGCCTCGTCCGACGAAGCTATATTTCTTTTATAAATATCAGCAGGGAATTCTAAAGGGAATCCTACTTAGCAGACTTTGACTGGGAGTGCCGCACTGAAAAGGATGCGCTATTACTTTTAGGTTCAGCAAGAATCTCTCGGACAGATAAATCCGCACACTGGTGTGCACGTATTTTTGTTCTTTGAGTAGCTGTATATAGACATTGTGTACAAGTCCAAACATTTGCATGCATTTTAAAGAGGATTATTATTAATTTTTCCCTCGCATTGTAAAAGTCTCGAGTGGATACGATATTATTTGATGAAAGAACTGAAAGAGACGGCTTATTCTGCCAATTTGTAAAAAATGCTTCTGCGACAATCGCACCAACAGTAAAATCAATCATCAGCGTGGTCACAGGGGATCTTACCTCCTGAGCGCCATCCTAGGGTTGGCGCCCTCCTCGTCCGTGGCGGCAACGAAGCCGACGTGGAACTGGGAGCCGGGGACCCAGACGAGGCGCTGGACGGCGTTGCGAGGCCGCTCGGGCCGGATCCGCTCGCAGGAGTTCAGGCCCACGAGAGGCGCCGCACGGCGGCTCATCTTCCCCGCTGGCCTCACCTGCAACGACTCCTGGACGAGCATCATCAGCGGGACTCGGGAGCAAGCACGCGTCACCGGGTGAAATTGATCGCGCCGGCTTCCGGGAGGCGCGGAAAGGGGGCCGAGGATGCCGACCTGCGCGCGCCTTATCCGTCCCCGGCTCCTTTTTCGCGGCCGGCCTACTGCCTGCGGGGCCTCGGCCCACTTACTTTTTCCGCCCGCCGCGGAGAGATCGCCGCGATGTCTCCCGTGCGTCTCCTTCCCGCCGCCGAAAAGCCTCATGCTCCACGTCTAACGGCCCGGCCGACTCTATCGCACGCGTTTAATGTGTATATGGCCCGCTGGGGCCTACTAGTTTTTTTTTCTGGTGTAGGCGAGGTATCATTTCCGCTTAGTAACGCCAAATTGAATCTCCGACGGGTCGCTGCTCGGGCCTTTCTTTCTAATTAGCATTATGTTCAATCATCTGATTCCAGATTGATTGTTTTTAGTCGCCCGATGGCGATAAGGGAAAGCAGCTTCTATAACGGCCTTTGCGGTCGTTTGCTTTTCACGCTGCATCAAATTATGCGGATAAATACGATATTCATGCGCAGAGCATGGAAGAGGTATGTGAAAAGTGTTATTTCACTTTTGCGACACCTTTTCCCTGAATCGGTAGAAAATTATGCTGGTTATTTTAAGCAGTATCACCTTACCGAATGGAAATTTGAATAAACGGAATTATAATCATTCAGTATTAAATTACTTTAGCTAACATAGCTAAGGTATAGAATACACTTCCAAATGACTTGTGCTCTTTATGCTTATATCCGTGTTTTAATTAACCTTGTATAATTTTTTGTTGTCTAAATTTGTTTATAATTTTATAACACTATCTTTTTACGTACACTTTAAGCTCTATTTAACTTTATATGCATTATTATTATTAATGTGGTGAATATGCCGTATATGAAATAGAATATCAAAATACATTTCGGCTCTTTAATTCTAACTAAATAATATAAGTTTACGTCATTGTTAACAGTATTTGAGTTTTATTTAAATAACAAGTGAGAACCTAAAAATAAATTTAATGCCTCAAATGATCTAGATATAAACAAGCTAAAAACTAAATTTCCTTTTTATCTCTAAGGAAAGATCTTCGAATTTCCTCCATCAGGGTTGTATTCGTTTATTTTTATATAACCGTTTATGATAGGTGCTTGCGACGTACTTTATAAAGTAGCTGCCTATAATAACTTGTTTCGCTTTTTAGTGTCGCTTTCTCGAGATGGAATCGGTCGCTTGGCTATTTAGATAATCGATCTAATTAAAGATTTTTCATGCAGTGCAAGTAAGCGCGATAATTTCATTAGGTAATGGGAGTCTCCCTCGTTAATCAATGCCTGATATATTGACGTCGCGGCGTGATATGTCGCACGCGCTTAATCAATTAGCACCGACGTGTTACACCGCACTCACCCTTAAGGCGCGGTCCAACATCGTCTTAAATGAATGCGGCCACGTTGTTTATGAGCGGCTGTATAATACAAGGAAAGCCGCTTCCTATAATCCGTGATGCGGGCAAACTGGTAGCCGCCCTTTTCCGCGCGCTCGCGCTTCCTCGCGCATCGCCCGGTGCGGCCATAATTTTCCGGTTCGCTTAGGCTCTCACGCGCCCGGTCACTGCCCCTTGGCTTTTCGATGCATCCGGATATTTCAGGGCGTGAGAGGCCTATGGCGCAGGCTTCGACTCCTCTGTTCCGCCGAGTAACGTCGAAAGCTACCTTGTATAGAACATCCACAGGCCATTTTGCCGTCAGAAAAAATGATGATACAGATCTTATGTTGCATACTGGATTCTTTACAATTTTATTATATCTCGTTACGTCATTAAAATAAGAATATGTAAGTACTTAAAAAAAGACAGAGAGAAACACATTAACTCGCGTTGGCGCGTATTCAGGATTCAGGCAGCGCGTTTGCCAAATTTGCATCTTGCGTATATCTCAAAACTAAGTATTTAAAAACTGTTAAGAATTTTCGAGAAAAATTTGATGCTTCTGTATAATATTGTAATTGTAAATAAATGTTTCGCTACAATTAATAAATCGATGTTTTTAAGCTGTAACATGGTCATCCAGTTCAGCCCTTGTAAATTCCATAAGTGTTACAAATATAATTATGTAATATAAAAAAGTCGATTTAATGACACCATATTTCTGTTTTTGTTTAAATACTGATTTTCAATACAACGCTTAGTTTGTATATTTTAGCGTAAACAGTCTGAAATATGTGTTCACAAAATACTAAAATATATTGAATAAAATCTGTATTTCGATCTGTATTCAATAGGAATAAAAAAGAGTTTCTCATTTCTTGCTTCTAAAAATAAGTGTCAATTAATTCTAATTCAAAGTTGTCACATTACCTCGATTATTATGCAGCATGGAACTTTCATTTAAATGTTTTTATATCGATGCAAAAGTGTAAATCATTTGAACAAATATGTAAATCATTTGATAATCATCCGGACACAACACTTCATAATGAGATATACGGTTCCATGTGTATTGAGTATTCACACGGAGCAAATAATATTAATATTCTTTAGTACTATTTAAGGGCGTATCAATAATCTTGAGGAAAGTTTAACTTCTCGGAAACAAATCTGAAATACTTGATAGATTGGGTAAATTCTATGCTTTTGCTTTCACCGAAATTGGTATTAAAATAAAATTTTTAAACGGTAAAATAATTTAACAAAATATATATTACAAGAATTTTATCCTACAAAACGTCAATTTTAGCCATGAATTTTTATCCCTATACGAATAAAAATTGAAATACTGTATACATTTTATAGAATATGTCATATATATATATCTAAAGAGTGTATTTGAAATCACGCAGTAACTAATAATAGCTTCACAAAGAAATAAAGCGCGACACAGAAAATTAAATATTTTAAAAATATTGAGTGAAATGAATTATGTAAATAAAGAAATTGCTACAAAAATTTAATGTGAAATATGCACATTCATCAACATCAGCTGCAAAATCCGGTTTGTGTTTGTGCGTGTCCGAATAGAGTAGTAAGTTATGTAGAGAATTAATATGATTGCTTTTATAAGTAGCTTAAATACATAATCTAAATATATATTTAGAGTCAAAGTATCCTAGAAAATCCTTAAGTTGTTATACGATTAAAAACATTAACATATAAGAAATACACATTGGTATGTAAGAAAATCATAAGATATTTAAAATGGATTTTGGAATTCAGCATTTTTTCATCAACAGTTTCAACGAATTTAAAAAATTCAAGCATAAAATATTCTGATTTGCATTGACTTCAGTCAGTTATAGACTTAACACATAATTTAAAATATTATAAAAAATTTAATGACAGTCGACTATATGGATAAATAATTCTGAACGAGCATCAAATCTTTTTTCTCTGAACAATATCATTTAAAAGTTTATTCTTTCATCTAATAATCATTTAATCTTATTAATATTTTAATTATTTTACAGTTGTTGATGGTACATTTATAACCTTTGCATATTTATAGACTGACTATGATATGAAATTCGCATGGTATGAAAAACTTAACCTTTACAAATAATAAAAGATCTTAAAATTTAAACTAGTTAATTTGTATAAACTCGTTAATTGTTTGATTTAAGTTATAAATTCAAAATGTCATGCAGCTTTAGACAATAAGTTGGTAAATAAAGTGGCATAAAAATGATAGTACATATATACACGCAACTTTCTCTCGGCATACCTAAGTATAACAATCTTGAATGGTATAGAAAATGAATTAATTAGAAATGTTCTTCTGTCCAGCTGAAATGAAACTGTAATAAGAATAATCGTCAAAGTTAATTAAAACGCGTTTACAATTATGTTGATGATTAAGATTAATAAAAGAAGAAAAATAATTAAAATATGAACTATAATAGCGAAAATATGTTTTTTAAATTATTTATTTACAATTATCTAACTACCTCTGAATAAAAATTAAATACCTATTACTTTATAATTCAAACAGGTTTTTTATGAAAGAATAGTGTTTTAGTAGGTTATTCTACAGTACTATATTTGCATTTAGCATGGTTTTAAGTTTCTACTTTTTTACGTTATACTTTTCTGAATGTGGACAAAGTATATATCATTGTTTATTTTATAATGGGCAATAATTTATTAGATATGAATCGGTGTTATTTGGGGTTTTAACTGTCACAGACTAAGCTGTCTCTCCTGGTATTCCGTTGGCTGCGGCGTTGCAATGAGGTGCATGACGCGGCTAACTCTAGGACCAACTATTCTGGGTTACCCCGCAGTCCACGGGCATTAAATTTCCGAAGACGTCGAAATACACAATAAATGATGGCTTTATAACAAATTACTACTACTTATTTCATGTTATTATTTATAACTTCCAATTTGCTACATCAATAATCTAACTTGAATATTTGCCATTTTCAAGTGGAGAGAAAAAAGAGGCCAAATTAATTAAACAAAAGGAGTCGATATTATGGATAGTATAAAATCAATTTTCTATAGATATATTTATCTATATATCTTTCATATAATCATGTGAGCCGAATTAACTCGAATTCATCGTTAACATAATTTACAGAGGTCGTTTGTAGCGGTTGTATATGGACAGAATAGATTGTTTTCACTTTGATTAATAGATTTTTAAAATTTTTCGGTATGTATCAGAAGCCTGGCAAAATAAAGACAAAGCGACAGACAAAATTTAAAACAGATTTGTTAAATAATTGTTAACCAAAGATTTTTCGATAATGTTTATTGAAAACGAGTTTCGCTCTCCACTAAAAATTATACTGTTATATTTTCTGTCTGTTTAATAATTTTTAATAGAATTTGAGTTTACATCTCTGCTGCTATCATTTACATACATTATGAAATATCCCTTTTCTAAGAAATCTTTTGCATATTTTATTAAATGATTTCTCTTAAACCGATTATCGCATGCGCTAATTTGGCAACTGGCGTTGAATCGGTCAAAGCGCGAATGCGTCACACAGGCAGCGGGGATGTAAACTGACGTAAACAATAGCCTTGACTCTTTCGTCACAGAGTCCCCCCGCGGTAACATCCACGCGCAGCGCACGCGTTTCAAGTGCCCGAACGGGCGGTTCGATCGCAAAAAGGGGGCGGCTGCGGAAAGGATGAGCGATCGGCCACTTTCCCACTGCTCAGCTTCCGCGTCTCATTAGTCGAGCTTTCCATGGCTAGGTTCTCAGGGGCGCGCGGCGATCCCAATCGTCCTGGGCTGCGCATCGATTTGCATTCATTATATTGCGATTGTGCGCGCGCCAATCGCCTACTCGATTCTAGAGAAAATCCGGGCCCGGGATAATTAATTTGGAGACGAGTGACGGAGGCATTTAAATGAATTGATCCCCGCACAGATGCTTTTTCAATGCGTAGCATAAATCATATTTATATCTGTGTGCATTTCACAACAGTTAAGTCTTTTTGTTGCATTTTATTATACAGTTCGATTAAACATATCAATTACGGGATCTAATCGACATCGCGTTCTAGTTTTTTTCTCTCGCTTTCCGTTAAGATTATCTCGGCATAGGCAGCGCTGCATAGCAGCAGCCGAGTTTTCGCTCAGCTTTTCCACGACGCGACGCATGATGGAATTTAAAAATTTACCCTGTGACCGGTTAAGCCTGCAGAGTTTGGGCTGAGAAATTTGAATTTGCGGTCGCGATGCTCCTGCGGGGGAAAAAACTGATTGAAGTGCGTTTTACGATTCGTGCATACATATTACGGGAAAGCGCCCGTGTACGTGAAACTCAATATTCCTCGGTGCACCGGTCAAATGCGCTGGCACGTATCGATTTTAACATCCCCAAAATGCCGTTAGTTGTTTGAAAACATTTGCCTCACCCGGAATGTACAAGCCATCGCGGCTGTAGTACCAATGCGCGACATGTCGATTGCAACGTCCAAGGACGGTATTGTATAGGCACGCAAAGTCATGTCAAGTATCAACGTCGATGTACCGAGAGTTTGCCCCGTCCGCGGGTTCAAGTGCACTCACAAATATTGATCATGGTTTGACGGGAAGGGAAAAGAAGTTGACCAAGCTAGTAAAACTTACACAGCACTAGGGTTTCATTGCACGGCACGGAATTATAATATAAAAGCTCTCAATTGGACGAATGTGTGGAGAAAAGCGGCGCAGGTGACAAATCAGTTTGGTGAATTCTGGAGCGCCGTAATTCGCATGGGAAAAAAGGCATGAAACAAGATTACATTGTGACCCCTAAACGTCAGGCGGATTAATGACGGCTATTTAGAAGGAGAAACGCCGCCACGCCGCGGTTAACAATGTGAAATGGCTGAGGCGCTCCCGGAAACGCTCAAGTGCAGCGAAAGAATCCAGGGAATGCTCTAAAACGCTTTAAGTGCTCGCTCGCGCGCGCCTAGTTCTTTAGCGAATGATTACGGGAGGCGCGCGTATACTTGCGATTCGCCTCCGTCCGCAGCGTTATAAACTCCTCGGGGCATCTGCTTTACGGCTTTTAATACAGAGTTACGCGCACCTAGGCCACGTACGATAGCGAGTCATTTCGTAGCTGGTTGACGTTTTATCCCGATTAAGCAACATCCCAAAAAGGCATTTTCATGTTCGTATATGGCATACGCTCGAGACAGCAGCGCATCGGATCAATTTTCTGCATTGAAAATCGTATGCATTGAAGTATCTCAGGGCGAATGCCGAGACGCTCACCTGCAGCGCGCGTCAGACATTCCCAAACGCGGCACGCAGCAAGAAGCGGCGACCTAACCTCTGAGCGCGGCTCTAATTGCCGGGCTGAAATGCAGTCGGATCCCGCGGGCGTCTCCCAGTCCCGCCTCCATTCTTTCCTCGCGCCTTGTATACCGTTCGGTTTTTTGCCCTCGCGCTGTTCTCGACGCTCGGGCGCGGCCTTAGGGGAGGCTCCCATGCGACCTTTACCGTTAAGACCGGCCGGAACGCGGCGTGGATCCACCGCCGCGAGATTCAATGCGCCCGTTCGGTCATCCTCGGGTCGATTTAATTCTCTCCCAGACGAGTACATAATGAATCGTTCACTCGAGTCTACGCCTTTCTTCTTTGGTTCCGTTGCGTGAAACAACAGTGCGCGCTTTTTTTGAATGTACTCGCTGGCTAACCAATTATCATCTGCCAATCATAATTATTGTAAAGACTACATTGCATGCAACGGCAATCGAGAAATTGTAACTGGTCGATTATAATAGCTACTGGAGCTTTATTTCAATTTCGATAAAATTCGATAAAATGGTCCTGTGTGGGCGAGATATAAAGGAAACAATTATAACTACAATTGTTAAAGTGCAATGTTAATACTCGCATTTATGCAATATCCGCAATGTCCAATTATCTTCGTGAGATAATGCATGTGTAATCGGTACGAAAAGAAACGCAATTTTGATAATGGAAATCCAATGATTGATTTTCCCGATTATAACAGTTTGGTGAAAATCAATCTATTAACTGAGGACCGTGTGAATTAGGCCTTGCCCAGAGAGGAAGGCGGGCCAACTTACGAGGTGTGCCCCGACAGTCGGCTAGTCCTCGCAGTGCCCCGGAAGATCCCTTGAGCACGATGAAGCGCAGGCAGGAGCACTGGTTCGCGGCGAGACTCGATCCTCCCGCACGCACTCGCGCACCTGTTAACGGTCGCGCGTCCCACGTGAGCTGCGGACCCGCGCGCGCGCCTACCCGTCGGCAACTGGAGCCGTCCGGCCTCGGCGGCGCTCGGTCAGGGGCCCGGGCGGTGGGGGACCGCCGCGCGCTCTCCCCCGGAACGTCTTCATCGGCGCCCGCAGAGAAATCGCCCCCCGCGCACCCGGGGAAAGTGAGGATGAGGCCTTTCCGCGGGCGGCTTTTCCCGGCTTTGACCGATCGGGGAACGACAATCACCGCGCGAAAAAGAGCAGTCGCGGAGAAAGCCGGGCGGCCAACGGCCTCGCGTGCCTCCCGGGCCTGCGGCCCTTTTCACCGGGCTTAATCGCCTCTGCGTGGACGTATTAATTACGCGCCCGGGCGCCCGACTCGATGTATTATTGCGCCCGTGAGTGTCGCCGCTCGAGGAGCGCGGCCCCTTCGAAAGGAGCCTCTTCCAAAAACGGCGATGCCCGTGAGGCGGCCCGCCTCGCTCGCCCGAAAATTCGTCCCGGCCAATTGCCCCGCTGTGCTGGCCCGCCGAGTGCGCTTAATTGAATATTAAAACCCAAGCTTTTAATCAACTTTATCGCTTTCTTTCCGCTTATCCCCCGGACTTTTCTCCCGGTAGACCGTAAGTCGTTTCACCAACGACTTACCTGTATTCAGTAGCTAACGGTTAGCTATCCATGTATATTTACTTTTCCTAAGCTCGAGAGATAATTTTGCAGGCGATTGTGTTAAGATCGATCAAATACATTTAATATTTTTGATTAATAGGTAAAAGTTTATTTGCATGCACACAAAATATATTTGAATACAATGGATTATAATAACATGTCTCACTGCCTGCACGCATTCGTAAAATATTAAAATTACAATAGGCGTAAACAATTTTTTATCGCAAACGGATGAATATTATCTGTCAGTCAAATAAATGAAATTGTAAATAAATAAAAATTAAACATAATAATACTATTTAATAATAATATTAAATTCCATGTTTTACTTAGCCTACTATAAAATTTTTAATTCGATTAAATTTCTTTAACAACCTAGCTCGAATACTCATTGTTCTGTGAATTTAACAAAAATTATGTCACGCTTTTAGTACTAAATGTTAAAAGATGTTTGCATGTGAATGTAGGCAAAAGTTAGTTAATAATGGGCCAACATATACTATAGAGTAAAACGACCGCGGAAGAGGAACGGATTCCGAGTTATCGAAGCGCGTCAAGATGCCGGGGAGATCCTCGAAGGCACCTGCATCTCTGTCTAATGAGCCCCTTGGGCCTCGAGCTACCGGAGTGATTTTCTAATTTCCCTCGCCCGCGGCGATATGGCGTACGCGAGTCGCGATAAGGGGCCGCATGGTGAAACGCGAAGAAAGGATCGGATAAGCACACCGAGATAGAAGAGGGGGCCGATGGACGGACCGCGGAGGCAGCCTCGCGTAAAGAGCCGCCGCGTCAACTTTGGTCCGCGGGCGCTTGACGCGCGCGGGGGGAGAAAGCGCCGGGGTACAGGAGATAACAATCGCCCCGTCCTCGCGGCTCGGACGCTAATGAATTTGGTCGTCGCCAGATCCATCGGATCGGTATTGATTTAGAGGCATTCTTCCGCCGCGGCGAAGGAAGGTAGCGTCTTTAGATTGATGGATCCTTTCTGCAACTGTGCGGTGTTTTTTGCGCCGGGTCCATTCTCTGCACTCGTGCCGCAGCGCGTATAAGAATGCTATTAAAAAGTGAAAAGAGCCCCAGTGTAAGATTCATCGCTTTTTAAGCAGTAGGAAGCGATCGCTCTTGCGAGTAACGCTTTATACTCTAATATAATGCTACTTCATAGTCTACTCAGTTTGCCGTCAGTTCCGTACACTCATTTTTGCAATACTATCAATTCACATAACTGTCATATCTGACTATTTTATGTCAACGATATAACGTATCATTAAACGTAGTGTCAATATTGTTATTTACAGTAGGATTATTCATAATAATTATATAATGCTGCATGATAATATAAGTACTGTTTATCTAAATTTTTTGTACATTTGATTATAGCTATTATGATTGATTTCATTAATTAGAATATTGTAAAATTTTAATTTACGTAACGTAAAAATTTAGTTCAATTGTAACTTTATATCTTTAAGTGTGGTCAGCATGTATATATAAATCGAGGTATTTGCATATTATGGTATAGAACTCTATGAAACATATTCGCAAACACCGAAGTCGAAACTGCAGATTTTATTGTCGTGTTCTTATAAGTAGAAATTCTTAACCAGTTTATAGCTAGTGTATGACGAATATAAATTTTAGATATGCAAAGATATACGCTCATTAGTAATCTTATGCTCCAATGTATGGTGATGATCGTAGATGCTTTTTATTACATTCAAAGATGATTTTTGTTTATTTATAGTTCCATTTGATTAACATATCAACCACAAAACTGGTTCACTTTCTATCAACGGAGAAATTCATACATGTACATACATATTGTACCATTTGCAAGAAGACTTTGATTTTTAAATAAACGATAAGCAAAAATAAAATGTTCTTAGCAAGATAGGTGAATTTATATTATATTTTTATATATATATCATTATTTTTTCAATAATGCAACGTATTATAAGGTATTATTTTATTATTGAATTATTGTATTATTTAATATTGAACTGAATAATTTTTTCTAAATTTATATAATTTTCATATCCAATCTCGGTACTCCATTTCCATAAAAGTGTAATAAAACATTAAAACAAAATTCAAAGTTAAGTATGTAATATTTTGTTAAGTAATATCTTTATCCGAATTATCGCACGATATTCTCATATTGCTTGTTAACACAAAAAATAAAGGGATACATGATTAGTACATTCTTGTTATAAATAAAATGTAGATCTTAAATTTAAGAATAATCGTGCGAGACTTGATTAATTTGTTTTGAAAACTCAATACAATTAAAAAATAAAATAAAGAAAGGATGAATGAATAATAATTAAAAAAGGGTACGTTAACGTATACCAGATACGGAAACATTTTAAGCGCCTTGCATTTTTTAATTCGGTGATGATCTACAGGAAGCCATAAGCGAAAGGCTGCGAAGAATAAAATTAAGCAAAAATGAGATGCCATGTAGCTTTGTTACTTGTTTTAAAGTGAAAACTGTCAACGAAATCGTATACGCAGTAAACGTAATTTATTACTTAATACTTTCGTTTTTACAACCTTAATTAATAGTTTTAATTTTCATATTATTTTTAAATACAAGTACAGTTGTAGGAAGTAGTATAAGGAAAAAATAAATTTTATGCAAAAATGATTCTGTATAAATTGTATACTAATTAATAATAATACTATTAATAATAATATGGATTATTTCTTGAAGGTATATTTATTTTTGTTATTATTGTAGGCAAGTAATTAGAGTCGGTTACAATTTAATAACTGGGCGCCAATGTAAATGCAACTTGCATTTTGAATAGTTTAGAATAGTACGAGGATTTAATGTTTGAAATTCATTCAGTAATTCAAACTGCCAATGACCGTACATACTTTTTAATAAGAAACGTATTCGTATAATTCCAAATATTACATTTATTACAGTTTTTTATGTATTGCGTTATTAATATAGTTTGTACATAGTTTATGTGCAATTTTTATATAATTTATTTAGAATCATTATCGTATTAAATTTATACATATACATTTTTTACTTATAGGATGATCGAGTTTATGATGCTCCTGGATCATGGGAGGATTCACCCACTGCTGTTCGAGACCGATTGAAGCTTTGACTGAGTTATCCAACTCGAGAAAGTTACATTCTTAAATCAAGTCCGCGGAGGGGGACAGCTGCCCAAGGAGCTACCTTCTTGGACGCGTTCTTGAATAAAAAGCCATGGAATAGAGCTTTTAAACTCAGTTTCGAACATATTCTTTTCGATTTAGTCTCCGATTTTGATTTTAAGGTGTCGTAACAAAAATCAAAATTCGATTTTCAAAATTAGCAGTTATTATAGTTATGTAGTATTGCGCTTAGAATATCATGAACATAATTATATGCTCGACTATACGCTCCTAAAAGGAACAGAATTAAATAGTAAACACTCTATATAATGTTATATTTACTTGAAGTCCTCATCTCCTTTACTTTAAAAGCTCTACTACCGCATTATTTAAATCTCCGGAAAAATACATTTTTATTCTCAGTCCTTTTTTACCTAATAATACAATGGTATTACTTTTCAAACAATACTTAAACATTGTTTCTCTTAAATTTTCTCATTGTGTTAAAAATCGATCTTCGAAAAGAACTGTATACTCATCCAATTGTTGTCATCATTCTAAGCATAATTCTAATTCAAATATTCATTTTATTTCTACACTTATAATGACTAAAATCAAGATTAAAATTCATAACTTAAATTTAAAAAATGTCCAAGTAAATTAAATTTACTTTCATACACTTCTTTCTTAGAAAGAATCGTAAATGCTATTGATATAAAACATTTATTTTTATATCTTTGTATTTGGTCGAGCACACGGATCTTAGTTTATTGTAGATATTTTCTATTCGTACGTGATCACAACGTACATGACATTGGAATTATATTAGTGTTGGATAGATACGAGCTTTTTTGTCACAACTTTTCTCAAAACATTGTCGCTTACGTTTACGATTGGCAGACTGCTCTTACGGCATTATTTATAGCGAAATAACTCCTGAAAAATACGTACATTATTTATGGTCTCATATACATTACTATATTAACTCGAAAAGTTACGTGTTATCGGTTTAACTGCAGTGTTGCTCGTGTATTACAGTTGAATAAAACTAAGATGAGAACCAGGGCGAGGATATAGTAAAAAGAGCAGTGCCTTTTGTCTTGTATTCGACAACACATTGATAACTGAGTTTCTCTTCAGTTCGTTTCTGCTCTTACCGAGCATAATTTTGGATTATCTTAATTAATCTTGTAATTAATTAAACAAGTAATGTTTGTTAGAATTATCAGTATTTTACATTTATTTTAAAAACTCTAAAATAAATTAAAATAGTCAATAAAATAACTAATAGACATTGAAAAGTACTTATTTAACGAATTTATCTTGAAAATGGTCTTTCAAAGTCAATCAACTTGTTTAAAGTGTAATTTTCAAAAGCAATAATATAATCTCAAGTTTTTAAATTTAATAAAAGTCACTGGGATAGAAAGTGACTAAAATAAAGGAAAGCACATAAAGTCCTCATCGCGCAGTGTAATGTTTTACTCGTGGCGACATTCGGTTTTCCGGTCCATGTATGACTTTCGCTTTTCGAAAAGGAAACTTTAAATAAAAGTAATATACTCTGTCAGGTGGCAATGCACTTGCATTCTAATCTAAGACAAGCTGCATTTGTAAACCTACACTACGTGATGGGAAATCACAATCCCTGCATCTATCGGCAATGTGCCAAAGTTTCTCTCCCCTTGAATCGTTTAAACCACCTGCTTATCCCGTCCGTTCGACTTAAAGTGTCTGATTAGCTTGGAAAATCACTGAGCTTTGAAAGTAAAAGTAATAGTAAGATTCGTATAATATTTTTATGATAGTCCATACTTTATTCAAAATTGATTTTAGTCGTGTTTAAATAAGTATCAACATTTTATGAAAATTAATCATTTTTAACGTTTTAATGTTTTTATCAAATTCTGTACATGGCTATACGCAGGCAAAATAATGGACGACGCGAGCTCTAATCTCTTGCTACCTCGCTGGCCACTCGTTCTTTGTTAATAAAAACATAGCTGTAACAATGATGCTCTCCTGCTCCGAATTATGTACATCGTAATGCAGCAGTGTTTCCGGAAAAACTTGGAGGAACTGCCCTTTAAGTGATGTACTCTCAGGTACTTTCCTATCTGTCTTAAATTCTTATATAGTTATTAATGTGTGTGTGTGTGTGTGTGTGCGCGCGCGCGCGCGCGTGCCTGTCTATGTCTATATGTAGTATGTTACGTACAAAGTTGTATAGTGTCTCAATTTTCTCTGAAGATATATATAACTGAAATATATACTTAAAAGAGTTTTCCATTTCTTTTCACTTTTCCAGGTAAAAGTAGTTGAAAAGAGCGCAGGAAAGAGAGTTTGATAAAAAGATCATCTGTTTATATAACCTATAAAGTCGTTAGAATTAGTTTAAAGAGTTAAGCAAACAATTTATGAAAGAGCTCGCGAAAGAGCAGAAAGATAATATTTACTCAATTGTTCGTTTTTATGAAGGTTAAATGCAAGGAAATTTAAAAACATTAAGAAGAAAAGCATTGATTTGAGTAATATTCAGAGATAATCACTATGATGAGCACTATGAGAATTTGGATAACAGAATCGTCAAATAAATTATTTGTCAAGCGTGCTATTATCATGGTTATTACTTACAGGAGCCCTGTAGGATTGGCTGCGCTATATTAACATTGCAATACAAGCGCGCTTGTGATTAAATCGCTGGATGAAGGAAAAGTAAGCAAAACAAACTGGCGTCGGTGGGGCGCGAATAAGTGAGGTCCCCTCCTTCCGCCGATTATTCGAAGGCCAAGGCGCTGCTGCAGGTCGACCTACTGTCCCGCATACCTTTGGCGCCGCGTGACGCGCTTTGGGTTACATCTCAGAAGCCGGGCCGCAGGCGCAGCTCCTTTGATCACAGAGTGAACCAGCGATCCTGGGCGAGCTCGTATTACGTTTCACTCTCGCGCGGGTGCGATATACGCATCGTACGCTTCGTATACAGTTTCCTCTAGGAGTTTTCCGACGGCTTCAATTGGAGCGATGAAGGTACAGACCTCGCAGGCCGGATATGCTTGTAGCCTCGTACATCCGACCATAGCCCAGCGGGGGCGAGCGGTATGAGTGATAATATGAAACACCTTCTGTTGCCGGTGCGCAATGTGACAAGCATCACGAGGGGCAAAAGGTGAAACATCTGGAGACCGATTCACGGGGAAGCGAACGCGACTTGCGGCTTCTTTCTGAGAACGCGCCGCCGCCGGGCCGTAACGCAGTGTAATCTGTTACAGGAGCGCGGGAATCCACCGGAGGGCCGAACGCTCTGTTTCGGACGCTGAGCCCGACTCCGCCCCTAATTTCACGCCAGTTTCTAGAGATCCGCTGCGCGGCTCACTATTATATCGTTTCCCGGCCGATCGTCGATTCGTTATCGCGGCCGTTGCATTATGGATCCGAGCGCTTAATGTGTATTATCAGTCGATACGGTAACCTGTCGCGAACTCCTCTTTTGCGTATTTTTGTGTGAAAAGGCCAAGCGGGAAAAAAGAGCGAAAGAAAAAAGATTCGTTACGGATCGCGAGCTCTAAGTCAGCGCGACCTTTCGTTTGGCTGCAGATGGTATATAATTATATGCATAGAGTACAGTGAGACAGAACGTAGCGCATCACACTCAGATCCGAGTTCAGATCGTTAACTCGTTAAGATCCGCTAGGGCAATCGATTCTAATGTCACGATCGATGAAGTAATAAAAGATTCGAGATGCTGCGGATGCAATGGGGCCTCATAATAGGCGCCGCGCTCGACCGCTTTTCGGGCCCCACTTGTTACGGTATATCCTCGAATTATGAATATCAATGCACCGACCATACTAATCTGCCTTTCGTGGAAAAACCGGGTGCTCCAAATTTTAATCCTACTTCAAGATACGACCGTTTGAACTACAAACCGGCTACCACAGCCGCCGCCTCGAAAACCGTTCGCAGAAAATAAAAAGCAAATAGCCCTCCATTATTTATCTGCCCCACTAGGAATATATAATAGTCTGGATGGGCAGTGGGAAATTATTTTGCAAAGTACTTTCAGTCCCAATTTCCGTAATGCACCGTGAATTCGATGTGCATTCCTCGGATGCGTTTCTATTCGATTGCCGCTACGCGGCTGCCGCGAGCTGTCTGTCTCTCACGGTGCACTGCGCGCGGCCCGATGAATTTTGTATACAAAAATTCGACTCGTTTTCCCGATCTATTTGAAGATCAGTTGTGCCGCCGTCGTTCCCTCCTGTACCATTTTCATTTGTACAATGTAATTGTGCACGACGCATCTCTGCAATATATATATATATATATATATATATATATATATATATATATATATATTGTCGTTTTTCCCAGAATCGCTTCAATTTCCACCATTCGCGAGTGACGTGACTGCACCAGGTTATTTCTCCACGTGAATTACCAAGTCAGACATCTGACTTGCCGCCGAGCCAATACTCACTCAATCTCATCAACTCCAACATCGAAATCGGGAAAAATCTTCGCGCTGGCATACGATCATCTCGGAAAGTGTCATGCGTTATCTACGTGGCAAAATTCATGCTCCGACAGATTATACACCTATTCAAACGCACACATTTATTTTCAAGTTTTCTCTCTTTTTTATCACACAGAATAAATAGCTTTCTACATTATATACAATGTAGTCAGTAAATCATTAATACTTTAGTATTATGAATTGTTGCGCTTGGGGAACTGTCTCATTTTCTATCGCGACGGAAACGTGACGCGAAATACACACACTTTACGCATTACACAACAATATAATTTAGTCACGTCGCGTAATTAAGTAATCCTAATTCATGAGATATCCCGCTATACCAATATAGGTAATTAGGAAACTCATGTTCTACGAGCACATTTTGCACAATATTGCGTAAAGTTTCGACGGATCCCTCATGAGCACGCGTGAGTTAGTGAAACTCTTGAACTTTACCCCCGAAAAAACAAGCTGCGTTCACGGTTCGTTGGAATTCCGTGCGACTCCTTCCAAGGGAGGCGAGCCTGCAAGTTCCCGGGTAATTTCCCTCGACTTCCGGTACACTACTCGACACTTGGGGAAATTGTTGAAAGGTCCAAATTCCATCGCGAGGCGCAATTGCAGAATCACTGCAGCGAATATCGACGCGTCTGCAACGCTGTGGTTTTCGCGTTTCGACACGTCGTTCCAAAAGTGAACGGAACTCATTGCGGGGATGATAAATGACATTTGTTATACGCATCAGCAATTTTCCGTAGCGGATTACCTCGTCGCCTAATGAAACGCAGATTCGTGGTGGAATTTACCGTATTAGCTCGCTCGGGTGCAGACCGAACTCTCGGGTCGAATGACATTTTCCTTAAAATTTTGTTCCAGATTCACGACGTTTCCTCTCGTATCCACGTCTAAGCGAGTCGTCGGGAGATTTTGCTAGATTATGGAGCGCTCATAAAGCATCCACTCTCGGAGAGGATTCGACGAGTGATCCTAGTGCTTTTAAAAAATATCTTTAAGAATCTGAAGGACAAACCTGTAAAGTACCCGTGCGATTTCAGATGTAAGAGAAATATCACCGTGTCTGAGTACTGTAATGCGATAAAACTCCCAATGGGCGGCGTATCCCGCGTCCCGCTCCTTTTACAGCTTTTGAAAACTTTCTGCTGGTGAGTGGCTTTTAAACATTTTTACTTTCTTAACTGTGTAAAACTCGGAGCCGAAGGTTCTTATTAAATTCCTGATTTAACAAGTTTCCTTCCAAGGATGTATAATAAGTTCCCATTGTGTTATTATTATTGCAAATTCGTCGCTTGCTCAAAGCACGTATTGTCCCTATTCAAAGTTTTTTAATAGTGATTTAGAATTCAAAAAGTTGTTTCTTTGTTTATGTGACCATTCGACTCAGTTACGTATTCTTCATGCAAATGGCCTCTTATAACAGGGCATCCGTTCGTTATTAAACAAAAACCTCCGAGCTCATATCATACCATAAAGTTCGACAGTATTGGTTTAAAAAATATTTCATATTCTTTGTCAAAAATTAACCAAAAAAATTTACTAGTTTTTATACTGAGCATGCTAGTGGAACTTTGAATAATAAAAACAATAAATATAAATAACAATAAGGTGTAAATGTAATAAAAATCAGATAAATCACATAATCATTATCAAACATGAAATCACAAGATTACTATATAGATCTACAACTTTCCATGTCCAAAATTCTAAATTATTTTTAAGTGGCTGAAGGCAAAATTTTATTTAAACCATAATTTTCCCAATAATTATGACTAGAAAATGTTGAAGATTCCAAATCACCAGATATCGTTTGTGTCAATTATAACCAAAGTACAATATATTGCTGCTTGTCGTTTATCTTGCACTCGATTATTGCATGAAACCTGTTCCGCCTAATTCGATCTGAAAGATCGCCGCCATCTCAATTGGGTGCTACTGAAGGCAACCTTCGTACAGTAGAAAACTAAACCGTTTTCAAGCTATAGTATAAGTTATTCAAATGGTACTCAATTTATTGTGACATTGTAGGTCACTAATCCGATTACAGAGTTTGTAACAGAAATTAATAAATAAATATGTTTATAGGATATTATAATAGATAATGGAGAAGTAAAAATACTATTTTATAGATCGAAACCAGAATAGATCTTCATGGCTAAAATATACGTACTCTTTACAGGTTACATCGTACAGTTTTAAATAATCTAGTAAGGTCATATATGTTAGAAGGTTTATAAATATAGATCCTGTCACACAAAATGCAAAAAGCAAATGATAAGTTAATTGCTGTTTTACCACAACTATTTTTCACCTACATTTTATACACATTAAAAGTATAGAACGTCCAAAATCATATTCGATATAATATATATTTTGCCCATTATTTTTAATCGTCAAATGCCCTTAATATATACGTCTGTATTGAAAATAGTCGCGTTTCCACGGCAGGTTTAAAGCGAAATAGTTATCCTTAGTTTGCCGGGAGGATAACCTCGTGGGCACGCGCAGGCGGTAGGCAAGTCCGAACGAGGGGTTAACGGAGCCGCGGCGACCCAATAAAATAACCCATTTATACCGACTGGTGTGGGCGCGCTACTCTTCTTACCTCGCCGCGTGAAGCCCGGGTACGCGGGGCACAGGAGCGCGACGTCATTGGCGCTCGCTCGCGCCCGTCTAATCCCCCACGCGCCCCTTAAATTATTCATACTTCTTCCGGGCGGCCACCTCCCCGGAATCGAGATTGCTGCTTTCCCACTTTAAACTTTAAGAGAGCCGAGCATTGAATTTATACAAGATCTTAGGGGCACGACGTTCCCGGCTCTGACCCGCCTGGATTCTTTGCAATGCGCGGAGAAGCCAGGACTCGCCGGTACGAGCTTGTCGTCGGTTATGAGTCTACCCGGATTCGCGGGCTTACTCGCTCGATCTGGTGATTCAATGACGAATTCAAAGAATAGTACGCCTAACCAGAGATAATATTATCATAATTCAGTATAAGTTAAATTTGCGCATTTTATATGATTATTGCGGTATGCGCGTATGGATAATTCATTTGTGATTGTGGAGATTCTAATACTTTTAAATCATATTTATAACAAGTTGATGCGAAAAATGAAGTTTTGCATTTATAGCAACTCCACTTATTATACATATAAAAAACATAAATAATCCAATGCAACATGTTAATTATTATACCGAGTATTATATCAATATGTCAATTTATTATTTTATCTGTAATTAAAATTAGCTTATATTATCGATATTGTAATCCTTTATAAAATAATAATCGAGACAATAATACTTTCATGTTACTTTCATGTCATTACGTCAATAAACGGTTGACGAAATTGATGTATACATAATATACAAACTTTTATATACATTACCAATTCAATCTTTTAACGACCATCATTTCGTTAGAAATTTCATCATTTCTTCATAAATCGCCTCGAGGAAATACGAAAAGTTCTAGAATCTCAATGGATGCCGGAAAACTCGAGACTCGCGTATCCTAGAGCATTTGTGTAAACTACAGTTTAAGCTCGGTTTAAGCTATCCTATAAGTTAAAACGCATCGCGTAAATTCGTTATTCAATTCTGACGCCTAGAAATTTTCGTAATTACGACATTATGGAAGAATTTAAAAGTTATGCTTACTTGGCCACCCCATTATGACGCTGCTTTTGCATTACGCTGTTAGGTTGTGTATCAAAGGCGCAAATTAACGTATTCCTTAGCACATTCCTGCGCGAATTTTTTCGAGCCGCCGTTTACACTTATGTGAGTGGGTTTTAAAGTGGATTTTCGATGAAATTATGTCAAAGGTATATACCGAGTATACTTCAAAACTTTTATTTACTCATACACTCGCATCTACACTTTATCTACACAAGAATAGTTAGTTAAATTTAAGTCGTTCGAATTTATATAATATTGTCTTCTAATATTGAAGCGTCTATGATGGAATCGACATTTATATTGACTGTCAAATAAAAAACAAATGAAACCTATTTGAAAAAAGAATTATGCAGTTAAAAAATCCAAACTTCCTAATAAACAGTAACTAGGCCCTACGTTAGGTGATTAACATTTTTAATTGAAGAGTCCCTCAGATTAGGATATACGTCTTCGTTAATGAATTTAATAAATAGATCAAGTTTATCGGTGTATTACAAAATGATACTCATTAGAACTTGTTAAATTTACTAATAGACTTTTAAATTGATTGTAGTTTAGAAGTGCAATACCTGAATCTAGATAATTTTTTATCGAAATAAGCTTGTTGTTTAATTTATCTAATTCGGAAATAGTCCTGGATCCTTATGAACTATCTGATATTTTTGGTTTGTTTTCTGTTTGTGATGTTTTTTCTTTTTTTGGGGGTTTTTTAGATATGGCATAGTTATTTTGAGAATCATTAGAACTTATTACTGAGTGGGTGCGTTTATTTTTTTCATGAGTTGATAGATTATTGTTCTTCTGAGAATTTTGTTTATTAGGCATTTAAGAGTAAATTAATTTAAGTTTGCTATTACTGGTGTTGTCGTAGGAATTTTCAATATTATCAATCATATTATTTATACTTATATGCTGTTGGTAGGAAGAGGCGTTCTGTGCTGAATTGGAATTCTGCGAATTAGAAGTTGAATTAAGTGTACTATTAGGATAATTTTTCGCTAAATGTCCTTCTATGTTGTATATCAAACATTTGAGGTATTTCGAACCGGCAAAGTCAAAATAGTCTGGATCATTATAGTTAATTTTAAAAAGTTTAGGAATTTTCGAAATGTCAGGACGAAACCTTCTACCGTTATAGATGCTTTTACATTCGTGACTCTAGATGCAAGTTTTAAATTTAGTTGTTATTCAAGTAAATTTTCAAAAATAATATTAGGCATTTCAGGTGAAACATTTGAAAAAATAATTCTTTTGTTTTTAGACACTAAAGGTCTTAATGGTATTTTCTTGTCACCAATTTGAACTGAATCATATTTTTCTGTTAGATTAGTAACTAAATCTTTAGTTGTTTTACACAAAGCCTTTGATAAGCGCTGTAAAATACAAGCTTTCGAAACAATAGACAGGGGACATTAGAACTGCTCCAGTATACTTTTATCTTTTTAACGTGGTAACACCAATTAAATATTTTCAACCATGCAAAATACTGGGCGCTGATGGTATCTTTTTCAAGATGCTGCTGGTGGGATATGGAAACATACTTAATTTTGTTACGTGTATCTTTAGAGATGTTTAGTCAATGGATATACGAGGAGTTTGGAAGTGAACTCGAGTCTCATCCATTCTGAAACCTGGAAGAAAAAACTACATTTATCGGTGAAGAACTTCAGGCCAATTAACCTAATATCCTTCAATTAAAAACAATGGAAAAGTCTAGTGGACTGTAGCAATAAACAATTATTTCTAAATGCTGATTCACTCCACCGAGGGTGACGTGCACACACTGATTAATTACATTAAGAAAACGATGGAATTTAAGTTGAATATAATAACATCCTTTGAGCACATAGATGATGCAAATAATAGCATGTCTTGAGAAGCCATTGATGAAGCTCGATCAAAATGATTCTTACTTACTGAATGGCAAACTTGTAAATGAAAAGATTAGCTAGGATATCCACACGGCAGGAAACTTCCATGCCTCGTATGGACTTTAGTAGCTTATGTATTACTATATGTGCACTTAAGTCATTGATCGTCAAATTTCGCAAGTATTTACTATATTTGATATACATATGTATAATATACATGTAAACGATGCGTATGCGCATGTACATAGCACGATACGTTAGATCGTTCAATTGTTTTTGCGTGATGTGCTCTATGTCTAATGCGCCTTTTCTTTATTATGTATACGATTGCGGGGGGATGATCGGTGCGTCTGAGCGAGTCGCGAGAGACTACGAGGGGGAGAGAGAGAGAGAGAGAGCAGAGCGGGGACCCGCCCTTTTGAATGACGAGAAAGCTCCGCAAGCGGCGCGGGCTCACGCCAGACCTGGCGCGGTGCCGCGTAGGCGGCGCCGCGGCCGCGTTAGCCGTTAGCTGGGGACAAGTGATTGCCCCCAGGCTATATCGAGTCCCGACCGAGAGAAATCTCAAGACTTGTTGGATTCTGCGGATCGAAGAGCTATTGGGCTCTTCGATGCCGCTTTCTTGGCTCAAGGTCGAAGGGTGAGCTCCGCGATCTGCTCAGGTTCGGAGAATCGCGATAGTACGTCGGTGCGGGCTAGTAAGGTGTTCCGCGCACCGTGCCCGCTCTCCCGCCGACATTGTAGGGCCCGAGACAGGTGGGGGCAATAGTACACCGTCGCGCGCTTACACGCACCTGACATTCTGCCACAACGCGTCCAACAAGCAAGTGCTCACAGTATTGTCGTGCAACTCAAATTTATTTGCATATCTACTTCGAAAACTACCCCATCATAAATAAATAACTAATAATCAGCCATAGAAAATAACATCTTATTCACTTAATCCTTCTACAACGATCCTTGGACAATTTCCTGCTTTACAATATAAAACAGCAGTATAGATGAAATGGATTTTCTTTTTTGCGGATTTTTTTTTCAGAAGCTTTTTTATACGCTTTTCATAAGCTGGTATGCCGTAAAGTTATTTTAAATATTTTTTAACTATCCTTTAGTAACAAAAATGCGGTATATCTTCCTATAAAAAAAATCAATAGCTCCTACATTTAAGCTCAATTTATCTTAGCCCTTAAATTTTTCATTTTTATTGTAATAATCGATGTCAAGGATCAATACAATACAAGTTTTCTTTGTTGCAGTTATAAATTAATTATTAATTAAGTAATTTAATTAAAACGTCTATTTTTCGATTTATTAATTTTGGATAAAGTGCGTGTATCTGCATTGACCGTAGATTTTCTAAAATTTGGTCTAAAGCGCTATACTTACATAATTTGTAAAGTAAATAAAAATGTTTAACATGTGTGCTAAAATTTTATATTTTATTTATAACATATATTTTATCTTTTCGACTATTCTATTCATAGTGATTACACTAAATTTATTTTAATGAATTAATTGATTTATAATTAATCCATAGTTATTTATATTTAAAAAATCTTAAAGTGTATAATTTAAATAAATATGGTTTGCATTTTTACATTATTATAGATTGTGTAAATTTATATACTTAAGTAATGGTTTATAATTTTCATTTTACACCTCACCATCAATATCATAAAGGTCAGTGGCCATTTTTGAATAATTCGATATAAATTTGTAATAGCTAGAGCTTTAACTAAATATATCCAAATAGTTATTACGTAAATCATTCCTATTATTGTTTAATTAGAACAATCGACAGATAGTCTACTAAAGAATACTAAATGTTTTGGAAGTATGTATTTAGTTCTTGGTAACTGTGTGATGCATAAGTAAACTTATAAATGGCATGCCTGACAGATGGTCAGTAGTCCCTCATTAGATTACAATAATCCTTACACAATTCACCTACACTGAGACCCTTCTACCTAGGCTTCCCACCTCTTCTTTTGTGCATGTTTTCTTTCTTATATAGTAAGATATTTCAACTGCGCTTGAAACGGGATGCAAGTTCTCGAGCAGCTGTTAAACAGTAACAATATACCTTTGTATTTTATATATATTGAAATTATATATTTTTTTTATTTTATATATATTTTATTCATTTGAATAAAAACAACAAAATGATTATAATTTATATTATTGTCGATTAATAAAGTATGAAAAGTATTGAAACGTGACAAATAATGACTCGAAATATATGTTGGAATACAGGGATTTCAACAACATACATACAGTCGATAAGAATCATTTTCTATTATTGTTATGGTATACTAAGTGCGGCTGTTAAAATATGTTTATTTACAAGAATGGAGACAAGAACATACTTATCAAAGAAAATGAATCGTACAAATGTGCACATAAATGTCTTCGTGAATTACGATTGTGTGACATTTAGAGCATTCAAAAATAATAACGAATGTAGTCAAGATACATATAGTTATGGATATAATAAGTAATTGAAATGACGGAGAGCTACCCGTTTAAGCGGAAAACAAGTCACCGAGTTCGGCAATGAATACAAAAGATGATGTAATAAATATAAATAGAAATACTATCAATGGAAGGATTTTAAGTGTAATGAACATTGTTGTGGATTCAGTCACGGAGAGTCACAGACAATGGTCGGCGCAGATCACAAAGGGTTGTACAATGATGTCGCACGCTCCTTTCAAGCTAAGCTTCGGCGGGTTAGTGACAATACGGTCGCGCTTCTCGCGATTGGCGGCAAGGTGTCCGCCTCGCGTCATTGCCGTCCCGTTTCGGCGTAGGCACCACGCGGCTTATGCGGCGTACGTAGATGTATGCTAAAGCGGGATCTCGTTTCTCCTCCCCAGAAATTCGGCACGGGGTTGCCCCCGCTCCGCTAGAGGGAACACCGGGCCCCCGCACAATCCTTGCACCCTGATCTGGTTGTGAGCGCGCGCGAAACGCGCGAGTCTTGAAATCGCCCACCCGTCCTCGCTCGCGGTTCCTTTTCAACTCCCTTGCCGAATCTCCCCCCTCAGCCGATAGCATTTCCCGATCATCCCTTGTTTTCTTTTCCGATGTATTTTTCACGCCTGCCTACTGACGCGCTCGCGCAGCCCCTCTCCGTCAAAACAAACGCGCACTGACCCTCCTCGAAGTTACATTCCATGCACGGGTATTGCGTTGACGTAATTGTCGAGGGCACTCGGCGGTAAGTCGGCGTCGGCTTCGCAACAAACACACACTAAAAGAATATCGAGAAAGGAGGTTTTGAATAAATGAAATTAAATAAATATTTGTTTGATATATACGAGCGTCTACCGGCGTGCATATAAAAAACAGTTCTGCCCGCGTTTTCTCCTACCCCCCTATTTATACATCAAGCGCGACTCCCCCTTCGGGGCCCCTCGTAAGCTTTCGAAGGGCCCGAAGTCGCAGCTGTAATTCCTGAACGGCGTTCCTCGCACCTCGCAGCCTTCGATTCGCGGGAAACCGTCGACCAAATTTTAAAATAAATTCAATAAAAAGATTAAATTTAAAAATTTAAAAACAATTTGCGGGAGAAACTTGCTGACCTCCCTGAAAACTGACACGTAGCCGCGGGACTTAGACGACCTTGTACACACCGACTCCATGACCAAGGAGACTTACAAGCAAGCTTCCTAGGAGTCAAAATGCGGTTTTGTTTCTACACAATGGCCTCCACAAAACCCGCACGGCAAAAGTGAACATAGAACCTTTCCAGGCTCTGCTCACACCTGGTCGACCACGGTGCAAATCACGCCGGCATTTAATTTTTAAACTTGAAAGAAATAATTTTTAAATATGTTAAATATAAACTCCTTTCTTAAATATATAAATTAAATACATAAATAAACACATAAACCCTACGTTGTGTATTAATAAACCCTAAATTTAGCGCCAGCCACACTGAATTTGCTCATTTATTTATTTATAATGCACATATTATTCGTGACACATATTATTTCTGATTACACGTTTTTCGGAGAGGCTGCTCTATAGGCGCTTTATTTACAAATTGGGTCATCGTGGTCTTGAGCTCAGTAGCTCGCTTGACGGGGTCTCATTCCCCTGTTGCCGTCCCTACGCAGCATGGAGGCACACAGTATTGAAAACAAAAATATTGTGCTTGGACCTTTAAATACCGAATATGTAGCGCTCCGCTTATATTTACATTTTAACACATATCTTATGAGAAGAAAACAGAATTAAAAACTATTTTATTATACATAAATTGTGTTCGTAACATTAAGTATACAATTTTTTATAAAAACTATATAGGTCTGTGACGTACAACGTAAGCTCAGTGCGAGGCTTATCTTTTTCTTGTTTTCGGAAATTTGCATAGTACGATATACTCGTTAGTAAGCTATAGAAATTGCTTTATATTGTAGTAAAAATTTTTATTCTTTTTCACGATTCTTCTTTTTGACTCGTCACTGGAGGTAGTACGAGGGGTAGTATTGATTGTATAAAAAAGGCAAATATATTTATATTAAAAAAAATATTGATAGACCAGCTTAATGATGAATTAAAGTTTGTGATTTTTATGTTACCCCTCGAAACAAAACTGTTTTTTGTCCATACGGCCACTTTGAAGAAGAGAGTCATGTTCTTAGAGAAGAAGAGGCGGAATGGAGGGGCAAAAGTGCTAACTGCAGGGACGTTGGAACATGTGTATAAAGAAGTCACGCAAACATTCCGATTTTAATTTGTCTTTAAGAATAAGCCAGAACGCGAAAGGTCTCTAAAAAGATCTTTTGTCGAAAAGTTCAAGGAGAAAAGTTTCCGGTCGGGTAGTAGAAAATTGACCAGATTTGTGTTTAACATGGTAATTAAATGGATCATTAAATCTATAAAATATCCCATTAGTGCAATTAAAATGACTAAAAGGTGCGACATTAAAGTGACACGTCGACTAAAAAAGCGTGTATATCGTTCGTGTAATAAAATTTGTTATTTAATTTGCAGTTTGAGACCATAAAACTGATTTAGATCATAAATTATGTAGAACGAATTGGCCATAAACTGGTTTAAATTTTTGCATCAGTGCCGTGTCGTGGCGCCCTGGAAATAGACAATAGGTGTAGGATAGTCTAATTCGGGTTACAATTTCGTCAAAAATATCGCTTCCCCTTTCCGTTCTTCTCCGTTCACTTCGCGTCGGATTATATTGAGAAAATCTCGTGTAACTGCGTCTGAGGGCTCAAGATCCACCACCTCTCTATAGCGTTTGCAAATGACCTTCCGAATTTTTCCACTCTTTCTCCCCGGGGTTTGTTTCTGATCTACGTAGACTGGTGTTTGCTAGCAGCCCCCCCCCCCCTCCACACACTATAAATTTATGTATCAGCTCTATATTGCGACTTAACGACACCACCCGAGCACCGGCAGGAACGCAACGATGCATCTGCGGACTCAAGTTGAATCTCGGGATATGACACATTCTCGATGTGTGATAGTATATTTACAAGGGATATTTTTTAATCAGAATTGAGTGCGCCGCGAGAGATTATCACGCCCCTCTAGCGCAGAAGTATTCGTGCAATCTTTGTAAAAATGTACAGAAAAATTCCAAAGCCAGAGAAACATTACTGCTTTATAAATATATGCATATATTTTTTAGATATTATATTGTATCAAATATATTTATCATATTTTAGCAATTTTTAAATTATCATATATTTTTGAACAATTTTAAATCTATTATGATTAAAGCCAAACTGTCACTCTTTTCTTAGGCACCAATATTATAGTCAATTATGATAAAGTATGAAATCTAATGTACTCAAACCTAACAAATAATGACTCGAAATCGAAATATATGTTGGAATACAGGGATTCCAACAACATACATACAGTCGATAAGAATCATTTTCTATTATTATAATGGTATACTAAATGCGGCTGCTTTCGCAAAATATGTTTATTTACAAGAATTGAGATAAGAACATACATAATAAATATGTTTGTTGAAATTTTAAAGATGTTGCATTCATAGAGGAATAAATATTTTATACGGCCAACAAAAAATAATATTGATGCAAAAAATATCAATTGTCCCTAATAACATGATTTCTTGTATTAAATAATTTTTTCTTTAAAATTAAGAAATTTTTTGCCACTGCAAATTATGCTTAAATTAATAAATAACAATTAAAATAATTAAACTGATAAGTTCACAGTTTGTAATAGCGCGATAGAAAACATGTTTAATTAAAATGATGACAATTATGCCGTAATATCAATCAAAGTATATAGAAAAGCAACTCTCAAACTATAACTGCTTTATTCAACGATATTTTGGACGTCA
The DNA here is from genome assembly GCA_018906755.1 of Sycophaga agraensis. NCBI lineage: Eukaryota > Metazoa > Arthropoda > Insecta > Hymenoptera > Pteromalidae > Sycophaga > Sycophaga agraensis. The sequence continues at coordinate 88,404 of JACCIE010000086.1, read as the reverse complement.
GCGCACAAAGCTGAAAAATGGCTAAGCAGTTGGTGAAGATCTCGATTAAAGGTGCTGTCAGTTTTCGAATTTAAAGAGGCACATCCCGAAAAGCATCTTCGCATGTTATAAATAGCTGTTAACAAACCAGTCATAGAATCGGTAACTATTGTGCCTGATATAAGTAATATTAAATAGGTTATTCGAAAGCGAATCTTAAAGAGGATGGAGGAAAAACGGACGGAAATATGATTAATTAGTTCAACTGGCGAAGGAATGAACGGAAGGCACTTCGTGTTCGTGTAAATATGTTTCATTTACAATTTAATTGCAGTTTGTCTAATATGATAACTGTCTTCCAGAAAATAAATGTTTTGCTTTATTCAATCGCATATGTATACACATTTAGTAATAAAAATAAGTTATAAAAATACACAATGCACATATAATGTTATTTTCAATTGAAATATTCTTTGCATTTTTCGAAAAGTCAATTTCTGCGAAAAAAGTCATAATATACAAAATATTCAATGTATGTAATATCTCAATTAGTCAGGGGTATTTGTAAACAGTTATTGTCAGTTAAAAAATACAACGTATACAAATCTGTTTTATTAATAACATTTAAAATTGACTTCAGCTTGTACAAGTTTATTTCACAAAGCTTTTTTGCAAATCCCGTATAAAAAGCATATTTATATTCATTGATCTCATATTTTTCAAATATAATGATTTCTTGCCCATTTGTACTATACGGGTAACATGCAAAATCAGTTACTTTATTTTCAATATAGAATTCGTATGACGAGACAGGCCGAGCGTATCCGGTTATGTGAAGCAGCGCTAAGTCGACTGGACCATCTAAATAAAGTCTTCGAAAAAGCGGACACAACTGCAAAATCACCGGGCAAATGGCCGCCTGAAAGCAAACCGCCGAGCTCAAAGAGACGCCATTACCGTGGGCCCAACTCACCCGACGCATTCCATTAGCCGATAAAAAGGAGGCCTCTCAGCAAAGGAGACGCGCAAGCGATCGATTCATCATCTTCGCGCCTTGGTATTACGGGCCGCTCAGAGTACACGAGGAGGACTCCAGCCGGCCAAGCCACGAATTGAAGGCCCGCGGAATGCGCGACCATCGTGGTCGCGCCTTTTTCTTGCATACTCATTAGAGACGCTTTTCGCAGGCGAAATTCCGTTCCCGAGATTCGTCGAGTTTCTTCGCCGGCATGACTTCCGGTAGCACTTTCTCACACTCTTGGCATTTGAAATTTTCACGCGGCCGAGGTCCTTAGTCTCAAATTGTTTCTCATCATTCTGATCGTCACCGCCGTTGGATAAGCTGGATTGAATAAGTAAACGGCACACTGATAAATATTCGATGTCAGCTGAATTGGCCATCGCGAGCAGAACTTTCTGCTACTATCTTGTGTTCTTTTTACAAAATTTATATCGCTTTGTAAAACTTTAGCTACCCGAAGAGGATATATTGAAAATTGAAAATGGGTATCGTCGGTGTCGCGGTTGCACTTTCTCGGGTTGTTCGGCTCTACATGATTTAAACTCTATTCAAAATTTCGTATTCACTCGGTCGCAACGCGCGGTGCAAAGCACGCATTTCCAGCAGGTACTAGATTATTCGCAGCTGCACAATTGAAAACAACAGCTTACGAGAAGTCACGTATGTAACGAAATAATAATGTTCTCTTGCGCATATCGAATTTATTCCTGTATGCACGGTGCACAATTTTTGCGAAATTTAATACATTTATAACATAACCAGCAGATTGCATAAAAAGTACTGAATTATTTTACAAGCGCTCGTTATTGCTGTAGATTTCAAGAGGTTAGAATTAAGGACATGATGTGTTTTTGTTTTATTCTTATAATAAGTATAAAAAATCACTTGATACGAGATTAGAAGACGATTGACTGGCTTTTGTGATCAAACTTCGGTTTCCCTCCATTTGACACAGCGTACGGTCGAATTTATCGTTGCGAGTGAATCCTGATGTTATTTAGAACTGTGATATTTGAAATAAATTGTCTAGTCATTATTACTACTATGTATATTCAAGTAACCATATTTTAAAATTATTATTACTCTACAAACTGGTTGTTTCTATAATTTAATCATAACCACTCACAGATTAGTTGTCTATATGATAGTAAAACAATCATAATAGCTGGTTGAATCAACTGTATCGTTATGGCGATTTTAAACATCGGCAGTGATTTTATTTAGTCCATGTGAAATAATGATGTCGTAATATCAATTTTTATATATAAGCAATCACAAAGTAATTTAGAAATTTAAATATATAATTTTGTATCTTTGAACACTTTCAACTTTTGGAAAAAGTTGTAGTGAAAAAAATACATTAAAAAATTGTGAAAGAATATATTTTAATTTTTTTTCAAATATTCGTAAATTTAAAAAAATTTCTAAACCTACAAATTATTTCTTCAAAATGTCAAAAAAAATTAATTTATTTTCAGTGGATTTAAAGGATTTAGACGACTTCAAATGTTTCTGGTCAAAAAATTTACATTTACTTCAAAAACTTGTATATAACTTGAGGTCTAACTCGCTTGAGGCATAACAATATTCTATTAGATCTATATATCAATATCTGATTGTTTTTTGATAATATTAATATTAAAATTATCTTGACAAAATTCAAGAAAACATGATAATTTTAACACCGAATGGTTTCAATTCAATAATATTTCAATTTCAATATTTTTATTATTGAATAGATGAAAGCAAAGACTTATATTTAATGTAGTTTTATATTAAATTATACGTATGACCTATAGGTCCTACGTCCTATAGATCCCCTCATGGATTTAATAAAAAGAGATTCTGATTACATAACTTAGCTAATGGCAACATTATATGGAAAAAATCATATATTATATGATAATATCTTTTTGAAAATAATCGTAAGTTAGAAGCGAATCAATAAATGCAGCAATCAATAAACATGCTTACCTTCTACTTTCACCTATACTACATTGTCACAATAATGTTAAACATATTTATAGTTATACTGCATATTAATTCGTATAATTTATAATGTTTTGTAATAAACTATAATTACAATAACAACATAGTTTCATATACTGTCTCATTTAATCATTGGATTATATTACATTCAAACAATAAATATTCACTACTGTCTACTGTAAATAATAGAAATTTGAATATTCCGCTCAACAGTGCCGTAAGAGAAGTAGCTACACAATATTATGCATTTAAATTCCTACTGCAGTGCACATTACTTTACATTATTTTAAGTGAACTTAATTAAAACACAACTATAAACTGCTTACAACCGTAGTATTATAAAGTTATATAAACATCTTATAGCCGCGGATAGCTTGGCATCTTATACTAAGCATAATTAACTGCTCATTCAAACCAAGATGTTAATCCTGACACGATGATTAATTTTCTTAGTTCGCATTAACCGCGATTAAGTAGCTCGTGTAATCAATGTAAAAGCCACTCTTGGAAACCTCACGTTTGCACTTTAAAATAAATCCCGAGATAAATCCGAATTCGAATTATTTAAAGAGTTCTCCTTTTCCCGTTCCACAAAATCAAAATCCCAAGTCAAAAACCTACCTCCGAGCCGAAGACAGCATCTGCAATATTACACTATCTCAACCTAGGATTCGATATACTTTTATCCAGTCGCACGCGAGTAATGAATTATCTGCACCACTGAACTCGTCCTTAAGTCGTTATCACATTTACAACGACGAGTTGTTGTATGGGGCACATCCTAATGGATGAGTTGCTTGGAAATCTAGAAAAGCACCTAGGAGATGAGTCAAGGCTGCAACAATGCGACGGGCATAATCGATGCAATTTTTCGGGAAGCGTCTCTGCTGATAAATACATCGATGGCACCATCGCTAGATCAAGGGCCACCCATATCCCTCGAATGACTGCTCAGGGTCGTCAACATAAACACCTCGGACATTTTCCGGGAAAATTTAATCGTCCAGTCGGAGCTAATGAATTTAGCAAATTTCCGAAAGCCGTCAGGAGAGTGTCCCTCGCGGCCGAAACAGGGGCGCCTGCCCGGGAGCTCGAGGGTAATTTTCCCTATAAATCACTCCGGGGGGCCGCATCCGCGTGTCAGCGTCGCAAGCGGCTCGCACTCGTTAATGCAAACTTTTCCCCTCGCGCGCATTTGCATGGCGCTTTCGCCCTGCTCGGATCCCCCAGCGCAGGAGACGCGCCACCGTGTTGGGGACAAAGACGCGCGTTCGAGCCATTGTCGAGAGGCGCGCGGGTGAAACTGACTTTCTCCGATTAGCGACACGAGCCCGCATCGCCGCGAGGTTTCGAATCCCCCGAGCTTTCGCGCGCGAGCGTCGTTTTTTGTGCGCGGTAGGCGAACATGTCTCCGAGGAGCTGACGTTTTTCCCATTCAACTGTTTTTCTCGACGGATTCACATGGCAGAGTTCATATGTTTGATTAGAGATGCCGGAAGTCGGAAATAGTAGCGGCTTGGTGATAAAGTTACGCGTAAGATGCATTAAGCTGGCCTGGCGGTTTATGGTCATTTCAGTGATTCTGATGCGATGATAGTTTTACCAATTCAGAATTTCACTTAGTGAGATTAATAGTTAAGCTGGCTCTACTAAATTTCTTAAAAAATAATATAAATATATTTTATCAAGATTTCATTAGCTGTGATCCGTAGCGAATCATACATTGGGCCTATGCACGGCATTTAATGTGATGAAAGGATGGCGTCCCGATAAAGACCTATATGTCTCACCCTCGGCTTCGCCCTCTTTATTGCCTATTACTCTCTTTCACTTTGGACTGCCTGCAGATCAACAATTACACGTCAATAGTCACTACAGAAAGCGACAATTATTATATAATAGAAGATAGGTATCGGATATCAGTAGAAACGGAAAGGATCTGTTTCGACCTCTACGTGCTCTACTAAAATAGTTTGATATGCCAATATAAATCGCTCAATCAAACCGGGATGAAAGCAGACAACCAAGTCAACCTCGCATCAAATAAGATAAGAAATAAATACCCCTTAACTATTCTTTCTTATGCCAGGACCTTATACATAAAATTATTATCGAGATGTATCAATATGAGTATAGATGCATTAGAAATTTGCTTTAATTTCCGCATCTATCTACTAATCCGTGTAACAAAACCCCCTGAACGATTATTGTATTTTGAAAAGTATTTACTTATAAGTCCATGCGTTCAGAAATCCCATTAATTTAAGATAGTTTGTGTAGTAGTAATAAATAAAAATAAACATCATATAATATACTTCCTGTAATTTTCTATACTTGGCCCTATCTTTTTGACGTTTAATCTTCAAGAGTGGATGCAGTACAGGAGCAGTCAGTTTAGATGTATAAAAAAATTATATTACATTTTTTAAATATTCTAAATAATTATATTTAATAAAAATGTTATGGTACAACATTTTTAAGATAAACTTAATCGTAAAAAAGTATTACTTTTAATAATATATAATAATCTTGTAATACTCGTTTCTCATAATATAGATTCATTAATTTTCTCAAATAAATAAAACTACAATTTAATATTGTAATATCGTAATTTATTGCTCAAGAAGTCATTATCGAAGTAACGCTTGATACAATATTCGATCCATTTTATGCCGTATAGCATTGCTGCTTATTTACATGGGATCCTTGTGATGTAAACACTTCAGCGAACACTTGTTGTGGAATGAGTTGAATCGAACGTCAATTACGTGATTTGTATGTACAAGTCGTGGTACAAGTGCGGGCGCGCCGACATCCGCAGTAATAACCGCGCACTCCATCAGGCCGATGAATGTTTTAGCAAAACAAATGTTCTGGCGCCTTAGCAGGGCTATATACTTGGGCGTCGCATAATAATGCCCCGTAAGCGAATCGGTCAAGTCGGGAACCCTAACGTACGCGCGCGCTCAGCCTTATTAGTACTCCAAGACTCTCTCCAAAGCGTGTATTGAAATGATCGATCAGGCGTAAACCTCGGCGTAAACCGCAGTCAAGATACACTGATGCGCAGAAAATTGGATCCGCACCGATTGCGACAAAAGTCCAATCCTCGGCTTGGCGCGGTCCTATTTCGATGTAAATATCGTGAAGCATCAGTGGTGTATTTGTTCGCTCATCGTTGACAAACGGCATTTGATCGCGTTATTTGAACGCGTCCGGGGATTTTGTTACACGTGGCCGCTTGGCTAAGACTTTCAAATTGGGCGAATGTCACCCTGACTAATTGGAAATTAGTCCGCTGGGACGCGCGCAACTTGATTTCGTCTGCAGTGTAAATAATAGGGGACACATGGAAATTGTGCACGAGGATGGTAATAAACGGCGGACGCTCTTGTACCGAAACCCGTAATGACGGAAACAAAGTTAACGGCAAAAGCGCCTGGACGATTTCACCCCAATGAAATATATAGCTGTAAAAACTATACTTGTAATTTCAAGACTAATACTATACAAGAGCGCGACCAGTATGTTTATTGCCCAGAGTGTTTTAATAGCCTTTTGTCGATTTGTCGATAGCCATGGGCCTCTGGTGGTGAAATTTGTTTTATTTTTTTTAGAACGCGACGCTTTGGAAATACTAGTAAACTTTTGTGTATGAGAATGTTTATAATTGATATTGAGAATGAGTTACTGTTTCAGTAGTCTGGAATCGTTGGTCTAAATAATTCGTGCGCAAGAGAGGAGAATGCGTCACCTAAATATTGTCCAAGGTATACACAACTTAACAATTTATTCAACTGCCAAGTCCCACCTGAAAGCCACTCGAGCCGCTTGACCGAGTTACTATACAAATTCAATACGAGACGCGAGACGTGGCCGACTGTAAACTTGGACACTCCGTGCCAGATTATTTTCTCCCCCTTGAAAGCATTGAGTTCGTCAATTCAGTTAATGTTATTTAAGTTTAATTTGAATATATTTACCATATGATTAAATCTTTTGAAAGAAATTGTTATATTCGAATGAAAGTTTCTAAATTTGTCAACTCTTCTGATATGAGCAATTTTCAATTTCTCCAATTCTACGTTGAGTTTACAAGTTTTACAAAATGAAAATAATTTATTTCTATAAATTAAGTACATACATGTCGTAAAAGTATGTAATATAGAATATTAGTTGTACATTAAGGAAATGTACGCTGTCACGTGACGTTTGTTGAATGACGTCGTGGAATAATCCGGATAACAGCCGCATAGATATAGTAACAACTACTTGCACTTCGGTCTTTGATGGTCATTTCCGAACTGATTATTCACTGATGGTGATCGAGAATCCTCCCGCGTGTCTCAGCATGAACTATAGACCGCACTAACCGCGAGCGGTGGTATTTCGAGATCTGTTCGATTTCCCTGCAGTTTTTTTGCGTGATAATGAGCATTTCTCAATTTTTCGGGATTGTGTTGAATATTTATTATCAACTATCGCAAATCGTATCAGTATTCCGATGTTTCTGTCATTAATCAATTTTAGTTGAAAGTTTTCAGTTACATATTACATAAAATTGCACGGTTATTCTCTTTGAAGTTATAATCGAGAGGATAATGCATTTGCAATTAAATTCGGGATGAAGTGACATTGGAAATTCTAAAAGAGGTAACTTGCATGCTTTGTCGCACAAAATTTGTCAATAATACTCATTTATTATGTCGTTGCTTATACTGGTAGTAGTTGTTCAATAAATTATATAGCAAATGCTTTTTGTTAAATACTTTAAGGTGTCCAATCTAATTACTTTAAAAATAAGTCGCTATCACAATTTATTTAAAACAGGCAATGAAACACTGTTTGCTAGGAACTATTATTTGGCGAACGCTTGCAAATACATAACCAATCCTAAACAACAAAGTGACAAATTAGTTTTAAAGGATATTATTTAATCGAGTGTTCAATAATGGTTGACTAATTATATGCTGATGCAAAAATTGCATGGATTGAGCGAAATTCTACCCTTAATCATCCTTAATTATCTCACTGATTTAGTAGCTATGAAATATTAACTAGCTTACTAAATAATTATACTCTAGTGTAAAAAAATATAAAATATCTATTAAATACCTATTTTTTAATATTAAAAGATTTAATAAACGTGTTTTATTCTACTAATATCCATAAAATGACTATAATTAATAATTTATAATGTTTATAATATTTACGATAGCTGCTTATTACATCCTTTTTTTTCCATCCTTTACATATTCAGAAATAAAATCAACAATTGAATAACTATATCTACTCAAAATAGAAACAAAAGTTTTTAGTCTATTCTAGAAGATCAAGGGTTATGGTTGGGGTTTTGTGCTGTGCTAGTCATTTTTGTAAATATGATAACTATATTTTTAAGATGCCGTCAAATGCAAGAAAATGTAATTTTTTTAAGAAACAGTGTCTTTGCAAAAGGTTGAATTTTTGAAGTTTTATAAATTGACTTTCTAAAATCTTAAATCAATGCATGATTTTTGTTATGCAATATGCAATCAAGCGTAGCTTTATTTTTGATTAATTTCAATATTAATGCATAAAAAATAAATTTATTTAAATAATAATATAAAAATGAAACTATTTTTTATATTTTTCGAAGTCTAATTTAAATATAAAATACATAGATTTAGAACTCATTAAAATAAATGGTTTAATAGGCAAATATTTGCATGCTTGTCTTTAAAATTTAAAGGGCTTAAAAAGTGAAGGTTATTGCTACAAATATGCAAGCTGGCCTTTGTTTTCATCCTGTGCGAGGCTCCGGAACGCACCGCACGACACGGGAGCTTTGTGGATGCACTTGCAGAACGTAATGTTATTTGTATCATATACATTTATTAATCCATATTGAAAAGAGTTGAAATTAAACTATTATAATATTAAATAATTCAAGCGAAATAACCTTTGCTAGTGAGTGCATAAGCGTGAATCGATGATTTTTGATAAGTGCATATGTAATATAAGTTTTGTGCTTAAGTTTTCAAGAAATAACCTATAATTTTCCGCATATATTTTTTAAAATAAATATTTTTTTTTCTACATGTCTGTGTATACTTTGTTCTCAATAAAAAAGTAATTTTTTATTCTCTTAGAATATTGAGAATAAAAGTCGATGATATTGAAATCTTTGTGCTGATGCCGTGCTGTATGCGAAAATAGTTATACTGTGAGTACTGCAAGCTCAATTAGAAATATCTTACACCAACACACGATGTTAAAAATTTTAAATTGTCAACATGTTACTGCATGTATAAAGTAATAAAGTATATAAATCTCTACTGACAGTTATATGAAATATTTAAAAAATATTACTATACTGATGTTTAAAATAAATAATTATAATTAATTGTTTATTATTGGTGTAAATCATACACTATGAGTCAAAGGTGGATTCCTTCCGAAAAAACCTTGAAGTGAATACATATAGAAAAAATCTAGCGTCTGATGGTTTAATTTTTGCATGATCCTCAAAAGCCTTGATAATTAAAACTTCGGCCTCGGTAGTTCGCGCAGCTGTGAATTCATACATACTCGAACGCCTTTTCCAAGCGTTGCAAGTGAGCAAGATTGATAGGTCTTGGTAATGACTTTGGGGGAGGCCGGGAGATTTTTTTGAGCGTATTGAAACGAATTCTACTACCCTGTGACTGACGTCGATGATGATTGCGGTGATTAGGGTGACCGAATGGCGGCCTCGCACGATTGTCACAGCGTTTGCATCATTAAGGCTGATTTACGCGATAATTTTCACATCGAGGGCATTGCAAAACGCGGTCGACGGTCGCTCCCAATCGCATAAAAGTAAGATTTGATCTTTGTACATGTAGAATAGAGGGTTGTTGGGAATTGAAAGCTGTTTGTCATAAAAAGCTCTTTTGTTTGAACAGTGACTGAAAAATTCTAGTGTGAGGGGTATAAATTTGAAAATCTGAAGTGCATTTAGTATTCATCTGCTGGCGAACACATAAATATTTAATCAGGCATATTTGCGTGCTTTTTGAATAAAAATCACTGGGCGAAAATCGCTCAACAGGTTGAAACGACGTTGATTTTCTTTGATTACTTGCTCGATTTCCCGAGCAATTTAACCGAGGCACGCATTGGAGCAATCCACAAATTATCAAAAATCCGTAACATAAGCTTGCGCACATCCCGTGCGTCGCGCTAATGAGCCGTATGTAATGAATTGATAAAGAAAGCGGAGTGGAGATAAGCCTTTATTAAGTGGGTCGAACGGTGGGCGCGAGATTAGCCGCGGCGACGTGCATTTCCTGGGTCCAATAAACCGCCGTGGAAATAATATAGCGCGGTGCACAAAGCTGCGTGAGTTGCGTTAGACGCGTGCGCGATGTATACAATGTATGGCGCGTCCCCATGTAGCACGTGGTATACAGTGATTTCGAAGAGACGTGGGCGTACGTTAAGTCTTGACCGAGGTCTTGACAATGTCGCCCCCCTGATCAGTCGGCACTTTCTTATTATTTTACACCGAGCACTTTTCTGTGCGCGAGGTTTCTCATACCTGTATATACGGAAATTAGCTCGCGTACGTGGTTTTACTGCCGCTGTAGCTGCACCGTATAATAGTCCTATGGGGTCGTTTCGGGGGACTACGAGCAAGTCGGGAGTTCGAGCTCTGCCCGCGAGCTGATTTATGGAGTCTTCCGAGCATTCCTGACGAACGTTAATGTTATACGAGTGTAATCTTTTGATCCTTTGTTTTACCGGCGTGCGTGAAACGGCAGCAGCTGCGGACAAGACAGTTATGTACTCCGATACGAGACTCCGATATCTCCCGCGCGCATTACACGCTGGGACCGTTTGATTTGTAAGTTATATTGATACGATTTTATGATTATTTATGCGACGTCGATACTTACGGCAATTATATATGCCCATTCATAATTCTAAAGTATCAACGCCATCTTTCGCCCGGTTCCATAGAGTACTCCATTTTTTTTTCGCCTTGCATTGTACATACGCACAATTCCAATTAATTATTTTCATCGCGAAGCCGCGTGTAATGGTCAGCGAGCATGAAGCGCAACTTGCCAAAGGCGGTCCACCCACCTTCCCAGCAGATTCTGCTCGCTTATTTTTGCAATTCGATTGTTGCCCACCTAACCCGATTGCGTTTGAGTCGCGCGTTCGGAATTAATGTCGGGCTCTCGTAGAGCCGTTCCCCGGGGATCGCAGAAAGACGGAGTCTCCCGGGACGGCCCGGATTCCCTGCGCGAGTCGTTGAAACCGACCGAGGTAAATGGAAAACCGAGTATAATGCGTTTCGCGGGTGTCGCAAACGGCCTGCGACTCGTCCTACGTAGTTGATCGCTCCGCCCGTGTGCTATTACACATATACTGACTTCCCGATTCTCTGAACAAAAGACCGACGAAGAGGGGAAAATTCCGTGAGCAGCAGAGTTGGATGGAAACAATACATGCAGGCGAGTCTTGCGCAGGACCTACGGGAATATGCAGTCTGCTTCCTAGTACAAAATTAGTTAGTTGAACTAGCCAAGAGGTGAACTATTAGGTGTAGAATTAATTGTAAGTGATAATCTACCTGACGGTTGTTTAAATACTTGGTAATAACTATTTGAGCTTAAAGTAATATCTATAGAGTTAGACAGGAAACCCCTTAAGAAAGTCGGTTACTTAACAGTGTTGTGCATAATGATTTTTATTTTTTTTTATTTAAAACAAAAATTTTTTTCAAAAAATCTGATAACAATCTTTTTTTAAATAATAATGTTATAAAGAGCAGAGTTATAAATATATTAATATGACGTATATATTTTATATGACACAGGAAATTAAAATAAGAAATAAGGTGAAAAATCTCAGTTTTAATTAATTACCGTGTAAAAATCAGTCAGTATTTGTATCAGAGTTATTGAACGGCTCAACACATAAACAGGCTAAATTGGAAAATCAAAATTGAAATCCAAGCTACGCGAATCAAGACGGAGCCGGAGAGGGAACCGATATATCGTGATACTTTAATAATTATATCATAGTTCCGTCATTTTTATATTTACATTGGCTCAATTTAAATAAAGGGAACGCCGGACGATTGACACTGAATATTTGGAAAATTTTTTCTCTATTTCTTGCCGTAATTTGCTCTTGTTGATTTTTTCGGGCCCGCATGCGAGTGCGCGGGCGATTAATTGTTTGACACAGTGCAAGTGCTGTTCTAAATGCAGGTGGCTAATTTTATTGCAGCCCAATTGTACCTTCTAATTGAAAGATTTGTTAAACGACCGGCTATATATGGGTGAAACTATCATTTCGTTGTTGTGTAAATATACACATGTATATGTATAGGAAGCTCAAAGCTGGGTTTTTGTGTCGGTCAGTGTGCGCGCCGCTCTCGTTATCCTGGCCTGAAAAGAAATGGATTTTACGCGGATAAAATTTACTGGAGCATGGGAATAAATACGCGCGGATGATAAAAGGTAAACATCACGATAGGCCGTTTGAGTGTACGCACTGGGTACACGCGGCGCATTCAACGGAGCGTTCGCTGATATTATCCCTAGCAAAGTACACAGCGCACGGCTATTATGAAGCAATTCCTCGTGGTAGAGAAGTCGTAGGTGGCAAATAAAAGGGGCGCGCGGGGACGTAAGCCATGAATAATTCAGAAAAGGTTAATATCACGAATTTAAGCTTAATGGATTTAGTGGGGCTCTCGGCTCTCGGGTTCGTCCTTTTATCCGGGCTCCTCCTCGGCAGAGCGGAAGCCAGTTACTGTCGGATTCAAAGGTGATTGATAACACAGCGTGCGATTTCTGCAACTCCGGCCCCGCGGACACTATAAAGCTTCCTCCTCCCCTGTTTCGGCGCCGGGATCTATTGCCGAGGCTACTGCATTCGAGCGCTCCGAATCCGCGCGAGAATGACGGGTAATTTTGAGGAAAAAATAGCAGAGAGCGAAGGCACATTCGAGCAACGACCCCCAAAGCCAGCGAGCCGAGCGGCAAAACAGGGCGAGCGGAACGCCATTCGCTGGAAATTCTGTTAAGGGGGAAACAACGGCGGGAGCCGGGCCGTGAGAAATAATGTACCGGCCCAGCGGCAGACTCCGGGGATTCCCCGATTACTGCGCGCGGTGCAGCCAACTTACGGGACCTCGCAAAAAGGCCTCGTGTCGCTGCGGTTGTTTGCGCGCCGGGAGAGCGAAGCATCGAGACATCGATAGGCACCCCACGATCGAATATTCGAGCGGATTAGAGGGAAGGAGCGCGGCATCGGGTATTCCTTGTCAGCCGGAGCCTCGTCAAAGTTTCATTTGAAGCCACGAGAACGCCAAGTCTCTCCTAGATGCACTACTGGGGCCGAAGGATCGGTCCTTACAGGATCTGCACGAGGCGGGAATAAAGCGAAGACGTTCGTTTCGTGAAACGGTGTCGCGCCCTTCCCCGAGAAACTCTCACCGTAAAATTATACGAGGCGCGCCGTCGCATAATGTTCGGACGGCTTTGTTATTTCGACGGCTGCGGCGGCGCGACGACCGGACGGAAAACGGCAATTATCGAAAGTGAAACCTAACGAGGTGTTGGCGCTTTTGCGCGCTGACGCTGCAGCTTCTCTCGCGCGTATAGCGGGTATCGTTTGGACCGTTACCCTCTCGCTTACACCTGCATGCGCCTCAGTTATTCACTTGCGCTTTTTTATTCTCTTTACGCCTCGCTTCCAAATATTATTATTGGACTGTAAAGATACTAAGCATTAAATAATAATTAATCGAGACAATAATGTCTATACAGAATGTATGCCACCTTCTTTCTTTTTGTTACTTATTATATCATAAACTTTAAAACAAAAATCAGTTTCTGTAACAACGTATATTAATATATTATCTCGTATGTTATGAATTATATAGAACTATAAATAAATGTCTAAATGAATGCTACTGAGCATTGAATACCGCATTCTTTACGTTTAAATAATAACATGTTAAGTTATAGAGGTATATTTTTATATATTAGAAATTTATAAACATGATTTATATCATAATAATAAAATAAATCAAATAAAGAAAACCTAACTTGTTATCACGGAGCATTATGATGACTTAATCTGCGACTTATTATTTATAAATGCAGAAAATAAACAGTATGTATGAAACCCTATTTTTCATTAAGAAATAATTATTTGGCACAACATTTTTCCGAAAAAATATTGTTAAAATATACATTGAAGCTTTTATGCGGCGTGACGGCTTGTATATTGTCTCTTCTGCGTTACCTCTAATAATACCGCAACGTTTTATGCGTCTCTGTACGCGTCCCATAAATTTATGTACTCTTTACGACACTTCTTCAAAGGACATACATTTTTTAATAAAAGTTAGATAACTTTGAGTATTCCCTCTCTACGTAATTAAAAGCTTGAAATATGTTAAATACGTTAAATTATGATCCTCCCTGATAATTTCTAAATTTCATGATAAAATTGTATTAGAAGTTTTTAATAAACTTACTATAATACTCTGAAAAAACTTGGCATAAACCCAGTCCTATTATGACGATTTATCGTGAGTAACTCGCGAAAAACTTGTCAAAATTGAAAATCTATGTTAGGTATATTATATATATATATTTGTGTATTATATCTACACAAATTACAACTAAACCTTCGACTTAACCAAGAGTGCAATGAAAAGTATGGACACTGAAAAACTGATAGATTTCTTGAAGTATTATGTGTAATGTAATTATTTTCATTATGATTTGTGAGTAGTGTAATGTTAGTAATACATAATGTATGGTGATGGATATAATGTGTATTAGAATGATGTAACATTAAAATTAAAAGTATAATTCAAAATAATTTACATACCTACACACTTAATGAAAAAAAATAAATAATTTTACGAACATATATTTACGAAAAGTTTAAGTATATACAATTAATGATTATATGTATTTAAGCGTGCTCATTAGCAAATTTATTAATATTTTTTCTCGTTACCGAGGTTATTTAATTTAATTTAAAAAATTGCGAATAAAATATTGCACAGGCATTAAATCGCGCGTATCCCTGAGTCTCCTAAATCAAACAAAAATTAAAGAAACTTGGTGCATTACAAAAATTTCACTGTGCACGAGGCCATTCATTCTTTGGATGCGTGCTGGAAGAAAGCCGTCCTACTTGTCGCCTCGCGTCTAATGAGTGTGTAAGTATCGTTCGGCTAGCGTCCAGAGTCGTTAAATTATCCGTGGACAGAGCGTGTCAAGCACGCCGAGTTAAAGTTAATTCACAGCCAGTTTCTTTACATGCGATTACGACAAGTGTGCGCGGTATTGTTATTCAAATGCCCGTAATAACGTAGGCAAACTTTAGACATATACGTGACGATTATTATCGCATGAAGCCAACACTTTTTGGCTTAAACGTATGCAAATGTGATCGTCGCGAATATTCACCGGGCTTTTGTATTTTTGAAAAATACAACCCAAGATGAAAAAGTTCAGTTGTACGTGGCATACAATGGAAATTTCCGCGAAAACTTACAAGGTTTGCTCGTTTGAACCATCAAATTGTTTCGTTAAATGACCGTAACAGTGGAAGCTTTTACTTTCCCCTTTAATGCGAATTAATATCATGTTGTAAGCCAGACGAGGATCGGAAGTCCTTATAGTTATTAACAATTCTCTGTAAATTCTAATTTGTCAAAATAAAAAATTTTCGATTGTTTTTAATGTTCCCAATAAAAAAGGAGGGGCCTGTACACAAAACATTGAGTGCGGTTCAGCTTCACTTGTAAAATGCATTAATAAACAGAAAAAGTATATTTGTGGTCGGGTCGAGAGTTTATTCCCACTCTTGGGTTTATGGGGCAGCGAAATTTAATTGATTAAATGTGTATTTATTTTGATTGCGCATAAAGCTCGTCGCGCCACTTTGAAGAAATTCCTCCGGATTTCCCGAGGATACCAAGCTTGACGTAGAATAGACCATAAACTGACATTCAATTCATTAATAAAAGTCCAATTCGTTCAAATTTATAGAGGTACGAAAGTTCACCGGCTTAACTAGCGCTGCACCAGTCGAGGGAACGCTCAATACGCGCTATACGAATGTGCATTGAATGCGAGATAATGAATCTAATTGGCTTTAGGAATATTGTCGAATTGAAATAGACAATGAATTTTGTAACTTAATAAAGTTACATAACTTTAAACCATTTTAATTGACTGACAACCAAATACAACCTTTTAGGACATAAATTTTCTTTAGTTTTTATCATCTATTAGACTATTTATTTATTCCCACTGTCTATTATTACATATCATTAAACATCATTTTGATTCATTCATAGTATATTAGAAAGTAAAAACATATCGAATATTTTATATGTATTATAGATATAAACTATTTTATACTGATGATAATACTCAATGGTTTGCAAACTTTAATTTGAGTATGTGTAATACATGTTCATTTGGCATATATTTTTAATGTTCATTCTATAAATTATACTCTATATCTACATCCAGCTTATATTTCACCTTTTTCAAACAATCTGATTATTAATTTTCATACAATTTCTTCGAATTCGTTGCAAATTATCATTCCATAGACAAATAGCCTTATATTAAAGTATATATGAATTTCTGAAACGAGGGCCACTCGAGTTCCACGGCTCTGGCGCTCCGTCGCGCGCTCCCCGGGTGGCTCATTATCGTTACGATTGATGCAGTTCCTCCTTTGACGGACGTCCTTTCGTGTTGTCGCCCCGCTTTGCGCAT
The DNA here is from genome assembly GCA_018906755.1 of Sycophaga agraensis. NCBI lineage: Eukaryota > Metazoa > Arthropoda > Insecta > Hymenoptera > Pteromalidae > Sycophaga > Sycophaga agraensis. The sequence goes on along the minus strand of JACCIE010000086.1, from coordinate 71,616 downwards.
TCAGCTACATGCACCGGACAGTTGTTGGACCAACGCAACGTCGAAACCTGTCTGCGGCTATTTGCGTGCAATTTGCGCGGCCCAACTGATCCGCCATCTGATCGGATTTATCCTCGCAGGCGAAAGTAATCCCGCGGCCGCCGACACTTCTTATGCCTAGCCCGAGGCCTAGCCACGAGCTGTATACCTCTACTCTCTCCGCGGCTCGGAATTTAACTATAATGACCATCTCGTTAGAGGTCACGATAGTTATTGGGTCGTGACGGGAACTCGGTGCGTCTTTCTCGGGCTCGATTAACACTCTGAGTGTATATACTACACTCATAGCTTATTGAAGGATTTTTGTATTTTCGAAAGAGACGTAACAAGATCCTTGTACATGCTATAGGAGATAGTACTTACATGAATCTTAATATGTTGAGCGGTGACTGTCGTCACCCGCATTAAAATTTGATCTATATAACGCATATCGTTTGATTCTATTAGCAAGAATATTAAATAAATAATTTCGCTTTTTATCTCAGATGGTAAAAGTTCAACAAATGTACACAATCAAATGTGCTTTATATATATAACTAAATAGATGTAAAAGTAATAAATATATTGACGTAATACTCATGTTGTACTCATATTGCTTTTTGTTATGTGGTATATGTTGGAAGTACAGTATCTTATATGAACATAAGAACATTTTTTTCATAATTTATAGTTCCATAAGTTTAATTATAACTTCATACTTTGCAATAATCAATACATACCCAGAAATAAATTGTATCAGAAATTTTACAGTACTTCTGAGTAAACTATGGAATAGTTTTGTAAAATCAAATAAATTATTATATTTTAAGGAGATAAATACAATAATTTTATTCAAAATTACTATTGCATACACTGTCTCTGCTTACCAATCATTACATACATTACAATGTTGGTTAATTTAGCAGGTTTTAAAGCTACTGCATATTTTTGTTCATATAAGTTGCAATTTAAATACACATATGACATGATCCAAAGCTTCAAATTTTTTAAATTTAATAGATTATTTGATACATTTTTGTTTGGTAATACATAAGGTAGATATAATATAAGTAATACATTGTATTACTAATTAGATTATGTTGTATTTATTACCCACACAAAAAGCTTACAAAGAATTATACGAAGATATTCAAATTTATGTTGACGATTTTAAATCTTACGTTAGTAGCATAATGTAACAATTATATGTGTAACTTGCTATTTACTCGGAAAAGTTTTGATACTGAAGAATTTTGTCCAAAATTAGATTAGGTTTTATAAAAGCTTCAGCCGAAGATGTGATGTATTACATATTTGAAGATACTGAGTGGTTGGGCGAACATTGACTTGATTCAAGATTCTGCATTTTTTAATTAATAATCTATGAAACCTCAATATAATTATTATTATGAATCAAGTCTCTATATGATGCATTCGCTTTTTGAATATCATTGAAATCCTATAAAAAGCGAAACCTTACACCTTTTTTTTTAAAAAAATATAAAAATTATAATTATAATTTTATCTATATATATATATATATATATATATATATGCTAAGATTTTTTTATATCCATATTTCCATATTTTATCAATATGCTAGATAGGCAGAGGGATTATTTATATAATATTCATACCACATGCTAATAAAATTCAATTGCAATAGCTAATGTATTCAAACTGTATATACTCGTATGCTCCACAGTTCAAACTTTTATACCTGAAACAATATTACTCGACTCTTCGTCAAAGTATTCGTGGATACAACTGATTTTTCGACTGATTCTAATCTCTACCATACATCTACCAATATCACGAATTTTAAAGATATCCACCGAAATTTATAGATTTACAATATCAGTTGAAAAAAGTTTTAAATATTAACTCAATATATGTATGTTGTATATTAAGTAACATTCCAAGAAAAGTCGTGAACTTGTTCAAAACTTTAAAAGAAACCGAAAGCTTTACAAGATGTTTTAGTTGAATGTCTAGTTCAATATATAATTTTTATACAGTAATGCCGTTTTCGCTAACAATTTATTATTAATTTTATATTAAAATCATTTAATATTAAACAATCTTTGTTATACATTTGGAACAACTATTTACGAGGTACTATAACGAAAATTTATTGTAAGAAAAAGTTTATTTACGTCCGACAATGCTTAATGGTGAAATGTTTCTCTTTATAAATTTTAAATCACGAGGGCACTTCGAGTGCGTGGCAGGAAATTCATTTCAATTTACTGATAAAATCGTTTTTCCGACACTTATGCCCCTTCGTAATTAGTATAAATAATTACTTTTTTCAGTTCAATCTAAATGTGATAAAACTATCAGTTATGTGTTTACGTATATATAATAAAATTAAAAATACTCCAGGTGGTTATTTCGTGCTTGATCCATACTTAGATCCGAGGTCTCAGATTTAGATTATCAGTGAATAACAACTATTTCGCACGATCAAATAATTGTTCTGTCGTTTACGGTGAGCATAACGGCACACCGCGCGTTAACAAAACTTTACTTATTCACACTTTCTCATCGTGTCTTTGTGAACTTTTGATCGTCTTCGATAGTATAACGATTTACCTGACCCGAAACCTAACCTTTGTGTAATGCTTCTTAATTGTCGCTTTTTAATTTTCTCCAGATTGTTTGGGATGATATTTTTGAACAATGGTTAATTATTTTTAAAATAAAGATTCATTATAATTAGCTATTTAAGGTGTTAAAATTTATGTTTCAGTTTCGAAATGCTGTAAGGAAGGAATTCAAAAATCTTGTGGATATAAACATTTTCATTAAAGCCTATCTGAACCACAAAGTACCCTAACGCCTTTATAGAACATTAAACTCTATAATTTTATACTTTCAGAAAAGTATAAAATGGAAACGTTGATGTTATTAATGTCAAAAAATGAATGTGTAAGTTGAAAACACATCATTTTAAAACATAAAATAATTATAAAATAGAAATTCAGGATTAAGAAAAAAGATGCATAGTAAAAGAAGAAGTAAATTAAATGTGCTTTGTACTTTTGTAAAGTACAAAACTATAACGTAAACATTCATGGAAAATAAATATACGACTTACTATCTCTTTAATAAGTACAGTTATGTTATAAAAAAAATTCTCTTAGAAAAATTCTTTGAATAACGAAATAATTAGTTTGTAATTCAAGAAACTGGCACGAGGCGAGCTTTTGTGTGCGCGTGTGTGTGTGCGTGTGCGTGCGTGCGCGCGCGCGCGCGTGTGTGAATATATATATATATATAATGTATATATGTGTGTGTATATATATATATATATATATATATATATATATATATATATTCACACACATATATATACATACATATATACATACAGTGAGTCTGCGGGCTAACGATGCATCCGCTTAATCCATGCATATGTAAATGAAAGGCCGCAACGAGCCCAAGCGTAACCCGCAAGAGCAATCAGTGGGACGTTAAACCGCGTGTTCGCACACACAGGGATGCATAAGCGATGTACATAGCGGAACGCGCGTAGGCCGGTCAACCGTGCGATAAGGAAAGAGCGTCGCAAACCCGCACTAGAAGAAAAAGCTCAATCGGAAGTGGAGCGTGCAGTCTTCCAAAAGGTGAGCACGGTTTAAGCCGCAGGCCGCGCCACCCGATTTCTTATTATATAGCAACAAGTTGTCGTTGTACGTAGAAGTGAAACTTAGCGCGAAACGAAGACTCCTTATATTTTTAGTGGGCGCACGCGACTCGGCTGATAATGAAGGAACCGTTCCGGCGCGGCCGTAAAAAAAGCTATAATTGAAGCATCTATTACGGCGTCGTCGTCATGACAGTTTGGCGGACCAGTAAAGGGGCCAGCGTGGTTTGACGGTAATTGATTCACGGATCGATAAAGGCGGGCCTGAACTCGATCGCGCAATTATTAACGTGCGCGTATTATTGGGCAAGAACTAAAGGGCTTCAGTGGTACTCCCGAGGCACAAAAAGAAGGCGCTAAGGATACGTGCAGTATAAACAAAGGGCGCATGGGTGGTAGAATAAAAAGTCTTGGAAAAAGGCGGACAAAGGTTGCCGCTGCTGGCATTGTACGATACGTATACCACTCCAAATAATGGGGTCCTCGTGCAGTGCCGTTCGTTCCTGTTTTCCCGCTTAATCGACGTTTCGGCCAAGCGAATTGGGTCAAGCGCGCGCCGGACCGCGGACGATTCCGAATTCGGGAGAAAGATCCGCCTACCTCTGGAGTATATATTCGCTTTCAAGGGTCCTTCAGAGCTTTGCACGAGCTTTCAATTTCTCTGAACAGCGCTATAAGTAGACAGTACACCCCTGCGTGTTTTGTTTCCCGCACTTTCTTTGTGTATCTACACAAGTCTTTGAGGATTATCGTGTGTCCTCCATGAATCTTCAAATTTCTAATGTTCATTATAATATGTTGTGCTCGTTTGTTTTTTGGCACTGACTCTATGGGGAACAACTCCTACTGCAGAAAAGGTTTTTCCTTTGTTGACGAGTTGCAAAAGGCAGAGGGAAGGGTTAGATTTAAGGGGAAGTGACGAGAGTATAACAACGCTTAGAATGAAAGAGAGCAGCTTTTGGCAGATTGTAATACAATTTCTCATTGCGCAGTGCAATCTGTCGTGTAAGTTGTATCTGGCATTTTTTCTTTTCTTTTCAAACTCTAAGCCTCAACATCTACACATACATCTGCGCTGGTATGCACAACATAGACTGCATGAGAGTGCGATCACGTTCAATTCTATCGTTGATCCAGACCATGGCTTTCCCGAGCTTTGGAGAGCTAACACTTGTATTCTTTCCCCTCCTAGCTTCATGAATGGGTAAAAAGATCTGGTTAAAGCCTGTGCCGCTGTACTTCACTGAAATGAATGCGGGAGCCTATACATCTGGCTCCTTCTGCGCCCCTTTGTCCTGTATAATTATTCTTTATCGAACATTCCTATTTTTCGTTTCTCGTATTTATTAATTAATGGCAATCAAAATACCTTGGAATCAAAATTTAAATCAAACATATAATTCAAATTCTAATTGCTTCTTCATTTATATGTGTTCTTAAATATTCAATAAGATAGTTCACTATGAATCATGATGATATTCAGCGTATAATGCTAAAGTAGGATTCATAAAGCATTTTGATTGTAATCGTCTCAGTAAAAAATATAATATAAATTCCATGTATTGTGAAAGTGGATGTATATTTGAATTTATATTTATTCCATATCTATAACTATTATCCCTGCATTTTGCTAGTCTTATATGTATCAAGCTTTGAATCTTAAAAAATGGCTAAATTTTGAATGCAAAAAATGTTTAGTCTTAAGCTATTCTTACCTTAAACTCGAAAATTGGAACAGTAAGGTTATAAAATGTGAATTTTGGTTCAGAGTCAAATACGATTCTGTTGGTTTTAATTTGGATTCCAAGAAATTTTAACTTCTAGAAATTAGATCGCTAAATAAAAGAATCAAATAATTTCTAGAAATAAAGTTTACAATTTCGAGAAAATATTGAAAAGCTCACATTAATTTTTAACCAAAACTATAAATTTTTAATTATTTTTATATGTATTTTTAAGAATCAGGTACGAATTTTTACGAAAAAGGACGAGAAAAAGTTATACGAAATTATGTGAAATAAACGTAAAAATGAATTCTTAAACTAAGTAATATCACAATATATGAAACTAAGTTATATTTTGCATTATAATTATATTATATCCTTAATAGGTTGTAAAAAAATCACTGGTATCTTTTGTTTTCTCAATGTGTGCTAGGAACTTATAAAAATAATTAATGACAACTAACGACCTGACTGTGCGATTGGTACTTCTGTAAGGCTCATTCTACCATCTTCTTTTGCAACATATTCGGCGACACGCAATACTTTATAAACTATTACATTGCTGATGGCATGGCGTAGGAAATTACCAAAATAAGAAATCTTTGAATATATGGCTGCGTGATTTTTTTCATTGCAGGAAACCGTAGGACTGGATAACACCCCTATCACGGTACCTTTTGAGACTAGAGGACTACCACTGTCTCCCTGTCAATATGATGCCCATGTTAAATTATGTAATTACATAAACTTATATTTTATTCAATTATCTAACCACGCAATCGACTTACCTCGCAAGTACCTGAGGAATGTAAGAAACTGCTTTGCTTCACTTTAGCGCAAAGTTGGTGGTTGCCAATCTGCATGCGGTTGAGAATGGCACATTCGTCTGAACGTATAACCTTCGCTTTTATAGTTTTGAGTCGTTTGCAGTCCATACAAGCCTCAGCATACCGTGGAGCTCCAGTTTTACGGGTTCTATATGGGGTTGTATGTCCGAAACCAGTCACTACAGCAAGATCCTCGGGAATCCAGTCAATACCAATAGATCGGACTGGACTCTGTGGCCAAGCCATCGGTATCCAGTTAATATCGTTATTTTCATTCAATGACATCTCGGAAATTATCTGAATAGTATCATCAGAATGTATGATCAATGAATTTGTATATAATAATCGAATGCACGTAACATGAATTTAAAAAATTTACGCGAACTAGTGCCAGATCATCGATGAAGGAATCGGTTATTTTATCCAAGTCGGCCACTGCGAAAGTCCTAGGAATAAATATTTTCTCGATTCTGATTTCAGATCTACTTCTGCTGCTACCTTGGAGATCAATAGTACCAATTAGGATTGCGTATGTACGGTCTTCGAAATTGTTGTCATTGTTAATGAAACAGTGAGCGACCGTGAGAATATTACGCTCGTTCACTATAGCACCATTGCACACATGTTTATTGTCACTTGTAATCGATACTTGGTATGGAATTTGCCCGTATTTTACATTTTTGCCGCCCACAACTCCTTCTACTATATCTAGAATTGATATAACAGATCTTTGATATAGAAGATAAATTATCTTATAATTTATGTAATGTATGATCAAATCAATTAGTTTGTATAATACTTATTTATATAGTTGAAATAATAATGATACTTTCTACATAAATATTTAAAATAAGTACGTATTTTACAATAGGTATTAAAAATTAATATCAACGCGCGGCACGGATTAATGATTCAACAAATATCTTAAAAAATAGATCGTAAAAACGTTTCTGAAATACTTTTTCAGTAAATGAAAAAACTAATTTAATTTATTTTTATTAATGTATAGAAACTAATGTATTTATTTAAAATAAATATTATTTGAATTTTGTTTTAAAATCTAATTTTATTTCAGATTTTCATTTTTAAATTAAATCTGAAAAAATTATGCCTGAATTAAGTTAATTTGGTATAATCCTAAATTACAAAAAAATAAAATTTTCAAAGATATAATGTACAACTTACGAATTTGAAACCATATTGCAAAACTAAGTAAGTCTAGAAGTAAATTAATCGATTTCATTTTTACATTATTTCAAAGCTCTGTTATTCGTGACTAAGGCACTCAACGTTTCATTTATCATTATACACTTTATTTTTATTTAAATAACCAGAAAAATAGCTTATCTATCAGATAAGCTTATGCAAATAAACTTAATTATTCATATATTTAACGATATATTTATGGCTTACATTTGTTATTGTGTTGATTTTGTTTATAGATAATGTAATCATTTGTTTTTCCAATATCAATGTTTAACCCTTAAGAGGTTATTTAAAACCAAATTATTATTTATTGAATAACATATAAAAAAATGTCATAAAAATATATTATTTTTTAATATTAATATCCTCATTTTTATATATTTAATAGAAAAGATATAAACAACACGATAAATTTTGATATTATTGTTATAATATATAAAAGCTTAAACTTGTGCAAAGCCCTGATTACGAATTGTTAAAAGATAGCAGCTACATGCATAAATATATATTTTTTAGAAAATATATAAAAAATAATATTAAAATTTAAATATATACTTCATCTTAGAGATATCTGCATCAAAACATAATGAAAAATGTTTTTTATGAAATCTGTTAAAGTCTGAAGGATCAATCAACTCTAATATTTCTTTTAAATTTTTATTTTGGTATAGATATTATTAGATATTATTAGATTAGTTAAACCTTTTCAAATAGAAAAACATCAACAAATATTTATTTTCAGACATTTTTTTATAAATTTAATTATTTATATCTTATATTTAAAAAAAATGGTAAAATACTATAATTTTTTTTAATTAAATAAAAAATACACAAAGAGTTTGAATTTATTCCCGCACCATCACTCCTCACCTTCCTCAAGTCTCCCGCTTGGTACTCCCAGCTGTCGTTTGCTCGGTCTTCCTCCTTGCCGGTGAGAGATTGCGCTTCGTTCGTAGCACGTTCCTCTAGTCGTGACACCTTCTTTAGGTGTTTTACATGCAGCTTAATAAGGCCTTGCCCTGCTTGGTCGATGGTGTACACGTTGTTACTCTCCCTGTTCTTTATTGGGTACGGGCCATCCGAACGTTCGGTCAGGTTCAGGTGTAAACCTGGTCTCCTATTCGGAATCCATGGTTGTTGTCTGCAAGAGTTTCGCCTGTCTCTACCTCCCTGGCTAATTGCGGCTGGGAAGGGGAAAGTTGCAGCCGAGGATCATTTGATTCCGCGTTTGCCTGGTCATGCGGTTTATACGCCTTCGCGTCGCGTACATGGTAGAGGGGTGGTGCAGGTATCAGTTGTGCTGCTCTTAACCGTTGATCTTCAAGCGCAGACCTTTTTTTAGCTCCTGATTCCTTCTTTCCATCGGGTTCACCTGTGGATGGTAGGCTGGCGTTGAGTCGGAGGTGATGCCCCAAGCGCGGCAGTGCTTCTGCCAAGCGGTCCTGCGAATTTGCGGCCCATTATCCGTAAGAAAATTTTGCGGGTACCCCCAGCGCATGAACAGCTCGTGTTCTAAAGTCGAGGCGCGGACCAACAACTTCGAGCTCGATATAGCAAACGCTTCCATCCACCGCGACATAATGTTCGTTGATATAATGAAAATAAATTGCTTTCTACGCGACGTGCGGAGATAGGGCCCCATTAAGTCGATCGCGATCGTTTCTCACGGTGCTACCGAAGCTCGCGCACGTTCTCGCCTTGTGAGACAGGCTTTGATGCTTTCTTTCGCTGACTTATTACACAGCAGGTTATGCAAGGTCTCGTTGACCCCAGGGTGGCATGCAAGGGGATATTCGTGGAAGTACGCTCTCACTTCCTCGCGAAATGTTTCGGGAACGTATAACCGTCGTGTTCCGCCGTTTTCGCAACGATAATCCACATCATCCATGAACTGCAGGGCTAGTGCTGGTTGCAGAAAGTGCTCAGTTCCGTAGTAATTCACGTCCTCCCCCTTTTAAGCCAGCTTTACCTTATCGACAAGGTCAGTAGCCGTAAGGGTCGCGACGCCCATCGAGTTCGGGGTCTCGATCACTTCGGGAGGCAAAAGCGTCTTAAACTCAGTTTACACGTATTTGTTCACTTCTTCGCTCGGGTCGCGTAAGAGAGCGTCCGGTAGCTCATTGGCTTTTCCCACAATGTGCTCGATTTCGAAATTGAAACTCCGCAGGCAAAGTGCTCAATAATACAATGTCGCCCATCTTCGATGTACAGTCGCCTTCGCCTCGTTTCCGTTTCCCGTTATTTTGTAACCTAGAAAATCCAGACTTTCGTGGGCAAAAAGACACTTCACGGTTGATGCAGTCAATTGGTAAATATGCAGTTTTTCAAACACTTTCCAAATGTGGTATAAAGGCTCCTCTCAAGTGGAGGAATAAATGATGAAATCGTTGAGATACGAGCGCACGAAATCGTTTATAAATGCGTATAGCATCTCCTACGTAATAAACCTGTTGAAGCATCCGGGGGATATTCTTTAGGCCGAAGCTCGTCACTTTTCACTGCTGCGAGCGCTCCATGAGCGGAACCTGCCAGTAGCCTTGCTTCAGATCAAGAGTAGTAAAGTACTTTGCGTCGCCGATATCTTTGACTACTTCTTGTATCACGGGCAAGACTGTACTATCTGCTTTGTAACCACGTTTATCCGCCGAAAATCAATGCAAAATCGCAGAGGGCCGTCTTTTTTCTCCTAGCGGAGGTCTACCTCGACTTCGCACGCGCGTTCCACTCACCCCATGGTGTACGTCCTTGAAAAAGTCTGGCGGCGGCCTTATTTCCGCCGCACTCTCGTTCTCGTGACCTAAAAAGATGCGACAGCGACTACCCACCCCGATATAAATGTAGATCAGATCGTGGTCGATTACTAACTTCTGCGCATTAAACCACAATTTTCTGAGAGTCACGTCCAAGCCGAGATTCTTCCAAATTAAAAACCGAATCATATCGGTCTTCCCATCTATGGTTACCGGAATTTCGCACTCGCCGTCCACTGCCATTTGCTTCGTTCGACACACCGTGTATATCGGAGTCTCGTTCTTTCGTATCACAGTTCCCGGAACTATGAGCTCTCGGCGTATGAAGCATTCACTAGCAGCGGAATCAAACAGAGCGTTGAGCGAGTGCCCGGTGCCTCCACAGGCAAATAATCGACATTTTTCCATCTGAAATATACCGCGGAAGCTATGATGCAGCTGATCCCGGGCAGCATTCGCCGCGTTCATTATTGCCACCGGTTGGTTTCCCGCGCGCGATCGATGCGGATTACTAGGGCAGTCTCGATTCCAGTTTCCACCGGGACAGAATTGGCATCGAGATTTGGCATTTAGATTTTGCTGGTGCTGGTGCATCCCTCGGATGGTGGGTGGTCTGTGAGCTCTAAGCTCCTTGCAGTTTTTGAGGCGTGAGCGGCTGTTCGTGGCGAGCAGCGGCCGCGGCACTGCGCTCTTGAGCCTAGTACTCCTGGATATGTAGCGCCAGCGTGAGCAAGTCTTGAAATGTTCGTGGTGCCCAAAACCTTTTTTATTGCTGGTTGCAGTTTTTCCTTTGCAGACCGATGTATACTACGGGCGAAGTGACTCCGTGACAATTTCAGCAGTCGATGAATAGGCATAAATCTAAGCCTTTTACCATTTTTTAAACACCTGTATTTTCCCTGGGGTGCATCTGATAGTTTCAGAATTGCGTTAGCTATCCCGTGGTATAGCTGGAGAACAGTAATTAAAAAACAGGCTGTATAAAAAAAATTAGACATTGTTTTTGATACCTCATTGTTGCCAAGGTCCGCTATTATACACGAACACGTTTCTACTTTCTGCCCTACCCCTGTCTTTTTACTTCTACGACACGGGTTAAATTCACTGAATAAATACGGTTAGTACATGAGGCCCGGAATCATCTAACACACGCGCATTGTGATATTACGAGTACGTTAGAACATTCAATGTGAAAATTCTGCACTCTGAACTAGATCATTTTAAAGGGCTGTACCTAATCATTAAAATGTCTAATTAATGTGATAATATTTATCACATATAATATGGCTGATGGTACCGTAAAATTATTATTAATCGACTTGAAGCTGGAACGTCTAGTGAAAAAATTTGCAGGTATGTTTTTTAATATTATATACTTAAATATATACACAAATGCAATAATATTTTAAAGACGGTTATTCGTGTCGTGAATTTTCAGAGGAACATTGTAAAACATAATCATGCTTATATATTATAAAGATGCACAGTAAGAGAAAGAGATAGATAGCGTTGAAAAGAAGGAGCCGAATAACATTAGCTGTTTGTTTTAATGTGTTGTACACATAATGATAACACTCTATTGGTTTAATTAATCACTCTTAATTTTTACATTTTTTTAACATATTACAATAACTTTTATTAATTAAATTTAAAGATAATAAGAATAAATTTGTTAATAATTTGATTATCATGCAAGTTTTGAAAATTTTAATTTAATACCTTTTTAGTTTTAATGTTTAAATAGTAGTAGTATTTTTATGATAATAGATGCTATACGGAGGGATTGATTATGCAGTTAAGAAATAACTAAAGCTTCAGTTAATATAAGTGAGAATAAAGAAAATATGGATCCTGATTTTATTAGAAAAATGTCAACTTTTAGTCCCTAACTTGGTCCCTAACACTACTCCAAATTATACTTTAAAATTCATAAGGTAGAAGGATACTATCATAATATAACATGAAAACGCATTTAACGAATCAATAGAGCTGTCAACTATGTTTAAATATTTGCTCTTTTTTGAAAACTGAAGACAAAAACTAATATGATTCAAAACTAGTTGATTTAACACTATTATTAATGAAATGATATGATGGAGAATATTCCTTTTTTAGGTTAAGGGGGGTTTACACTAATTCCTTGTCTGTGGTTGAAATACCTGTAATATAAAATCTGTGATATATAAATATGAAATTTCTTTTAGTAAAATATATTTAAATTTGTAGTTAAAAGAAACAAACTAGAAATCTGTAGGTTCACCTTAGTAAATAGAAAATTTTTCAAAATTTTAGGTTTGGTGTAGAGTTTCTCTTGAACGGATCAACAAATTTTGTTCCAGAAGAGTTTAAAATACCAATATTTAATTTGAAATTGAGCTGTAATTTTGTTTTTAATAAATTCAAAGTCATTCTATTTTTGGTTTAAGTTAAAATGAAAATTTTTTTAGAATTATAATTATTAATTGGGTTGTAAATATGATAGTGGGATATTGTTGATCAAGATGACCTTAATGAATCAAGTGTTATAATATTAAAAGCTGAATCTCGCCGAATAAATTGTATGAAGTGGTTTGTGCATTTGAAGACTGGCGATTTCAAATTTCGAAAACGAAAATTTTTTTAAAGAAAAAAATACTCAGTAAAAAATCATGGTGCTGTAAAAAATTTATCTACGATATTGAAAGTTGACTTATCAACAATAGGACTAGCAACTATTACAAACTAGGTTCATTTTTCAAATTTATCCAAAGACTAAGAGAAATATTTATTAATTGTATTATTAACTGAAAGAAAAATAATATTTCTTAATTTCAGAATCTAATGCACTTTTAATATTTGTAGTTTTGTATTTAATTCAAGATTAATAATTATATGAATTATTTACTTATTTTTATTTTCTTCTTAACTATCTACATTATTTTAATACAAGTACTCGAAATCAATTTTTTAGCGAATCCTAACGTTTCTGTGATAAAAATTAGAGGTGTAGTATCGAAAAAAAACAATTACTTTGCATATTCTAAAATATGCAAGCGAACTGTAAATAAAATTAATTTTATTTATTAAATGTAAAATAATCTAAAAATTAATAAAAAATATTGTCACTTACTGTAACAATTGCAATGAAAGTTTGTTTAAAATATATATACAATGATTATAGTGATGTTCTCTGCGTGTTATTTCACAAAATAGTGTTTTACCGGTTTACACTGCTGCTATTGCTGCTGCCGGTAGTCAGGCGCTACACCGACTATAGACTACTACATGAAACCGATTAGTTTGACAGCTGAATGCAAGTGGATACATAGTTGAGCTGTAACGTTCATAGGTCTAACATTGCTGTGTTTATGAAGTACTTTCACTGCGTCCAGTAGTGAATTCACAAAAAAAACTTTAAGAGAGAGGGAGATTGGGAAGTCAAATTAAGCTATCAGGGATTGACGGACCAGTATCATAGAAACGCTGCTTCGACTCATTTTTTATTAATTTTATTATACTGTTAAATGATTTTTTATTGTTGTTTAATAATCTTTCAAATTTATAAGATGATTAAGGAAAATTAAACATTATATAAAAATTTTGATAATAAAATGAGATGTTGTAATATGCTTGTAGATAAATATGTAAATAAATACAGATATTTTTGATGGGTATTGAACGAGTTCTTAATTGATGAAGTCGAAAACGAGCGACAATTAGGCGCATACAAAATTTTTACAAATTGTTAATATTGTTATATATTTAAAAAATAAATTTTATTAAATTAATAAAATTTAAGAATTATAATTAGATTTAGAAAATTATTCGAAATATTTTGGGTTTGGAACCAGCTACGAGCGTGTCCCTTATATGTTTTCCATACGTATTGCTTTGCGAATCAACTACGGATGAGCATATGCCTTTGCTGTGCCAGGAAATTTTTCAAGTTCCCGATGGGCATTGTTTTGGCAATAGAGTACAAGTGGAGCGCTTCCTGGAAAACAGAAATATTCGAAGCCCCTTGACGAAAAGAAAAAGTTCGCCAAGTACTATCCATGCGCATTATTTTCGTGCCTTATATATGAAAAAGAAGCAAAACTTGCATTCAAAGCAAGTTCACTCCTCCAAGTCCACGAGAGGCATGTAGAGTGTTGTTGAGAGAGTGCATTCGAGTTCGGTTTTTTTAAATACTCGAAGCGCACATACTTCTTAAATTCCTTCTTCACTCCAGGGATTAATTCATAAAATTGAATGTTTGAAAATTCGTAAGTTTAAAAACATTTGTTTTCTTTTGTTCAGATTGCTTTGCAAAATGTAAAAAACCCAATGCATCAATAAGCGGTTTCATCCAACCGACAAGACGAATCCCCAAGCCATGGGTTGAGTCTTAACAGATCGCAGCATGATAACTGCTCTACCAAGTACAACACCTCACCAGGTACCTAAGTCATGTGATTTAGAATGCAATATGGAACTTGTGGTTAACTCTAGACCGATCATTAGGCGAAATTAGGTATTCAGATATGATCCCGTAGATAGTAGCTTCGCACCATCGGCTGTTCGACCGAGTGCTTGAACTAAATGTCCAAACCTGCAGCCTTAGGACACCTGCGTTATTCTTTAACAGATGTACCGCCTCATTCAAACTCCTCGCTTGGAAGTCTCCTCGAATCGGATCACGAGAGAGTATTAACGACACGTTTAGCTCTCGAACACCGTGACAGCCGGAATGAGATGTATAGCGCACGCTTTCCGCCTAACCGAATATGTAAAGAAACGTGAAAGTAATGGTATTTTATCAAAAAAGTTGTCATCTTCGGATCCTGAAGGGGGTGATATGATCATCCTACCTATAAAATCTGGTTGATTCTTTTACAAATTAATTCAATGTGTGGTCCTCAGATAAGATCCGCGTCTAGCACATACCGAGGCTTTTTACAGTCTCAGACAAAGACACGACTGCCCCATCCCGATGTTCAATAGAGTTGAACCCGGCCGACTCAATGTCAGAAAGGAACCTGCGAGTTCCAAAAAGAATCGCAGACGTCTTTCCAACATTGAGCTTGAAGGACGCAGAGGAGGCCCAGTCCCAGACTGCACAGGCCGCTGTTACGTGTCTGGCTCCTGCCTCGAGGTTATCCCTAGAAAAACTATGGTAAACCTGGAGGTCGTCAGCATAGAGAATATGTCTCACATCCATAAAGTAAAAAGTCGAAGGCAAGACCAAGATCATTAATGTAAAGACAAAACAGCAGCGGTCCTAAGACAGAACCCTGAGGAACAGAGAGAGAGAGAGAGAGAGAGAGAGAGAGAGAGAGAGAGAGAGAGAGACAGCATTATCGACTCTCTCTTTCGCACTCGTCTTTTCTATCTATCAATAGATAGAGAAGCTCGAGGTCTGGCGAGTACCTTCTTATTCCCCGGTGAAATTTGTTGACAGCTCCGTGCGTATACGAGCTGTATGTCGGCGCGCGAAGAAAATGGCGGGAGTACATCTCAATGACGTTCTAAGCGAACGTAGACGTAATAGATATATTTATGTACCGAGTATTGTGACACGAAAATGGCGCGTGCATTGTGAAATTAGTTAATATTTTCAATAGATACAAGTCGTGTCGAGCTGACTCAAACCATATTTTTGTTAATTGTTTATTAGCGCGAAGGTGTCGTGCTGCATTACTCTCTCTTCCTCTTTCCTCCTCGCAACTCCATGGGAGTTGTTTAAAGCAACTCAACATCTAAGCGGCCAGCTTTGTAGGTTGCGTACCTGCGGGGCAAGTGTAACTCCGAGGTAACAGTCGGCGTCTAGCTCGGGCATAACCGAGACTTTCAGGCTCTTCTTTAGCCCTCCTACCTCGAAGGAGAGCTCTGCGCTTCCAGTTACGGGCGTGTACCGGCCGTCGGCTACCCGTGCACGTCTTCCTGTGCACGGTTGCAGCATGCGCCCGCATGCGCTCACAATCTGCAGGCCGATCGGGCCTAGTTCTGTGAGGGAGACGCCTGGGTCGTATAACGCCCGCATGCGGTATCCCTCGAACTCGATCTTCAGCCACCACCTTGCCTCCCCGCCTGGGCTCGCTTGTTGCTCCCACGGTTTCGCGTCAAGGCGTGCTAGGTCCTGCCGTGTTAATTCAGTAAAATTTTTGTCTGTGGTAATTAGACTATTTTGGCGATTGATTAGTTGGAAAAACAGCGTGTTGCTCGCCGTGACTTTATTATGCATGCGCGTGCTATATTTGACATTTAAGATATACAAAAACTATTTTCCTTTTTTTTTAAATTAGCAAACTTTATGGTACATATGGTATTTACCTTCCATAAGGACCACAGTTTCCTTGAAGCCGGTAGGGAGGCTTATCCACGAGTCCCATTGGCTGCTCGTGAGTTTGGGCGACCTGACAGCATAAATGATGATGGACCAATGAGGGTTTCCGTATAAACGGAATATCCTTTGAATGTTGGGTTCTCTATAAACGAGCATATCTCCTAAATGGTTGAATAAATGAGGTTGCTGGTGTCATTTCACGAGCTCTCTAACCTTTACTGTAAGAGGTCGACTCTTGGTTGCGGAAGGAGAGCTTTTCTGCTACCGCACACAAGAACCGGAAGGGCAAGGGACCCGCGGTAATTAACATGCGGTCTCCCGATGAATCCTTGCAAGAGGACCCATCGAGTATTCCGTTTCGTGGTTACTGCCGGGTCGGGAATCTCGCTTCAATCCAAGGTCTATCGTGCCGATGGATGGTAAGCTGTGTTATAAGCGACCTTCAAGATACCAAGTCGAATCCCGTCGTATTGAAACCTACCCGGTAGATCGGACAATGCCGGGCGGACTGTTTTTACGGAGCCTAAGTGCGGCCCAGAAAAGGAAACTGCTGAAGCAGAAAGCGCTTGAGAAGAAAACGCCGATATCTGTATTCGGGGCGGGCAGGAAATAGAGGAAGGTGGAGAGGAGGAGGCTTATCTTTACCTTTTGCTGCTATATTGCTGCAAGGTTCACTCAAGTTTTTGGGCACCTTGGTAAAGCATTATATTGAGCAACTGGTTAGCTCCTGCTTTACGAGGACTACGGCCTTTGGTCGTGAAAATCCTTAAAGCAAGGACGAACTGATTCTTCCTTCCATTTGTGACGGGCGGACTTTGCGCGCGCAGGCGAGGGATCAGCTGGGCACTGCGGCAAGGGCGGTAAGGGGGGCAGCGGCCCCCAGTGTGTACCACCGCCGCTCCGATGGCGGAGCCCACCGTGGAGGCCGAGAGGGGAAGGGGGAGCGCCCGGGGCGATAAAAAAAAATGGCCTGCAGCGGGCGCCCGGATATTGCAAGGGCCCCGTAAAGCAGCCGGGCAGGAGGAGCTGGGGGTGGGATCACCGGCGGCGCCGGTGGAGCACCTAAACTTCATTTATGGAGCATTGGCGCCCGTTCCGTTTGAGCCGGCAGTAGATCCGCCACCGAATTCCTGCCAGCGGTGTTGGCCAAACGGACATCACGTCGCCGAGTGCCCGGAGCCTAAGCGCCCGGTATACTGCCGGAACTGCGGGCGGCGGGGCGTGACCATCGGGGCATGCCCAAGGTGTCAGGAGGCCTATCGCCGGGTGGAGAGGGAGCGCCGGTTCACGCGGAAACAGGGTAAGAGGAGAGTAGGGAGCGCGGTCACCCCTGGGGGGGGGGGCAGAGACCGGTAGAGGGCCGGGAGGAAGACACCCACTGGCGCCCGGCCAAGTGGGGGCGCCATAATAATGAGCCCTACCCCGCGAGGGCACCAGGGACGGTGTCCCCTGCGCCCGGAGTACCGGCAGAGAGCCCGAGAGTGACCCGGAGGGCGGTCGCAGTCCGGGAAACGGCTGCTGAGCGGATCGAGCGCGCCATAGAGAGAGACGAAAGGAGGCGAGCGGAAAGGAGAGGGGCGCGCCCAGGTGTCACCCTGGAGGAGGCGAGAAAGGTGAATGCGGCCTATGTGGACCACCGCATGCGACTGGCCGAGGAGGAGATTCGCCGGCAGCGGGATACCACGGGGGCCGCAAAGCACCCTCCTCCAGTGGCGAATGTGATGGCACTGGTGGCTGCGCCCGGAACTCTGCAAACACCCTCTATCTCTTTCCGCCAGGAGGAGAACCCGGCTATAGCAGAGGGGCGGCGGGATGCTGAGGCAAGGCCAGACGGTCCAGAGCCCGGACCCAGGGCTGTCCCACCCCCTGCAGGGGCGTCTCCCTCGGAGGATCGGGGATTGGCTGGGATCCTGTGTGCCGCCCAGGGTCTGCTGAGGGAGATCCGCGAAGGCGTGACCGATCCCGAGTTGCGGCGGGGGCTACAGGCGGAGGTGATCGCCTTCATGCGCAATCACCGGCTCGGCGCCCCGTCCAAGGAGAGTGAGGAGCCCGGAAGGGGCTAGGCGCGCGCGGCAGCCACCCTCTTGGGTCAAACTGAACATCCACGGGGGATGTCAAGTCTGAGGGGGGGCTGTGACGGGCGGACTTTGCGCGCGCAGGCGAGGGATCAGCTGGGCACCGCGGCCGCGGGGCGGGAAGGGCGCGCGGGAATTCGGGAAAGGCGCGACCGCGCCGCGGCAGTTAGTTTTTCGGCGAGACGCTAAGCTAGCGGACTGCTCACGGCCCGATAAGCGCGACGCGTAGGAAGACGATAGGAGAGGAGGAAGTAAGAGGGAGAGAGAGAGAGAACGAGAGGCGCCCAACTGACCGAGGCCCCAACACCACCTGGGGACGCGGGAGAGAGCTCGGCGACCTTCCGGCCGGATTGTGGCCGGGACTACCGACGAGAAGGCGACGGCCAGGTAGGGCCAAATTGTATTAACATGCCCCGCGAGTGAGAGAGAGAGAGAGGCGCGGGCGCCCCCAATAGCGTGACCCAGGGTGCGGCCCGGCGAGGGTTCGGACGAGACGAGGTGCCCGTAGGGGCACCAATGTTTCGGCCCGATACCCGGAGGTCCGGTGCCACCACCGCCACGAGCCCGTGGAGGCTCGCCGGCCAGGTCGAAAGGCAGGACGCGCGATGCTCGGATAAGGCGTGCGGGGCAGGTGACAAATATTGTAAAGGCGAATGCGGCGGGGCGGGCTTGTCCTCCCGTCGCCTATATGATATAATAAATATATTTTTAAACAGATGCCCTCCCGCTTAATTAATTATTATGCCGGACCCTCCCTCCACGTCACCATGTCACAAATGGCAACCGTGACAGGACGCCGGCATGCGTCCGTGTTAAAGCGGGAAGTCGCGGGCGGGGGGAGTCGTCCCCAGGTGTCCCTCGGGAGTTGCGAGGTGAGGAGGCGAGGGGCGGCCGTCCGGTGCTAGGAGGCGGGCCGCCCTCACGTATATTTGTGGCCAGAAAAGGTGCCCGTAGGGGCGCCCGGAATGAAGGTCGCGCGCGGACCTGGAGCGCGCCTTCAAGGTGTCCTTCAATTCGCGCGCGAGACATTGTTGTTGTGCGGAGGTCGCAAGATCGCGCGCGGGCGATGTAAACTTTGCCGCGCGCGGTGACCTCCTCGTCCCGAGGCAAGAGTGGCTCGTGCGGCCGAAAAACGCGTACGAGGGAATCTCCGCGGGACACGGTCGGGGAGAGCCCGGTTGGGGATCTCCGCGGGACGCGGCGCGGAGGGAGTAGCGCCGAACGGGGAGAGCCCGGTTGGGAATCTCCGCGGGACGCGGCGCGGAGGGAGTAGCGCCGAACGGGGAGAGCCCGGTTGGTGATCTCCGCGGGATGCGGCACGGAGGGAGTAGCGCCGAACGGGGAGAGCCCGGTTGGGGATCTCCGCGGGACGCGGCGCGGAGGGAGTAGCGCCGAACGGGGAGAGCCCGGTTTGGTGATCTCCGCTGGACGCGGCGCGGAGGGAGAGCCCTGTTGGTAATCTCCGCGGGCGCGGCCGGAGGAGAGTGCTGAACTTACAAAGGTTAAGCAGCATTTGCTGCGTACCGTACTTGGATGGGTGACCCTCTCGTACGAAAGTTAAGCAGCATTCGCCGCGTACGGTACCTGGATGGGTGACCCTCTCGAATGAAATTTTTATTTTTCTAATGATAATTTCGGGGGATTTCTTTCGTTCTTTTTCAGTCTGAAAAATTTCGAGAAATCCTTCGCGAGCCAATGAGCCCGTGGCGTGCGATGGCGAATTTTTTTATGTTTGTTTGTTTAAACAAATTAACATAACTAATTCAATTGCGCACGTTACGGATGTCCGATCTCGTTGGTTCCTTTTACAATTAATAGAGTGGGATTGGCACCCCAGCTAGGCTGCAGAAGCAATTGCTAGAATTCGTTTATTTAATTGTTATTAATAATTAAATGAACGAATTCGACAATGCCATTGTTTTTGTACTCCCATGATCGAGTTAATAAATGCAGTACTCCAGAATTTTGATAGTCGGGTGTCGTACCTAGTTCAGGTGCGATGGGCATGATCGAGCCCCCAGGGAGTGTTACATGGAAAACGAGTGAGGGGGGGGGGACCCAGTAG
Source organism: Sycophaga agraensis (assembly GCA_018906755.1). NCBI lineage: Eukaryota > Metazoa > Arthropoda > Insecta > Hymenoptera > Pteromalidae > Sycophaga > Sycophaga agraensis. Next base: position 50,998 of record JACCIE010000086.1, on the reverse strand, counting down.
ATGTGAGGTACTTTCGGGCGCCCGGAGCATCTATGGGCGCGCCTGGTGGGTTACCAGGAAACATCCAGGTATTTCACCCGGGATGGCCCTTTAGCAACAAGGGCATGGCGGCGTAAATCCCCTCAGTAATAGGCATCCGGGACCCAAGGCCCCGACCCGGGATCAGGGTTGGGTGGGATCGGAGGATCAGCGCCCGTCCGGGCGGTCCCTAACGAACACGGGTTATTTCCCAAGGCCTTCGCGAGAATGGGGAGAACCGAAGGCGCAACGAGGACTGGGGTATAGGCCAACCCGGGCGGACGGTTTTCCCGGATACTCTCGGGATGTGGGGGGACTCGGAGGCCGGGTGGCCCCAGGACGAGTCCCGGCGAATTGTGGCCGGTCTCCCGGGGATCTTCCAGGGTTGGGAGGGTTCCCAAAACCAGGGGTCTGCAGAGCAGGCTCCGGCAAACCCGGCTCTTTCCCCGGAAAATACCCCAAGTTGGGGAGGGCCAGCGAGTCAAGGAAACCCGAGCGGACCCTCTGATAATGTCCGGAGGGATGGGCGAGGGCCGTTCCCGGGTGCATGCTACTCCTGTAAGGGCATGGGATACAAATCGTCCCAGTGTCCGAAGAGAGTATGTCTGCGTTGTCGTCAGCCCGGACATTGGGCGGCGAACTGCCCGTGGGGAGAGGCACCCGTGCGCTGCCAGGTCTGTGAGACGCCCGGACACATATTCACAACCTGTCCCGGCTGCACTACTCTGCGGGAAACTTTAAAAAACGCCAGGGCGGGGGTGTAGAATCGCTTCCTACATCCTGCCGCCCGATAGAGCGAACCGTAGAGGAGGGGAAAGGGAATCATAGGGAGGGGGAGGATCGAACGAGGGCGGTCACGAAGACCACCAGATCCAAGGTACCACCCGCGTTCGATTGGGAAACGCTGTTGGAGCCGATATACCCAGGGGAAGCACCAAAGGGTCCGGATATTGAGGGCCCGAAGACGCTGGTGCCAGGGAGCTGCACGGACGACCTTCTGGCGTCGGATAACTCCTTCGGGATCGTGCAACCGTTGGAGGCCGCCGGAAGCGACCTGGATATTGCTGGCGCATGGGAAGCTGTCAAGCCCGTACGGCTAACAGTTGACTCGGCAGGCTCTGAAATACAGCCTGGACAGTCGCTGGCTGCCACCCAGGAGGAAAACCGTTGGTTTTGTGCGGTGAACCTGGGAGGCAAAGTACTCAAGGTGCTTTACGATCCGGGGGCCCAGATCTCATGCATTCACGTTAGCAGGGCCCAGGATTTTAAGAATAGGTGGAGACCAGCACAATTTATGGTGCGAGAAATCACGGGGTCGGCCCAACAAGCGTTAGGGGTGCTAAGGATCTGGTTCAGCATCGATGAGGATTAAAAGATGCTGGACGTAAGGATCATAGCAGCAATGGATTATGAAATGGTCCTGGGGGTGGACTTCATCCGACAATGGGCGTTGGAAGTGCAGCACGGGCAAGGGCTATGGCGTACTCCGAGTGGAGAATGGAGGAAGTTTATAGAGGAGGACATAGAGGGTCAGGGAGTAGGAATCCGAGGGGAATGTGCGGGCATCGTGGAAGTGCGCGATGAAGAACGTAAGCGCGTGATGGCTCTAGTAGATAGCCTCGTCCCGGAGCCAGGTGAAATTCACGGGTTCACAGCGTTGATCAGGCACCATATCGACGTGCAGGGGGGAAAGCCAGTTCGGCATGCACTCCGGCGCATGTCCCCGAGGATCCTGGAATTCGCTCAGCAAGAGGTTCAGAAAATGCTGGACAAAGGCATTATTGAACCCAGTGCGAGCGAGTGGTGTAGCGCACCTGTAATCTTCCGCAAGGGAGAGGGCAGCTACCGTTTCTGTATCCACTTTCGGGATGTAAATAAACTGACCCAGAGAGACAATTATCCATTACCGAATATGGATTCAATCCTGGATCGGCTGAGGAATGCTAAATACATCTCGAAAGTCGATCTAAAAAAGCATACTTCCAGGTGTTTCTAACGGAGAGTAGCCGGCAATATACGGCGTTCTCGGTGCCAGGGTCGGGACAGTGGCAGTTTGTGAGGCTGCCGTTCGGACTTTCGAACGCCCCGGCCACGTTTTGTCGACTGATAGGGGCACTTTTCGGGCCCGAGGTAGCGCCACATGTCTTTGGGTACCTGGATGATCTTATCGTGGGGACGGAGACATTCGAGGAACACCTGGAGTGGCTAAAGTACGTGCTCCAGACGGTGGTAGGTGCGGGCCTTGAGATCAATCGCGAAAAATGCGAATTTTGTTGTTCGAGCGTAGTTTTTCTCGGATACCGTCTGGACGCGGAAGGACTCAGGGCAGACCCGGATAGCGTTAGCCCGGTACTAAAGTACCCAGCCCCGGGAAATGTCAATGAATTGAGAACATTCCTGGGAATGGTGGGCTGGTACTCACGGTTCATTCCGGTGGAGGCAGAGGTGAAGGTACCTCTGGTCGAACTTTTGAGGAAGGACCAGGATTGGGAATGGGGGGAGAGACAGGAAGCTGCGTTTGCAACGCTAAAGGCAGCCCTGGCAGAAGCGCCAGTGCTGGCGCGGCCGGACTTCTCAAAACTCTTCACGGTTCAAAGCGACGCCAGTAATTATGCCATTGGCGCCGTGTTGACCCAGGAGGATGAGGAAGGGCATGAGCACCCCATAGTGTACGTGAGTCGCATACTAAATGCGGCGAAACGGAATTACACTACCACCGAAAAGGAGTGTCTGGCCTTGCTGTGGGCAATTAAGAAGCTGCGACCATACTTGGAAGCATATGAATTCGTAGCACGAACGGATCATAGCGCCCTACGGTGGTTGCAGAATCTTAAGGACCCCACTGGCCGCCTAGCCCGTTGGGCTTTGGAGATGCAGCAATGGAGCTTCCGGATCGTGCACACAAGAGGTTCTCTGAACAAAGTCCCGGATGCACTCTCGCGGGGAATTGCATACGACGCGCCCCAGGTGGCCGCCTTCGAAGAGATATCGGACCAGTGGTATATAAAACGTCTGAAGGACGTGCAACAGAACCCTCTGAAATTCCCGGATTGGGGAGTGGATGACGGTCTGTTGTATCGATATTCGATGGACAAACTACTGGATCCGATAGCTTCTCGAGAGGAGGGTTGGAGGCTAGTCGTTCCCGCAGAGCACAGAGTGAGGGTCATGGTAGACGCCCACCGCTACCCATCGTCCGAGCATCTGGGAATCGAGAAGACATTCGACCGGGTGGCTCGCGACTATTATTGGCCCGGTTTCTACCAGGAGGTGAGGGACTTTGTGCGGGCCTGTGTAGAGTGCCAGAGGTACAAAGTGTCCCAGCAGGGACCGGTAGGCCTGATGGGCGAGAGGATAGTGGAAAGACCCTGGTTGGTGGTGGCTGCAGACCTGATGGAGCTCCCCAAAAGTAAACATCAGCACAAACACGTGGTCGTTTTCGAGGACCTGTTTACTCGTTGGGTTGAGCTCAAACCTTTACGTGCAGCCACGGGGAGAGCCGTCGCCAGCGCCCTGGAGGAGCTGATCTTATTCCGTTGGGAAACCCCGTCGTTCCTGTTGACAGACAATGCCACGCATTTCGTCAACCAGCATCTGCAAGGAGTGCTGGAGTAACACGGGATAAAACATGTAACGACGCCCCCTTATAGCCCCCAGGGAAACCCGGTTGAGAGGGTTAATAGGACATTAAAGACGATGATAGCCCAGTATGCAGGGGTAGATCATCGTAGCTGGGATGAACACTTGCACGAGTTGCAGCACGCGCTAAACACGGCTGTTAACTCGAGCACGAGATATTCCCCGACCGTCCTAAATTTCGGGAGAATCCCTCGACCCAGCAGGTGCCTGAGGAGGGAGGTGGAGAGGAAGGACCCGATAATCCCGGTAAATCCCGGAATCTGGGCTAACCGAATGGAACGGCTCGAGCTGATCAGGGATCTAGTTAGGAAACATAACGATGACGCCCGGGAGCGGCAGAGCAGGGCATACAATCGAACTCGAAGATATGCCTCGTTCTAGGAGGGGGACTTGGTGATGCGGCGCGAGCATGTCCTGTCAAATGCTGCGAAGGGGATATCCGGGAAACTGGCCGCTAAGTATGAAGGGCCACTCACGGTAAAACAGATGCTGGGGGAGACGGTCGTGTTGCTAGGGAATACAGGGCGGATGATGGAGAAGGCGCATGTCCAGCACCTGAAGCGATACATTCCGCCGAGGACAGGGTGTGCTCGGGGCGTATCCAGCCCGGAGGGAGAGGAATTGGGCGCGGGGGAGGGAAAACTGAGGCAGGGAGGTGGGCGGGCTGACTAAGAGCCCATTAAATAATATGCTTTTCTTCTTTTACAGGATGGCCGAGAAGGAAGAACTGGCTGTCCCTGCTGTTGAGAACCCGTGGGTGTCTCCAGCAGGGAGACTAAAGATGGAGGAGAAAGAGCGGCTCCTGCTCGGAGATTTGATCGATCTCCACTCTCCAGGATCCGGCTTGGCCGCCTCGGTGAGTCGGGAGGAAGGCCCGGAGACGGAGGCCAAGGAGGTCGAGGAAGCCCCTTCGACACACCAAGCAGCCGGGGCGCCGCAGGCCCAGGTGGCCACGGTCCCCGCCGAGGGGCTGGATGAAAGGCGTGTATTACCGCTGGCCCTGAAGGCCGCTGCGACCGAGCAGGCGGGCTTGCTTCCGCCGCCTGCGGATTACGTGGAGGAGGCTCGGCGAGAGCAGCGGCAGGCGGAACTGGCACGCCAGAAGTATCGATCCAATCGTCGGCGGCGGCGGCAGTTGACGATGGACGACTACGAGTCGTCCAGCACTCCACTGGAGGGCGGGTATCGTTCGCTGCCGATCATCGAGGACCCGGCGGTATCGAGGGCGTCCAATCCACCGGCATCAGCAACGCCCCGGCCAGAACAACGGCAACTAGGGGCGAAACACCCAAAGGGCGGTAAGGGGGGCAGCGGCCCCCAGTGTGTACCACCGCCGCCCCGATGGCGGAGCCCACCGTGGAGGCCGAGAGGGGAAGGGGGAGCGCCCGGGGCGATAATAAAAAAATGGCCTGCAGCGGGCGCCCGGATATTGCAAGGGCCCCGTAAAGCAGCCGGGCAGGAGGAGCTGGGGGTGGGATCACCGGCGGCGCCGGTGGGGCGCCTAAACTTCATTTATGGAGCATTGGCGCCCGTTCCATTTGACCCGGCAGTAGATCCGCCACCGAATTCCTGCCAAAGGTGTTGGTCAAACGGACATCACGTCGCCGAGTGCCCGGAGCCTAAGCGCCCGGAATGCTGCCGGAACTGCGGGCGGCGGGGCGTGACCATCGGGGCATGCCCAAGGTGTCAGGAGGCCTATCGCCGGGTGCAGAGGGAGCGCCGGTTCACGCGGAAACAGGGTAAGAGGAGAGTAGGGAGCGAGGTCACCCCTGGGGGGGGGCAGAGACCGGTAGAGGGCCGGGAGGAAGACACCCACTGGCGCCCGGCCAAGCGGGGGCGCCATAATAATGAGCCCTACCCCGCGAGGGCACCAGGGACGGTGTCCCCTGCGCCCGGAGTACCGGCAGAGAGCCCGAGAGTGACCCGGAGGGCGGTCGCAGTCCGGGAAACCGCCGCTGAGCGGATCGAGCGCGCCGTAGAGAGAGACGAAAGGAGGCGAGCGGAAAGGAGAGGGGCGCGCCCAGGTGTCACCCTGGAGGAGGCGAGAAGGGTGAATGCGGCCTATGTGGACCACCGCATGCGACTGGCCGAGGAGGAGATTCGCCGGCAGCGGGATACCACGGGGGCCGCAAAGCACCCTCCTCCAGTGGCGAATGTGATGGCACTGGTGGCTGCGCCCGGAACTCTGCAAACACCCTCTATCTCTTTCCTCCAGGAGGAGGACCCGGCTATAGCAGAGGGGCGGCGGGATGCTGAGGCAAGGCCAGACGGCCCGGAGCCCGGACCCAGGGCTGTCCCACCCCCTGCAGGGGCGTCTCCCTCGGAGGATCGGGGATTGGCTGGGATCCTGTGTGCCGCCCAGGGTCTTCTGAGGGAGATCCGCGAAGGCGTGACCGATCCCGAGTTACAGCGGGGGCTACAGGCGGAGGTGATCGCGTTCATGCGCAATCACCGGCTCGGCGCCCCGTCCAAGGAGAGTGAGGAGCCCGGAAGGGGCTAGGCGCGCGCGGCAGCCACCCTCTTGGGTCAGACTAAACATCCACGGGGGATGTCAAGTCTGAGGGGGGGCTGTGACGGCCGGACTTTGCGCGCGCAGGCGTGGGATCAGCTGGGCACCGCGGCCGCGGGGCGGGAAGGGCGCGACCGCGCCGCGGCAGTTAGTTTTTCGGCGAGAGCTAGCGGACTGCTGACGGCCCGATAAGCGCGACGCGTAGGAAGACGATAGGAGAGGAGAAAGTAAGAGGGAGAGAGAGAGAGAACGAGAGGCGCCCAGCTGACCGAGACCCCAACACCACCTGGGGACGCGGGAGAGAGCGCGGCGACCTCCCGGCCGGATTGTGGCCGGGACTACCGACGAGAAGGCGACGGCCAGGTAGGGCCAAATTGTATTAACATGCCCCGCGAGTGAGAGAGAGAGAGAGGCGCGGGCGCCCCCAATAGCGTGACCCAGGGTGCGGCCCGGCGAGGGTTCGGACGAGACGAGGTGCCCGTAGGGGCACCAATGTTTCGGCCCGATACCCGGAGGTCCGGTGCCACCACCGCCGCGAGCCCGTGGAGGCTCGCCGGCCAGGTCAAAAGGCAGGACGCGCGATGCTCGGATAAGGCGTGCGGGGCAGGTGACAAATATTGTAAAGGCGAATGCGGCGGGGTGGGCTTGTCGCCCCGTCGCCTATATGATATAATAAATATATTTTTAAACAGATGCCCTCCCGCTTAATTAATTATTATGACCCTCCCTCCCCCCGACTTCACAACCGCCGCGACCGACGTAGGCCAGCCGCCCGGGCTGGCCCGGGCGGGTCCCCTCCGGGGCGACCGCAAGGACCTGCATCAGGGCAGGAGGCGCAACCGGAGAAATACTGGCGTGGGGCTCCGGGCCCAAAAGCACCACGTCACGCATTACTGTACTGGTTCGTTCTGGAGATTCCGTCCCAGTGGCCGATTTATCACGGGACAGTAGGCTTCCGGCCTTAAACCTGGCTAAATCAGCTAGTCAGGACATTCTTCAGGGGCCTGATTTTTATAGGGTACAGTAGGTCTCCCATCATAAATCCTGTCAAATCAGTTATACGTCCAGTACATTCTTCTCCTCCCGGTAACTCGATCTGGTAAGGGACAGTAGACCTCTGGTTTTAAACCTTGCCAGATTGGTTGTAACCCGATCCACCTATCTCTAGTTCGATTTCATAAGGGACAGAAGACCCCTGGTCTTAAAACCTTATCAAGTCAGCTACATACCCGACCCGTTTAGGAGAATCCTTCCAGTGGTTTGATTTAATAAGGGACAGTAGGCCTCCGGCCTTAAACTTTATTAAGTCGGCTATCTGAAGGATTCCTCCTGAGAGCTCGATTTCGTATGGGACAGTAGACCTCCGGTCTTAACCCTTATTAAATTAGCTATACCTTCGGTACGTTAGAGATTATCCCCAATAGCCTAATCGATAAGCGACAGTGAGCCTCTGGCCTAAGACATCGTCAATTTAGCTATTCGTATTCCCGTCATCAGGATAGAAGAATCAAAGTAAGGATTAAAGCTAATTTTTATAACAATAGCAGCGATGCTAAGATATAAACGTCGATCGGATACTTTTCGGATATATCGAAATATATATGAAAATTTTGTAGACTTTTAATGTTTGTATATAATTAGTTAATGTTTCTCAACATTACCTTACATGTACTTGCAGCAATCGTTAATTTAGATTGATCAAGATGGGCTCAAAATTGATACTCCTTGATTGGCATGTGGTTCAGTTGAGCACAAACGCTTCAATGGACAACATTAACCTCCGCAACTTTTAGTAAATTGCAGTCAAGGCAGGGTTTAACATAGCTGAGAGCCTTAGAGTTTGGGCACATGCGCGGAATGTTATATCCAAAATCACTTACTATAGCATTTTTTGTAACATATCCAATACCAATGGACATTAATGGTATCTGTGGAGGGATAACTTGTGACACGTCGCTTTTCCTAATAATTTAGGAAAGGGCCCTTCCGCCCCGCGAAGGCCCAAAGGCGTAGCTCGCCAATAATTTCTAACTCTTCTTGGTCGGGCGCCAGGCGAGCTGCCTTGGCTAGCGTGCGCGGACTCTCTCCCTCAGAGGAGGTTCCGCCGGCCTTGGCGGGAAGGCACCGCACAAATGGTGGTCTCCGGCTACTATTGAAAAAAGGGGGGAAAATACAAGGGAGACTGGGGTTTCGGGTACTGCAAAAATCAATATATAAGCTGTTTCGTTCCGACGCTTTATTTTTATTTCCTATTTCTACAAATTCGACCCGGCTCTCCCGTATTTGCGGCAGCGTGTCTGTTACTTCTCGTATACGGGTAGCGTAGCGGCTTCGCAGGCTGCTTCTCTCGCGTTACAATTCCGCCAGGGACTCGCAGGCCACTCCGCCCGCGTCACAAGTTACGCGGGGACCTCGCTGGCCCCTCCGCTCGCGTTGCTGTTACGCGGCGGCCTCGCTGGCCGCCTCCCGGCTGTTTCACCGGTCACGTTCTCGCTCGTAACCGGTCGCGCGCTCGCGGTGCGACCTCCGCCCGCGTACGCCCGCGGCGATTCTAACCGGTCGCGTCTCTTCTCTTCACGTCGCGTCACGTCGCGTCGCGTCCCTCCCAAGCACTCCGCCTGCACTCTGAGCCGATGGCTCACTCACCCCGGTTCTCGTCGGCCTTGACCCTGTCCGGCTGGCTGTCGATCGGCGGCGGCGGGTGGATGGCGATGGGTTGGCTGGAGCCGGCGGGCTGGCGGGCAGCGGTGCTGAAGGGCGGCGACGGTCGCCGGTCGGTGTGGCACCGGTCTCGCTGTCGGCTCTGGTGGGCCGGTGGCCTCTGCTTGTTAGGGCTGGTGGGAGGTCCTCTCTCGGGACCGTTGGCGGGACCGTCAGCTTCTGCAGGTCTTCCTCCGGGCCGTTTCGATCCCCGTGGGCAGGCGCCTCTCCCCTCCGGTCGTAATACGGGTGGACGGCCGGTGGCTTGGCGAGGTAGTGCTTCTCCCACACGTTGCGGTCCTTTACGTCCCAAGGATAACTTCCCCGGTCGTTTGGAAGGCGTCACGACGTCGCTACTTCTAATTCCTCAGTGTCTTCTCTCGCCAACACCTCGATTCAATTTTCGTCTTCGTACGTCAGCGTCTTACTTCAATCGCCACGTCTGTTTGTGTCAACGTCGGAATTCAGTCTCTACGTCTTCGCACGTCAACGTCTCAATTACGTCTCTACGTCTTCGCACGTCAACGTCTCCATTGAGTCTCTCAGGCCGGGGCGCTGACCACAGCGCGGGCCCTTTGTCTTTTCGTCGATTTTCGGCGGCGGCGCGGCTAGGCGGCCGCAGGCTGGCCCCCCGCGCTCTCCTCCTCCTCCCGACGACCGCCCGGCAGCGGCGGCAATCGCGCCGGCCGGTTTTCTTCAAGATGGCCGATGCCACGGCCCGCCGGTTACGTCGCCTTTCCTCCCGAGGCGGTGTTGCCGCGGCTGCAGGCTTGCAGTATTGCGCGGGTCAGGCTTGTGCGGCTTATTCCTCGGCGGGCTGCGCCCGCCGCTCGCCTACGTGCTCGGGCCTGACTTCTGTGCCCAGGCCGATTCTCCCCCCCGACGATTCTTACTCGTTCGAAGGCGCGCGCGGAGGTCGCACGGCGACTACGCGTTACAATGTCCCGCTTCCGTACCTTCTTCTCCCGCAGTTCTCTCTCCCCGTGACACATGTCACACCCCCCCCCTCCCCACGCCGGTGCACTCCCTTGCGGAGTGGGCCGCCGGACTGTGCCTGCTGGCTTAGGTTCGCTCGCAGGTAATTGGGTTCGCTAAACTCTTCCTCCCCCCGGCTCCCTATCTCCAGTTACTTACACTCATTTTTCCTTCACTTTCACCCAGTCATTCAGCGCTCTTTAACAATTCCATTTAGCACATTTTCATATAACATTTCCATGAATCCTCAGTCATTCGTCGCGTTACTCGGCATTGCCTTAAGTTATCATTCCTTTCCCTCTCCGACGCGAACGCGCCCTCGCGACCCAGACTGCTACACACCCCTTGTTCGCATCACAAATTCCTTACGCGATCCCGACGTTATCTAGAGCTTTAGCCTCGCCCTTTATTAACTAGTCGCGTCGCGGTTGCCTCTAGACCTCTAGTCCCTCTAATCCCTCTCTCTTCTTCTCTCTGGTGCTTCTCTTACTTCCTCATCTCTCTCTTCTTTCGGTCTTCCTCGTCGTCCTCCACTAAGCGCTGTACAATCCGGGCTTGTAACGCCTCCGGGAGCCTATCTAAATGGGGCACCAGTCCCCATAAGGGGCTACTCCGCGTGGGCCCGTCAGCGGCTGGAGTGGATTGTGGCGCGGCGGGCCTGGCCGCGACCTCTCGTGCGGGCTCCCGCCCTGCCTCTCGACCCTCTTGCTGGGGCTGCGGCCGCTTACGGTTTGTCCCCGTGGCTCCTTCGGGCTCGTCCTCGTGGCTCCTTCGGGCTCGTCCCCGTCTTCGTCCTCGGCTCGGTTTCTTCCCCTCATTGGCTCTCTTTCTCAGGCACTGCTGGCTGCAGCCGCCCTCTTCCTGGGCGGTTCCTCAGTCGCCGGGCCTCGGCGACTGATCGCTCCTCGGGTAGGGGGGGCCGGGCTGCCCGCGTTCCTGCTCTGACTTGGGCCCTGCACCAGGGGCGTCGAGGAGGGCGGCGGCGGTGACGGCGGTCCTGTTGTGACTGGTCGCAGTTGACCCGGACGGGTCATGGAGCTCGCCACCGTGGCCTTATAAGCTTCACGGCACCGAGGGCATTTCGGGAGGACTACGTCCCTCCGCCCGCAGTTGGTGCAGTAGGCCCGGGATGTCAGTGGTTCCGGGTATTCCGATAGTCGGTGGCCGAACTTCCAACAATTAAAACAGCAGCGAGCTGGCGGATCAACGCTGTCAGTCGGTATGCCGGTCAACCCTCCAAACAACCGACCGCGATAGCGCACTGCGAAGGTGGTTGGGGCAAGCTCCTCTCGCCCTTCCTCCCTGGCGGCTTCCGTTCGGGTGGCTTCTCTAGACGGCAGCGGGACGTCCCACCGCGAGCGACGCCCGGCGAAGGCCGGCGCCTCAGTTGGGCCTTGTGCTGGGGCAGCGGCGCTCTCTGATGCGACCGGCCGGGAGTCCTCTCGGGGGCGGCCCTCTGCGGGGGCTGGGAGACCGTGCCCCGACGTAGTCGTCTAGTTGCAGCTGCCGTCTCCCCGAGCGCGGGCCGCCCCTGCCGCGTCGGGGGTTCCGCGTCCTCTGAGGCTCTTGGGGCCTTCTCCTCTCACGCTGGAGGAGAGCTGGGTAGAACTTCGCTGAAATTTGGGGGCTCGTTCGCCTCTTCCTCAATCCACCAGGGCTCGCCCCTAGGGTCCTCGCGCTCTGGGAGGAGTGGGCGGCCAAATGGCAGCTGGAAGGCTGGGAAAGGTCGGTGTCCCCTTTCCTGTCGTCCTCGGATCCCTCTCCCACTGCCTGGCCGGTACATCTAGAATCAAAAACTTGTCGCATCACTTCCTCGACCGCACTCCGGATTGGCGGGGCGGGAGATATCGTTTCAGCTGAGAGACAGGCACATTCGCGTCGCGGCCATCATCGTTACGTCGAATTAGATAAACGGTCGACGAGAATTCCTCAATTATCGTGCACGGCCCCTCGAATTTCGGCGCGAGCTTAGCCGAAAAGTGGTTTGCCGCGTTCGACAGCACATGTGTTCTCCGCATCACCTTGTCGCCTACGAAGTATTTCACGTCGCGTCTCCCCTGGTTATAATGCTGAGCCTGTCGCGCTTGCTCCTTCTCAATCGAACTCCGCACTATGTCCCTCAACGCCTCTAGTCGCGTTACTCGATCCGTCCACGTTTCTTCGGATATTCTCACGACGGTTCGCGCGCCTTCAACTTCACGGCGTAGACTTTTCACGGGCGGCGGATTTCGCCCGAAGTTCAGAAACGCCGGCGAAACTTTTGTGGTCGCCTGCACGGCTGTATTTATCGCTTGGCGAAATTCCGGGAGATGTCGGTCCCACTCGCTGTGGTCCTCTCGCACGAACGTCGCAATCATTGTTTTTAGAGTGCGATTCGTGCGCTCGACCGGATTCGCCTGCGGGTGATATGGCGGCGTGGTTGCATGGCGGATTCCGTTTTCCTCGAGATATTTCCCTAGCGTCGCGTTCGCAAATTCGCGCCCGTTGTCCGTCAATAAGTAAGTCGGGGTTCCCCAGCGGAAAATTATCAAGTCGGCCAGGGATTCCACAACGGCTTTAGCGTCGGCGGAGGCTACGGCCCGGAGCTCCACGTACCGGGTAAATAGATCCTGATAAACGATCAGGTATTTCTTTCCCCGCTTACTCCTGGGGAATTCCATGAGGTCGGCGGCGACCACGACCCACGGACCTTCCACCATGCGTGACCCCATGAGCCCCTGCGGCCCTGCCTTCGACACTTTGTACTGCTGGCATTCATGGCACGCTCGAACATAGTGGTGTATTCTATGGGCACGACTAGGCGCCAGCCCTCCTCGGGAGGCCGTATCGGGTCAAGCAGCCGGTCGGGGCGGTAATGGTACAGGGTGTCGTTCTCGACACGCCACACGGGGAACTTCGACGGGACCTCCTCTACTTCTTTCTTCCGGCGCAAATACCATTCGTCTGCTCGCGTCTCAAGTGCCCCGACACACACCTCGTCGTCGAAAATTCGCGAGAGGGCGTCGGGGACATGGTGTAGGGCTCCCTTGCGGTGGACCACCTCGAAATCCCATTGCTGGAAGTTCAAGGGCTCATTTCGCCAGCCGCCCGGTCGGCTCTTTCAGATTGCGCAGCCACTTTAGTGCGCTGTGATCTGTTATGATCTGAAAAGGGTAACCTTCGACGTATAGGCGGAGTTTTTGAATAGCCCACACGATGGCTAAGCACTCACACTCCGTCGTCGTATAGTTGCGCTCGGCACTGGTCAACACACGACTGAGGTAAGTAATCGGGTGCTCCCCGTCCTCGAACTCTTGCGAGAGTACGGCTCCAATCGCTCCACTGCTCGCGTCACATTGTATCACGAACGGCCGCGAGAAGTCCGGCCGCGCGAGTACTGGGGCTTCCGATAGCGCGGCCTTGAGCTTCTCGAACGCTGCCTGCTCGCTTTCGCCCCAACGCCACGTCTCGCCCGTGCGTAGGAGCTTCACCAGCGGCTGCTTGAGGTCCGAGTCCCCCTCAATGAATCGCGAGTACCACACTACCATCCCGAGAAATCGGCGCAGTTTTTTGATATTCTGCGGGGGAGGGTAGTCCAGTACTGGCGCGACTCTATCAGGGACCGGCCTCAGCCCGTCGCGGTCTAAGCGGAAGCCCAGGTAAGTTACCTGAGTCCGACCGAACTCGCACTTACTGCGATTGATGGCTAGCCCTGCCGCATTCAGACGCGCGATCACGAACTCGAGCCATTTGATGTGCTCCTCAAAGTCCGCCGTGGCTACCACGATGTCGTCTAGATATCCGAATATTTGCGGCTCGAATTCGGGCCCGAAGAGCGCATCCATCAGCCTTTGAAAGGTCATGGGCGCATTCATCAGGCCGAATGCGAGCCGATTAAAATGGAATAGCCCCAGGCCCGGGACGGCGAACGCCGTATATTTTCGGCTCGACCGCTCCATCGGGACCTGGAAATAGGCTTGTTTCAGGTCGATCGTCGATAAGTATTGCGCATGCCGCAGCTTATCGAGAATCGACTCAATTCGGGGGATGGGATACGCATCACGTCGCGTCACTTTGTTTACGTTGCGGTAGTCCACACAAAAACGGTAGGTCCCGTCCGACTTTTTCAGCAGGACGGGCGCGCTACTCCACTCGCTTGACGACCGCTCAATTACTCCGGCCTCCACCATGCTGCTCACCTCTGCGCGAGCGACTTCGAGCATCCGCGGCGACATGCGGCGGGCTCAGTGGCGGCTCGGCGGGGCACCTTGCACATCAATGTAGTGCTCGGTCAGCGTCGTGAGGCCAAGTCGCGGTGTCGACTCGGGCAATAGGCGGTTTACCAGCTCATCCAGCCGCCTCTTCTGCTCGTCTTTTAGTTCGACGATTCCGGCGCATTCCGCGTGGATTCGCGGGGAGGTTCCGCCCGATCCTACAAAATCTCGCCAGCGGCCCTTCCCGGCTCTCCAGGCACCCCTCGATGCCCCGACTACCAGGTCGAAATGCTGGAGGAAGTCGATCCCCAGTATCATTTGGTTTTCGAGGCTTTCCATTGCTAGCGCCTTGATCTCGCCGACTTTCCCGTCCACTTCTATGGTCAGTCTAGCGTTCCAAGCGGCTTCGTGGTGGTGCCGAGTACCGAGCGAAGAACGGTATCGGCCGGCCGCAGCCGGGCTTGGAACTGCCGGGCGACCTCCTGTCCGACTACGGTTATCTGGGCTCCCGTGTCCACCAGGGCTCTGTACGTGACCCCGCCTAACTCGACTGCCAGGTACTTGCGGCTGTCTCCCGCCACACCTGCTATCTCTTTCGCCGGACGGTGGCCGGCGACCTCCCCCCTCCAAGTTGGGACTCCGACCTGAGGAGGGGTCGCTACTTCGACCGTTTGATCGTCGACTTTGCGTGTTACGGCCCTCGCTCCAATTTGCCCTCTCTCTCGCACAAACTCTGTCACAACATCGCTCAGGGTCTTAGCCGTAGTGGTTTCCCCGGGCTTATGATTCCCTGGTGGGTGACCGACGCTGCCGCTCCTTGCCCGCTGGTCGGTATTTTCCGACTCGGGTTGGGGGCAGTCGGCGCCGTCGCGTCTCAGCTGATCGGCGGCCGGAGGCGCGGCGCGCGGTATCACTTCCGACGCTCCGCGCAGCTCGCCCCCCGCATCCGCCGCTCTCAAGTCATCCTCTCTCTGGCCCCGCTCCTCCGTCACGATTACGTCGCCCTTCTCCATTCCCCAACGCTGCAAATAGTTCCTTAAATTTCGCGGGTCAGGGTCCTCCTCGCTACTATTAGTTTCTCGTCTCCGGGTTGTAGTCGTTTTCTTTATCGTGCCTTTACTCCTATCGACCTCCCCGTCCTGACGCGCGTCGGCGGTCGAGGTGAGCCGCCTGGGCTCCTCTCCCGACCGGCTCTCCGCTCCCTCCTCGCCTCCTGACTCCACGCGGCTGTCTCTCTCGTTTCCTTCAATCATACCCTTCGTTCTTTCCTTCTTCTCTCTCTTTCCTTCTCCTGTCCTGTCCCGATCGCCACTTTTCTTCTGTTCTTTCGTAAGGCCTCGTTCCCCTCGCACGCTTCCGCTTCTCCCGATGCATGTCTCGTATGGTCCCCGGTCCGGGTTCGCGCGCGTCCGCATTTTCCCTCGCATCTCGCAGCTCTAGGCCTACCATCACAATTTTCTTCGCGTCACGATTACTATTCCCTCCTACTCTATCTCCGGTTTCCCCTCCCTCCTCTCTCTGCCTAAACTCGCGACGCGTCGCGGTCGACATCGTCGCGTCGATACCCGTGCCGGCTCGGGCGGCGGGCTCGGCCGTCGGGCTCGACTGGGGCCGCGGCAGGGCGCTTAGGCCTGGCCGGGACGCGGAGCTCCTAGCGTCAGCCCCTGCGCTGGCGCGCTCGTAGCCACGGGGCTTGTGTGGCCACGGCCCCGCTCGTTTCCCGACCCAGCCGCGAACGGCGGTTCGGACACGGGCAGAGGCTGGGGATTTCCCCAAGCTGGCGCCTGCGGGCAGCGACTCGCAAAGAGGCCCCACGGGAGACAACAGTAACATTGGCGGGCCGGGCAGAGCGCGATAGGGTGCCCGACGGCTCCGCACCCATGACGCGCACCGTAGAATGGCGCGGGTGGGTTGCGTCGCGGCACCGGTAGCTGACCGACTTCTCTTTGCTGAGGGAAGGTGGCTCCCCGTGGGCCTACCCAGGCCTGGCCGTATTGCGGCGGAGCTTGCCCGTACGGGTTAAACTGCTGTCCCGACGGGGCCGGGGGTGGCATGGGTTGGTTCGCATACTGCGCGGGCGGCTGAACATAGGCGCCAGGGCCTCGTTGATTGCCCCGTGCCCCTAGCGGGGAGTACTACGCAAAATCATCCGGCCGCGGCGGATACGCCGCTTGGCGACCACTCCCAACGACGTTGCTGAACGGGCGCGCGGCGCCCGCGTTCGAGCCCGCTCCAGGTGTGGGCGGTCTGCTCGGCGGTCCTCTACCTGGCTGCGCGTCGCGTCCGTGCTCCAGCGCGGCCACCTGCTCCTCCGCTGATTGGGATGGCCTGCTGCTGCGTGCGACAGATTTCCCCCCGGATACGCGCCCATCGGTTTCCTCCTCCGTCGTGGAGTTTCGCCCGGCACGCGTTCCCTTCGCCTTCGTTGGCTTTCTCTTGGGCTTTTTCGCCGCCCCGCTTCCGCCGCTCGCGGGGGAGCTCAACGTGGCGACCATTCCCTCTAGCCCGGCGACCTTCTTGCGGCTGATAATCGGGTCCGCCTCGGAGAGCCGCATATGTGTCGGCGGTGGTACATAACGCGAGCGGCGATCCTCTTTATGCTCGTACGCCTCGCCGAGTCTCTGCATCCTAGCGTAGCAGTCGATGGTTTCGCGTCGCATCGCTTCCCGATAGTCGGGCAAGAGGCCGCGGAACGATGCCTCTAGTTGCCGCCGGAGCGAAGGGCGTTTACGGAACTGGCGGTATATATAGCGGCGGCAGGTGAGGTAGTCGGAGATTTTCTCTCCTTTCGCCTGCGTTCGCACGCGCAGCTCCTCGTAGAGCTCTGATTCCGTCAGCCGCACACAAAATTTATTGCGAAACGCTTTCGCGAAGGCCCTCCAGGACGTTAAGTCCTCCTGGTTCCCGCGGAACCATTGGTTCGCTCGTCCCGATAATATGGCGGGGATGGCCTCGAGAAGGTCTTCCTCCTCAAAATTGGAGCTGCGGCGACACGCGTCCAGTCGGTCCAGGAACGTTTTCGCGTTCTCTTGCGTCTGGCCCGCAAACTTCGGGGGTGGCGGGCGGGCGTTCGCATCGTCCGTATCGTGACATCGAGTTCTCCCTCATCCGATTCGGTCGCGTCACTGCCGCTCGAGTAACTCCACTCGTTTCGCGCGAAGGGAGATCGCGGCCCTTGGCTACGGTCGCGATATCGGTGTCTGTCGCGCCTCTCGTACTGGCGGTCGTCGTGCCGGCGGCTGTGATGCTCGCGGCGGACACGCCGCTCGTCCTCGCTATACGGGGAAACATATGCGCGTCGGTACCTAGTCTGTCTCCCTTCCTCTCTCGGCTTGACTACTCTACGCCGTTCGCGTCGCAGGTGGGGGGAAGTGTATTCCGCCCGAGATCGGTCGTCGCTCGCGCGCGGTCGGGTTTCTCGACCGCTGTCGCTGCCACGCGGCGGTCGCATTCGGGCTTCGCGCCGCCGGTCGTCCTCGCGAGAGTATGATCTCCGGCGATTTCGTCATTCGCAGGAGATTCTTCTCGAGGGGCTTTGAGAACGGGAACTGTCCCGCGTCGCTCTCCGCCGTGTGCGGTGGTCAGCCGACTGGCATAATTTCGTGGCATAATTTCGCCACGATCGCCCCTAACCCGCCTGACCAAGGCGGGAACAAAATATGAATGAAGCGAAGAGCAGCAATCTGCTTTTGAGAGCATAAAGCTGCTCATCGCGTTCACGCCGTTGCTGTAGCGCCCATACTTCAAGTGCCGGTTCGTCCTTTAAACGGACGCAAGCGACTCAGGAGTGGGCGCCGTGCTGACACAAGTAGTGGATGGCACAGAGCGAGTCCTCGATTTTGCAAGTAGGATGTCGAGCACTGCTGAACGCAATTACAGCGTCACCGAGAGAGAGTGTTTGGCGGTGCTATGGGCGATCAGGAAGTTCAGGCTCTACTTGGAAGGGTACGCGGTCAAGGTGATTACAGACCATAGCAGTTTGCGATGGTTGTGTAACCTGCGCAACCCAACTGGGCGGCTCTCACGGTGGGCCTTGGAATTACAAGGCTATAACTACACGGTAGAGCATAGAAAAGGGGCATTGAACTATGTTCCTGACACCCTCTCTCGGATGTTCGAGGAAAGTGACGCAAAGGTGTGCGCACTTTCCTGGGCCGAGGAAACCGAAGATGAATGGTACCTCGGTTGGGTTTGCATGGTATAGGCGGACCCAAACGATCATTCGAGAAGCAAGATCGTCGGGGGGCAGTTATATCAATACTGCCCCGACAACAAAATAGAGGACACGCAAAATAGGAGACGACGCAGTATGGAGGCTGGTCGTCCCGAAAGCAAAACGTACAACAGTAATTTGCGACTACCATGATGAGCCTACGGCAGGCCATCTAGGCCGCGAAAAGACTCATGCGCGTGTCGCTGGTCAGTATTCTGGCCACGCATATATACGGACGTCGCTGAATACATCCGAGCATGCCAGAAATGCCAGCAAACCAAGGTAGAGCAGCGAGCACCTGCTAGGTTTATGGGCTGCAGAATAATCACGCTCTCAGCCCAAGTGTACGAATATATTCTCGTATTCCAGGACCTATTTACGCGATTCGTGGAGATCGTGCCGATAAGAGCGGCCAACACGAAAACAGTCCTGCACAAGCTAATAAAGCTTGTGCTGCTGCGACACGGCGCACTAGAGGTGTTCTTGTCCAACAATGGTACGGAATTGAAAAACTGTGCCATCGACGAGTATTTGATGGAAAAGGGGATACGTCATGAGACAACACTCCCTTACCATCCCCAAGCAAATCCCGTCGAAAGGGCGAACCGCACGATCAAAACGATGATTGCGGCCTTCGTCGGTGGGAAACATAGAACTTGGGATGAACACCTCCAGGAGCTAGCTTTTGCAATAAATACGGCAAAGTAGAGCTCCACAAGAGTTAGTCCCGCGATGCTGACGTATGGCAGAGAGCTATCTGACCCCAACTCCTCCAGGAGAGTGCAGGAAACACTCTTCATAGAAAGACTGTCCAAAGAGGCAAGGTTAGCCTGGTTGCAGCGTCTGAACAGGCTCGACGATCTGCGCGAAGATGCGGCAAATAACGCTCGCACAGCGTCGAGCCAACAGGCGCAGTATTATGACATCGGTCGCCGTGCGCCAGATCTTGTGCGAGGAGATCTTGTGTGGAAGGGGAATAGGGTCATCTCCTCTTCTGCACAGGGCGTAGCGGCGAAACTGGCGCCGAATTTCAGCGGCCCGTACGTAGTGACGAAGGTCCTAGTGGCCAATACTAGTGACCGATAATATTGCATTAGCCTACTCTCTGCCATTGACTGTTTTGTTTATTTTAATTCGCTGCGCTGCGGCGAGAAAGGCTGTGCTTCTCGACCACGGGGGTTGGATTTTTACCATTTTTTAAATGCCTGTATCTTCGCAGGTAGGCTTTTGACCGTTTCGCGACAGGCAAGAAAAATATTTAGAATTGCCTCAGTAATTCAATGGTATAGCTAGAGACAACTAATTAAAAAACAGACTGTAGATAGACAGTTTCTCTTACAGTTAGAAAAATAATATGTAATACATTTTGGACCATAAAATTTTATTTATTATACAACGTACATTGATATGATGAATAGTTATATTAATAAAAAGTATAATAAAAATAAAGAAGCAGATAGAGAATGTATTATGTAATGTTTACAAAAAAAATTGTAAGAAATTATTATCCCAAAAGAAACAGAATGTGTAGAAGAAAAATGTTCAATATCTTTACAATTTACAAAAATATTTCAATGTTAATAGAAATAAGATTTGTTCAAAGTGCAGATAACGTGTATGTAGATTATCAAAGGGCGGGGGGGGGAATAAGATTCGCGAATTTCAGCGCGGCGCGGCAAATAGCGCGCGTGGCCGCGGCGTCCAATCAAGGAGAGAGGGCAACTAGGCGCGCAATCAGCTCTCAATCTTTGCTCGATCGTACTATCTCAGTAGTGTGTCGCGGGACACGGAAGGGCCCGAGACTTACATAGAGCAAAAGCGCGTCGCGCGTAATTTAAGTATATTTAGAGAGATAGTGAGAGAGAGAAAGAACGTGAAAGATAAAGATAATGCCGTATTACGTACGGTGTGTTTTGTATGCACGGCAGTGCATTAAATAGGGAGCTTGTTGGAGGCGACAATTCTCCCGATTTTCGGCCAAGCTGAGAGTCGCCGCTGCTACAGTAAGTAGCGTTTATATTATATTGGTTTCAGCACGCGAATATGCCGCGTCATGAGTAAGAGAGAGGGTGAGAGAGAAAGAGATAGATAGATCGCGTTATCGTTATTAAGATATTGTCGGAAAAATTATTATATTTAATTGTAATAAATATTTATTTAATATTTATACATCCGCGCGTACATTGTTTTGCAGCCCTTTTCCCTCATTTTCGTGCCCCTTTAGCAGCAAGTGCCCAGGCTTGCTCGACCGTGTCCACGGATTTTCCGTGCGACGTTACATGAGCGGATAAGGACGTAAAGTCCTCAAGTCGCGTGGTGGCTGGCACCCGAGGCGGGATTAGCCACCCGGTAACTGCCACGTGACAAAATATAAGAACTACTTGAGATATTTACACTCGAATTGCTAATTTACAGATCGTGACTAGTCTGGTTTTCTATTATTTTTCATTAATAGAAAGAAGTCAATTTTTTTATTGCATATATATATTTTTATTTAAAAGTTATTCGAAAACTTTTAAATCGATTCAGAATGTTTGAAAAAGTTTTAGTGAATTAAATTTGCATGTATAATCTTATGGAGATAAACAAAGTCAAAGAATATCACCTTCATGTCAACAAGTAAACTAGAAAATAAGATGATAAATTCTTGTTATAATGTATGAACAAATATCCAAACAAATAATCATAATTCAATACTTGTAAAGATAATTATTGATTATAAAATAGTAAAAAAACTAAGCTTATAGGTATAGTAAGATAGAAATATAAGAATACTGCCCTTATCACAATTATTGGTTAGAAAATAGTATAGAACCAAACTTATAGATATAGTAAGAGGGAAATATAAGACCGCTGCCATTGCTATCACTATTAGTTATAAAATTCACTTTCAAAAGCTTGTTATAGCAAAGTGTCTGTATTGATATAAAGCAAAATTTTTCAGTTATTATTGAAAAACTAATGGTTCAGAAACTATTTAGTATTTCTAATGTAAATGCGTCCATGTCATTCCTATGATGTGTAATTTCTTAATATTCATAGGAAATGTCATTTTTTAAGGTAGATAAATTTTATTTAGCCTTAACTATATAGTCAATACACCTTTAAAGTACAGTCTGAAAGTAACATATTGTTGGTTAATTAGTTTCTATCAGTTAAAAACGCGAAGGTCTGATTTGTTTCATTTGTTTCTAAAGCACATGACTATACAATTTCTTTTTAAACAAAGAATAAAAAAATCTATAAACTAAGTTGAAATTATTGTTTGGTAATAAGTAAAACAAATTTTATGATTTAATGGATTTACTTTTTATTTAAATTATTTCAATCAGCTGTAAATATCAAAATATATGTTTGAAAATCTAACTATATACTTACCAACTTGTGATCATAGAACACAAAAAACTAAAAACACTAAAAAATAAATGTAACAACTTCATTATGAACACAAAACTAATTTTTAAGTTACATTATTGTGTACATTATTCTTATACTTACGTAGTTATCTATTGAACAACTTGATCAAATAAATTGATTATTCGGTGTTAATATCATACGTCAATTTATTTTAGAAAATCTATAAAAAGTCAACATAAGTACATATAATTCTTATGTATTATCCTTCCATATCTTTCTTAATGTATGTCTAATAAGTTTTAAGGCAATAAAGAATGCATTATATAACATGTATGTACGAGTATGTTGTTTTACTATTCTACGGCTACCTAAATCAGTCTACAAATTACATCGTATACGATGTAATTTGGGGGGGGGGGGAGTCGAACTCTCAACAAGGGGGGAGACTGGAGGAGTAAAAGAGAAGTAAAGGAGTAAAGGAAGAGACTAACTTACAGATTGCAGTAGACGTAGTTTATTATCTAGACTTAGACTATCGGGAGGAAAAGACAGCGTCCAGACTCGTGTCACTCGGACGAACCTCCGATGGCAAACCCTCCTTTACGCTATCCTCCCTTTTTATAGTTGCTCGGCTTCGCTTCTTCTCACCCGTGGACTCCCGAACTAGCCGATCCTGCATATACTCCAGTGTTATTCAAGCTGTCAGTGTTACGAATAATCTGCGTGCTCTGTTTTTACCGAGCGCCCGTCGGCTTGAAAGCCCGCGAGTTTTCTTAAATCGGCAGCTATCCGACCTGCCGGTGTCGTGAATAGATCGCGTGCTTTGCTGTTGCTGTGCGCCCGGAAGCCTACGGGCCCGCGAATTTTCCATGAACAGCGGTTAGTCGAGCCGCTGATCTGGAGCATTCGGCGCGGCTCCGCTGAAGATGACCCCGCGCTACGAGTGCGGGGCCTCCGGTTTCTCCGCGATAGCTACTTCGCGGCTTCGTCGCGTATCGCGCCGAAGGTGTGTACATAACAGTAATGATGATTTCTACAGAGATACTATTCAATATGAAATATTTCTATATTTTCTTTACAAGAGCGTTAGTAAAAAGAGAAATTTATTCTGTTATAAATACGTATATAAGAATAATAATTATAAAAATGACCATATGTATATAGTTCATATTCATAAATAGACCAATTATCTTTTATTTAATAAGAAAACATTAATGTTTAAATTATTTTATAGGGTTCTTGAAAACAAAATAATTCGCAAAAAAAGAAATTTAATTTTTAAAATTGCATTATTAAATTTTTCACCATATTCAGATGAACTACTTTCTTTCTTTTAAACTTTCCCAAAACTCTTTATTATAAATATAGAAATATTAAAAAATGCGAAAGATTATTGAAAAAACATAATATCATTGAAAATTAACAAGTTGCAATTGCAGATGCACTTTTGTTAGCTAAGCGTGACCTAAGAATGTATATGTGTTATATAGGCAATGATTTTATTCAGAGTACAGACTATAATATAGTTTGACAATGTAGATTGTCAACTTTCAAAATTAATCCAAAATGCTTGGTACTAACCAAATAAAAGTTTATCTAAACGACTTATTGCTGCGCCAATAGCCGCGCCGTGATGGTTTTTATGTCATGCGCGTTCTGGCCTCTGAATGAAAGGCTATGAGCTAAAAACAGCCTCCGATTGGTTATAGAGAACGCGCGCAAGTTCTTTGTAATGAGCCGCGCCGTATTTTAGCTCTGGCGAGCCCTGCGATAACCTCGTGTTGAAGCATTTAGCTCGCCAAATAAAGTTGATACCTGCCAAATTTTGTCAAGTTTGTTGACATCTGTAGGAGCTATCGACGTCAGGCTTTTTATCCTACAACAGGTGTCGTCCCTGACTGCATAACTAATCAGATACAATATCGAAATAAATGTGGTCAACAATAAACAAGCCCAAATAAAGGCTTTTCATGAGTATATTAATTTCCAAAGACACCTTCTACTTTGCGATAATGTAATATTATATAAAAACCATGCACGCAGCCTAATAGAAAATGATTTCCCCTTTCCAAAAAGATCTCACCGACGATAAATAGATACAAAATAAAATAAATATAAAAATTAAGAAATATTAACAATGATCCGATTTGCGCCATTCAAAAACGAGGATATTCAATTAAAAGAAAGGTAGACCAATATAAAATCTATGTAACCACCAATGCTTCCGATCATAATAATTTATCAACAGTGAGAGAAAGAGCCCGATAGAATTATTCTCCGAAAAGGTTGCCCTGCACGAGCTGCAAATGACGCCCATGATTCCCCCACCACCATCCCTTCTGTCTTTTCGCCTAAGATACAGCGCTATGCACCGCCTCTCCTCCCTCACCACTGCCACTCTCTTCTCTTCCTCACACCCACACCTAAGAGAATACCCTCAAGGGCTCAGAGCCTACCTTCCATATGCTCTCTCTCTCTCTCCGTCTCTCTCTCTTACTGAAAAAGAGATAAGCTGAAAAGCTTTTCCGGTTAAATAAAGAGAGGGCCTTGAGGAAATCCATAAGCTATCGCCTTGGAGATAATCCCGGTTAGATAATCATAAAAATTGTTACTCCCTTTTGGCCCTTGCTTCCAGGCTATTAAGCGCAAACCCAGGCCTAAAAATTGGTAGTTAAAGCGCTCAGTCTTTTATCGAATTCTGAGCAGCTGAGTCGCATCCCCCCATAAATGATTCGAGATCGAGAATGTTCCTGTCAGACTAAGCTATAAGGATCGATTTTTCTCACAATGACAATTAACATCTTACTTGGAGATAAAATTCGTCAAAATTGACCATTTCGAAAAAATGAAACTAATTTTGGCTTATAGTTTTTGATGGGGAGGTATGCCAAGGAGTTTGAACATGTTTTTTATGTATTTTGGCTTGCTGAATTCGAATATCACGGTTTTCTTTTAATTGAAGTATCGTATATATAGTTAAACAATTTTTTTGTAGTAAAAACGAAAAATTTTATTTTTGGTTTTTTATATTCTTTGGACAATTCTCAACATAAAATAATATCATATGTCTATACAAAAAATTAATAGTTTCAAAGTTAAAAATCGTCAATGTTTCGAAAATCGTGATTTTCCATTTTCAGCATTTAGTTACTGTATGAAATTTTAAAATAATTTGAACCGGATTTGGCTTAAATTATTCATTAACACTCCCTTTATTAGCTTGAATTTTTTTGAAACTGTCATTATTATGAATCTCAAGTTATGCAACTTTGACAAAGACTCTTTTATCGCGCTATTGTAAGTTGGCCTCTATATACTATTCGCCTGTAACGCTCAAATACCCAAACATATGATAATGCTGCGCGATGTACAACTATGTAGAAATAATATATATGTATACGTATGTACACATAATATATGTTCATGGATGCAGACCAACATAACAAACATACGGAAGCACGTATAAAGATTCTTAAATAATTACACAAATATAAATTTAATAATATAAATAATAATATTTAATTCGATATATTTAAAAAAAATGAATGTCATCGGTTGCTTCGCTATCAGAGCTATCTTCATTTTCAACCTGACGGTGGTTCTTATGAGTCGGGTCTCTGAGCTGGAGAAAATGAACAAAGCCCAGTCAGTCGAGGTGACAGCACTGTGTGAGGATCGCTTGCGGCTCACTAATGAGATATCAGAATTACAAAATTTAATGAAAGAAATGATCGAGGGACTGGCCACCGAGATGTCCGATAGTATTCTAAAATTAAGTGTGTTAGAAACTAATATTATAAATAGTTTTGACATTATAAATTTAAAGTTAGATAATAAGTTAATGCCGGCGTTAAATTTAGCGGAGGACGAATCGTCGGGGCTGTGGACTACTGCCGGGAGCTCAAGAGCCAATGACAATAATAATAGTTTAAATCAAAGCTGTAATATCAAAAACAATACCAATAGAAATAACCGTAGTAATCACTTTCAAAACATTAAAACATGCAATAGGAAACACATCAACAATAATGAATACAATAGAAACAGCAATATTCATTTCCAGGATTCGGCTCTCGAGGTTCCCGGATATATTTTGATCAACGATCAGGACGATTTGAGGGTGGTTCTCGACAGTAAGTGATGGAGTTTAGCTCGATATCACTGATATTGTGCTCCATGTCAACTAGTAACACCAACAATTAGAGTACATGTTAGAATAATTGAAGCTGATAATCTTGTCTTTGGAGGCAAGGCAGACCTTCGCTGCCTTCTCCACTCTGGGTATTGTTTTTTCCCGTGTGCATACGGTGAGGTTTGATGTTAGATAATATACTACTTTTATAAATTTGTGGTTAAGCCGAGGTCAATATGGTGCGTTTAAGCTGCGCGCGATCTCGGTTTTACGTACGTCAGCCATCGACGCAGTCAATTCTTTATTAGATGGAGAGGGGGTAATATTCAGAGATTATAAATTTATTTAATAGCATGTACACATCGGAAGCTTCACCGGGAATTTCTACGGCCAGGAAAAGAGCTGTTCAAATCTGACTAAATCGTTGGCCAAATTAAGAACACCTTTTGGACCAGATAATTTTCGGCAAATTGCACTGCTCTGCTTTCTTTCAAAGGTGCTTGAGAGAATTATGTATGACCAGTATAATAGAGTACTTGATGTCACATAAGATCCTTGAACCACTCCGAACTGGGTATCAATGGTACAGTTTTACTGAAACTGCTTTGTTAAGACTCACTGAAGACGTACTATTATTATAGATAAAAGACATGTGACGCTACTGTTACTGTTTGACTTTCACAAGGAGTTCGATACTATCTTTTCTACTCGACTATTAAATTTCATGAAGCATATGGGCTTCTCGCGACGGGTGCTGATGTGGATCTGGACAGACTTGTATGGGAGAGAACAACTTGTCATCGTCGACAAGATAAGAGGCTTCTAGGAAACATAGTGACAGTTCCTGTAATTTCAAAATAGAGCCGAGAATAGAGCGCGTCACCTGTTAGATACATCTCCATTCCTTGGCCGAATCGGAGAGATGACATTTTTCGCCCGATGATAACGGAATCCGATACTTCCCCCCCCCCCCCCTTAAATTTTACATCTGCGAAAATGCTAATTTACGCGCCGTGGCATTCACTCCTCACACATAGACTCACACACAGATTAACTAGACCTACACTAAAGAACGAAATATATACAAAAATGACCGCGATACGTACAAATTAAATTTAGAAAGAGCCCACGACTTGACGCATAAACTATCTGTTATTAGTTTTCTTTTTCTTTATGATATCGCTCAAACTGCCTGAAAACATCTAGTGCCTACACATAACATATCGACTCACTCGTACATATCGAGTGTCTACGCCCTAGCGCTTCGGTTCGCTCAAATACATTGAGCGTCTATACCTAATCGCCTCGGTGATTTTTTAAGAAACAGGCCAATGCTTACATTATTCTCATAATCGCGTTTTAATTTACGCTCTGAATGTAGTTGTATGAGTGTAGCATGAGTATGTGTGTATTTTTAGTATTCATCCTTCACTTCATACTGTATATACATTCATTCCACACATTGTATGTAAATGTGTATGAGTGTGAACCTCGGTGTGATCTGACTAATAGATAATGTAAACTGTGAAAAATGTGACTTATTTTTAACGTGTCTATTATTGATTTATTTATTGCCATATACTGCACTACATCTGTGATATTGACAAATGTGTGATATAATTGATATGTCACTAGACTTAAGATGTAGCGTGCTCTAAATGTTAACTTGTGCAATAATTTTATTTTAATTAAAAAATTTAATTTAAAAATTTACAAATAAATTATTATCTATCTCTCTCTCTTTCTCTCTCTCTCTCTCTCTCTCTCTCTGATAGATAATAAGATAGATAATAAGAAAAATGTGATTTATTGATTTCTATATATATATTTATTAATTCTTGTTACTGCGCTTCATCTGTGATGTTGACGACACTGATAATTTGTGATAATTTTTTATATAACTGACTAATGATACTGTGCAATAATTTTGTTGTAAAATTCTACAAGTAAATCAATTATCTATCTATCTCTATCTCTTTGGTATGTATGACAGGCGTTCACCGACTAGCTCCCTACTCAAATTGCATTTATGCAATATTAATTTTTGGTGGGGAGTCTATATATTTTACAGAGGCACGAGGACTCCTGCAGGCATAGTGAGAGAGAGCGCGACTCTCCTGTTTCGCCGCTCCGCCAGCCAACCGAGTGGTGCAAAGCGGCCTGCCCCTCGAGACTGAGCACAGCAAGTTCTCTTCCGTCTACGCACTCATCATCGCCTGTAGTAGCGCAGACGAAGAGAAGCACCCACACGGATGCGGAGCGGGACACCATGCAGCAGGCGCTGTTCATTTAAAGGGCTTCTACGTGCCTTGGTGCGCCTTGCAAATTAAGCCAGAAGACCGCATTTTCACCAGCGTCATTGGACTCAGTGTCCACTATTGACCTTTTCTCTAACAGATTCGATCTCATTGATCGAGCGATGGCCGTTCTTAATTCTGTTTTTGCAAGGAGTCTCGGCTCAGGCCACCCCGATTTGAATCAATTCGCAAAAGCAGCGAAAAAGAAGATCGTGGCTCTAATGAGTGGGGTGTCTGAGCTAGAAAACTATCAAAAAAGCACAGTTAGCCGAGCTGGCAGCCATGTGTGATGATCGCTCACTGCTCATTTAATGACATCAGTAAATTAAAAAATTTAATCAAGGATGTGGGCGGAGCAATTCAGGAGAAGATCGATGGAATGGGCACTGAGATGTCCGATAATCTATAAAAATTAAGGGTGCAATTTATTAATAACGATAGTGTAAATAATAATGTAACTATAGATAGTTCTAACGTTCTCTGAATGGATAAAGATTATTTAACGCGAGCGTTAAATTTAGAGGAGGACGTATCGACGAGGCTGCGGACCAAAAACCGACAGCTCGGGAGCTGACGACACTAATAATAGTTTCTAATGAGCAGGATACGGTTACTCTGCGATGACTGGGTTGCTATAGGGCCGACTAAGATTAATGTTAGGCAATCAATAGTGCACGACTGAGAACGACTGCAGTCATATCGGCAGCGATACGCGCAATGCCGTAAGTTAGGCATACAACGACTTAAACAAGGACTAACAAGGTGAAGTCGCTGGGATCACCTTCAGCCCTCCTCGGAATGCCTCCGCACGCCGGATCACCCGGACTCATTTCGCCCCTGAAGGACTCACAGCAGCGACGGGCCGATCACCTTCAACACAAAGCACTGGTTTAACCACCTGTGGCGTACAGATCTATACAGATCTATAAACAAATAAAAAACAAACCGACTAGTTTACTATTGAGTGATTAGTTTTAAGAGACGGTATCAACAAAACTAACGATTGCGAGATTAGACTGTAAGTAAATTTTAATGTATACTTGACGATTTAGCGATTATCAACCAATAATTTTGATAATTTTTATATATGATAGCGAATTTTTGAACGATCTAAAACGTTACATATTAATAAAACGCATTCCAAAAATATTTCAGCTTAAAGTTATTTTGAATTCGCTAAGAGAGCCTGCTTGTGTGTGGTTCAAAGAGACGCACGCGAAATTAAAAATTTTTACAAGAATTTATGTCGGGAGACTTACAAGAGCGCGCAAGGGATGTTTGGCGCATGCGAAGTTATTGTACTGGCAGCTGAGTGGAATATTTTTATCTACGCGTTGGTGAGGCCGATCGGTTTATTCCGCCCTATACGCAATACTAACGGAAACGCATAATGTTAAATCAGTTACCACGCGACGGACAGATTGCTATGATTGGCGCAGACTTGGCCGATACGTGGGCCGTTACTGACGCATTGTCTCGAGCTGATAGTGCTCGGGTAACAACTTATGCGAGCGAAAATCTAAACAGAAGGCTAGAAGCAAATTTACCTTGTACGGATTCGCGACAGCGGCGAGAGTACCGTCCACATAATAATCAATATCATCGTTCGAACGAGGAAAAGAATTCGCACCTAAGTGACCGGAGCAAGCATCATAACGCTGGCTATAGAAATTTCTCCGACCGCGGAAATCAGCGTGAAAATCGTCGCGACTATTATGATGGAAGGAATTATAAATTTAACGCGAACCGCGAACAACACGCACCATATAATGCCCTGACGTCAGCATTAAACACGATAACCGAAGTCGAGGACGAAGAACCGTTATCTTCCGTGATACAAGAGCGTGAGGTTGATAATGAACATGTCGAAAAGTACGCGCAATCGGGAAACGCGAGTCCAGCTCTCAAGCATCGAGTCTGATTGCGAGCTGCGAGCTTGAGATGCAGGACTTATCGCATGATATAGTCGTAGGTAAAAAACTGGACGATGATAATAAAAAAGACCAGCTGTATTGTCCGTGCGTAGTCTCAACTATTGCGAATTTACCGATGGAATGTTTGATAGACAGCGGTTGCAGTGCTACTTTAATATCGCAATCGGCGTTCGAACGTATTATGCATATAGGCGAGGTGCAAGTACTGCCCGTATTCAGTACTTTTTTAATAGGAGCGTTCGGAAAGCGTTCGAATAAAATTAAAATTCAATTGTATGTCCCGACTTTTATAGCCGAAAAATCGATAAAAACCGTCTTATTGGTGGTCGCCGGTTTGATATATGATGTTCTATTGGGGATAGACTGGATTGTAGAAAACGGTGTAATAATAGACGGAGCGCAAAAATCGATTAAAATTCGTGATGTCGAATTACGTTCAACGGACATTACGTTTTCGGAAAGAAGCTCTCGTTTTAACGAATCGTTGTGTGTGCGGCGAACGGTCGATCGTTCGATGCCATTGATAATGACAAATTATACTTCGCAACAAGAAAAAAATGATAAGAGTTCTTTTTTTCTTGAGGCGGGGAATAATAGCTGCCTTGTTCCTCGTATCGATGCATTTGTGACGGAGCCCTCGGGTCACCTGTAACACGGCGGCGTGTTTGTAAACAGGTGCTCGAGGCTCCGGCGGTTGGCGCGAAAAGGAAAGCGCCGATCGCCGGGTGATTAGCGATTAGTTTTGTTTGCTTGTGGCTCCGAGCGCTCTCGGGCCAATTATTCCCGGAGCCCGCGAATCACCGTTAAGCCCCCCAGGCCCTTCGCGCGCGAGCGTATTCTCGGCGGCGGAACGCCTCCGTCCTGTGGTGCGCCCGCGAGTTGCACTAGTGCATTCGCAGCCGTCCGCCACCGACACCCGGCAGGACAAAGGTCGGCACCCAACACCAACCGGGGCCGGCTGCAAAGAAGGCAAGGGCGCACGAGGCGTCCAAGCGACGGCGAAGCGAAGGCCGGTTCCCCAGCACCACCAGCCTAGCCGGCCGCGAGGCGCCAAGGCTATTGCGGCGTCCCCGGCCCGGACGGGGTCGAGCTTGCAGAAAGGGCCAGCAGGCCTCACCGGCAGGTGGGTGTGGGGCACCACGCGCGCGCGACACGGTTTTCGAGGTGCTACGGCGGCCCTTTCGACATCCCGGGGCCGCGAGAGCGGCGGCTCCACGCGCGGAGCCGGCTGGCAGACCAGGGCCCCCGCGGCCCTACCAGTGCCAGCCGGCGGCTCCGGTGACCCGCCCGGGTCGAGGCGAGGGCCCCTAGTGCGGCCAGGTACATGCCTCCCCGGGCGACGTCACCGCGTCGAGCGACGAGGCGGAGGGCCCCAAGTGTGACCCGGTGCACGCCTGCGTGGGCGGGTTTTCCCGCCGTTTTGTAGTGGGCGCTGCGCGCCCGTCGGGAGGATGCGCCCGGGCGGGGATTGTCCGCCCGCGCGCGAATAAAGAGTTCTTACCCGGAGCCCCCTCCCCCCCCCCCCTGGAGTTATAGTTATTGTGTGTCTTCCCTCCCTCCGCGATCCCAACCGCGTCCGCTAGCCGCCCGGGGCTAGCCCGGCCGGGTCCCCTCCGGGGCGACCTCGATCCTGCGCGATGGGCAGGCGGACGCGACCGGAGAGTGGCGGGTGCTCCGGGCCCCTCCGAGGCACGTCGACTTCGGAGCGGAAGTACCAGGTCACGATTCGACCGGTCGGTCGCGCGATGGACGGTGCTTTATCGTTGAGTGCAGATCAGAGAGAAACCTTACAAGGATTAATCAAAGAGTTTCGAGCTGTTTTCTCAGACGTCCTCGGAAAGGTTAAAAATTATGAAGTTACGCTAAATTTGACGTGTAAAAATCCTGTCATACGAAAAAATTATTCGATCCCGCTTGCTCTAAAGGAAAAGGTGCTTGACGAGATTTAACGGTTGTCGAGTACAAATGTAATTGACGCCTCGACGAGTCCTCACTGCAATCCGCTTCGCATGAGTCCTGAAAGGGGAATATTGTAACGAGCAGGATACGCTTACTTTGCGATGCCTGCGACGCTGTAGGGCCAACGCTTATGAAGCTGGGGGCGTGGTTTTGCGTGCGGCGATCGACGCTCGAGCCGAGAAGGCATCCGCCAAGCAACCCACAGGGAGCGCACAACGGAGCCCCTCGCATCGTCGCAGTGCGCGACGTATAGAGACAC
This sequence comes from Sycophaga agraensis, assembly GCA_018906755.1. Taxonomy (NCBI): domain Eukaryota; kingdom Metazoa; phylum Arthropoda; class Insecta; order Hymenoptera; family Pteromalidae; genus Sycophaga; species Sycophaga agraensis. The sequence goes on along the minus strand of JACCIE010000086.1, from coordinate 18,813 downwards.
AGCCGCCGTTGGAATCATGTAAGTGAGAGAGGGAGAGAGGAAGCATGAACGAGTGCGCGCGCGTTATGGACTTAGATAGGAGTAAGCGTAATAGATTGTAAGGCATCGTAACGACAACTTTTTTTTAAATATAATTTAGTTTAAGTAAGCCACGATTACATTCGATGCGATATCCTTCTTCGCGGTCTGAATAATAGAAAAAAAATCACATTTCAATTGGCGCCCGACTACAGGCTCGATCCCACGTATTTGAAGATTTACGCTTGGAAAGGAAAAAAGCATAGCGATTATCTTATTATTTAATATTTAGCGTTAAGAAAGTTACTAACAAGAAACTAACAATTAAGTGATTAGGTCTTAAGTATCATTAGTTAATCAACAACCGAATGCATGTATTTAAAGTCATATTTTTAACAAATAAAAAACGAACCGACTAGTTTAATATTGAGTTATTAGTTTTAAGAGACGATATTAACAAAACTAACGATTGCGGGATCAGGTTGTAAGTAAATTTTAATGTATACTTGACGATTTAGCGATTATCAACTAATAATTGATTGTTCATTTTGAGAAAAATAATTTACTAAATATCAACAAATGGACGATTAGCGTACGGCGTCCTTGCCTGACCTGTGGTGGGTACCCCCAGAGCACGGCGTAGAATTTTATTTGAACCGCGTAAATTTAAAAATTGAAGGACTGGAAATTCGATTAAGATCTATAAGTCGTAAGTTCAATGAGTTTCAAAGAAACACTGATCACGTGAGAGAAAATAACTAGTTTACTCTACCAATCTTTTCGAGGCATCCGTCCAAAGATGCCGGCGAATTTTTGAATGATTTAAAACGTTACATATTAATAAAACGCATTCCAGAAGTATTTCAGCCTAAAGTTATTTTGAATTCGCTAAGAGATCCTGCTTGTGTGTGGTTCAAAGAGACGCACGCGAAATTAAAAATTTTTACAAGAATTTATGTCGGGAGACTTACAAGAGCGCGCAAGGGATGTTTGGCGCATGCGAAGTTATTGTACTGGCAGCTGAGTGGAATATTTTTATCTACGCGTTGGTGAGGCCGATCGGTTTATTCCGCCCTATACGCAATACTAACGGAAACGCATAATGTTAAATCAGTTACCACGCGACGGACAGATTGCTATGATTGGCGCAGACTTGGCCGATACGTGGGCCGTTACTGACGCATTGTCTCGAGCTGATAGTGCTCGGGTAACAACTTATGCGAGCGAAAATCTAAACAGAAGGCTAGAAGCAAATTTACCTTGTACGGATTCGCGACAGCGGCGAGAGTACCGTCCACATAATAATCAATATCATCGTTCGAACGAGGAAAAGAATTCGCACCTAAGTGACCGGAGCAAGCATCATAACGCTGGCTATAGAAATTTCTCCGACCGCGGAAATCAGCGTGAAAATCGTCGCGACTATTATGATGGAAGGAATTATAAATTTAACGCGAACCGCGAACAACACGCACCATATAATGCCCTGACGTCAGCATTAAACACGATAACCGAAGTCGAGGACGAAGAACCGTTATCTTCCGTGATACAAGAGCGTGAGGTTGATAATGAACATGTCGAAAAGTACGCGCAATCGGGAAACGCGAGTCCAGCTCTCAAGCATCGAGTCTGATTGCGAGCTGCGAGCTTGAGATGCAGGACTTATCGCATGATATAGTCGTAGGTAAAAAACTGGACGATGATAATAAAAAAGACCAGCTGTATTGTCCGTGCGTAGTCTCAACTATTGCGAATTTACCGATGGAATGTTTGATAGACAGCGGTTGCAGTGCTACTTTAATATCGCAATCGGCGTTCGAACGTATTATGCATATAGGCGAGGTGCAAGTACTGCCCGTATTCAGTACTTTTTTAATAGGAGCGTTCGGAAAGCGTTCGAATAAAATTAAAATTCAATTGTATGTCCCGACTTTTATAGCCGAAAAATCGATAAAAACCGTCTTATTGGTGGTCGCCGGTTTGATATATGATGTTCTATTGGGGATAGACTGGATTGTAGAAAACGGTGTAATAATAGACGGAGCGCAAAAATCGATTAAAATTCGTGATGTCGAATTACGTTCAACGGACATTACGTTTTCGGAAAGAAGCTCTCGTTTTAACGAATCGTTGTGTGTGCGGCGAACGGTCGATCGTTCGATGCCATTGATAATGACAAATTATACTTCGCAACAAGAAAAAAATGATAAGAGTTCTTTTTTTCTTGAGGCGGGGAATAATAGCTGCCTTGTTCCTCGTATCGATGCATTTGTGACGGAGCCCTCGGGTCACCTGTAACACGGCGGCGTGTTTGTAAACAGGTGCTCGAGGCTCCGGCGGTTGGCGCGAAAAGGAAAGCGCCGATCGCCGGGTGATTAGCGATTAGTTTTGTTTGCTTGTGGCTCCGAGCGCTCTCGGGCCAATTATTCCCGGAGCCCGCGAATCACCGTTAAGCCCCCCAGGCCCTTCGCGCGCGAGCGTATTCTCGGCGGCGGAACGCCTCCGTCCTGTGGTGCGCCCGCGAGTTGCACTAGTGCATTCGCAGCCGTCCGCCACCGACACCCGGCAGGACAAAGGTCGGCACCCAACACCAACCGGGGCCGGCTGCAAAGAAGGCAAGGGCGCACGAGGCGTCCAAGCGACGGCGAAGCGAAGGCCGGTTCCCCAGCACCACCAGCCTAGCCGGCCGCGAGGCGCCAAGGCTATTGCGGCGTCCCCGGCCCGGACGGGGTCGAGCTTGCAGAAAGGGCCAGCAGGCCTCACCGGCAGGTGGGTGTGGGGCACCACGCGCGCGCGACACGGTTTTCGAGGTGCTACGGCGGCCCTTTCGACATCCCGGGGCCGCGAGAGCGGCGGCTCCACGCGCGGAGCCGGCTGGCAGACCAGGGCCCCCGCGGCCCTACCAGTGCCAGCCGGCGGCTCCGGTGACCCGCCCGGGTCGAGGCGAGGGCCCCTAGTGCGGCCAGGTACATGCCTCCCCGGGCGACGTCACCGCGTCGAGCGACGAGGCGGAGGGCCCCAAGTGTGACCCGGTGCACGCCTGCGTGGGCGGGTTTTCCCGCCGTTTTGTAGTGGGCGCTGCGCGCCCGTCGGGAGGATGCGCCCGGGCGGGGATTGTCCGCCCGCGCGCGAATAAAGAGTTCTTACCCGGAGCCCCCTCCCCCCCCCCCCTGGAGTTATAGTTATTGTGTGTCTTCCCTCCCTCCGCGATCCCAACCGCGTCCGCTAGCCGCCCGGGGCTAGCCCGGCCGGGTCCCCTCCGGGGCGACCTCGATCCTGCGCGATGGGCAGGCGGACGCGACCGGAGAGTGGCGGGTGCTCCGGGCCCCTCCGAGGCACGTCGACTTCGGAGCGGAAGTACCAGGTCACGATTCGACCGGTCGGTCGCGCGATGGACGGTGCTTTATCGTTGAGTGCAGATCAGAGAGAAACCTTACAAGGATTAATCAAAGAGTTTCGAGCTGTTTTCTCAGACGTCCTCGGAAAGGTTAAAAATTATGAAGTTACGCTAAATTTGACGTGTAAAAATCCTGTCATACGAAAAAATTATTCGATCCCGCTTGCTCTAAAGGAAAAGGTGCTTGACGAGATTTAACGGTTGTCGAGTACAAATGTAATTGACGCCTCGACGAGTCCTCACTGCAATCCGCTTCGCATGAGTCCTGAAAGGGGAATATTGTAACGAGCAGGATACGCTTACTTTGCGATGCCTGCGACGCTGTAGGGCCAACGCTTATGAAGCTGGGGGCGTGGTTTTGCGTGCGGCGATCGACGCTCGAGCCGAGAAGGCATCCGCCAAGCAACCCACAGGGAGCGCACAACGGAGCCCCTCGCATCGTCGCAGTGCGCGACGTATAGAGACACAGCCGCCGTTGGAATCATGTAAGTGAGAGAGGGAGAGAGGAAGCATGAACGAGTGCGCGCGCGTTATGGACTTAGATAGGAGTAAGCGTAATAGATTGTAAGGCATCGTAACGACAACTTTTTTTTAAATATAATTTAGTTTAAGTAAGCCACGATTACATTCGATGCGATATCCTTCTTCGCGGTCTGAATAATAGAAAAAAAATCACATTTCAATTGGCGCCCGACTACAGGCTCGATCCCACGTATTTGAAGATTTACGCTTGGAAAGGAAAAAAGCATAGCGATTATCTTATTATTTAATATTTAGCGTTAAGAAAGTTACTAACAAGAAACTAACAATTAAGTGATTAGGTCTTAAGTATCATTAGTTAATCAACAACCGAATGCATGTATTTAAAGTCATATTTTTAACAAATAAAAAACGAACCGACTAGTTTAATATTGAGTTATTAGTTTTAAGAGACGATATTAACAAAACTAACGATTGCGGGATCAGGTTGTAAGTAAATTTTAATGTATACTTGACGATTTAGCGATTATCAACTAATAATTGATTGTTCATTTTGAGAAAAATAATTTACTAAATATCAACAAATGGACGATTAGCGTACGGCGTCCTTGCCTGACCTGTGGTGGGTACCCCCAGAGCACGGCGTAGAATTTTATTTGAACCGCGTAAATTTAAAAATTGAAGGACTGGAAATTCGATTAAGATCTATAAGTCGTAAGTTCAATGAGTTTCAAAGAAACACTGATCACGTGAGAGAAAATAACTAGTTTACTCTACCAATCTTTTCGAGGCATCCGTCCAAAGATGCCGGCGAATTTTTGAATGATTTAAAACGTTACATATTAATAAAACGCATTCCAGAAGTATTTCAGCCTAAAGTTATTTTGAATTCGCTAAGAGATCCTGCTTGTGTGTGGTTCAAAGAGACGCACGCGAAATTAAAAATTTTTACAAGAATTTATGTCGGGAGACTTACAAGAGCGCGCAAGGGATGTTTGGCGCATGCGAAGTTATTGTACTGGCAGCTGAGTGGAATATTTTTATCTACGCGTTGGTGAGGCCGATCGGTTTATTCCGCCCTATACGCAATACTAACGGAAACGCATAATGTTAAATCAGTTACCACGCGACGGACAGATTGCTATGATTGGCGCAGACTTGGCCGATACGTGGGCCGTTACTGACGCATTGTCTCGAGCTGATAGTGCTCGGGTAACAACTTATGCGAGCGAAAATCTAAACAGAAGGCTAGAAGCAAATTTACCTTGTACGGATTCGCGACAGCGGCGAGAGTACCGTCCACATAATAATCAATATCATCGTTCGAACGAGGAAAAGAATTCGCACCTAAGTGACCGGAGCAAGCATCATAACGCTGGCTATAGAAATTTCTCCGACCGCGGAAATCAGCGTGAAAATCGTCGCGACTATTATGATGGAAGGAATTATAAATTTAACGCGAACCGCGAACAACACGCACCATATAATGCCCTGACGTCAGCATTAAACACGATAACCGAAGTCGAGGACGAAGAACCGTTATCTTCCGTGATACAAGAGCGTGAGGTTGATAATGAACATGTCGAAAAGTACGCGCAATCGGGAAACGCGAGTCCAGCTCTCAAGCATCGAGTCTGATTGCGAGCTGCGAGCTTGAGATGCAGGACTTATCGCATGATATAGTCGTAGGTAAAAAACTGGACGATGATAATAAAAAAGACCAGCTGTATTGTCCGTGCGTAGTCTCAACTATTGCGAATTTACCGATGGAATGTTTGATAGACAGCGGTTGCAGTGCTACTTTAATATCGCAATCGGCGTTCGAACGTATTATGCATATAGGCGAGGTGCAAGTACTGCCCGTATTCAGTACTTTTTTAATAGGAGCGTTCGGAAAGCGTTCGAATAAAATTAAAATTCAATTGTATGTCCCGACTTTTATAGCCGAAAAATCGATAAAAACCGTCTTATTGGTGGTCGCCGGTTTGATATATGATGTTCTATTGGGGATAGACTGGATTGTAGAAAACGGTGTAATAATAGACGGAGCGCAAAAATCGATTAAAATTCGTGATGTCGAATTACGTTCAACGGACATTACGTTTTCGGAAAGAAGCTCTCGTTTTAACGAATCGTTGTGTGTGCGGCGAACGGTCGATCGTTCGATGCCATTGATAATGACAAATTATACTTCGCAACAAGAAAAAAATGATAAGAGTTCTTTTTTTCTTGAGGCGGGGAATAATAGCTGCCTTGTTCCTCGTATCGATGCATTTGTGACGGAGCCCTCGGGTCACCTGTAACACGGCGGCGTGTTTGTAAACAGGTGCTCGAGGCTCCGGCGGTTGGCGCGAAAAGGAAAGCGCCGATCGCCGGGTGATTAGCGATTAGTTTTGTTTGCTTGTGGCTCCGAGCGCTCTCGGGCCAATTATTCCCGGAGCCCGCGAATCACCGTTAAGCCCCCCAGGCCCTTCGCGCGCGAGCGTATTCTCGGCGGCGGAACGCCTCCGTCCTGTGGTGCGCCCGCGAGTTGCACTAGTGCATTCGCAGCCGTCCGCCACCGACACCCGGCAGGACAAAGGTCGGCACCCAACACCAACCGGGGCCGGCTGCAAAGAAGGCAAGGGCGCACGAGGCGTCCAAGCGACGGCGAAGCGAAGGCCGGTTCCCCAGCACCACCAGCCTAGCCGGCCGCGAGGCGCCAAGGCTATTGCGGCGTCCCCGGCCCGGACGGGGTCGAGCTTGCAGAAAGGGCCAGCAGGCCTCACCGGCAGGTGGGTGTGGGGCACCACGCGCGCGCGACACGGTTTTCGAGGTGCTACGGCGGCCCTTTCGACATCCCGGGGCCGCGAGAGCGGCGGCTCCACGCGCGGAGCCGGCTGGCAGACCAGGGCCCCCCGCGGCCCTACCAGTGCCAGCCGGCGGCTCCGGTGACCCGCCCGGGTCGAGGCGAGGGCCCCTAGTGCGGCCAGGTACATGCCTCCCCGGGCGACGTCACCGCGTCGAGCGACGAGGCGGAGGGCCCCAAGTGTGACCCGGTGCACGCCTGCGTGGGCGGGTTTTCCCGCCGTTTTGTAGTGGGCGCTGCGCGCCCGTCGGGAGGATGCGCCCGGGCGGGGATTGTCCGCCCGCGCGCGAATAAAGAGTTCTTACCCGGAGCCCCCTCCCCCCCCCCCCTGGAGTTATAGTTATTGTGTGTCTTCCCTCCCTCCGCGATCCCAACCGCGTCCGCTAGCCGCCCGGGGCTAGCCCGGCCGGGTCCCCTCCGGGGCGACCTCGATCCTGCGCGATGGGCAGGCGGACGCGACCGGAGAGTGGCGGGTGCTCCGGGCCCCTCCGAGGCACGTCGACTTCGGAGCGGAAGTACCAGGTCACGATTCGACCGGTCGGTCGCGCGATGGACGGTGCTTTATCGTTGAGTGCAGATCAGAGAGAAACCTTACAAGGATTAATCAAAGAGTTTCGAGCTGTTTTCTCAGACGTCCTCGGAAAGGTTAAAAATTATGAAGTTACGCTAAATTTGACGTGTAAAAATCCTGTCATACGAAAAAATTATTCGATCCCGCTTGCTCTAAAGGAAAAGGTGCTTGACGAGATTTAACGGTTGTCGAGTACAAATGTAATTGACGCCTCGACGAGTCCTCACTGCAATCCGCTTCGCATGAGTCCTGAAAGGGGAATATTGTAACGAGCAGGATACGCTTACTTTGCGATGCCTGCGACGCTGTAGGGCCAACGCTTATGAAGCTGGGGGCGTGGTTTTGCGTGCGGCGATCGACGCTCGAGCCGAGAAGGCATCCGCCAAGCAACCCACAGGGAGCGCACAACGGAGCCCCTCGCATCGTCGCAGTGCGCGACGTATAGAGACACAGCCGCCGTTGGAATCATGTAAGTGAGAGAGGGAGAGAGGAAGCATGAACGAGTGCGCGCGCGTTATGGACTTAGATAGGAGTAAGCGTAATAGATTGTAAGGCATCGTAACGACAACTTTTTTTTAAATATAATTTAGTTTAAGTAAGCCACGATTACATTCGATGCGATATCCTTCTTCGCGGTCTGAATAATAGAAAAAAAATCACATTTCAATTGGCGCCCGACTACAGGCTCGATCCCACGTATTTGAAGATTTACGCTTGGAAAGGAAAAAAGCATAGCGATTATCTTATTATTTAATATTTAGCGTTAAGAAAGTTACTAACAAGAAACTAACAATTAAGTGATTAGGTCTTAAGTATCATTAGTTAATCAACAACCGAATGCATGTATTTAAAGTCATATTTTTAACAAATAAAAAACGAACCGACTAGTTTAATATTGAGTTATTAGTTTTAAGAGACGATATTAACAAAACTAACGATTGCGGGATCAGGTTGTAAGTAAATTTTAATGTATACTTGACGATTTAGCGATTATCAACTAATAATTGATTGTTCATTTTGAGAAAAATAATTTACTAAATATCAACAAATGGACGATTAGCGTACGGCGTCCTTGCCTGACCTGTGGTGGGTACCCCCAGAGCACGGCGTAGAATTTTATTTGAACCGCGTAAATTTAAAAATTGAAGGACTGGAAATTCGATTAAGATCTATAAGTCGTAAGTTCAATGAGTTTCAAAGAAACACTGATCACGTGAGAGAAAATAACTAGTTTACTCTACCAATCTTTTCGAGGCATCCGTCCAAAGATGCCGGCGAATTTTTGAATGATTTAAAACGTTACATATTAATAAAACGCATTCCAGAAGTATTTCAGCCTAAAGTTATTTTGAATTCGCTAAGAGATCCTGCTTGTGTGTGGTTCAAAGAGACGCACGCGAAATTAAAAATTTTTACAAGAATTTATGTCGGGAGACTTACAAGAGCGCGCAAGGGATGTTTGGCGCATGCGAAGTTATTGTACTGGCAGCTGAGTGGAATATTTTTATCTACGCGTTGGTGAGGCCGATCGGTTTATTCCGCCCTATACGCAATACTAACGGAAACGCATAATGTTAAATCAGTTACCACGCGACGGACAGATTGCTATGATTGGCGCAGACTTGGCCGATACGTGGGCCGTTACTGACGCATTGTCTCGAGCTGATAGTGCTCGGGTAACAACTTATGCGAGCGAAAATCTAAACAGAAGGCTAGAAGCAAATTTACCTTGTACGGATTCGCGACAGCGGCGAGAGTACCGTCCACATAATAATCAATATCATCGTTCGAACGAGGAAAAGAATTCGCACCTAAGTGACCGGAGCAAGCATCATAACGCTGGCTATAGAAATTTCTCCGACCGCGGAAATCAGCGTGAAAATCGTCGCGACTATTATGATGGAAGGAATTATAAATTTAACGCGAACCGCGAACAACACGCACCATATAATGCCCTGACGTCAGCATTAAACACGATAACCGAAGTCGAGGACGAAGAACCGTTATCTTCCGTGATACAAGAGCGTGAGGTTGATAATGAACATGTCGAAAAGTACGCGCAATCGGGAAACGCGAGTCCAGCTCTCAAGCATCGAGTCTGATTGCGAGCTGCGAGCTTGAGATGCAGGACTTATCGCATGATATAGTCGTAGGTAAAAAACTGGACGATGATAATAAAAAAGACCAGCTGTATTGTCCGTGCGTAGTCTCAACTATTGCGAATTTACCGATGGAATGTTTGATAGACAGCGGTTGCAGTGCTACTTTAATATCGCAATCGGCGTTCGAACGTATTATGCATATAGGCGAGGTGCAAGTACTGCCCGTATTCAGTACTTTTTTAATAGGAGCGTTCGGAAAGCGTTCGAATAAAATTAAAATTCAATTGTATGTCCCGACTTTTATAGCCGAAAAATCGATAAAAACCGTCTTATTGGTGGTCGCCGGTTTGATATATGATGTTCTATTGGGGATAGACTGGATTGTAGAAAACGGTGTAATAATAGACGGAGCGCAAAAATCGATTAAAATTCGTGATGTCGAATTACGTTCAACGGACATTACGTTTTCGGAAAGAAGCTCTCGTTTTAACGAATCGTTGTGTGTGCGGCGAACGGTCGATCGTTCGATGCCATTGATAATGACAAATTATACTTCGCAACAAGAAAAAAATGATAAGAGTTCTTTTTTTCTTGAGGCGGGGAATAATAGCTGCCTTGTTCCTCGTATCGATGCATTTGTGACGGAGCCCTCGGGTCACCTGTAACACGGCGGCGTGTTTGTAAACAGGTGCTCGAGGCTCCGGCGGTTGGCGCGAAAAGGAAAGCGCCGATCGCCGGGTGATTAGCGATTAGTTTTGTTTGCTTGTGGCTCCGAGCGCTCTCGGGCCAATTATTCCCGGAGCCCGCGAATCACCGTTAAGCCCCCCAGGCCCTTCGCGCGCGAGCGTATTCTCGGCGGCGGAACGCCTCCGTCCTGTGGTGCGCCCGCGAGTTGCACTAGTGCATTCGCAGCCGTCCGCCACCGACACCCGGCAGGACAAAGGTCGGCACCCAACACCAACCGGGGCCGGCTGCAAAGAAGGCAAGGGCGCACGAGGCGTCCAAGCGACGGCGAAGCGAAGGCCGGTTCCCCAGCACCACCAGCCTAGCCGGCCGCGAGGCGCCAAGGCTATTGCGGCGTCCCCGGCCCGGACGGGGTCGAGCTTGCAGAAAGGGCCAGCAGGCCTCACCGGCAGGTGGGTGTGGGGCACCACGCGCGCGCGACACGGTTTTCGAGGTGCTACGGCGGCCCTTTCGACATCCCGGGGCCGCGAGAGCGGCGGCTCCACGCGCGGAGCCGGCTGGCAGACCAGGGCCCCCGCGGCCCTACCAGTGCCAGCCGGCGGCTCCGGTGACCCGCCCGGGTCGAGGCGAGGGCCCCTAGTGCGGCCAGGTACATGCCTCCCCGGGCGACGTCACCGCGTCGAGCGACGAGGCGGAGGGCCCCAAGTGTGACCCGGTGCACGCCTGCGTGGGCGGGTTTTCCCGCCGTTTTGTAGTGGGCGCTGCGCGCCCGTCGGGAGGATGCGCCCGGGCGGGGATTGTCCGCCCGCGCGCGAATAAAGAGTTCTTACCCGGAGCCCCCTCCCCCCCCCCCCCTGGAGTTATAGTTATTGTGTGTCTTCCCTCCCTCCGCGATCCCAACCGCGTCCGCTAGCCGCCCGGGGCTAGCCCGGCCGGGTCCCCTCCGGGGCGACCTCGATCCTGCGCGATGGGCAGGCGGACGCGACCGGAGAGTGGCGGGTGCTCCGGGCCCCTCCGAGGCACGTCGACTTCGGAGCGGAAGTACCAGGTCACGATTCGACCGGTCGGTCGCGCGATGGACGGTGCTTTATCGTTGAGTGCAGATCAGAGAGAAACCTTACAAGGATTAATCAAAGAGTTTCGAGCTGTTTTCTCAGACGTCCTCGGAAAGGTTAAAAATTATGAAGTTACGCTAAATTTGACGTGTAAAAATCCTGTCATACGAAAAAATTATTCGATCCCGCTTGCTCTAAAGGAAAAGGTGCTTGACGAGATTTAACGGTTGTCGAGTACAAATGTAATTGACGCCTCGACGAGTCCTCACTGCAATCCGCTTCGCATGAGTCCTGAAAGGGGAATATTGTAACGAGCAGGATACGCTTACTTTGCGATGCCTGCGACGCTGTAGGGCCAACGCTTATGAAGCTGGGGGCGTGGTTTTGCGTGCGGCGATCGACGCTCGAGCCGAGAAGGCATCCGCCAAGCAACCCACAGGGAGCGCACAACGGAGCCCCTCGCATCGTCGCAGTGCGCGACGTATAGAGACACAGCCGCCGTTGGAATCATGTAAGTGAGAGAGGGAGAGAGGAAGCATGAACGAGTGCGCGCGCGTTATGGACTTAGATAGGAGTAAGCGTAATAGATTGTAAGGCATCGTAACGACAACTTTTTTTTAAATATAATTTAGTTTAAGTAAGCCACGATTACATTCGATGCGATATCCTTCTTCGCGGTCTGAATAATAGAAAAAAAATCACATTTCAATTGGCGCCCGACTACAGGCTCGATCCCACGTATTTGAAGATTTACGCTTGGAAAGGAAAAAAGCATAGCGATTATCTTATTATTTAATATTTAGCGTTAAGAAAGTTACTAACAAGAAACTAACAATTAAGTGATTAGGTCTTAAGTATCATTAGTTAATCAACAACCGAATGCATGTATTTAAAGTCATATTTTTAACAAATAAAAAACGAACCGACTAGTTTAATATTGAGTTATTAGTTTTAAGAGACGATATTAACAAAACTAACGATTGCGGGATCAGGTTGTAAGTAAATTTTAATGTATACTTGACGATTTAGCGATTATCAACTAATAATTGATTGTTCATTTTGAGAAAAATAATTTACTAAATATCAACAAATGGACGATTAGCGTACGGCGTCCTTGCCTGACCTGTGGTGGGTACCCCCAGAGCACGGCGTAGAATTTTATTTGAACCGCGTAAATTTAAAAATTGAAGGACTGGAAATTCGATTAAGATCTATAAGTCGTAAGTTCAATGAGTTTCAAAGAAACACTGATCACGTGAGAGAAAATAACTAGTTTACTCTACCAATCTTTTCGAGGCATCCGTCCAAAGATGCCGGCGAATTTTTGAATGATTTAAAACGTTACATATTAATAAAACGCATTCCAGAAGTATTTCAGCCTAAAGTTATTTTGAATTCGCTAAGAGATCCTGCTTGTGTGTGGTTCAAAGAGACGCACGCGAAATTAAAAATTTTTACAAGAATTTATGTCGGGAGACTTACAAGAGCGCGCAAGGGATGTTTGGCGCATGCGAAGTTATTGTACTGGCAGCTGAGTGGAATATTTTTATCTACGCGTTGGTGAGGCCGATCGGTTTATTCCGCCCTATACGCAATACTAACGGAAACGCATAATGTTAAATCAGTTACCACGCGACGGACAGATTGCTATGATTGGCGCAGACTTGGCCGATACGTGGGCCGTTACTGACGCATTGTCTCGAGCTGATAGTGCTCGGGTAACAACTTATGCGAGCGAAAATCTAAACAGAAGGCTAGAAGCAAATTTACCTTGTACGGATTCGCGACAGCGGCGAGAGTACCGTCCACATAATAATCAATATCATCGTTCGAACGAGGAAAAGAATTCGCACCTAAGTGACCGGAGCAAGCATCATAACGCTGGCTATAGAAATTTCTCCGACCGCGGAAATCAGCGTGAAAATCGTCGCGACTATTATGATGGAAGGAATTATAAATTTAACGCGAACCGCGAACAACACGCACCATATAATGCCCTGACGTCAGCATTAAACACGATAACCGAAGTCGAGGACGAAGAACCGTTATCTTCCGTGATACAAGAGCGTGAGGTTGATAATGAACATGTCGAAAAGTACGCGCAATCGGGAAACGCGAGTCCAGCTCTCAAGCATCGAGTCTGATTGCGAGCTGCGAGCTTGAGATGCAGGACTTATCGCATGATATAGTCGTAGGTAAAAAACTGGACGATGATAATAAAAAAGACCAGCTGTATTGTCCGTGCGTAGTCTCAACTATTGCGAATTTACCGATGGAATGTTTGATAGACAGCGGTTGCAGTGCTACTTTAATATCGCAATCGGCGTTCGAACGTATTATGCATATAGGCGAGGTGCAAGTACTGCCCGTATTCAGTACTTTTTTAATAGGAGCGTTCGGAAAGCGTTCGAATAAAATTAAAATTCAATTGTATGTCCCGACTTTTATAGCCGAAAAATCGATAAAAACCGTCTTATTGGTGGTCGCCGGTTTGATATATGATGTTCTATTGGGGATAGACTGGATTGTAGAAAACGGTGTAATAATAGACGGAGCGCAAAAATCGATTAAAATTCGTGATGTCGAATTACGTTCAACGGACATTACGTTTTCGGAAAGAAGCTCTCGTTTTAACGAATCGTTGTGTGTGCGGCGAACGGTCGATCGTTCGATGCCATTGATAATGACAAATTATACTTCGCAACAAGAAAAAAATGATAAGAGTTCTTTTTTTCTTGAGGCGGGGAATAATAGCTGCCTTGTTCCTCGTATCGATGCATTTGTGACGGAGCCCTCGGGTCACCTGTAACACGGCGGCGTGTTTGTAAACAGGTGCTCGAGGCTCCGGCGGTTGGCGCGAAAAGGAAAGCGCCGATCGCCGGGTGATTAGCGATTAGTTTTGTTTGCTTGTGGCTCCGAGCGCTCTCGGGCCAATTATTCCCGGAGCCCGCGAATCACCGTTAAGCCCCCCAGGCCCTTCGCGCGCGAGCGTATTCTCGGCGGCGGAACGCCTCCGTCCTGTGGTGCGCCCGCGAGTTGCACTAGTGCATTCGCAGCCGTCCGCCACCGACACCCGGCAGGACAAAGGTCGGCACCCAACACCAACCGGGGCCGGCTGCAAAGAAGGCAAGGGCGCACGAGGCGTCCAAGCGACGGCGAAGCGAAGGCCGGTTCCCCAGCACCACCAGCCTAGCCGGCCGCGAGGCGCCAAGGCTATTGCGGCGTCCCCGGCCCGGACGGGGTCGAGCTTGCAGAAAGGGCCAGCAGGCCTCACCGGCAGGTGGGTGTGGGGCACCACGCGCGCGCGACACGGTTTTCGAGGTGCTACGGCGGCCCTTTCGACATCCCGGGGCCGCGAGAGCGGCGGCTCCACGCGCGGAGCCGGCTGGCAGACCAGGGCCCCCGCGGCCCTACCAGTGCCAGCCGGCGGCTCCGGTGACCCGCCCGGGTCGAGGCGAGGGCCCCTAGTGCGGCCAGGTACATGCCTCCCCGGGCGACGTCACCGCGTCGAGCGACGAGGCGGAGGGCCCCAAGTGTGACCCGGTGCACGCCTGCGTGGGCGGGTTTTCCCGCCGTTTTGTAGTGGGCGCTGCGCGCCCGTCGGGAGGATGCGCCCGGGCGGGGATTGTCCGCCCGCGCGCGAATAAAGAGTTCTTACCCGGAGCCCCCTCCCCCCCCCCCCCTGGAGTTATAGTTATTGTGTGTCTTCCCTCCCTCCGCGATCCCAACCGCGTCCGCTAGCCGCCCGGGGCTAGCCCGGCCGGGTCCCCTCCGGGGCGACCTCGATCCTGCGCGATGGGCAGGCGGACGCGACCGGAGAGTGGCGGGTGCTCCGGGCCCCTCCGAGGCACGTCGACTTCGGAGCGGAAGTACCAGGTCACGATTCGACCGGTCGGTCGCGCGATGGACGGTGCTTTATCGTTGAGTGCAGATCAGAGAGAAACCTTACAAGGATTAATCAAAGAGTTTCGAGCTGTTTTCTCAGACGTCCTCGGAAAGGTTAAAAATTATGAAGTTACGCTAAATTTGACGTGTAAAAATCCTGTCATACGAAAAAATTATTCGATCCCGCTTGCTCTAAAGGAAAAGGTGCTTGACGAGATTTAACGGTTGTCGAGTACAAATGTAATTGACGCCTCGACGAGTCCTCACTGCAATCCGCTTCGCATGAGTCCTGAAAGGGGAATATTGTAACGAGCAGGATACGCTTACTTTGCGATGCCTGCGACGCTGTAGGGCCAACGCTTATGAAGCTGGGGGCGTGGTTTTGCGTGCGGCGATCGACGCTCGAGCCGAGAAGGCATCCGCCAAGCAACCCACAGGGAGCGCACAACGGAGCCCCTCGCATCGTCGCAGTGCGCGACGTATAGAGACACAGCCGCCGTTGGAATCATGTAAGTGAGAGAGGGAGAGAGGAAGCATGAACGAGTGCGCGCGCGTTATGGACTTAGATAGGAGTAAGCGTAATAGATTGTAAGGCATCGTAACGACAACTTTTTTTTAAATATAATTTAGTTTAAGTAAGCCACGATTACATTCGATGCGATATCCTTCTTCGCGGTCTGAATAATAGAAAAAAAATCACATTTCAATTGGCGCCCGACTACAGGCTCGATCCCACGTATTTGAAGATTTACGCTTGGAAAGGAAAAAAGCATAGCGATTATCTTATTATTTAATATTTAGCGTTAAGAAAGTTACTAACAAGAAACTAACAATTAAGTGATTAGGTCTTAAGTATCATTAGTTAATCAACAACCGAATGCATGTATTTAAAGTCATATTTTTAACAAATAAAAAACGAACCGACTAGTTTAATATTGAGTTATTAGTTTTAAGAGACGATATTAACAAAACTAACGATTGCGGGATCAGGTTGTAAGTAAATTTTAATGTATACTTGACGATTTAGCGATTATCAACTAATAATTGATTGTTCATTTTGAGAAAAATAATTTACTAAATATCAACAAATGGACGATTAGCGTACGGCGTCCTTGCCTGACCTGTGGTGGGTACCCCCAGAGCACGGCGTAGAATTTTATTTGAACCGCGTAAATTTAAAAATTGAAGGACTGGAAATTCGATTAAGATCTATAAGTCGTAAGTTCAATGAGTTTCAAAGAAACACTGATCACGTGAGAGAAAATAACTAGTTTACTCTACCAATCTTTTCGAGGCATCCGTCCAAAGATGCCGGCGAATTTTTGAATGATTTAAAACGTTACATATTAATAAAACGCATTCCAGAAGTATTTCAGCCTAAAGTTATTTTGAATTCGCTAAGAGATCCTGCTTGTGTGTGGTTCAAAGAGACGCACGCGAAATTAAAAATTTTTACAAGAATTTATGTCGGGAGACTTACAAGAGCGCGCAAGGGATGTTTGGCGCATGCGAAGTTATTGTACTGGCAGCTGAGTGGAATATTTTTATCTACGCGTTGGTGAGGCCGATCGGTTTATTCCGCCCTATACGCAATACTAACGGAAACGCATAATGTTAAATCAGTTACCACGCGACGGACAGATTGCTATGATTGGCGCAGACTTGGCCGATACGTGGGCCGTTACTGACGCATTGTCTCGAGCTGATAGTGCTCGGGGTAACAACTTATGCGAGCGAAAATCTAAACAGAAGGCTAGAAGCAAATTTACCTTGTACGGATTCGCGACAGCGGCGAGAGTACCGTCCACATAATAATCAATATCATCGTTCGAACGAGGAAAAGAATTCGCACCTAAGTGACCGGAGCAAGCATCATAACGCTGGCTATAGAAATTTCTCCGACCGCGGAAATCAGCGTGAAAATCGTCGCGACTATTATGATGGAAGGAATTATAAATTTAACGCGAACCGCGAACAACACGCACCATATAATGCCCTGACGTCAGCATTAAACACGATAACCGAAGTCGAGGACGAAGAACCGTTATCTTCCGTGATACAAGAGCGTGAGGTTGATAATGAACATGTCGAAAAGTACGCGCAATCGGGAAACGCGAGTCCAGCTCTCAAGCATCGAGTCTGATTGCGAGCTGCGAGCTTGAGATGCAGGACTTATCGCATGATATAGTCGTAGGTAAACAACTGGACGATGATAATAAAAAAGACCAGCTGTATTGTCCGTGCGTAGTCTCAACTATTGCGAATTTACCGATGGAATGTTTGATAGACAGCGGTTGCAGTGCTACTTTAATATCGCAATCGGCGTTCGAACGTATTATGCATATAGGCGAGGTGCAAGTACTGCCCGTATTCAGTACTTTTTTAATAGGAGCGTTCGGAAAGCGTTCGAATAAAATTAAAATTCAATTGTATGTCCCGACTTTTATAGCCGAAAAATCGATAAAAACCGTCTTATTGGTGGTCGCCGGTTTGATATATGATGTTCTATTGGGGATAGACTGGATTGTAGAAAACGGTGTAATAATAGACGGAGCGCAAAAATCGATTAAAATTCGTGATGTCGAATTACGTTCAACGGACATTACGTTTTCGGAAAGAAGCTCTCGTTTTAACGAATCGTTGTGTTGTGCGGCGAACGGTCGATCGTTCGATGCCATTGATAATGACAAATTATACTTCGCAACAAGAAAAAAATGATAAGAGTTCTTTTTTTCTTGAGGCGGGGAATAATAGCTGCCTTGTTCCTCGTATCGATGCATTTGTGACGGAGCCCTCGGGTCACCTGTAACACGGCGGCGTGTTTGTAAACAGGTGCTCGAGGCTCCGGCGGTTGGCGCGAAAAGGAAAGCGCCGATCGCCGGGTGATTAGCGATTAGTTTTGTTTGCTTGTGGCTCCGAGCGCTCTCGGGCCAATTATTCCCGGAGCCCGCGAATCACCGTTAAGCCCCCCAGGCCCTTCGCGCGCGAGCGTATTCTCGGCGGCGGAACGCCTCCGTCCTGTGGTGCGCCCGCGAGTTGCACTAGTGCATTCGCAGCCGTCCGCCACCGACACCCGGCAGGACAAAGGTCGGCACCCAACACCAACCGGGGCCGGCTGCAAAGAAGGCAAGGGCGCACGAGGCGTCCAAGCGACGGGCGAAGCGAAGGCCGGTTCCCCAGCACCACCAGCCTAGCCGGCCGCGAGGCGCCAAGGCTATTGCGGCGTCCCCGGCCCGGACGGGGTCGAGCTTGCAGAAAGGGCCAGCAGGCCTCACCGGCAGGTGGGTGTGGGGCACCACGCGCGCGCGACACGGTTTTCGAGGTGCTACGGCGGCCCTTTCGACATCCCGGGGCCGCGAGAGCGGCGGCTCCACGCGCGGAGCCGGCTGGCAGACCAGGGCCCCCGCGGCCCTACCAGTGCCAGCCGGCGGCTCCGGTGACCCGCCCGGGTCGAGGCGAGGGCCCCTAGTGCGGCCAGGTACATGCCTCCCCGGGCGACGTCACCGCGTCGAGCGACGAGGCGAAGGCCCCAAGTGCGACCCGGTGCACGCCTGCGTGGGCGGGTTTTCCCGCCGTTTTGTAGTGGGCGCTGCGCGCCCGTCGGGAGGATGCGCCCGGGCGGGGATTGTCCGCCCGCGTGCGAATAAAGAGTTCTTACCCGGAGCCCCCTCCCCCCCCCACTGGAGTTATAGTTATTGTGTGTCTTCCCTCCCTCCGCGATCACAACCGCGTCCGCTAGCCGCCCGGGGCTAGCCCGGCCGGGTCCCCTCAGG